>JACTTY020000086.1:0-1200000 GCA_014595695.2 Epargyreus clarus clarus | reverse complement strand
GGTGTCGTTAGATTCATCTAAATTGTGGGAATACCATATGCTCTATTTATAAGCAGTCGGGTATTTTGTTTAATAATTTCTACTTACCGCATTTGTTAGTGTTCATATTGTTAGGTGGCATACAAGTAAATGTATTTATATTATAGTATATCGGATACGATCCTGCGACATGTGACACACATTGAACAGGAGGAACAGTAATTGCCACCATGTCCGAAGTCTATAGTATTAAAACTAAAATTTAGAGTACAAATAGTATTAAATCCCTAGTATTAAAACTAAAATTAAGAGTACAAATAGTATATTTGCCGCGATCGTAGCAGACAAAATGTTAATCTAAAATCTATTTAAGTACTACATTTTTGATCAAAGTTTAAAATCCATATGAAGAAAGAGGACGAAGACACATGTTTCTTATAAAATAAACAAATATCCAATTACGGCTCCGTCAACCCTAACGATAATGTATCAATTTTTGCAAGGGTTCGACATTTTCGTCGAATTACTCAGGCGTCGTTCAATCAATTCAAATCAACGAGGTAAAGGTGTTCAATCCAGGGACATGCCTGAAACCCTTTTAGGGACCTTTGTTTTAGATAAATTCTCATTTGGTCGGACTCGTTTACTTACACAATAAAAACCTTTGATGGTAGTAGAAGCCTTTGTAATTAATCGTGGGGGTACTTCCCACTACCACAACCTTTTTTTTTTGTGTCGGGGGGGAAATCTTCTAAAGATACCTGATCTTCTGGGGGAAAGACCGAGTTATGTGAGATTTGTACTCACTAAAACCCCCTTGGTGGCCTCACTACGCTTGAAAATCGGGGGAAGCCTCGGGATCTCAATAATGAACGCACCGCTGCTTCCCCAGCGTGATGCCTTTAGGCCCTTCTCGGAGCGATTTGCCCCTTACACTACGAAACAACAATTTGTGACCACAACAAATTGTTGCCATCTTCGTGTCGCAAAAGTCAACGACCAGAGCCCGCCACTCTAATCGCTTGCGACCTAGAGATCCTCTTTAAGCACTACTGTGCAGGCGGATCAACACGGGGAGCACCCCCGCCCCGAAGTCTCCGTATCCGAGCGCGATCGGCCCTCTCCCGAGCCCGTTCGGCATTCTCCTTCTTACCCATAACGGTCTCACAGAAGGAGACTACCGCCGTCCATCCTTTTTTTTCTGCCAGCATAGCCGCTACTACCGCTGGTGGAGTAAGGTCTCTCCCGATTCGGTTGATCAGGATGCGCCGCTCCGAGTCCCATGCGGGGCATTCTTCGAGAGTGTGCTGCGCATCATCCCGATCTCCTCCGCAGTGGTGGCATTGTGGTGTTGCCTCGGGTCCGATACCACAACCTACTTCTGTCTAATAACTGCACCTGATAACTGCCTAATTTTAAACGCTGCTGTGTTCTTTAGTTTGAAGGGTGTAGTAAGGAAGACATACTTATCAGAGGCATTCCAACTTAGTCCGAAACAAAAGGGCTCTTATCTTAATAATGAACATTTTATTAATTTGTAAAAAAATGAACTGATATTAATTAATTTACTCGTTCACCTATACGGTAACTTATCTATTTATTTTCAGCCTGTTTCGGTTTGTGTAAACTGTAAAATTGGATTGAATTGAACATATTGCAATAAAAATTTTGTAACTATAAACACCATATTGTTACACCCAAAACATGTTACTTTATTCTGTTTACTTAAATGTGCAATAAGTTCTTCTGTGTGCGTATATGTTCAATATAAAAGCCTCACAGAAAGTCTAAAAAAGAAGTTTGATTATTTGGGGTGAATTTTATCATGCAAATGTGATCCTAAAACAGATGTATGAAATCTGTTTTTGGTTCTATAATAATGAAAGCGTATTTGTAAAAGAACTTAAAAACACTCATTGAATACGTCGAAATTCTGAAAATATGTAAATTAATGGAAATGCATGAAGCTAAAGCAATTCGGTATTCAAAATTGTGTGCGGACACTAAAATGAAATCTAATACGAGCTTGTCAGTCTTCATTATAAAAGCACTATTTTTCCAACATTGTTACCCCGTATTGAAATCAATTGTGGCTTGCGACTTGCGTATATTAAGGCACGTTCATATTGGCACACTAATAAATAACGTGAGTAAAATAAAAGCGCTACTGACCTGTGGTTTGAAGAGTAAGAAATAGACACTTAACGAGGCTTTCCATCTTTGTCTAATGACTATCCAACAACAACTCAACGACGCGTATGCATATGTAAAGAAAATAAGCCAATTGCACGCGTGCCGGCTTTAACATGCGCTGCAGGAAAAGTGTACCACACGATACCACTTGCATCCTATCGTGTCATAATCACACATACGGATCGCGAATAAACTACTCAATTCATGCATGTACATTGTAGGTGAAATAGCAGACGAGCACACAGTCCACCTTTGGCTACTGCCGCCCACAGACATCTGTAATCAACCCCAGATAGGATTAGATATTCCTACATGAGGTTGGAAACAGATGCGCCGCTACTCCTGAGCACTAAGCTGGAACGCCTCGGAAAAGTATGTCTCCCTTACCACACCCTTCAAACCAGAACACAGCAGTGTTAAAAACTGCTGTTATGAGGCCGAAATAGGTGTGGTGATGGTGCCGCCAGAGTCGAACCACAAAGGGATATAAGGCCTTCAAAAATACGCGCGATAGGAAAGTACTCTAAGTTTATTGTTTTGATCTTAGAATATAGTCATTTATAAGTAAGTATGAAAGTTTTTGAAAAAAATGTAAGTTTACACACACGTGTTATGACGTCATCGTCGTGAGCCGCATTTGCTAAACTCTGCCACAACAAGACATTTTGCTCCATAAATCACGGGTAGGCGAAAACGATCTGTAATGTGGAGTTAAGGTGTAATATCCCAATATTAAGATTACCGGCGCGGTAAACATTTTTCCGCGTGGATAAATCTACAGGATTTTGGTTGGATATTTTATGAACATAGGTAATAAATGTACGAGAAAGTGGATGTAACATTTAATCGATCCGTTAACTCTGTATGTGTCGGTGTTAGTTACGGAATAGCTACGTAACAAAGAAACATCTAATTCATCATTTTTGGTACGGTGTAGGTACCTAAGCTTTAAGTTTTATAGGTAGGTACGAGTACATGTACAAAAAAAAATCTAGAAATAGCTATACTTTCTGTAAACAATTGTAGTTCAGATTTAAATCCAAAGGATCTCTGTTTTTCAAAAATAATCTGTCCAGATATTTACCTAAAGAAATAAATATGATAAGCTACATCGGAAGTTTCATTAAGAAATCAGATTCAAGCACTAAATTAATTACTCACGCAAAAATATATAACCATTACATTTCCTGTAAGTAAGTTTATCTTTCTCAAAATAAATCACCCCATAATTGACTATTAGCTCGCAAGAGTGGGTAATTATCTTGGAATAATTTATCGGAAGCCAATTAAAATTTCAAGGGGTGATTGCATAAATAATCAGGGCATTGACCCGTACTTTTTAGGGTTCCGTATCCAATGGGTAAAAACGGAACCCTATTACAAAGACGCTGTCTATCCGTCTATCACAGGGTTCTATCGCTTGAACCGTAATAGGTAGACACTTAATTTTTTTACAGAGAAGGAATAAGGAAGGGCGGTGGCCGCTATAACAAGAAATACTTAAAATAAATAAAGTTGATTATAAAAGGGGATCACTGTACAAGAAACTGCTAGTTCCGATCTTTTTCGCTTTATCTATTGAACCGTAACAGATAGACACTTCAAATTTTCACAAGGCATCTATTTCAATGGCTGCTATAATAATAAATACTAATGAAAAAAAATAGACAAATGTTGGTGATACGGAACCCGGGTTCGAGTTCGACTTACACTTGTTTCCAATTATTGTAATACGTATTCCAGTAACGGAATATTTCACTGGCATATTTCACATGAAAGTTTTGATTACGATTCTCTGTTCGAAATTCGAAATTTACAACTTGTACATTTCTGCGATGACTTAAAATTGGAATAAATGTATTTTCGCTTGATTTTCGATACTTGACAGCTCAGACGGTGAAGTATTATGATCGAAGTAATCTGTAATATATTCTCTATCGATATTGCTTATATCATTTTTATTCATAATCGGAATATATAATAATATTCTAGTCTATTCATATAGTGATTTTATTTAGGAAAATATAATATGTAAGTTTAATATTTCTTCTCATTTTATTTCGTTAACAATAACTTATTGTATTTGTAGAACTAATTAAATTGCTACAGTATTTCTAATCGTTTCCTTATGTGATATTTCATTTATCTTTATGTGATATATTAAAAGCATGAAATGCATTTAACACTTCTGCAAAAAAATACAAAAAAGTAGCGTCAAATTCTACAATTGAACTTAGAAAACGGAAAACAAATAATACCATTGAGATCAACCGATGTCTCTTTTGTAAGAACATACAAGCAATATATATGATATTACACAAACAGTAGCACTACCATGAGTTGGCATAGAAACGCCACTATAGAAATTGTAAATAGAAAACTATTGTCATTTTGCTAGTGAATAACATAACTACTATCGTTACGGTTTTTCTTGACAACGTCTGTCAAATTAATGACTCATGTGACCGAATTTGTATGGCAATAGATCATAATGACATTCGCTAACGATTTGATTTCGATAGGTTTTTTACGTTACGAGTGGCTCACACTACGGAATTTAGTTCTACGAGTAACCACCAGAGGCGCTGTACAATTTTTCATACGTTTATTTTACGCAGTCGCTAGCGAGTAATACTTTTGTAAACTCATGGTAGTGCTACAGATCGTATCAGATACATGCGTTCAATTTCGAATGTAAATTGGATCCATTTTTCGACAGTTGACGGCGCAAAAAGAATGATTGATGAAGCATCGAGCAACGCAAGCCGATCGGCCCGGATTTTATGGCTGTCAGTGCAGTAGAGAATTCTAGTGAAAATTATTTGTGTTTTTCTCTTATAATAAAGAGTTAAAGCTATTACAAAATCCACGTACGAATTAATAACCTTAGTTAATTTTATATTACCTAGGAAAGTATGTTGTACAGTCAACGGCAAAAGAAACAATTTTTCATTTCTTAGTTCTGACACTAAATAAGTTTAGAGATTTTGTGTATATGAATGATCATCCATATTGGGCGTTAGTTCCATATATTAGTTAATATTTGGTACACTTTACAATCTCGTGCTTTAAAAACACTTCACCGCCACACTATATTGACACAAATTACGATCATTAGTATTGAATGTCCGATTTTGATCATCTACTTTTGCCGTTGACGGTACTAGCTGAAACCACGACTACGATGACGTTTATTAACACGTTCACTGCGGTTCACCCACAATCGGCCCGACGCGGTGCCAAACCAATATGCGCACAGGAAAAATAGGTCTTTCTCGCTAGTGCGAAACCTGTTTCTTGGGTATTTTTACGGCAGGCCTTTTTCGACCTCCGCCGCATAGAACGTAAAAAAAGTTATCTCAGTGCGGGGGCAGGCCTGTGTTGGTGGATGACCGCTCGCGACCTGTTGCCGCACTGTGCAGATGCGTACGCGTTGACCCGCTAGTAGTGTTGTGCTAGCTTCGAGAGGAGGACGCGCTCGCGCTACTCGGTTTCCTGCAAGCTTCGTTACAATGGCGCATTGTAAAAACAAAATAGTACTAGAAAATGATAGTGATAACGAAGAAGAATACGGTGGTTCATATTTCGAAATCCCTAAGAAAAATCTTTGTAATTATATAAAATTTTGGTCTACCTTTATAATTACTATTTTTGACTTATGTGTAACACATTAAAAAGGCTCGGCTTGTGTTTATTAAAATTTAATAAAATTAATGACTCGATATTTTCTTTTCTTTTACTATCCCATCACTACAGAAATTACACTCTAGTGCGGTATCGGGCCTTATCGACCAGACATTTTTGATTGCTAATTTCTAATTTTCTATTTGGAGGAGCCAGGGGCGGGACTAATGTATAGACAAGTGATTCATGAGGATTTTAAAAGTATAAAAATTTATAATGTAAAATGCGCCTTGACTAAGATAATAGGGCTTCAATACCACCCAGAGGTGTCGGGTCGAAAAGGCCTGCCACGCACAATAAGAAAGTCAAGTGGATGCATTTTTGGACTGCCGTCGCACTAGCTGAAAGTTACTGTTTTTTTTTACGCAGCGAACGTGTTAAAGACGTAAACATTTATATTTAACTTTATTTGCAAAGAATTAATAGATACTTTGTTACTTACATAACATACCGCAGTTTATGTCGATTTCCAATAGTTTTCTCTCTTAACGTTTCATTCTCATTACCGGGCACTCACTTTTTATATCATAAGGAAACCCAATTACTTCACAATAAAGAAAATAACTAATAATAGAAACAATACTTTTATAAAAATATATTAACTGCTAAATCACATTACTTTGGGCGGTACAGGGCAAAGCACATATAGCAAATTACCCACAAAAGGAGAGATTCCGGGAAAACGATTACTTCGACTTTCGATTAATTTTGTCGACCGAAAATTTATATCATAAGGAAACGCAATTAGTTCACAATAAACAAAATAACTAATAATAGAAAAATACTTTTATAAAAATATATTAAATGCTAAATCACATTACTTTGGGCGGTACAGGGCAAAGCACATATAGCAAATTACCCACAAAAGGAGAGATTCCGGGAAAACGATTACTTCGACTTTCGATTAATTTTGTCGACCGTAAATTTAGATGAAGGCTAGTTATTACGTTGTCTAACACATGAAAATCCCTACACACTATAAACTTTGTAAATAAAGGGGCATTCGCTACCGAGCGTAAAGCTCTAAGCTTCAAACTAACTTACGTACAAATTCAATTCGTGCCATCAATGAAGTTTGATTAAAATCTAAACTGAAGGGTTCATATTTAGGAGGAATTAAATGAATAGTTTCTATTGCGTGTTATATTTAGTTAAAGACTCTCGTTTAGTGTTATAAATTAAAAACAAACTTCTTAATAATAAAGTGGCGTTTATAAGAATAAAGATCTATTTGCGACTTTTTTGAACTAAGTATATAAAGATAATTATTTTTTTAACGTCCGGTATCCGGTTATAAGTTGTGGAAGGAATATTATTTTACTTTTCATTTCATTCAATACACATATCGTTGTATTTATCAATTTCAAAAAAGGTCTATATACGACTTAATGATTTTTTCAATTGAATTATCTATAACAAAATATCACTTTTTAATTATGTGTGTTCATTATGACAACCAACCATTGAGAACTTAAATCTCACCATACAAAGATTACGAGTCAAAACCTGTGAAGGTGGTAGAACCCTTTGTGGTTCGACTCCGGCGGCACCACCGCCACACCTATTTCTACCTAATAACAGCAGTGTTAGGCGCTGCTGTGTTCCGGTTTGAAGGGTGTGGTAAGGGAGATAGACTTTTCCGAGGCGTTCCAGCTTAGTCCTCAGGGGTAGCGGCGCATCTGTGGCCGACCTCAGGTAGGAATATCTAATCCTATCTGGGGTTGATTACAGATGTCCATGGGCGGCAGTAGCCACTTACCATCAGGTGGACTGCATGCTCGTCTGCTACTCTCATATTATAAAAAAAAAAAAAAAAAAAAAAACCATTTCCCTGTGAGAGAAGGATTACATTGAATTTGTAACATAATTGGGTAATTACGAGTAGGTACATGAGATTTTCCAATGAGTGAACTTCTTAAAACAAAACGCCATCCGCAGAAATCATTAACGTACGAAAGAAAATATAATTAACGTACATTTGTCTTTTGGCTGGATTTCAAATTTTAAGTTTTAATTATTTTTTGTTAAATTTAAAACAAATAAATATTACTAAGTATTACTTCTCCATCGTCTATTCTATATCATATTTTGATACCACTTAAAATATGGCGTAAATATAATTATTTCACACGACGATTAAAGAGACAAAATGCCAAATACTTCTAATGTTACTTAATTACCATCGTGTGTAAAGACGCCAACAATATACAAGCCTAACAATACAGCATCAAGAGATCTCGGCGATAATAACGGATCTTGTGAGAGACATTACCGCTAATTTCGTTTGCTCTATTTAGCCCCATTCATAGCGAATTGAAGGGTAATCCGATAGCAATTAGACGTATAACTTATGGTTGATATTAAGATAAAGGTGTGGTCACAGTTGACAAATAGTTTTGCATTGGCGACCCACGTGGCGGAGCGGTCACCATACCGGTCTGACGCGCAAAGGGTTCCGGATTCGATCCCCGGTCAGACATATATCTGAATGATTAACTTAGATATCTGTTCTGGGTCTAGGTGTTTGTATATTCGTCTTTGTGTGTGTCCTTGGCACCCACGATACAGAAAATCCTAGTGTAAGGCTGTGAGTGTAGAAAGCGCTTTTTTCTACAATCTTTGAGAATTTGCATGTCTAACTTCGAGTCAAGACCTTCGAGTGACTGACTTTAGAAAATTAGCCATCTGACTTAGCGAAGTGCTGGCAGATTGTAGAGGAACTAAGACTAAATTACTACAACTTTGATGGCATTTGTTGAATCAATTAAAATCAGTACAACTTCGCGTAAATTTGTTGTGTGTAAGTTTGTAACAATTATAATCCAACTGAGTGAGCAGTTTCATATTAATTTTAGTTCTATTTATATACCACAGCCTCACAGGTCTAACCCACAGTCTACGAGGACTGCGTGGACACTAGTTGCAACAATTTATATAGTTGTACCTAGTTTTTATTATGTATTGCATTACAAAATTTTGTATGTCAATGTTATTAAGAATAAAGTTATTATTGTCACTTATAAGAAGTTAACGAATACGTAAGTAGCAAGCCTATATGCTACTTTGAATACGTATACAAAATTATATATGCGCAATCAGCACACGTATCAGTGTTGACTGGGTGAATTTAGATCAATTTGCATATGTACTTTCGATGCAATTCCAACGCTAACTGAATTAAGCAGTGAGCGAAGCGTAATTGCGCAAAAATTGAACTAGATGGCGCTAATCAAGTTAACCGTCTGACGCAAACATTGCCTAGTGTAATCACACCCTTACCTTGTTAGTAAGGCGTGTTATCTTCATACCTATTATTTGCGTAACTTCAAACCTAAAGTGAACCTATAATGGTGATGGAAGTTTATTCGTATTGCCCAATTAGAGTTTCCAATGTTGCGTGCTATTCAATTAACATTCAAAATTATTTGCTTAACTTGTATACTAAAAGGTATTTCATGGATATCCCCAACATTACTATTTGCTAAGGCCAATGATAACAAATAGTAAAAGTTAACAAACTATTGGTGAAATATTGAACTCACTCGTATGTTGTAGCAACGGTATTTAACTTATACTATTTTAGGTCCTCTTTTAATCTTCGTTTATTTATTTTTTTGTCAAAGTCATTTTCCTATTACTTACCCTAAGTACTTACCCTCGTTAAAAATAATCTTAACTTGTCTATAATTCTAAATTTGACAATTATTGTCTAGCAAAAAATATATAATTTAGTACTTTGATAGACAAGAATTGAGAGGACATATACGAGTAAGTATTACAAAATACATAAATATTGACACAGGTGTATTTGTACAAAACAAAATGCAATATCTTCACAGATGTGATAACAAAACAAGAGATAATGAGCCGGGTGTACTAATAAAGACATAAATTACATACAGTATAGGTACATTTAAAATTAATTTTACTGAAATAATCCTTTAAATAAATAACTTAATCCTCCGCGCATCAACCACATAAATTTACATCCTTTTACCGCGTAAAAGCAAAACATGAAAAATGTTATTTAAAAATGTATTCCAAAACATAATCCTATTATACAGTGGATCCAGCTCGGTCGGCAAACCCTTTAATACTGTATTCAACAAAGTTTAATTTTCCTCGCGAAATTCCCGGGAAAAAGAAGGACGACGGCCTTTTCGACCGTCATACAAAGTTAGTGTCTAAGGCTGAGCATACACTATATAATATCTACATTTTCTAAATCATATATGAGTTCAGCTCTGCGATTAAAAGAGTAAACAAACGGACAGATAAACAGATGAAAATTTTAATAATTGTTGTTTTGCTGTTACATTTCATATTACATTTATTACTTTATTAACTTACTTTCATATCTACATTTAAGTTACTTAAAAGCAGTTATTTTAGAGTTACAAACATTTCAATTTTATTTATTTCTATGAATTTAGATAGCCAATATTGTTGTCTCTATAAATTAATACGTTACAAATAAGGAAAGTGGTCAAAATAAATATTTGAGAGACTAAAATTCGACACAATATTAATTTGCGATAAACAAATCTACAATACATCCGCATAACGGCACATTACTATTGGCTAATCTCGTGCGGGAGTATTTGTTTTTTAAATGTGTAATATTAGGGCGCGCAGCGGGAGTTATTCTTGTTGGCTACACAGAGAGTTCTGGGTTCGATACCTGGCCAGCCACCTTCTTATTTAAATTTCCAGAACTGGCAGTTAAACTATAACTTTGTCTTCCACTTCGTGTGTGTGGTTGGTACATACGCCTGTAAAATTCACTGCTATAAATAATTATAATCATAAGCATACAAAGTTAAAAAATAAAAGAGGTCCGTATACGTATGAACCTAGCTTAATGTGAGGAGATATGCGAAAAATCTCAGCAAAACAAACTTTCACATTCCGAATAAGGACTTTTTCGGACCAACGCTGAATGTCTATCCGTTTATGAACAATGTGGGGAAATTCCAGCGCCTTAATATGCTATTTTTATACAGAGCAATCGCAATGAGAATATAATCCTTTGTTAAATGGCCACTGAGAGTTGTGAACATCCGTAAAATTACTATCGCTAAAGACTATTGGAATGTTTCCTATTTTGTGTATAAATTTGCTTTCCTACAGCTTCTAAAATAACAAGCAGTAGTTCGTAAAATGAAACTTATAATTTACCCTTTGTTTTACGGCAGAATTATCTTAGTTTTATATGCTCCATGCTAAAGTGCGAAATACTTACTTACTTACTCCGCTGGTGCAGCGACCCAAATTAGTGAGTCTTGGCCTCCGACACGAAATTTCGCTACTTGTCCCTGATTTGCGCAGTCTCAAGCCAGTTATTGGCTTTAAATCAAAAAATCTCCTATGGTGCGAAACAGACGATATTTTTACAAGTCAAAAATAAGACTTTCTAAAATAAAATAAAAATGATAAAGTGTATGAAGTGATGTAAATAATCGGTAAATATAATCTTGTGTAAATGATACGTGTGGTATGATTGTAACAATCATAAGTTTCAAAGCCTTTAGCAGTAATACTAATAACTCTCAAAATTAAAAATTCTCCAGTATTTATCAAAAGATAACAGTTATGTGTACCTACATGTGATTTATGTACATTGTATATTATAAATCGTCTTGGATAAATATCTAAGATAGATAGATAAATTATGTCTACACTAAGAGTCAACAGTGAAAACGGCCTTTGTCATAAGTTTATGAATAACGCAACATATTTCTTAAGTTCTTGGTTTATAAAAACAGTGCCATCAAGTGATAAGAGCATCACAGGAAAATCCGAAGTCAAAAGTCGGCAAAAAATCCGAGCACGTGATTTATGTTCGGGCTTCAAGTTGAAGACTTAAAGAGTCTATATAGTTGCTGCTACAAGCTGCAAGTCATCCACAATTGTAATTTTTCGCTCTACAACATAAAACTGTCAGCAACAGGAACTAACTGATTGCTTCTGTGGCTAATTGCGGCTATTCAACATGGTGACACTATTTTATGATTGTGGAATAGCGTTTAGAGCGATTGTAGCTCTGACAAAAAGTGGTTGTGACTTACTGTCTTATCGCTTCTATAGCTTGTTTATTTCTTGCAACAGATTGTGACAAACACAATTACGGTAATTACGGCGAGAAAATATGTTTGAATATAAGAGACTTATCCTATCTACATACATACTTCTTAACAATTTTCATTTTTTTATAATATAGGAGTAGCAGACGAGCATGAAGTCCACTTGATGGTAAGTGGCTACTGCCGCCCATGGACATCTGTTATCAACACCAGATAGGATTAGACATTCCTACCTCAGGTTGGCCACAGATGCACCGCTACGCCTGAGGTCTTATTTACAACACCCTTACTACCCTTATCTTACACCCTTCACACCAGAACACAGTAGGAAATGGAAAAGATCGAATCCAACGTTCTTGATTACATGGATTCTTTGCCACTTAAAGAAGTACTATTAAGTATATGCTATACATAATAGGTATATATACATAGTCAATTCAAGCATATGTGTCTAGTAATTCGCAAAAAATATTGAAGGTGGTAAATTTTGAAGGTGGTAGAACCCTTTGCGGTTCGACTCCGGCAGCACCACCGCCACACCTTTTTCTGCCTCATAACAGCAGTGTTGAGCGCTGCTGTATTCTGGTTTGTAGGTTGTGGTAAGGGAGATATACCTACTTTTCCGAGGAGTTCCAGGTTAGTCCTCAGGGGTAGCGGCGCATCTTGGGCCGACCTCAAGTAAGAATATCTAATCCTATTTGGGGTTGATTACATATGTCCATGGGCGGCAGTAGCCACTTACCATCAAGTGGACTGCATGCTCGTCTACTACTCCTATATCATAAAAAAAGTAATAGGCCAATGGAATAAAGTAATCGCGTAGAAAATGTACTTAGTTAGTTCAATTCAAATCCCGGTTATCTAACCTTCCTGTAATTCAGCTTTGTGTCGATAAATCCGTCTAAAGTGACTGTCAAAAGCGGAGAATTTATAGTACAGAAATAAATTTATGTAAGTACTTAAAATCTGTCGACCCGCGTGGCGGAATGGTCACTATAACGTCTACTATACTACTACTAACTACTACTAACCTAACCTAACCTAACGCGTGAATGTTCCGAGTTCGAATCCCGGATAAACAGATATCTGAATGATGAATTTGGATATCTTTTCTGGGTCTATGCATGTCTTTGTGTATGGTCATGGTGCCCAAGACACAGTATATCCTAGTGAGTGGCTGTGGGTGTAGGAACGGTATTTTGTATCACACAATTTACAAGATTTTTATTTTTATTTAAAACTTACTTTTATATTTTAGTACATTAAAACATGAAAATGGCAGAAAATGAAACATCGTACATGTGAATTTATGGCGCAAAAATCAATTTGCCAACATTGCAATTATTGCAATTGCAATAATTAGCTTTAACCGCTGCGGGTAAAAGCTGGTTTATTAAGTATAATAAACCAGCTTTTACCAGCTTTTTTTATAAAATAGGATGGTTGATAAGTATATCAACCATCCTATTTCATACAACAATAAACACGGTGATATTAAAAATCTGAAACAATTAATTCAAATGAAACAGAGTTGTAAACCCGTAATAATTAACAGCTGCGCCAACAAAATAAATGTGCCATTTTTATGGCCAGCTCTACTATCTGGGTATACGAGATTTATGTTAGAGGTTTTGCTACATTGTAAAATCGAGCACGAAGCTTTAAAATGTTAGGTTAAACGCAGCAGCATTTAGAAAGCATATAAACGCTGTTCAAATTTACTGAAGAAGTATATTAGGAATACCTAGAAAGTCTTTCCGTATCATTAAATTGATTAAGAAGAACAAAATGGACTTCTTACTGAGCTCACCTTAGTTTCTGAAGGCACGTTCCGCTACATAGGTAGGTAGTAGGTACTACGTGTTTACCGCGAAGCCAACAGTTATCTTATATGTTATCTGTTATGGAAGGAACGAAAAACACAAAAGAGACTATTTTTTATTAATGTGGACCTGACAGACCTCGAAATCCTAATGCTTTATCTTATTACGTCATAACACTTGAGACGGAATGGTCATATAGGCGTTTTTGGACTATATTTATATTTTTGACCTTATTCCGAACCCGGTTTTCATCTGAACTTTGTAATTGGACATTATAATATTACCTTTTTAGAAGCACAGTTGTAGGCATGAAATATTAATAGAATTGCATGGGTGGGTAATTACTAATTAGCTTAGGATTAGATTTCCCAACAAATTGTATTTGACTATCCGCGTGGCGAAGCCGTCACCGTATGAATCTGACGTGCAGAGGGTTCTGGGTTCTATCCCCGACCAAGCACATGTGTAAAAGATGAATTTATTTTTCCGTTCTGCCTCTGAGAGTGTGTGTATTCGACTTTATTTTTTGTCCACCGCATCCATGACATAGGGAATCCTAGTTTAAGGTTGTGTGTGTAGAAAGCGTGTACTAGTGTACCATATTTCCTTATTAACAAATGCCTTACAATTAGTATGAAGTACAAATGAACTTTATTGTTACTAAATACTCCGTCACCTTTAAATAAATACCAACGATATGATTATGTAACGTGATGTTACCAAAGTAAGATACAATACGATATGACACGTGCCGTGCACACCTTTCACCTCTATGTGTTATCAATGTTCTTAAAAATAACACAATACGAATGTATGTGCATTTTTCATGATTCTCGGCATGCCTTCGATAGCTCAGTTGGTAGAGCGGTGGACTGTAGTTGGTTGAAATTGATATCCATAGGTCGCTGGTTCAAATCCGGCTCGAAGGAGTATTTATTTTTACTGTATCTTTTCATATTTCTTGTTTAGAAAGTTGCGCTTATAAATGGAATGCACATATTTTTATTTTTAGATCAATAATTTTGTTTTTGTTTGACAACTAAACCATGTTTTTTTGTAAATTTAAGTAGTAAACGCGACTATAGTCGACCGTGTGGTAAATGGTCATTACCGTCTATGAACATCTGTAATCGTCCCATGAAGTCAGGCATCTATGCGTTGCTACCCTTGAGAAATAAATTAACGTGCCTTGTATAATTGTTTCTTTCTTACCACATTCAAACTTAAATACGGCAGCACTACTACAGATCTTATGAGGCAGATATATTTGAGGTAGTGATGTTTCCACAGTAGAAGTATGAGACATTTTTCTTTATATTTACAAAACCACGCATATTTATACCACCTATCGACACATGCATTGATAGCCGTATTTCACCTTTCTCATTCATCTGCTATTATTACAATGTCTCCATATATGTTTATTTTATAACAATTTCGTCATGCCTTCGATAGCTCAGTTGGTAGAGCGGTGGACTGTAGTTGGTCTGAATTGGTATCCATAGGTCGCTGGTTCAAATCCGGCTCGAAGGAGTATTTATTTTTGCTGTCCCTTTTAATATTAATTATTTAGAAACTTACTTTACGCTCACCAATGGGATGCACGTATTTTTCTAATGAAATTATGGTACTAAACGAGAGTAGTCCACGCTAAGTAGTCATTGCCATGAACATCTGTAATCGTCGGCTGAAGTCTGGTATCGATGCGTTGCTACTTACTACCCATGAAGACTAGGTTAAAGTGCCTTGTATAGGTACATGTCTCTTCCTTACCACATTCAACCAAAACACAGCAATACTTTAATACTAATGACATAAGCAAAAATAGTTGAGTTAGTGATGTTTCTACAGTCGGACTATGAGATATTTTACTCTACCTATATATTTACCAACTTGGCATATTTATACTTGCTACCTATCATGCATCGATATACGTATTTCACCTTTCACATCCATCTACTATTATTATAATATCTCCATATATGTGTATTTTATAACATTTTCGTCATGCCTTCGATAGCTCAGTTGGTAGAGCGGTGGACTGTAGTTGGTCTAAATTGGTATCCATAGGTCGCTGGTTCAAATCCGGCTCGAAGGAATTTTATATTTTTACATTATTCTATGATCACTTCTTACTTATTACTTACTATATTTTCTCCACCTTTTCAATTGCATAGTACTTTTACTAAGTTTCCTAATGTCATTTTGTATTTTTTCAATCCGTAGGGATACCAATAATACTGTGGATTGGAATGTTACTGTACACATAAAGTAAACGTACCTACACAAAAGAATTTTATAAATATTATGCAAAATATTTAATATTATGCATGTTTCCTTTACTTGAAAACCAGTGGGGGTAATTCTGCTCTAACATATTTTAAAAGTTAAAAATATCTTCAAAAGTGTTTTCTTCTCCGACCTTGGTTAACTATAGCGCTTATTACAAACAGACTTTTTATCGTTTTGACCAGATTCGTTTGTATGTTCATTATCAAAAATCTGGATGTAATGTCCAAATTTAAAATAAATCTAAAGGCACACAATGTATCTACACGTAGAAAATTCATAAAGCTTTGTTACGTTGTTGTTTCAGATTACACCTCTTTCGCCGAAATGGAAGCAGGCAATAGAGAAGAGAATAGAAGAAGAAAGACGACTCACGATGCTAGCAGTAACACGGGGAGCAAGACTGAACCCTGGGCAGTTCTGGGATCTGCCTGGAACCTTCCTCTTTGCAGTTTATGTCATGACAGCTCTCGGTATTTCGATCTGGACTGCAACTCTTTTTATGTCACTGTTATGTACAACTGTGGAGGCTGGAAACATGGGTTTTCAATCATCACAGTACTGAAACTTTTACTCAATTGCATAGTAAATGAAACAAATAAGTGCTTCGTCCGCTTTAACCCGAATTAATAGGTCTCATAAACACTGTATGTGTTTACACACAAATAAGCTAACATATAGGCACACACACGAATTCCTTTACTGGATGTCAAATTCTGCTTGGTATCTTTATTATAATGGCAACCACGTGTGTATAAATAGTTATGGGTAACTTCATGTATTAATTGACTTTCTTTTAATAAACATTCAGGTTTCGGCGCCCCTGTACCGTATACTGTATGGGGAAGGACATCCGCACTAATCTACGCAATACTCGCTGTTCCTACTCATATTTATTTAAGTAAGTATTTAAGATCAGTTAAATATGTAATAAACGTATTTGTAATAAATACGGCGAACTATTTATAATAATAATAAATAGATAGATACCATAAAATCACAACATTAACATTTTTATATCTAATAGGTACCTAACTACCTTATTTTATTCGTTACTTAAAAATTATGAAAAAATAAATTATGATTATCTCTTTTTCACCTAAATTTGCGTACAAATAAATAAGTAATAATACCTAATCTAAATATTAAAAAAATATGACCTTAGTGCTTCTAATAATACATTGAAATTACTTGCATTTCAGTGGTGAACGCGAGCACCTGTGTTGTGGTCAATGTAGATGAATACACGCAGCACTTGAAAGCGAAGCTACATGATAAAACGGCTAAAGCGAATTCTACTTTTGAAAACACTAGAGGTACCTATTTCTACCTACTTTTACACAATAAGTTCTGACCTCTCTACCTAGGAGCAGTGAAGCAGATAGTAACTGCTGTGTTCTAGCTTGTAAGGAGAGAAATGGAGGAAAGACTATACGAGGCTTGCCGACTTTTTTTTCAGGGGTAGAACGGGTTCAACGACCGATCTCATATCGCACTTCCAATCCTATCTGGGGTTGATAACACGCGTCCATGGGTGACAGTGGTCGTTTAACATTTAGTAAACTGTATACCGACTGAAATGCAAATTCCATAAAAAATAACATTTTATTTTCAGATAATCCTAGCCATAGCAGAGACTCAGAATTTCTGAAGGTGTCCAATGAATGGAAGATACGAAAAGGGTTACGTGTAAGTCTTCAAAATTGATTTAATATTAAATTCTAATATTCATGCACGCCTGTCTCTTGAAATAGATAGATGCCTACTACAGTCCTGGTTGTTCTCGTTGGTTAACGGGCATTTAGCCTTGTCAGATCGTGCGGGGAATGAAGCTTTATGAGCGGTTTAGCCTTATCTTCATCCACTGCGGATTGCATTAGAAAAGCGTAATGAAATATAGGTACCGCACTACACATATAGATAGGTAGGTACTACACTCCACCATAGTTCTGACTTTTGAGACTAGTAGATATATTGAAGGTGGTAGAACCCTTTGTGGTTCGACTCCGGCGACACCACCGCCACACCTATTTCTGCCTAATGACAGCAGTGTTATGCGCTGCTGTGTTCCGTTTTGAAGGGTGCGGTAAGGGAGACATACTTTTCCGAGGCGTTCCAGCTTAGTCCTCAGGGGTATCGGCGCATCTGTGACCGACCTCAGGTAGGAATATTTAATCCCATCTGAGGTTGATTATAGATGCCCATGGGCGGCAGTAGCCACTTACCATAAGGTGGACTGCATGCTGGTCTGCTACTCCTATATTATAAAAAAAGGATTGGCTTCCAGTATATCTATCATCTTTTACTTTTTTATTTCCCATAGAGCATCCTGAGCGTATTCTGCTTCGGTCGCTGCATACCTCTAGCAACAGTGGTGTACTACCTCTTAGGCCTTATTTCCTTTGGTGTACTGAGAGAAAGAACAGCCTTGGAATCTGTTATGTTTCCACTAGAGTTTACCACTACCGGGGGCTTAGAACGCGTATGTTACCTTATTTAAATAATTGGTATACTGTTTGTTGTAATTGTAAAATTAAATAGAAGTATTTATTTTGAAGAAAACGTTCGTTGATAGGTAGGTAATTATTCTAAGAGAATTGCCAGATTTTTCCAGTATATTTTTTTATACAATACCTTCATATCGAATATCTCATTACAGTTGTCTACATTAATTAATATCATCCAGTTGTATATTAACAGATTGTTTTAACTTGTGGACTTTATATAAACAATGATTTCATAATAAATAAACATTTTTAAAAACAAATAATATGTAACTAAAAACAACAATAACATCAAAAATTATGTATTAATTTGTAATTTAGGATTTTATTTCAACGATACTTGTGATATTTCAGGTAGAAAGCCACGTTCGTATCCTATACGGATTTTACGTTGAAGGCGCGATGTGTTTGCTGGCGTGCGCACTGGCAACACTGAAGCGACACAGCAGCGCCGCTCTCGCCGACGTCACCGACAGCTACCGATTGTTCAACACTGAGAAGTGCGAAGAGTGTCCTAATAATGAAGAAAGAGGAAAAATTTGATCCAAGATCAAAAGAACGAGAAATTTATTTAAATGTGAATGAAGTTTGTAACTTCTTAGTACGATTCTAATGCTGATGTTGCTAGAGAAAAAATAAAAGATTTTGTTGACGTATTTTTAAAACTGTTGTTTTTACTATTAATTATAAAATATGCTTAAAATTGAAGCTTTATTTTCATCGGCATCTCAGTTAGTAAGTTTCCTATATTAAACAGAAAAATTCTACAATGGAATCATCAAATATTTTTTAGTTAGGTGGGTATAACAAAGTTTACAATTAAAACAACAATTTCAATTAATTATTTTATTTACCATTCCTACAAACTAGTCAACGGCTATTTACAGCTTCAGCTATATTGAAATATATTACTTCAACATATGACACAATATACCTACTAATTTAACCAAAAATAAGTTGTAATAAATTTGAAACGCTACTATATAGTATTATAAACATTGGTATAGATGTGTTTTGTATTTATATCACAGTAATAATAGTTTCATGTAGAAAGATAAAAATAAATGTCAAAGCGCTTTGTTTAGTTATTTTTGATACACTGCTATAGATATAATTTGGCCTGCAAATTTTAAATAAAAATAATTATTTTATAATAGTAAAATGAGTAGATAATACAATCAACTATTATATAAGACATCAAACTAGCGTTCAAATTTCATAGCATGTATGCATTTAAAACTAAAGTGGAATTCTCTACCGCGATTTGCAATTAACCTTATTGCAAAGCCGTAAGTATATTAGCTATGATAATTTGATACTAGTTTTAGCCCTTGCTTCGCTTGGATTCTTTCAAGACATCGTCCTCGGATGTATCGGAGGACCCTTCTATGCTTTTCTTTTCTTTTAAGGCTTCTTTTACGGCGTCCACCATCTCGTGTGGCTCCGATATTGATACTTTTTTACCTGTAATTGTTACCATATAAAATAAAAAGATATGATAGACATGTTTATGATAGTCCGTTATTTTCAATTCGATAAAAAATTGAACATTTATATACAGACATTTTAATAATGATAAAATGATAAACTAATTATTACTCTTATGTATGTGAAATAAATAAGCCAACGCAAATATGAACCGCACAGCTTCACATAGCATTGCATTTTTATTTGACATGACCAATGCCAATATTCCCGTAAAAGACGCATTGCACTGCGTACGGACATCCATTAGAACTGTATTTTCTGTATGTAGTGTAATTAAACTGCTAGTCCGCTCTGAATATAGAAATGAATTGCGTCGCCATAGCAAATTGTATGACTACACCTGCTCGCAACAACATCAGAGAGGACTAGCAGTTTGGCGCGGACTGTACCTCGTAAATCAGTTTTGTCCGAAATCTCGTGCGTACATAAGTACGTTAATCGGATCGTAAATTTTACAATATGTATGCAACTGCCAAGTATTGCGGTGCAGTGTTATAAGCGCTGGCCTCTACGTTATCTTACTGACTACAACACGAAGTTATACACAATCAGTACACGCTAATTCCATACTCCATATTTATTAATAATTTAAAATTGTACTTAGGTAAACTGTTTCAAACTACTTTTATGGAGTTTTTCCGATTAATTAACTTACACAATATTTGCGTCTTCTTAAACTGTATCATCTACAAATAAATATAAAAGTGTATTAAAAATTAATTTGATTGTATAAGAAATGTATTTTTTCTTGGTGTCTTTAAAGTTTAATCTTGAAAGGTTGAACCAAGTATTTCTTTAAACTAAAGTAAATTTTGAAATGCTACGCATTAGCTTAGCTCCCACGGCATCGGGTACCTTTTGAAGCTATCCCCCTCGTAATCCAAAAAAAAGAAGGCATTGGCTAAGATGTTTTTAAGTAGATTGTACTGTAAAGAATAATATTTTTTGTGGACTATAGCATGATGGTGTCACAGGGTACGTCAAATTGGGGACTAATTATAAAATAAAACAACGATTAAGTAAACATTGCGTATATTCACAAAATTACTATTTACAGAATTTTTATAACCATCATACTACATCCCATACCTTTGATATATCTACATTATCATTTTGATTCAATTTTTGAACTTATTCATTTTCATTTGACATGTCACTTTGACACTTTTAACTGTCATACAGAAATCCCATTCACAAAAGGTTTCTATTCCAATCGTTCAAACTTTTCAACAATTCCATTTTATAGAAACTACCAATGACACCAAAAATAAATATTACACAGTAAATATGTAAACACAGACTTATTAAAATGCGACATCTAACAGGTAGGTAATCTATTTACATTATTCAGCGTGGAACACGGCTACTAAAGGTACACGAATAATAATATTTAACAATGATTTGTACGGGAAAACGCTGAATTGTATGTGCGTACATGTCGCTCATAAGACTGCTAAAAATTTAGCAGAATTTAATTTCTGGCAACTCCAAAAATTGTAACGGATATATTATTTTTTAAGAATTATATCACTTGTGAACAATATAATACTTTTTTACTTATTTGATACTTCGTTTAATTATTAATAAATATTTGATAGACACAAATTTCTCAAAGTATACTTTTTCACAAAGTATACTTTAGTAGCCATATTACGCCTCATACAATTCAGGATGTTCCTTTTTCTGCTTTTCAAGCGTCCTTTGGTAACCAAAAGGTTTGTCAAGCTCTGTGTAATCATCGCCTTTCTCAACTTCCTTCTTTCGCATGTAATCGTGCACGCCTACTTTATCATGAGGGTCGTTAGCAATGATTATGTAACTCACAAAGACCGCCATAGCGAAGCCTACTACAAAACTCATTGAGTTTCTTTTATACGCGTCAATTAAACTGTCTATAAAAGTCCACGAACTATCTCGGTCATTAGATTCCGAATCGCGATTCATTCGATGAATTTTTTGCGTGTCATCAGACGATTTTGTACTACTGCTACTTTTTTTTGAGTCGTCTGCAAAACAAATGTTTCTTCTTTGACTTTTTGTACATGAATCTATAAATTAAGCAATTGTCTATGTATGTAGCACGTTCCCTAACACTGCGTAAAGGTTTACTTTACAATCAGCCTTTTATATTA
This sequence comes from Epargyreus clarus clarus, assembly GCA_014595695.2. Taxonomy (NCBI): domain Eukaryota; kingdom Metazoa; phylum Arthropoda; class Insecta; order Lepidoptera; family Hesperiidae; genus Epargyreus; species Epargyreus clarus. The sequence goes on along the minus strand of JACTTY020000086.1, from coordinate 1,177,825 downwards.
AGAACACTTTGGTTGGTTTCTAGCCGGCCAATATTCTATCGTGTCTTACCATCTCTGTCGTAGGAGACGCCGAGTATTTGGCCCGGAGTATCCTCTTCCAACTCTGCGTAGGCATACATCAGAGCTTTCTGCTTTGAACTCAGCGACTTTGGAACCTATAAGAAGACATATTGTAAAGTATAACTACTAATTTTTAAATTGCATCACATATAGGTGGGGTAGAATGTAACAGTATGTGTGCGTATTTATACTGACAAAGTAAAATATTGGTAGTGTATTTCGTAAAAAATATGTACTCCATAAATGAGACTAAGATGTGAGGGTATTGAACAACTATAAGATAAATGTAATAAAACTTATAGATAACTCCAAAAACTTTACGTTTTCAACGTAAAATAGCATGTCTGGCATATCACATGTCGACAAAAAATTATCTGCACATTAAAATATTCTTCCATCTTAACATGTCCACGAGTCTTTACCCATGTATAGAGGGATGTACGTGTATAATTTACCTGTATTTTAATATGCACGTAGTGATCCCCATAGCCGTGTTGACTAACCCTCTTCATACCCTTACGGGACAATCGGATCGTACTGTGCGACGACGTACCGGGCACAATCTGGAATTTAAGACAAATTAAAACACATTAAAGCTAAAAGTTTATTTTATAGATTGATAACATGCAGTCCTCTTGTAAATTAAAAACACACTATCCAAATACATAAGTATGGGTACTAATAATCAGCTTTACTTTAGAAGGCAGAAATAGATGTGATGCTGCCTTCACGTACCAGATAGAGATTTCTTCCATCATCATTATCATCACTATTGAGTTGGTAAATTAATAACCCTTAGTTCTTACCTGCAAAGTGTGATCTTCATACAGACCCTGTATCCGGACAGTACCACCTAACATAGCCTGAGCTACAGAGATCTGAAAAACATGGAAGAAATAAAATTTTAAGTTTATTTTCATTAAAATTGGTTACATAACCATAATAAGTACTCATATGGTACTAAATTAAAACATAGGAAACTGATGAGAAAGGTACAAGTAACATACTACAACAGCCTGCATAAAAATGTTAATTGTATAATACATCCTACATTAGAATAAAACTGTGACCTTTAAGACAAAAAATTTAGTGTTAAAATTTCTAACAACTAACCTCTAACACAAATACATATCTCATATGGGGATCTTATTAAGGTTTTGATTTTCAGTAATATAATTTATGTAGCGTCCATAATGTTACCAGGTATGCATTATTATTTTTATGACTTTATTGTGCTATAGAATGAGACTTACAGTACAATCAGTGTGAACATCAGGCCCATCGCGCTTGAAGTATGTAGACGGTTCAACTTTGAATGTAATGAAGACCTCATTGTTGCCGACCGCCATCCTCACTGTCTGACCGTCTTCCACTCCAGCAGGCACTGGTACGGTAACCTTCTTACGTTGAACCTACAAACAAACAAAGGAATTCAAGAATCATAGCTATAAACATCATAATAATATTGTCGATCAACAAAGACATAATGCATGTACTGTATGATAAATATACTAAAATAAATATTTTATTTTAGTTTTTTTACGAATACACTTGTTTAGAGTTGATTTACAAATAATATGCAATATTTGAATGCAAAACAACTACTGCTTCAATTTGTGTCACATGTTTGGGTTTGAATGTTTACATTCGAGTATGAAATGTTATGTAACTTAGCACAATCATACGGCATTAACTTAGCAGTCAATTATAGTGATAATGTAAATAACTTAAGACAACATTTTTATTTTATTTAACTGTTGTTGCTGTTGACCATAGATTATAATGACAGCCATATATATACAAGAGCTATTCTTCTACCAATTCTTAATAAGTAAAACTTGAATATACATACAGATTGTCCTTTGCCTTCACATTCTACACAAGGGAATTTGATCAGCATTCTTGTACCGTGGCAATGTCGACATGTGGAACGCATCACAAATGGACCTGAAAATACAAAAAAAAGCACATATTATTTTATTTACCTTTCCAATTAAATTGTGCACACATTTTTAAAATTCATTATTGAAGAATTATCTTTAAATAAAACTATCAAATTTTATGAGTATTGGTTATAATCACCTCTAGAAAATGTTTCCATGCCGGTACCATTACAATAGGTGCATTTGATAGCTTTAGTCCCAGGTTCACATCTGGATCCCTGACATTTGGGACAAGTGTCGACCACATTAAGATTAACATCCTTATTGACTCCCCTAGCCGCCTCCGTAAATCGTAGATTAACTATTACCTGAAAATAGAATTTTAATTAAATCAAGCAAAACTAAACAAGTACAGACAGACAGACAGACAGAATTGAATACTACTGGAAGTATATTAAATACTTCCACTGTCTATAAGACATAAGCCACCACAGATACCCACTCTATGTTAAAAATAAGTTATAATAGTAATTGGTAAAAGTATATAATATCTATAAGTATAACTATAATTTGGTAACAAAATTCTTGTATGGTTTTATGCTGCAAAACATATCTGCTCATATACAGTAAATAATACACAAAGACTTATCAATGGTCTACATTTCTTGACATCTACATTAAAATCTTTTATTTACTTTCATCTGTTTTTTCTATGATCAAGCAATTTTGTAATTTATACAGCAATATTCTGAATGAACAATAAAGTTTCTATGATGTGCACTTACTTCTTGAGCTGCACCAAATCCAAATTGGCTCTCAGCAAAGTCGCTAAACGCCTCACTCTTAAACCCTGCATCACCGAATATCTTCCGGAAGAGCTCTTCAGGGTCTATGGTGGACTTGTACTGCCATTGGTGCGTGAAGCCATCAGATCCACTGGGACCTCCACCCATACCCATTTGTTCCGATGTTGTACCATATGTGTCATATTGCTTGCGTTTTGATTCATCTGATAGGATCTAAAATTTTATAAATTAGTAGGTATAAATTAAAAAATATATATTTTAATTTTTTTAATCATGTCATAACCAACTCTGTTAAATTGGTACAGCTAAGAAAAGTTAATACTGACCTCATAAGCTTCGGATACTTCTTGAAATTTCTTGGAAGCCTCAGGATCTGACTTATTGGCATCCGGGTGGTACTTCTTGGCAAGTTGATAGTAAGCCTGCTTTATTTCTTTAGAAGACGCATTCTTCGCCACTCCAAGCACTTTGTAGTAATCCACACGAGCGTTCAAACTGTTGGTAGTATGAATGTACCGATTTCTTGTCCCAAGTACATTATCTGAAGATTTTAAGGTTATATTTTAGAACTACAAAGATTTCGATTTCTGATGAAATATATAATTTATTGCAATAATAAATATACTTCGCTAGGAGAACTACGCCCATAATAAATTTATTAAAACAGTAAAACAAGGACAATGATGTAATAACAGCGTGTAAACTTACATTTTAAATTTTTATTTTCTGACGACACAGAACTCACAACTGGGCCTCGTAAAAAATTATTACAACTATTGCACCTATGCACGTATCGGCTCGGTGTTTTAGAAATGCTGCTTGTGAAAACCGCACTCAAAGTTTTAGGATTTAAAAATCCGATAATACTCCGAGTAGGAGCCATTTTGAAGGGAAAAAGTCAAATGACAGATGAATGAATGACAGATAAAAAGGTTTTCAACAGGATCTGTCAAACTTGTAGGACATAGTCTAATAAAGACAGTATGTTACCTTCTAAGATGTTAACATAGTGCGGATATACTTAATAACTCTTTTATGAGTATATAATATTATATTCTGAAACAATAATCTTGTTTAGCATTGTAATCACAGACCTCTCTGATTGTAATTTTGCTTCAAATGTATTCTACGTGATATTGATCATAATTTTTTTGCTAATATTATTAACTTATGTTTTGATGTCTTTCGAAAATTGCAGTACGAATTTTTTTATAGTCATATACTTAACTATTTTACAAGATCGGTCATATATTAATAACGATAGGTAACTAATACACTTTTTTGAAATAAAAAAAAGTTACTCCATACAATGATAATATATTACTGACTGCGTAACAAAGGGTATAGTAACCAAAGAGTATAGTAATCTAGATAGTAACCCTCCGTAAGACTTATCGAATGTTATTACCATTATATCCTAAAATGTTTATAGGTAACAATTCTAATACATCTCATATAATATACCTAATCGTATACAAAATATACAGCATAGTTAGTATACTATATCAAGTTCTATCTATTCACCAGCGACTACAAAAGAAGTAATTTTATTAGACTAACCAATGATATCGCTAACACTAAAAATATATTGTTTCGAGTAGAATCATCTCGAAAAAATAGGTGCCCGCCAAGAATGTGTATCATACATGATTGTATAAGGTTCGCTTAGTAAATAAGAATCTAAATTGCGCCATATAATATTTCTGAGCCAGCCCGCCGCTCAACTCGTCTGGCATGTAATATATATTGTGGCACGATCTGTTTTATTTATTTCATGTTATAGGTTTAAATTTTTATGTGATATAAAAATTATGATGAGACGAGGTATTTTTTTTTGTTTTCAAGACAAATACCATTACCGTGTCTTCGATTTCAAACATATAGGTCAGTAACGTTGTGCACTCTAGTAAAAAGACACTTACAATAAGTATACAGTGAGCAGTGTGCATATACTCTTTATCTTTGTTAATAATAGTAATTTGAAGAATTTTAGAATAGCGCTTAATACAGATGCTTAAAAGATAGCATGAGAAAAACTAGTCTTACTTATAAATAGCTTAGTTTGTTAATTGTAAAATGTATATTATCACACACCATACAGGTCTGTGTATATTATCTTATGTTTTTTCATGGCAACCCTTAATTTAATTTGTTGTATTTTTTTAGTTAACAACACTTATTTCTAGGGCAACGGTAGGCAAGATGATTTATAAACAAAAAATGAGCTTACAAAATGCCCATATTTTTAATTGTATTTGAATTGGTGAAATAATTCAGTGCTTTTTGTATATACTTGTGCAGAAATTATATTTAATAAGAAAATCTTAATTACGGAAAATGGCTACAATGAACGGTCGAGATCATAAAATCGAACAGCAAGTGAGCGTTTTTTTCGTTTTAAATTTTGGTAAAAATTGAAACAATTCATATAATACTTAGTAAAACTTTGAATTCGCACTAATAATTTATAATTTTTCATTCGTTAGCGACAATTAATGGAGCAAAAAATGAAACAGAAGAGACAGAATTCTGGTATGGTCCAAGCAAACGATTTAAGGGTGGGTTCCGCCAAACGTCCTATATCTGGAAGTCGGTCTAGAGAACTTCACGGTAAGTTTTCAAATTTCGAACATATTTACTTTTTATGGAAAAAAATATCTTCATGTGCAGTAGAGTCGACATTTTCATGCATGAGACTGTTTTTTTAATTTATTTTCGTTACGCATATTATTTTTTTCTACCAGGCTACGATGGGCCGATGCAATTTTTAATGTCTCCAGTCAACCCAGACCAGGTCATTCCTCTCCAGACTAGCAGAATTTCAACTTATGATGGTATGTACATACTTTTTTAATGCTTTTTCTGCTTATTCCATTATCATGTATTTCCAACCATTACTGTAGCACTACTGCAATGGCAGCGAGTTTCATAGATTGTTATGACCACCATTGAAATTATTTATATCTATTTGTGCACATTGTATACATGGGTCTTCTTAAAACAGAGTTATCGTCAACCCATTACATTCCTCTGCTGGTATGTAAATAGGGTAGCAAAGCTTACTCCATCACAATGCTCCAAAGAATTGAAGTAGCTGTCCATTAGTGTAACATCCATGTCAATAATTTAGAATTGCCCATAACGACTTAGGTTGAATATCTGTGTTCTAGAGACAAAACTTACTGCCAGTCTAGCATTAGTGTGCATTTCCATCGTGTTTGTTCCTTGATATGTAAGGTAGACAACCTGAGAATAAGTTTACAACAATGAATTCCGAATTGAATGTAGATAAATGAAATTACATTTGATATTGTTATATTATGCAAATATAACCACTGTTTTTTCCTGATATAAAACTGTTATATACAATACTAGTTGTTGCCCGTGGCTTCGCCCGCGTTTAAAAGAAAATAATATAACATACATAAAACTGTAAATTCGTTCCTTCAACTTTGCTAAAGATCATCACTTGGTCAAATGCATAGTTTACGATTCAGTCCTTACTAATATCGATTAAAATAATCGATGTTTTGGCTCCAAAATATCGATTCTCCGATTAATTGATCTTAGATCTCCATCCCTAGTTCCCGTGGGATTTCCGGGATAAAAACTATACTATATCCTTTCTCGGGTCTCAGACTATCTTTGTACAAAATTTCATTAAGATCGGTTCAGTGGTTTGGGCGTGAAGAAGAGACAACCAGACAGACAGACAGAGTTACTTTCGGATTTATAATATACTAAGGATAACTACACATTGATATATCTTAATTAATATTCAGTATATTATGATTTCCTCACAATTTTTTCCTTCACCACAAACAATTAATTCTTTATATAAACATTAAACTTGGAAAGTCTATTAGTACCTGAATTATAAACCTCTTGCATCGGAGGTCAATATTAAGGCATCATTAAATAAGTTATAATTATAAAATATCTTAATATAAGGCATTATTTAAAGGCGATAGATAAACACATTTTTTATATATAGGTATGCTGTATAGTTATGAATTATAATTTTATTATTCATATATTGGTTGTGAGGTCAATTAAATGACATATATTTTTTTAAACCACACCATAATTATGACAAATACAAACACATAACTCTGATTCAATTTCCGTGTAACATTTTCTTTGTGGGGAAGATGTCTACTGTTTGGTAACATACAGTAGTAAGTCTGTGCTAAAAAAACAATACTCCAACACAACACCGTTGGGCAGTTTACCCACTGAGGAGATTGCCCGGGTAAGGAGGGATCCCTCAAGGCCCGTATTCCCTACGCCACGCGGCGAAGTCACGCCGCGGCTTAGGACGACCACTGTCGTTCGTATTCTTTTCGTCCCTTATTTTTTTCGTTTAATATGTATTTTGACCCCTTTAATCGACTGTATCCATCTAACACGAATACCGTTCCGCATGCGATTTCCGGCCAGGCAAACATCTAAATAATAAATTTAGGTCTCTATTTTAGACGACACGAAGAATCCTTTAGCGTCATTTTACCCGACTACGGAGGGTAATGTTTCTTGAACGTGTATATGTCTATGTAACGTCTTGAATGTATATATGTGGGTCTCATTCTTTGGCACGCCCCACGGTCCAAACGGCTTGACGGGGTCAGTATCAGGTGTCGTTTCGTGGGATTCATGTAAACTGTAGCAGTGACTCTTAATTATTTTAAGCAGTTGGGTTTGTTATCTATTAATTACTTGTAGTACATATATTAAAGTAAACACATATTAAAAGTTACGCATTACCTTACGCTAAAATATATTACAAATTTTTACGTTTTTGATAACATTGTAACAGTCAGAAAGGATATTGTGGTTTGTGTTGAATGAAACATTCATTTTCAATGACAACGTAGTTTAAGTTTTAACCACGCACATATGAGTCACGCTATTCTAGCAGAACAAGGAATAGTGTTAGTCACTTCTTATAGTCATTTAACTTTATTATTTGTTGTGGTTTAGCTGTTCTCATTATTCACTATTACTTTGTAAAAAAATGTATTTATGTTATTTTTTTGTATCATTCATGTCCTGCGTGGTTAAGTGGTTGTCGTACCTGACAGACACCCGGATGGTTCTGGGTTCGATTTCTGACCAGAACAAAATCAGAACATTAAAAATTTAGAATTCTGTTCCGCGTATTCTGTGTGATGGGTTTTTACATTCATGATACAGAGAAACTAAGTTTTCTTTATGTTTGTATAAACAATATTTATTTATAATTTAACCTAGCGATAAAACAATATGTGCGAGATGATAAGAAAAAATAATATAATCCTAGTATTTTACTAAATTTACACACTTAATTTGCACTAAGTAGTTAATGTCTACAATCATATGTATTTACAACATAACAGTTGCACCTAGGTAGATAAAAATTGTGGCACATTTGTAAAAAAGGCGTTACAATTCCTTGAATATTTATTTATTTGTGAGAAATGATAAAACTTGTTTGACTATGGAAATTGGTACACCTTTTGCCACTGATACACTAATAGTGCTGCTTTTCCTAGTACATTATAGTAACGCAGATTTACTCGTATACGGAATTACACATTAAGTTCTCAAGAATTGCGATAGATCTGTAATTGACTCCTCTATTAAGACAGGAGTCTCGTGCTATATGCTGATATATGTCTATAAGAGGCAATGACAGCTTTACTTCAGGTAATCTGCATTGTAACAGTGATTAATTAACTCTTTAGACTTTTTGTAGTAAGTACTACGCGCACTTATTTATACAACTGTGAAGGTGGTAGAATCCTTTGTGGTTCGTCTCCAGCGGCACCACCACCACACCTATTTCTGCCTCATAACAGCAGCGTTAAGCGCTACTGTGTTCTGGTTTGAAGGGTATGGTGAGGGAGGCACACTTTCGAGTCGTTCCACCTTAGCCCTCAGGGGTAGCGGCGCATCTGTGGCCGACCTATCTCCTATCTGGTGTTGATTACATATGTCCATGGGCGGCAGTAGCCCCTTACCATCAGGTAGACTGCTCGTCTGCTACTACTATATTGAAGAAAATCGATACGATAATTCCAGAGCTGGGCAACCAAATCGAGGTGTTAACGGTGGGGGAAGATATCGATGGTAGCGGCGAGGAGGAGGGGGAGAGCGTGCCGGTGTGCGGGGTGGCGAGGGACGCGAGCGCTGACGACGTGTGCGCCGACGCAGCGGTGGCGCCGTTACAGGGACGGCCGCAACGGGAGGATTCGCCTAACCAGGTAAGAGTCAGGAGCGTTAAGCCATTAGTTTTTGAAGGTGGTAGAACCCTTTGTGTTTCGACTCCGGCGGCACTACCGCCACACCTATTTCTACCTAATAACAGCAGTGTTAGACGCTGCTGTGTTCCGGTTTGAAGGGTGTGGTAAGGGAGACAGACTTTTCCGAGGCGTTCCAGCTTAGTCCTCAGGGGTAGCGGCGCATCTGTGACCGTAGCCGTGTAGCCACTCACCATCAGGTGGACTGCATGCTCGTCTGCTACTTCTATATTAAGTACATAAAAAAGTGTCACACTAGTGGGAACTGGTCACCTCTCGGAGTGCGAGGTGTATGAAGCCATAGTCCCTCTTTGAGAACATTTTTAAGAACACAGACGTGTAGTTTTCCTTACGATGTTTACTGTAATAAATGAATGATCGGTTAATTCTTGGCATTTTTTAACAGTGGTAATAACGTAATTAATGATTTAATATGTAAAAAAAAAATATTTTATTCAAAAGTTAATATCATTTTGATTGCGTAACGACGTGTACATACTACATGCGCATTCAAATGTAGTGTCGATTTTTCTTTAACGCGCTTAGTACACGTAAAACGTAACTCTTATCGTAATCTTTTAAATAAATACTTCCAGACAACAGAAATAGAAGGGTCCGTGGAAGGTTCAGTGGAGTCGTTCGTGGGTACGCCAGCGAAGCACGGCACGCTGTACAAGTGTCGGATAGCGCGCGATCGGAAGGGCATGGACCGCGGACTGTTCCCCACATACTTCCTGCATTTGGAGAAGGATTACGGGAAGAAAGTGTTCCTGTTAGCTGGTGAGTGGAAATGTCATACTAAGATGTAAGGGACGAATGACTTATTTAGGAAAACTAATTTAGAGCAATCTAGTCTAAGGAATGTAAATATTAATTTTGTCGTCGTATTCATAGACTTTCGAAACTAATTTTAAATGTCTGCGTACACACCCTTATAAACACTTTAGCTCAAATGTAGTAAATAAAGTACAAAATATTTTTATATGTATATAATAAGTCTTTATTGTCTTACGACGACCATATCTTTCCTTAGGATAAAATCTATCTAGATATAAACAAATTCAAAAACACTATAACACCATAGAACAATCACCTAGTATTTATGTATGTGTCAAGCCCTATATGCCTCTAATTTAACATAACACAGTATAGCAAGATAATAATTTAATATCCCAGGGCGTAAACGCAAGAAATCAACAACATCTAACTACCTGATATCAACCGATCCCACCGAGCTGACGCGGCAGGCGGAGAGCTTCGCGGGCAAGCTGCGCTCGAACCTCATCGGGACCGCCTTCACGGTGTACGACAACGGCAAAGCGTGGAGGAAACACGACCGCGCTAGAACACGGCAAGAGCTCGCTGCTGTTGTTTATGTGAGTACAGTCAGGTTTTTTTTGGTTGGACAAAGTAAGGTGACCACTTGAATGTGGTAGACTTTGTGGTTCGACTCGGGCGGCACCACAGCCACACCTATTTCTACCTAATAATAGCAGTGGTAGGCGCTGCTGTATTCCGTTTTGAAGGGTGTGGTAAAGGAGACAGACTTTTCTGAGGCGTTCCAGCTTAGTCCTCAGGGGGAGCGGCGCATCTGTGGCCATCTCAGGTATCTAATAAAATATCTAATCCTATCTGGGGTTGATTACAGATGTCCATGAGCAGCAGTAGCCATCTACCATCAGGTGGACTGCATGCTCGTCTGCATATATTATAAAAAATCCTATATTATAAAAAATAATAATATCCTATATTATAAAAAAAGTAAAGCAGTAGCTTTTTCAGTATAAGAATGAAGTATCAACCAAGCATGCAGTGCATGTAAGGTGACTGCCGCCCATAGATATCTGTAATCAACTTCATGTAGAACTTAATCTGAAGCCGGTCACAAATCACTGTTTAGGACTAAGATGATTGATTCAAATGTAAATCATCTGGCATCCACATTCTTCCACCGACACACCAAACTCGCTTACACTAGAAATATGTGTTGCATTGCAACTCCCCGGTCAAAGTTTAATGGTTTAACTACCTTTAAAACTACTTAATGCTAGTGATAACTGCACCTATCCATATATAATTAAATATAACAATTTAAGATAATATTAAATTGTAACTGTTTAACTAAGATCTAAACCTAACGATTTTGTGAGGAAGAAATTGAGTTGGCAGTTAAAGTATAAGTTTCTCATATTTTACAAGACCAATTTGCTGATGTGCTTTTTCTAACATGTACATATGAGATCCCGATTATTATGACGACGCTGTTTCTTAGAAACGTATTGTATTAGGTCTCTTGTTCCAGGACACCAATGTCCTGGGCTTTAAGGGCCCACGAAAGATGACAGTGATCCTCCCAGGCATGACGCCCGACCGGCAACGTGTTACTATAGCGCCACAGGACGACAGTGAAACCCTTCTGGAACGTTGGAAGGCACAGAACTTGGACGATATTGTAGTGCTGCACAACAAGACACCAGTGTGGAATGACGAAACACAGTCCTATGTGCTCAATTTTCATGGTAGAGTGACTCAAGCGAGCGTGAAGAACTTCCAAATCGTCCACGATTCTGAACCAGATTACGTCGTGATGCAATTCGGGAGGATATCAGAGGACATCTTCACAATGGACTTCAGGTACCCCCTTTGTGCTTTACAGGCGTTCGGTATCGCCCTAAGCTCCTTTGACAGTAAACTGGCCTGTGAATAGACTTATCGGAGTGGGTCCAATGATATATGTATGTATATAACTGGGTTAATATGTCATATCTTTATGTAACGTCAATTAATAAGGGACCCACTTGTTTGGCGGACAGGAAATACTAAGTCGCAGATGTCGGAAATTTTGGAACGGAAAAGTATTACAATATATAGGTAGTTTTATATATTCGACGTAATGTCTAATCTAAACGAAGTATTATAAATTCCACAATGAATTGACAACTGAATTGCGTATGTTTACAACTTAAAATTATAATAAGCAGTATTATTACCGAAACGCTGTTTAGATTATTGATGACATATTTTACAATGAACAAATTCTGAACTAAAATAATGTTTCGTTTTTTAAACTATAATCGCACAAAAGTAATTATATAAGCACAAGTGTTTTTTTTTTTTTAAGCATACACATTCGCACACACTTAATTCACTATAGTATGTAACAGATCTTTACAAATTGTGTTTATCTGTGTGAATTTATGTAATAAATATAACAATGGTATTGTGTATTGAAACTAAACGCACACTATTTACTTTGGTGCTTATGTCCATGTTGGTTGTGTTATTTATGTTATCTGCAATTGTAAGCTCAATATATGGTCAGCTTATAAAGAAAAGAAGGAAGGTTGAAGGATTGAAGGATTTTCAAATAGATATTTCTCATTGCTTGAACAAACCTTGGTATTTTGGTATGAAATAAATGAGGAAAGTCTCATATAATGCTGCTATTACAAGACCAGGCAGCGGATACATTATTAGACACATTTCCTTACTTACCTGTCTTCTATGATCTGAGGAGTTAATGAATAAGATAAGAAGAAGATCAACTGAAGCATTTACTATACACAACAATTAATAGGTAGATAAAAATAAGAAAAGGAATTCCTCTACAATATCATGCACCTATGGTTAAGTTTTATTTATTTATTTATAGTCTTTACATCACAGCTTTACATAAGGAATGAGTCTAAAAAACCGCAAATTAACAGTAATTTCGTAAACTCTTTTTTTGTATATTTTAGTTATCTTAATTTCCCTAACTTTAGTAATATAAATCACATTCCACGATCACAATTTTTATGTCTCATTATTTGTATGAAACAATTTAGTTTACTTAATATTATTTTAGTGTTTTTATTTTTTATTGATTACTAGTCATTATGTATACTTAATTTTTGTTTGAATTAATTTTATTTGAGCATCTGTGTACCTTAATGTTTTTAATAATAGTTACATAATAAGTCAATTCACAAATTATCCATTTAAGTATATACAATAGTTTAGTATTATATTGACTGGGTATGATGTACACCTTGTATGATCTGTTTAGATAAAAATAATGAATTGGATACTTACAATCCACATTTGAAATGACGTGACTAAAGGGGTTTTTGGATCTATATATGTATTATACTTTTGAAATGATATATATAAAGTCGGTTAATTAAATTATTTGTCTTACGACATAATTGGGAATTTTATTCAAAAGTGTTAGACGTTATACTTCTATGGCGTTAGTAGGTTTCTTGTGTAGAATTTTAATAAGAATTTCAAAATTACGTTTACGATACTTATCAATTTATTATTATATGAATATACTTGTATGTTAAAAAAATAAACTGGTCACAAATTCAATTATGTACTTACTAAGATTATTTAATCCTGATTATATGAACAACAATATTATAACGATTCTATGTTGTTATTTATATAAAATATAAATTGCTTATTAAATTTATATGTATATTTTGACAATTACCGAAAACCATGACTTTTGATTTTGTCAGCAAACGCAGTACCTACGCGGGTTTTAAAATTATGCTTTCTTAATGCGTGTAACGAAGTTTTATTTAAAAAAAATCTTGCCCTAATTTAAAAATTGAAAGAATAACTGTGGTGACTTAGATTACTTTTAATGAGAACGAAAGGGCGTGTTTCAAATAGAAATCAACGTGATCAGGGGGTATAAGAATAGTAAGTTTGTAACCTGATTAAAAAGTGAAGCAAGTAATTCAACGTAAGTTTTCATATAAAATGAATATGAATATATAAAATGTATTTTACAAATGTACTTCCACTAACAAACACGAGTTTCGAATTGAATATTATCTTAGTTTAAATCTGTACCTTGTATATTTAACATAATAGTAGTAGCACTTAACTTCATCAGTATTACTAGGTCTATGCATATAATTGTCCATAATTGTAATGAAATTGCATTTAAAAAGGTAATATAGTATGCAACTAAAAAGGTGTTTTAGACCCTAATACTACTGTTACCGTACGTCAATGCACAAAAGCTTCCAACGATTTCTTAATATTTAGGCTAATATCTATCTTGCCTAGACCGCTTTTAATCAAATATTAAAGGAGGTTTGCAGATTGTTCCAACACCATTCATTATTAATACTATTTACTTTAGTGTATGCTTCAGTTTTAAAGCAATATTATTACAATTATGTTATTTCACGGGCTTGGAGCCGACAATAATATCACATTCTAACATTTTCAAATTCGCTTCTAATCATTTATTGTATTAAAACTATTAGTTATGATAAATAAATGTGTGCCTATATAGTATATGTGTCTAAAATCGTAGATAGATAAATTACAAACTAAATGGAATTGTAAAATAAATAAATTTTAAATTAAAAGCAACAATGTCATGAGCTTGTCTTAGATTGAATAAATGAACAAATTGATTGCCCGTTGTCAATATTCAATCTGTCTAATGTTTGTCTACCAAAGGTCAATATTTGACAATAATTTTCAGAATCCCCGAGAAGCGTGAATGTGATGGCTTTCTTGCTTTCTCGTTCTCGCGTTCGCCTATTGTCCGATCAGTGTCTGTATTATTGCCCGCTTTAAAGGGTTTCTCGGGCGAGAAAAGAGAACATTCTTCTTCGGTCTCAGTGCGACCATGACAATGTATGTTGTTGTGTAGGTAGAGCCTCTGCACTGTCATCCGTTCCGGATAACGGTCGAGAATGCGAATGAGAAGATCGCATGAGTGTAGATGCATTTTCGATCCTCGCGCAACGTCTTGGCGAGATTTCTCGTGAGTCTGTAGCCGGCTTGAATATTTCAAACTTTGGTAGAAAAAAATGGATAGCTTGAGTATTTATAACGGGCGTATGACTAGGATTACATGAGGCTGTTGGCAATTGACAATATCTGGTTCCATATTTCATGATTTGCTTTATAAAAATACACAGTTTAATTTGGTTAAAAGTAATAACTCCGTGCACTTATTTAGGCATATTTTATGGTGTCGTACCTGTCGTATTATAACCAAACTAAACATTCAAGTTTTAAAATGTACAATTTAATTGTTTGTTTTAATATGATAATAATATGAAGTGTACACCTATCATTATGTTGAAAATTATTAACATCTTGCAAGATGAATAATAATTAAAAGACATAGTGTATATTGAAATGCTGTGAATTAATTGGTTCACAGTATTGACAAAGAATGTTAGATTAATAGTTTACTATTACTAACACTAATAGTATATCAACCAGCACACAGTCCTATGTAATCTGAGCCTAAAATAGTAGTGAGCACGGCGTAATATAATATTCGGAGATAAGGAATTGAAGTTATGAAGTTAGATTTCATTTGTACTGTGAATTCGTGACTCCACTAAATAATGCAGGATAAATTATTAAAAATATACCTACCAATGATGAAAAAACACCGAGTGAGGTGAAGGCACTAAAAGATTAAGAATATATGTGATATCAGATTTTTTGTGTTATAATAACAACATAAAATTGGTTTTAGTACCTATATTCTTTTAAAAATTGTGCACCATTTTTTACAAGCTCGCTATATAAATAAAAAATAATCAAAATGAAATGTAACTTCAGAATATTGCTATTTAAAAATAACGAATTGAATGTGTATCTATTAAAAAATAACACGTGTTTGAATATAACTAGTATTTGTGTAAATGTGGTAGATGTAAATAATAATTATAAAATATGAATTTTGGTGTATTGTGCCTTTTAAATAGGTTAATTAATGTTTGTGCCTTTTATTTTCACTACTATATATTTTGTACCTGAAGCTTTTTGTAAAAGTCTATCTTTCGTCCCATCACAACAGTTTGTTACCTAGTCTTGTCGCTTTTCACTCACTACTGTCACTAAAAATATGGCAAATGAAGATGTCTCAAGCCCTCAATATATTAATATAATTCAAATAAGCGTGGGTATAGCAAAAGTAGTATTATTTATTTTAAGCGAATTTCTAATGAAGTATTATTTTATATAAACTTAAGGCAGGAAGCCAGGAATAAAAAGTGTAAGAACTTAAATTCGAGGCATGTGATGTCTTTATTTGCCTGTATCATAAGTAGAAATGTTGTGGCAAAAGTTGTACTGAAAATGTTGAGTGTTGAATTTGAATATTACGAAATTTCTACATATTGCGTTTCAGCGCAGTCCTCAGATCTCAGTAATATGACAGATAGACTTCGGCTAGGACTTATATGTGGACTAGTGATGACAACACAGACAAACGGGTTCCATTCCCGACCAAGTCATAAAGTATACCACGTATGTATCAAAGTACAAGTATGCAACTTGTACTTTGTCATTCCATAACAAAGAATTGTAGTATGTACGTAATAAAATACTATAATTTTTTAGTTAGGCTTATGATGGAAAAAAAATATTTTGAAGAATCTTTCAGTACAACCTACATGCCATAAACAAATTTGTAAGTAGTCGTAACCTAGTGTGTATTAGAGTATGTGTAATTCCGAATTTATTAAACCGATTGTATATCGTTGTGCACATTTCAATCACCTATTGTCAGTATGCATTTTTAATATATAATTTTAATTAAGTATTTATTTTACACTTTTATGCCACTAGTTGTAAGTATGGTACTTGTAAAAACCCAACACTTCTCACACTCGGAACAATAGTTGTATATTGAGATTTCCCAGTCATATGCTATAAGAACAATTCTTATTTGAATTTATCATGTAATGCAACAGTTTGATTAAATTAACTTTGTACATTTTGTAATTCGTGATTATATTATATGGAAATTTATTCTTAAGTACAAATGACAAAAGTTTAATTTGCAGGTCACACCTGGACCTCTAGCGAGTGGTACAAATTCGAGCTATTGAGCTATAACTGATATCATTTTTAATGTTACTCGCACATTTAAAGTTAAAAACATTCAAATTGATTGATTTTCTCTAAAGTTGTATGGATATATTTTTTCTTAATTTCAGTATAATTTTAAAGTGTAACAATGAAAATCATGGAACTTTTTGTTAAGAAATATTTTCTGAATATCAAATGAAAAAAATGGTCACAAAATCTATAAATTGGTCCTGCCAAAACCTTGCTGAGAATGATAATTTGCACACATGCAAACTTTGTGTTTGAAAATATATTAACTGATTTGGTACTTGTAATCTGATATAATATGCTGCCTAATAATTCATTTATATTATATTGTGAAGTAATTTTGAAAAATGTATTTTTTTATGTTGATTGATATTGGTCCAAAATTTCATATGTATAAAGATGTATTTCTTGTTGAAGGTGTATTAAGCTAGAGGTCCAACAAATTTCTTATGTGTAAAAACTATTTGATGAAATCATGAAAAACTGAATATCAGATTTTTATCGTAAAAGGTTTTATTTAACATGTAATGTTGCTGAAAAAATATGAAATTATGTACAATTAAAATTAAAATTATTTTACATTCCAAATGTCCATCCTATGTATCATGGTTTGTTTTATAACAAATAATAAAAATACTAGACATAATCTGAGTAATTGTTTTATTTATTAATGAGATATTCACCTCTGTATCACTTGATTTCGATCATTTATTTGCTATGAGAATGAGATTTTTCTTATAATTTTTTTCAATTTCAATGTTTTTAAGTCTCCAAATATGGTTACTATTGATAACCATACTGCCAAGTCCATGCATAGTCCACCACATTGGCCAAGTGCATATTGGTTGATTTTAACACAACTTTGAAAATAACTTTTGTATATACATACATATTGCATGTTTCATCATGATGTTTTTTTTTCAGCATTGAAGCAAGTGATCATTTATGTGAAATATGCATATAACTTTGAAAAATCAAATATGAACACCTGGGATTCAAATATGAGACCATATCTAATTAGCAATGTAATCACTAATATAATCTAGTGTAATGCAATAATTATTCCATCTGTAATTAGCTCAATAAAATATTAAACACCATATGCGCGAAAACCAACCCTTTCTTGGAAGTCGGGTAAAAATATTTTTTTTACTTGACTCATCTAGATAATTTTTAGCCCTACCCAAGGTTCATCATAGTTACCGATAGGTTTCCTCAATGCTAAATAATGCTTGCGATCTTTGGTTTTTAATTTTACAAAGCCTTTAAACTGATAGGTATAGATAGATATAGATATTTCTGTTGTGAAAAACTAACTATTGTATATCAAAACATATAGGAACATGTTCAGTTATTGAAATATACTAATAAGAACAGAACTAAAATACATTATTTCTCTAACCAATAACCCGTATCGATGATCAGTTTATTGGAATGTAAGGGCTAGAAAACTTAATAAAAAAATTAAGTAGGGTTTTAATTTATTTATTATTTGCTTACATTCAAGGTTTATTCCGTTTTGGCGGCCGCAGCTTTGGGTTTCTTCGCCTTGATGGGCCTCTGAGAGCGGAGGATGGCTGAAGCGCGGCGCAGCGTGGCCTTTGACAGGTCTGTGCGGTAGTGGTTAGCTTTCAACAGCCTCTTTACCTTGAAGAGTGACCGTCTCGCTCCAGCTTTGAACTGGCGCTTCACCAAGTTCTTTGCCGGCTTGTTCGTAGCCTTAGCCTTCTTGTATACAACTGTGAAACCAGACCTGTTGGGGATTTCAACCACGCTGACAGCTTTCTTGTGGATCAGTCCATTGTATTTGAAGGAGTTAAGGTTAGTTACATTGTTCGGTTCCTTGCTGAATGGTTTCTTGATGTTGCGCTTCTTCACCAAGAAGGCGTTGTTGTTGCGGATGATTAGCCAGTTAAGAGATGGGGACGACATTTTGCAGTTTTTCGCTAAAAACTACGGAAAACAACGTGCTCCCGACGTGTCCGTAGACAAAAAGAGTAGACATGAGGTATAGACAATAGAGGTCTAGTGTTGCAAGCTGTAATTGCGAGTGACAACCAAAAACAATATATCATAACTTTACATTGTCTCCTTGTCTAATTTGGATAAAATTATTGAAATATAATTTATACAAATAGGATATTTTTCTAATTTAATTAAATTAACTAAATAAATTAATCAATTTGTCTATGGTAAAATCTAGTATAACTAAATTCCTTTGCATAAACCCTACATAAACGAGCAAAAGAAAAACGTCTATGGAATTTACCGTTGTTTCGTCACTTTTTGGCACTTATGGTGATATGTCAAATTCCAAACTAAACTTGTCTGGGACAATTCGTGTTGGTTCTTATATATAACGTTTTTCTTTATTATATTTACAATATTTCTTATAGTAAATGTAGTTATTGTGTAAAATTTGTATGTGATTTGTGTTAAGTGCCAAATTGATGTCTCGACGTTACTGGTATTATGAATCAGATTGATCAAAATATAAACAAAGATATGGTCGATTCTGATCTGATCGACGTGGAATCTTTAGATTTTTCAGATGATCAGACATGGTGAGTGTTAATAATTATTATTTAAATAATATAACATGCTAATAATTATTTTTTTGTCGAGTTTATCTATACTGCATCTCCTCTTTGCATTAACATGTTCACACCTGTTTATATTTTGTATAAAAAACCGGTAGATTTTAAATTGTTTACATTGATTCTCTTTAAGAATAGAGCAATTTCTCATCTTGTTTCATGGAAAACTTGAGTACGATGAATCAACGTCATTTTCATGTTATTTTCGTTATATCTATTTCGCCCACGAAGTTTACTACGTAATGTAGGTAATGTCAACTTTCAAATATTCTGTATTGCTTACATCCTTACGTTACTTTTTTTGTAAACAAAAGTAATATCTCCATTAATAAACGACTTACCTTAGAAGAAAAAAGTATAATGTAACTTTATTACATTGATTTGGTACTATAATAATTGCATATTTATACTAATGATACTATTTTAGCAATATAAAATACTTAAACAAGTTTCAAAGTTCTACAATCCTATCTCATTTTGTTTTTTGATCATAACCATATCTTGCGATATGGTCAGTCTAGATGGCAGGCAGAAAATTATTATTTGCATAAAATATATTTGTAAGAGGTATATAGAAAAATGATTGAAATAATTGTGTTTTAATATTTTTTTTTTATATAAAAATTATTTGTCTTAATTTTGATAATAATTTTAAAAGCATTTTCATAAAATTGACAAGCCCTTTTCCATAAATATATGTTATAAAAGCAGCAAATGGAGATAATAATATATCCCATCTGATGTTAATAAGTTTCTGCTGATGGTCACTGATAGATTTTGCTATCAAGTAGTTGAAGACTCACAACACATCTGGTTATAGTCGACAGACTGATCGCAGATGACAACACAAACAAATATATATATGTAGTTGTATATGTGGCATACTTTTTTACCACGCTTTTATTAGCTTGATCTGTATGTATGTAACTTAACTCGATTTTTACCCACTTTGAACGGTGCAATTAATTTAAAATTTTGAACAATTATTAAGAACCAATGACAATACACAATTTTAATAACTTTATCCCATTCACCTCATCAGGATTGTCAGGAATCAGAATTAACAATTTTCCTTGTGTGAAATTAATCTGGTTTATAGTTTTTAAACTATAATATTATTTGTTTGAGAAGTATGTAAGAGTTACATAGTTTTAACTCCCGATGACCACTACATAAGTGAAACTATATGAGTATATGAAAAATATTTCCTTTTCTACATTGTACAAATTACATTAATGAAACAATATAACAAATTTAATGCCATTGTATCTTGTTTCTGAAAGGTTGTTAAAACTCCCGGAGGATTCTGGCCAGAAGGTGGACATAATAGAGTACAACTTGTCCTGCGACTGGCCTATCAATGAGGATGATGAGTACCTTAAATCTGAAAAGGACCTATACTCCCTGCTCGATAACCTGCTCAAAAGTAAGTGCTTTATACTTTGTTTCAAAAAAATAAGGTCAAATTGTACATAGTCTGTATTTATAATATTAACGTAATTTTAATCCACAATTAACTCAAATTTATGAATGTTTCATACATCATTTGGACATTTTGGACCAGACTTTATCCTTTAGCTTCTTCAATGAACCAAATAATAAGGATAAAACAAATTTACTCATAATAATCCTAAGGAAGTACATTGTTAATGTACCATTACACATAGTACATATAATGTAGCGATGCCATAACTTTTTCACTCTTATAGGTTCAGTATTTTGTCTTGGTGCCCTAGTTAGACAAAATAGGGTACAACTGAACTAGTTAGAAAGGCACCAAAAATTAAAACATAGTCCAGGAGAGAATTAATTTTTATATTTATTTTGGCCTGAATAATTGAGGCTTAGTGTACAATATGCTTTGCTGCACTTTTTATAATTCTGTGTGTAGCAAGACATATATCAATACCTTAATTCGCAAATCAGCCAACTCCACTTTTTGTCAATATGTTTTATTTATTTATTTTGATTTCGTTCAATGCCATTTATTATCAAAATAAATAAAAAAAAACATTTTGAGAAAAAAGTGGAGTTGACTGATTTGCAAATTAAGGTACCGATATGTAGTTTCTGGAAAAGTAAATAGGAGTGCTTCATGGCACCCCTCTTTACTCTCTATGGCACACTATAGTTATGAATAGTCATTGTTAATACTAAATTCAGAAAAAAAGATGAAAATTTAACAGATATGTCATATATATTGGGTTGCCTAGCTAACAACTGTTCAAGGATTACAAATAAGAGTTTTTTTATTATTAAGTCAGTTCATAAATTTCTTTTTATGTCTTAAGCAAACTTCATTGCCTCTAATAAATCTTTAGTAGAATCTTTAGATAGTTTCCTGTAGTAAAACTCAATTGTACATTCATCATGCATAATTAATATTATCATTAACATGTCTGAGTGCAATCTGAATATAACAGTGAAATGACAATGGCTGTACGTACTATGTGTAATGGTACATTACAATGCACTACCTTAGGATTATTGTGTGTAAATTTGTTTTGTCCTTATTTTTGGGTTCATTGAAGAAGCTAAAGGATTAACTTTCGCACAGGTTATGTACGAAGCATTCATAACTTTGTGTTAATTGTAGCTTAATTTAAAAATTAGGATAATATTATAAATACAGCCTATGTAGATCATTTGTATTTAATGTTTAGAAAAGCTGGCTGTGGTCAACCATTGAATGTCTAATTGCTAGTAGCTAAATTACACAAGTGCTTCATGTTTCAGAGGGAACAGTAAATATACCATAGGTCTCAGTTACCATTGTAGTTAGTATTTGAACCTAAGGGCATTTTGAAAACATCGGTTGGCTACCAAACTCTACCTCCCTCTGCAAATTTGCATTGAAACATCATAGTAAACTATGGATCAGGCATACCTCACTAATGGGGAGAAACATGTGCCCATAGTCTAACATAAAAATAAAAAATGTAGCCAATCATGAAATTGTATATAGTTAAAAAAATACTACGAACAAAGCACATCAGACACATAACTAGAATCATCAACTCTTGTTATAAATTGAGATGTAAGAAGATAGTGTCTAAGTTTATAGCTGTTGTTTCTGTTGCGGTCTAGACCTCAATTGAATCAATGTTGTACTATTTTTAGCTTGACAGCTGGTTCCTATATTTAAAAGTCCTATTTTATTTGGAGTTCCTTCCTTATGTAGATCATGGGTATTATATGGACCGCATGCTCCATTTCCACAGAAAATGTTGATTGTAAAATAAAAAATATTAAAAGATTAAGTTGCAAGTCGTAAGTAGATCGCTTCCGACGCCTGATCAAGGCAAGTCGGTTTAATTAACTTACTCTATAGAGTATACAATATAATCTATTTCCTATATGATCAGGAACAAAGCATTCCCATCGGATATCGGTTGAATGGAAGCCGACACGCGCCATAAACCACGGACAATATTCAATGCAATCATGACGATATCTATATAAATATTAACATAAGTCACGAACTTACACACTAGTGAGATGGAATTATAAATAGATCAAAGTCACCTATTCATGTGTAATTCCGGTAAATTTATATCTACTCCTACTAGTATTACAATCATGATTACTCCGATACGTATCTTAAACATTATTAGTTCATTAGCGGCAATAAACATGATATGAAATTTGACGGCGTAGTTATATGAATTAGTTGCGAAACCAATGCTACTTTTTTTTCTGATATTTATCAATAAGTTGTATTTGGTGACTGTAGGGAAAAGTATCCTGAAGCCTGCAAATGGTGAATCCATTACTGTCCCACTGCATGGGTTCTGCTCTGCATGGTTCTCTCTCTCACTGCTTGAAAATTGCGAATTGGTAGACTTCAAACACTTTCTTTTTAAAAGAACTCTGGCGTGTAGTCTCTATTCACAATGATTTCCTTCATCGTTATAACAAATGATAACATCAATTTCTTTATCATTACAACAAGTAAACTTATCAATTCCTAATGCGCCCATAACTTTTAATAGTGTTGATTTCGAACCTTAAACAACCCATACAATATCTATAATTTTCAAGATTGTGTCGTTTCCCATAATTAACGAAGCCAGGGAGAGTTATGGTGTATTGGATCCATCAAAGAATATACACTCGTCTGACCTTTACGTCAGTCGGTCAAGTTCACTGTGTCATGGCGTGACTTGTATTCATATAGATAGACTAATAAAATGGGAATATGTATTCCCTGATCGGAGCTTTTTACAAATGCGAGAATACATAAAACTAGCTGACCCGGCAAACTTTGTACCGCCTCACCATCTATTTATCAAATATATTTCATATAAAATATAGCCTATGTTACTCGTGGATAATGTAACTTTCGAATGGTGAAAGAATTTTTAAAATCGGTCCAGTAGTTTTTGAGCCTATTCATTACAAACAAACAAAGTTTTCCTCTTTATAATATTAGTATAGATTAATCTGTTGCGGAAGAATGTTTCAATAGTTACTTCAAGGCAAAGGGTAACATAAAATAAACGAATAAACCTTACTATAAGTTTATCTGTTGTCCTCACGACAGTCTCTTGTCTATGTCATTCTTTCTCCTCTCTCTTTTAGCAGAATGTCAGAATATGTTAGGGCGGGTCGTCGGAAATGTACCTCCTCCACTTCACTCCTCTCCTCTCCACTCTAGTCCTCAGTCGATGAATCAATTATAGTATGACAAATTGATCTAACTAAATAAGACATAATTTATCTTAATGAAATTGGATCTCCGCTCAATGCTCATTACCTACTTTCTATTCGACAAGCGACTTTAGTCTTGTCCTACAAAAACTGCCATACAAATGAAATCAAGTGATCCTTTTCACTGCTCACGTGCTCTAAAACGTAGCGTTAGCGTTTAACGCTTAGAAGGATTTTCTACTTTGTTAAACCCCCATATAAAGAAGGACAAATGAAATTTGACTGCATATTCCGAATATCACTGTTAAGACATTGTAGGAATCATGATGCATTGGCATGCATTATTTGTGCTACGTGCTGATTTTCACTTGCATGATATTAATCTGTTGATAATTTTACAACAACGTAAATTAAAATTATCGCGCAATTATAATATATTTATTGTATATGTTATTATCGCACACAAAATCGATCTATGTTATCAAAGGCAAACTCTCCTACTTATTCGTTATCTTATCAGCATATCTTTGAATAATAATTTATAATAATAAAACGGTGAATGTTGAAGATGCTAATTTCCATTGTTAATTAGATCACAAATATCTTAGTTACTATATTTACACATTAAATTCTATTCTTATGTATTAAAACATATAACACCGATTATTCAGTTAAAAGATTGCGGTCGCGTCCTCTTAAGACGTTTTGCAATGCGATTTTTTTTTTTTGTAATATAAGAGTAGCAGACGAGCATGCAGTTCACCTGATGGTAAGTGGCTACTGCCGCCCATAGACTATAATCTATAATCAACCCCAGATAGGATTAGAGATTCCTGCCTGAGGTCGGCCACAGATGCGCCGCTACCCCTGATGACTAAGCTGGAACGCCTCGGAAAAGTCTGTCTCCCTTACCACCGATTTGAATTTGCGACTATTGCTAGTCATGAATGTAGACAGATAGTTACTACGCGGAACACGTGTTACATTTGTAGAGAAATGCAAATTTCTGACATATTTCCCTTTGAATACTCCGCTTATAAAACATACGCCTTTTATATTTTTGCTCCAGTTTTATTCGACAGTGAACCCCATTCATCTCGTCCTTTATTCATAGAAATGTGGAACAGAGCGATTTTTTTAGTACTGCAACATTTCTATGCAAAATAATATTAAATCTTTTCTCACAAGTTTTTAAAAGAAGGATTTAAAAAGCATAATTTTAAAATCTTTCTTACTGTTGCAAAATTTATAAGATTAAAATTTTATAAGCATTTATCGCACCGAAAATGAATCTAAGATAGGGCGGGAATGTATATGACTAGGACAAGTGACTAGGTTATCACCGCATATATCTAGCACAGACATACTGCACTTAATACAACTATTATATCATTTGATGAATTGATAACCCGCTTAATCTTATAAAGTGCGTCACGTAATAGAATCGATATTTTTGTACAAACTGCGTAATGATGCTTCAAGGTTTTCCGCTCAGCTTAACGTCTCATTTAGAAACTGTTTATGTCATTGTGTCTATATAAATCATATGTGAAAATCAGATGACAGACGGGTTTTAATAAGATGCACATACTATTTTTACTTGGTCATAATTTTTTTCGTCGAGCTGAAGTGAAGACTGAAATGGCAAATGCATGGCCATTTAGAACATCTAATACATTATGTCGAATTCTCTTTTCTTCCAAAAGTTGGCGCTACGTGTATGTGCACCCTGAATCACACTATCAAAGTTTTCTAAACTTGCATTTATATGCAAGGGGCTTATACCCTTCATTAAAAATAATAAAACAAGTTTGCTCCATACCTATAAAGACGTCTTCTTTTGCCAAAACAAAATTCTCCAATGTTATGTATGGTAAAGATAAGGGTCGGGTCAGTTAAGTTCAAGTCCGATTACATACTTCCTTCCTTTAAAAATATGAATGAATGAATATTGTAACTTATGAAATGTCTTCACTTTTTGAGTCTGGATTAATTTGTAACCAAAATATACATTTTTAGTATTACTTCATCTCTAACATTTGAAAAAATAAGAACATGTTGTTTATTTAAAATTTGGTTTATTTTCATGTTTTTATGAACGATAAACTCTCGGTACTCGTATTAGTAATAGTAACAACGGTAGATAAGTCACGGAATGGTTCAATGTCGCCGACGCAATTTTCCAATCAAGCCTATTGGGAATTATATTATTATGTTGTATTTTATACACGTGATAAAAACATTGATACATTTGTACTATTTAATTGTAGTATTTGTGGGCAACATTGGCCAATAACTTTGTCTGGTTGTCATAATATGCCGTTTAGAATTTTACTTAGGATTGTCATTCAACAATGTTATACGATTTAGATCAAATTATAACACATTAAACTCGTCTAAAATAAGTACAGGCAAAATCAGAGCAAACTTTAGCATCGAATATTCTTCTTCGCTTAATTTAAATTGATGCATAGGTTAATTAGAAAAACATATTTCCCAAAAGAGAAATGTGTAAATATCAGTCTTTGGAATGTAATTTTCGAAGTAGATATAAAAAGTCCAGAAATAAAATGAAAATGCCCGCCCAAGTCGTAAAAATAGTTCGTCATTTATTCAAGTACGAGTCGGACAAGTGGTAAGGTCAAGGTTTCTAAAAGAAAATCAAGTCGACTTCCTACGCTCAACCTTACTTAGGTTACGTATAGTAGTGAGTTTTCTAAGAATAGCAACATGATTACTTGTTTATACTTATGGCGGAATAAGAAAGAGGTCTTGATAGCATACTAGTTTTATGAACCAGGCTACATTATTTGACGTAAATGTATAATATTATGCACTTCGAGTGTTCCCGTATCTTACATTTGTATTTAACTCTAGGATAAAAAATAGCTTATATTAATCGCTCTTAGTGGAAGGTTCATCAAAATAACTTCAACATCCAACTAAAACCCTCATTAATGGACAGATGGGAACCACCCTTCCAAGGGGAGAATGTATCTCCGCCTCCTTTCTATATCCGACGCTTTTAGGGGCAGTAAGCAAAATAAAAAGAATTATTTGTTTTCTCATAGACCCATATAAAAATGTTAACTGTAGAATATTGTTTATCTATACGTAGTGCAGTATTGTATTCTGCTAAGGAAGCATACTGTTTGCGGAAATATAAACGCGTGGTGTTGAAACATGAGATAAAGCGGTATTATCAAAGGAACTTTTAGCGTAAGCGCAAAGAAATGAGCTGTTTGTAGTGGTTAATAAATGAAAAATAATGCTTTGTAATTTTCTAACCACAGAGTAAAATTTTCTAATACAAATAAACACTGAAACCAAGAACAGAAATGTTAGATCATTTAGTTTAGATGCCTCGGGACGGAAATTATAATGGAACTCTACGTATCTATAGCAGACCGGCAGACTTCTCCCCGATGGAATCGTTAAATAAAGTGCTGTAGATTTATTTTGATTGATGACAGCAGTAATTACACAGACTTAAGTATTTACATAATGCGTACCTCGGATTTATCTAAATCATGTTCTGATTTCAAGTTACCAAGTCTCTTTTAATGGATAGGAAAGAGTGACGCAGTAACTAAAAGCCCAAGAATTATCTATGATACTAACGATAGTGTATAGTCCAAGTAAAACTGCTAGTCCGCACTGAATATAAAAATGAATCGCGTCGCCATAGCAAATTGTATGACTTCACCTGCTGGCAACAACTTCAGAGCGGACTAGCAGTTTGGATTTGGATTATGGCTTTTCTTTTCTCCTCCTTGTGCAGCTTTTGGTAAAACTTTTGGTCATATACCAAAAGTTATTATTTCCTGAACAGTCAGATTATCTTCATAATAATTAATGAAGGGAGCCTATGAATGATCCCCCGTGATACCTGAGTTGTTAAAAGCGGCGCTTGTACCTAAGTTGCATCTTTTTGTTTTTCTCTAAACACGAGATACCTACATATAAACTATGCAGTATGCAATTTCCGCTGCGCTGTAACATTGAGACCCGAGGGAGCTATAAATCGAGTTCTTTATAGCGGCCATTGCATCCGTGAGGCTAACATAAATTTCAAACTTTATGGTCACTCTTCAATTTATTTAAACCTTGTCGGTTTGCACTTAACTAAGGTCATTGTAAAGTTGAGAGCATTTTCTAAAGA
The DNA here is from genome assembly GCA_014595695.2 of Epargyreus clarus clarus. NCBI lineage: Eukaryota > Metazoa > Arthropoda > Insecta > Lepidoptera > Hesperiidae > Epargyreus > Epargyreus clarus. Next base: position 1,149,517 of record JACTTY020000086.1, on the reverse strand, counting down.
GAGAAGAAGATTGTTAATGCAAAGGCTTCGATCCAAAATGAAAGCTCCAAAACTAACATATTACATGCTTTTTTTTTATTTACTGCCTTAATAGCCAACTGCCACTATTTTCATATTTCTTTTATATTTAGTTTTTGTCGCTTACAGTCACACTTTTTACGCAATTGGACGATAACTTCAACCTTTGAAAGATTGTACCTTATATACCTAATAAATTTTTTTTCGGTGGCACTAACACTGTTTATTTCTGACTTAAACCAACGGTTTAGAGCTGTAGAGTTCTGTGTGGGTGAGTGTAGTTAGGCAGTGTAGAGGCATTGATTGATATAAGGCGATCCAACTTAAACCTCAAGGATAAAAACGCATGTGTAGGCAATGAAAAGTAGAACTTCAATCTTATTTTAAGTTCATAAAAGATGTTCATGGGCAACTACTTTTCAAGGCGGAACACTGCTGTTATTTTGCAGAAATCAATGGGTCTCTTACCATCGGCGTATATCTTGCTCGTTCTATACATTCTTTTCTAAAAAAATAGATACATAATTGTAATTTCCTGTACAGGGCTCTTAATGATTGCCTCTTTTCCGCCTATTTCGTTCCCAACCGCTTGACTTAGCGTGATGTGAACTTAACCGACTATGTAGGCTTCGTAATTAAAAAGTTTAATTGGGTGTTACGCCGTGTCACGGATATATAGCGTGTTCTGGGTTTTGCAGTTCCGTTTATAGCCTTATAGCTTAGGCGACCTAATTTGGATATATTTTTTATTTATTTTCTGAAAGTTTTTTTATTAATGAATAGTCGAACCCAGATAGGAATGAACACTTATTTAAGAATAGCCAGAGATCTGTTGTTACTCCGGAGGAGTAAGTAAGAATCTCTTCCATATAACACTCTTCCATATAACACTCTTCAAACCAGAGCACAGGAGCGCTAACACTGATGTGATATTATTGAAATCAAATTAACATTGGTTTCTTTACCCTTTAAAATTTATTTTTCAGGCATTTTTTACACCCTTTGAACTGAAAATTAAGTGACCTTTTAAAGAATTCTTACGATCTCGAAAATCTTTATCGACATACTTTTTCTTATAAAATTGTGATCTTATCCAAAGAAATTCTATTGCAATGTAGTTGTGTTACGGCGATTTTATAGTAGGCATTTGCTCTTATCAACGTCAATAAATTGTGTCGTTTGAATGTTATCGCTACAATAAATAACACTAATAGATTCCGATGTAAACATTAAAATTTAGTTTCATTATCTCTGTTTAGTGTTTTATGATGATTGAATCTATCTGATCGTTTCGTTGCGTGATGAGTACGTATTATTTATATCATATAGGAGTAGCAGACTACCATGCAGTCCTCTTGATAGTAAGTGGCTACTGCCGCCCATGGACATGTGTAATCAACGCCAGATAGGATTAGATATTCCTACCTGAGGATGACCATAAATGCACCGTTACCCCTTAGGACTAAGCTGGAACGCCTCGGAAAAGTATGTCTCCCTTACCACCCGTGATGGTGTCGACGGATTTGAACCACAAAGGGTTCTACCAACTTCCAAATTATTTTACGAGTCTACACCCGCTTATTTCCTAGAATGCGTTTTGAACCGGTCAGAAAAATCTTTACGCGTGCAATATTAAAATATATGCCATGTCAATAGCGTCATGTCGTGTTAAACACCTTGGTGTAAATGACGTCATTTATAGTCATTGTCGTAGATACTACTTGATTGGTCCATTCTGCGGCTACATATTACGTGGGGATATACTGATAAAAAGGGTCAGAGATTTAAGATAATATAATTTTTTTATTTATTCTGACGTCACCGATAGGCATTTAAATTGCAACTGTATATCAAACAATCCTTCGAACAAAATAAATATAACGTAATACTAACGAACAAGACATACATATACAAACATAGTAGATACTAAAGAATGACGTCACTCTGCCGGATGAAGACAACTCCGGAACTTGTCAGTAGAGGAAGCGTCTAATATGGGAAAATTCTTGCACAACTCAATGCATTTCCACGTCGCTTCCTCCCATCAAGTCTTTTGCACAACTATATATAGACATTGTCGATAAGTCTTATTAAACGGCGGTATTATTACATTGGGAATTCAAATGTTGGATAATGTAGTATATTGGATATGTTCCATTGTCGTGTAAAAGCACTGACAGCCTCGGCAAATTTTCCCTTAAATATTCACTTATCCTCACTAGACCAGTATGTTGGACTATGATCTAAACCGTGACGCTGACAGTAAACCCATGCCGAGATTGGGAGTGAAATGGGTTGATATATTGACCTTAATCTTAGCACGACAAGCTCATCTCTTCATAAACTATTTACTCTTGGTGCCAAGGTGGTTGTAAATAACTTATTTAGGCGCCAGGCGCTAATCTGTACAGCCTTAAGCCTCCAACGCCCTAGGCGGTCCCCCGCTTCTCCTTTAAAACCAGCATTGGTTACACTAATCAGACATATAGGGAATCTAGCGAGCTTATACATTATGCATTAAATCAATCAGAACTAATTATTGCAAAAAGCTAGGCGAGTCGCACTTGTGTAGCGCTGTCGCCCAACCGGTTCCACTGTATGTGATCAAGTATACTCCGTGTACGGGTTCGATACCCGATGTGGCCTGGCAGTTTTTATTAATTTTATGAAGATTAAATCTCTATTGCCCTGGAATCACGAGACATCTGCTTATACCACGTACGTAATACGTTGCAATACCACATTAAAATTATCATTTCGTATTACTTTGTCTGAACGATAAAAAGGTAGATTTGGTTGTTTACAAGAGTCAGTAATAGTTTAGTATATTCAAGTAACCAGCAAGTGTCAATGATAGATACTAGTGTACGATTAAGCACACAGCCTTGTCAATTGATTGATAAAATTGATCGATCTGTCTTTTTCTTGCATTTTTAAGGTAACTTTTGAGCCCTGGTTTACCCCAAAACTTAAGCAGTCGAACTCACACGTACACAATTATGTCGCATCGTATCAACACCCTCACATCTCGAATTTCTCGAATGAACGTACAAAATACAAACGATCAAGGTGGTGTATATAATTGTATGTCAGATGAGTACTTCTAGTTACGTATTTGGAACCTGGATGTAGGGAAAACATCCACAATTAAAACAGAAATTCTAGTCACAGATGTGTCGCTCAAAAGAGGCAAATCGGAAACGTTTAACAGCAATTACTGCGGCTTTCACACCCTCTAAACCGGTACGCAACAGTTTTATGCACCACTTTTTGTGGCACAAATTGCTGTGGTAAATGCATTCGGATCTCTCTTAAATCTAAATTGTGGTAAAATGTGCCGGGAATTTTCGGTTTTTAGAAAGTTATCTGCTAGCGACTCTATTGCTTTTTGAACAGTGTTTTGTAATGTATGTGCACAGTTCTTGCACACTATTATGGATTTTAAAGAACAATATTTCCATAAATTGGAACTAAACAATAACAATGTAATCATTGAAATTTTCAAATCAGTGCCAAATGTAAAGTTAAACTCTTTGTGACACTATGAATTCTTGTCTATGTTTGTATTGTGTGTGTATTGTCATATATCTCATGATTTAAACTTAGAACTTTGCAAATAATAGAAAAGCGAACTACGTCGACGCCATTGAAAACCTCTTAAATATGAATCATAAACTGTTTTAAAGACTTTATAGGTAATTATGAAGCATTATAAACTTATTTTCGATTATGGCTTTAAATTTCATGAAAATTGCACTTAAAAGCTCAACTGTACGAAAAATAAGACAAGACGACTAGAAATGTAGGTCATAGGAAGAAAATTTGCACTGGAGCGACGCAGATGAATGTTTAAGTACTCTCAGAGGCTCAAGATCGTAACTCGTGTCAGAAATAGCAATGAACATTTTGAAAGAAATACGAGTATGATATTTGTTTATTTTATCTTATTTCAACATGGTAGAATTCTACGTGGTACCAGGGCGGCGGTAACACATTTGTGATTTTTACAAATTATAGCTGCAGTGTTTGCGCTGTTCCTGAGGTGGTATTTTTTAAGGGTAAATTAAGATGAATTTAATTTATAGTAAGAGGTGTTATTTTACGTGTTACGTCTATAGGTATGCCCTGTTTTAGTTGGCGTTGTTGGAACTTAGAATCCTTCTTAATAGATGTTGATGATAATGCATAACTTTTAGATAATAAGTACATTAAATAAAAATAACAAATACATAATACATACATATAAATTTGCTGTTTTACACAAAAATACAGATACGTTTTTACCAATATTTATTTACATTTTTTTATATTAATATTCATTTAAATAATCGTATGAAGACTACTTGGAGATACAGTCATTCACTATTGACGGAAGAGATAATTAATATCATGCAAATCAACTTAACATAAAACATCTTTGTAAATTTACATAAAATATATGTCCATATATCTACTATACTATGTCCATATCTCCAAGGGAGACAGACTTTTCCGAGGCGTTCCAGCTTAGTCCTCAGGGGTAGCGGCGCATCTGTGGCTGACCTCAGGTAGGAATATCTAATCCTATCTGGGGTTGATTACAGATGTCCATGGGCGGCAGTAGCCACTTACCATCAGGTGGACTGCATGCTCGTCTGCTACTCTTATATTATAAAAATAATTATAGTTCAAAAAACTAAAAAACACGCTTTTATGATAAAATCAACTAAAAAGTAGAAAATAATTTTCAATCTAAGAATCAATTAAGGAACAGTAAATAGTATAATTGTGGAAAAAGTGTGGGGTGCTCCATTTATCAGGTTCGAAAAGCACCCCAGATCAGATCATCAGCATCATCATCAAGCATCTCAGATGCGCCGCTACCCTTGGAACGCCTCAGAAAAGTATAGTAATGAGTATTTGGAATAAATTATCCAATTCGATTTTGCTAAAATCTTCTATCGTTGGGCAATCACATACATAATCTTACAGAAGTAATGTACGACTGGAGCATGACTATCGTTTTGTGTTTGTTTGAAATAAAACACGTAAAACCGGTAAAACTGCTGTCTAAATTAAAATTTACTTTTTACGTCAAGTAAGGTTTGTTTTTAACTGAATTGAAAATACGTGATTACATGGACAGTGCTTTAGTAGGTGAAATGCTAAATCTGATACATATATCGTATCGTTATTGAGACTTCCACTGGACTTGTGTTTGTCTTGGGCAGTATCGCCCAATTGCTTGTTACCATTGATTGAAATGGACTACATGTCAGTTTGTGCTGACCGATTAATCAATTACACTGATCGGTATTTGAACGTACACATCATCCATTTACACAAGTCGAATTGCCTTGTGGCAATTCGACTTGTGTCGAGTGTGTGGCAATTCGACTTGTGTCAATGGATGTGACATCTCTTCATATAATGGAAGGTACTGTGCGGATCACTTTGTAGATTATTGGGGTTTTGATAAGTGCGTCATGTTTGGGTGAAATAGTATCGATTGTAGAACTTAAGTGACAATGAGTCAACATTTATTATACGGAAGTGCAGTCATTCCTTCGTATAAAATTCAGGAAGTTTTGGACCTTGTCCAAAAACTTAACAAACTCTCTGAAATTATAACACTGCAGCACTTGACTCACCTGTTATTACGTAGAAATAGATGTAGGGATGCCTTCGAAAGAAATGCATGTAAATTTCGATTTCATAACTTTAATATAGAGCAGTGATAACCTAGTGGTTAAGAAACGCGGCCTCTTGATCGATGAGTCTGAGGTTCATATCCCATGCACGAACCTCAGATTTTTCAAAGTTATGTGCGTATTCAAACTCAATTATCACTTGCTTAAAACGGTGAAGAAAAACATCGTGAGGAAACCTGCATACCTTCGCACTTAGCCAGTGCGGTGGACTACGGCCTAATCCTTCTCATTCTGAGAGGAGACCCGTGCCCAGCAGTGGGACAGTAATAGGTTGATGATGATGAACTTTAATATTGGTAGTAGATTATTCATTCAACATTATTACAGTATGCAGAGAGAAGTATGCATAGCATTGAACTTGAAGGAATGAAGTGGCACAATTGATCTATATAAGGGACTGTAGAGGTCTGGTCTCGAGGGAAAGTTATTGTTTACAGCCAATCATTTCTTGGTCACCTTTCGAATCCTTTTTAGTGTTAGCCTTTATTAGTTTACGTATATAATGTGGATGAATCAAAACTAAATGGACCAAAATGAATAATTACGCGTGGTATAAAAAGGTAAATGTATAGATAGATAAGAAAAAGTATTGAATTCAATTTCCCACTTTTATTGTTATTATATATTTGTATATACTTTGCATTTAAAAAATGTAGAGTAAACACGAGTTATGGTTTTTTATCAATGATGACCTAATTATGTGTGACGTACATACATATATGTACGCATATGGCATGTTAAGTTACGTCATAGCGTTCACATAAGTAAATTTTCACGACCGCCCGTACAGTCGCATATGTATTTTCAAAGTCAATGTCGCACGCCATTAAAGACAATGTTATTCTCTCAACGTTCGTCTCATTACATTTGGATCAGATTTGCATACTTAAGGCCATTAATGGTCGCGGTACGTTCGTGTATTGGAATGATGTCATCGCATATGCATCGGAAGGTGTCGGTCCGCCTTCGCATCGATTAGCATTCGCAACTAGTCTTATTGGCTTTCACTTTCTGAAATGGTAAACCTGTACTTTGTTGGGCCAATCGACACTGCCCCTGTATGGGTAACGGATAATGTGGGTTTCCGGAGCCGATTGGCCAGCGCTGAGTTGATGGTCCAGTTTTTATTACCAGTACTTGATCAATTGACGTACGAGTATTAAATATTTAAATGATTGAAGGTTAAGCGTGTTCTTTAACGTGAAATTGTGTATTATGATGTACTAATGATAAGTAGAATTAAAATTAAGTACTTTTGCTAGAATCGCGTAGTCGACGAGACGGTATTACTGCCACACATAGAAACACAAGAACTCACATGGAAACTGATTTAAGACTCTTCTATCTGGCATCTATTACAAACGCCTTTAAGGGGCAGTGAGCTTTTAACATCAGGTGACTCCCTGTCTGTTGGGTGCTGCCAGTGCATTTATTCTTTCAAGTTAACATAGTTGGACATTAATCTGAAACACAATTAATGCCACAGAATGTGTACGTACTAGGGATACTTATGGATTAGCTGTGCACAATTCTGATCAATTCTTAGTTGTTAAAGTACAAAAATACTCGTACGTATACGAGACTTTTCTGTAATTTTTAGAAAGCTCAAGGCTGTAGACAATTTAAGTTTTCGTCAAACCTATCAAGAAGTTGAAGTAAATAAATTATAACTTCAATTATAGCGATTACTATAATAGTCGGCGGACGTTCCTTAGCGAGCTGATTCTCAGGCGTCAGAAATGGCAGAAATTGCTTGCTTTCCCCTTTTCACACGGCCAATGGGTGTAGGCTGACTCGTGTCGCCTTGCAAGGTTTCCTTCACAAACAGCAAATTATTATATTACAAAGATTAGGTTTCCACAACTCGCTCGTTTCAATGCGACACAACTTCGTCGTAGATAACGAAGTGGGCTCGAGTGGGATATTAATCAGAATAATTTAGTGCCGGTCTGTCGCAATAAATGTCTAGACCGTAACTTACTGCGTCCGATTCTTGATCTATTTTAACATTTTGACCAATTAAGTCTTTTAAAGTGTTAACTTTTCATTGATGAATTGATTAAGATACAGTTACATTGGCATCGTCGTCTGAAGCGTTATTTATATCGTCAATAAGCTGTTTTCTTAATTGGATAATCTTAAAGCTGAATTTGTATCATGAAATTTGCGCTCTGATACCGGTTACTAGAACCCATAATATTAATAGCCCATGTTAGGAATCGATTTGCTTTTATTTGATAAATCGCCGCATACAGCATATTGAATACATTTTCCTTATTATGCACAGAGTGCAATGAAACCTATCGTTTTTGCAACTATCTTTCATGTTAGTGACAGGAGCGGCAAAACTTGTTTGTGGATTATACATTGCAGTAGATCCATTATCCTGAGAATGCTTGATTACTTTGAGTTTTTCTAGGGATTAGAGAACATCAATCAAGGAATTAAAGAAATGTAGCTTTATTTGGATTATTTTGCTTGTTCAATTTGATCTAAATGTGCTGTACAAGGTTCCCACGCCCAGTTAAATGTTTTGGCGAGCATCTAATGCACTGTTATATTTTTGACCGACACCGCCAGGTGCACGCAAAAATGCGACCTATTGTTATGTCACCAGAGGACTATTTCTATTTATGTCATAGCCGAAACTTGCTCTCCGGTGTGATGTTGTGTGATGGGTTCGATGACCTTTCGGTTCAGTTATCTTTTGCTCCCGATCTTTATTATTAGATTTCGTCAATTTGTTCATTTCGTCCTGTGCTCAAGGATATAATGATGTTACCTTGCTTTACTTTTCTTTGGGTTGACTATTTACATGTAACAATTCAATTTCTGTGTAATATATCTTTTTGTAGCATTAATGATTTTCCATGTTATGTTGGAAATGCGTATTGGAATTCAGGGCACACACCTCTGTTTTACGGAAGTCATGTGCGAACTACAAATTATGATGTTGTCATTTACTTTCACGTGAAAAAAACATCGAACTCTACGCACTCTACTGAAATCAAATGAATTCATGATTTTACCCTTCTCATTCGAGATGAAATTGAGAAGGGGAAGATACTTCTCCATTCCTATTATCCTGCAGTATTAGTAATCTGTCCCTAATATTTAATTTATCTGATGTTGTTATTATATTCTATGTTACTTGTTTATGCCATATTTGAATGCCTGTTCTTTTTTTATTTATATGTCCCTGAGTATGTATTTGTATGGCTCGGAATTAATATAACAAATAATGGTAGCTCTATAAAAAGTGAAAGTATTAAGAAACTATTTTCCTAAAACTCGGAGACCATCAACGATTTTATAGCTTAACTTCTATATTGTCTATAAATAATGTCTAGACTGATTCGTCATAGAAAGCGAGACTTACTAAGAGCGGGTTTTCCGGATTCCCAACCTAATGTAGTACAATGTTCCAGTAAAACAACCTATTTATTTTCTTTGTTTCAGATGACGTCTCTATTCCCGACAAACACAAGTTCGACTCTCGGACCTACGTCAAGCCTAAGAAGCGCGTGCAGAGGCCCAGTATCCAGAGTATCGTCGAAGTTACTTCCAACCATTCCTCCATGTCTCCCCATCCCTCCCTGAACCAGTCTCCTAACAAGTATCTGACGTACAACAAGTACTCAAATCCGTTAGGACCTATCAGTCCTATGATACGGTTGAAGACCTTTAACGTCGATACGAACTCGGAGAATAGTCATGCTGTGAAGGAATACGCGATGAAGAGGAGGAGTATAGCGCCTGACGACGATCCTCAGGTTGGTTTTAATGATTGCAATATAGAATGTCCACGGATGGTTAATGTTCAAGTGAGGTACTTTAGTACATTAACAATTAACCTACCATCTGAGCTCAATTAGGCAAAGTAAAATATCGTTCAGTGATTTTGTTTAATATTGCTTTTGACCTCAAAATGACATAATAATTCATTTTGATGTTATTGTTTTTATTTATTATTCACTATGTGGAAAATTACAACATCGATAGATCCTTATATCACTAAATCAAAACCAAACCAAACTAATAACGGTTATAATATAAATATATCGCTTATTTATTTTAATAAAAGCTGTACAAGATGGTGGTGACTAATGACAATTAAATTTTCGAAAGTCTAATCGAATGTATTTCTTGTGCTTAGTTCTTATCTATAATCTTATAGGTATCTTCATCTCAATGGCTCTTATTGCATTCAAAATTTATTAAGTCCTTCTGCGGTTGCGGTCTCTCAAAGCCAAAGTAACAGTCGAATATGGTCATCTTACAAGTCTATACATAAGTATATAAGATACATATAAAACCTTCTGCCGTTAGAGCGTGTGTTAGAACACTCTGTATAGTAAACGCTTAAAATGTATTGCCATATATTCTATTAGTATGAGTGATATTTTCAAGAGAAAATACTATTAAGAACTGATTGAGTTGAAACATTTGTTATTCATAATGTTTAATGTTCAAAGTATGACTTGTGGGGTTCTTACGGCTGATTAGAATTTACATATAGTCTTATTGATTTATATATTGGTAAGTGGACACATAAAAATATAGATAAATCTCAGACACGTAGGTTCCTTTGCAATGCCTTCGTTTATCATCAAAGCTACGGATAATTAATATCTATCTGCACGTACTCTCATCCAATATCACATCGCGTGCTGAGCATTATAATCCACACGAACAATTAGGTTAAGTTCTATGTGTACCTGTGTACCTGTGTGGATATGTATAGATATGGATATGATCGTGTGTGGGTGTTTCCTACAACCACTGCGTACAACACTTTATTTTATATAAATGGTCCTGATTGACTTCAACTTTTCGGCTACCTTAATACGATGTAACGTATTAAGCTAATTCTCTGTGTTTCTTTGAAGTAACGCAGTGATCAGTTTGTTAAATTTTATAGTTCTCAAAAGCCTTATGAATTAATAGATCTAAGCCAGGTGAATAATTTTACTTATGAAGGGCTTAGAGTTGGGTCAAAAACCTTTGCTTGGCACGACTCGTATACTCGGTAAGTTGGCTTTGCGGAAATATGCGTAATTGTTTGCGTATACACATAAACCTTGGATTTAAATACACAACAGATACACATATACTTGTTTGTTTTTTACATCATTTTAGAAATTCTTATTTTTTTTTTCATGTATTATGTCTCTGTATTATTGTATGTATGACATGAATCGATCAGATAATATGCTTTAAAATTAGTTATCTAAGGCAAAAAACTGTCACTATTTTAGAGGAATACATTTTTAAAAACTTTCAACCAAGTTTGAAATTTCATTGGATGGTATAATTTCGACACTCACGAATTAATCGAAAGGTAGTTAATTTAACAATTTCACGGTCAATTTGTGAATCGACGTCGATACCGTTAGGTTTGATTTGGTGAATGATTCCATTGTCTTGGTTTAATAACTCTTCCTTTGTTTCCCTTTGTCCTTTAAGACCTCTGTTCAGGTAGATCAATTTAGAGTGCGTATGTTATGATTCATCTATCCATCCATAATATTCTAGAACGTAAGTGTAAAGTGCCTCCCTGGTGCCTGCCTATAGTACCTTTGCCTAGAAAATCATCATCAATCATCATCTTAGACGTCTGTACTACTATGGCCGTTTGTTACCTGATAATAATAGGTTTTTTTTATAAATAATAATAAAATTTTTGTTAATATTATGTAAGTAATTAGTAATACGTATAGAACGTTACCGTTGCAAGGTATTGCATTTATTTTTCCGCGAACGCATTGTAAGCCCGCCATGAAATAAGACATTTCAGAAAAATCGGCTTAATGGTGTTGAATTACGTCGTGGGTAGAGCATATGGGGGGATTATATCGAAAGGTATGTACGGAAGTCGTGTGGTGTTGGTGTATGGGTTATAAAATACTGTGCTCAGCCGTAAATATTACAGTGAGCTTTAAAAATACTATCTTTGGATTTATGGGAACATGGAACACTAATAATCTAATATCTATTAAGAGTTGTTACTTCGTCTGGGTTGAAACGAATCATAAAAATGTCTCTGCCTTACAATACCTTCAAATCAGAACAAAGCAGCAGTTACCATTGCTGTTAAAGGCAAAAAAGGCACGACACTGGTGCATCAATAGGCGAACTCTAAACTCCAAGTAGTCTTGTAATATTTCTTAAACCGAAATCTCAATTAAAATGTCAACGCTTAAGATATTCTATGAATGAAATAGGAGCCTGCGACCTTAAGTAACACCACCCGACCACTAACTGGAGTAACTGGGTGAACTAGTGATTTCTCCATCTCAATATAACTTTCAATAGCCGTAGCGTAAGCGTTGTTTTACGGTTTCATTATAGTTTTTTAATCTCGGATCACATTTTACGGGTTTAACGTTTCCGATCTTTTTGTTTTCGTCTTTCAATTAGAGTTTTGTTGTTTTATACGCTCGGTTACGTTCAAATTTGTTCAGTTTTATTACGATTAATTTGAAATATTTTATTTTATATTATTTCCATGCTATGAAAACTCTCATTTTATATTTAAAGTGATTATATTTGTGTGCTAATCATTCAATATATATAATAGATGTATTAATAGATTTTAAATAAGCACTTAATCTAATGAATATATTGGTATGCCTCATCGTATAGAAAATTCACTAACTCGACTAAAAGGAGGATAATATGAAGATGTTGGTGTTACATTTTTTTTATATAATATAAGAGTAGCAGACGAGCATGCAGTCCACCTGATGGTAAGTGGCTACTGCCGCCCATGGACATCTGTAATCAAACCCAGATAGGATTAGATATTCCTACCTGAGGTCGGCCACAGATGCGCCGCTACCCCTGAGGACTAAGCTGGAACGCCTCGGAAAAGTCTGTCTCCCTTACCACACCCTTCAAACCGGAACACAGCAGCGTTTAACACTGCTGTTATTAGGTAGAAATAGGTGTGGCGGTGGTGCCGCCGGAGTCGAACCACAAAGGGTTCTACCACCTTCAAAAGAAGGGTTCTTCTTTCATTGGTCGAAACAGTCATGATGAATTCAACCATATGTAAAATATGAAAACATTAAAATATATTTTCAACGTTGTCGTCACATCAATTTGACATTACTTGATAACCCTAAAATGTCTCATACAACTCGAAACATTGATGTTAAAATAAGAGTGATCACATTAACATTATATTATATACATACAAATATACGAATTATTTATATTAAATATTTATATGCAAAACATAGGTGTAAATAAGCGAATCATTTTGGTCATCAGTACGATAATATTATGTCATACATCAATAAGTGTGATTCTAACGGTAATGTTATTCAAACGAGCTTCGTCGGGTCTGTAAATATTTTACAACGGGCTGGAGCTAGGGCTGTCGATTTAACATTATTACCACGAAAATATCCGTAATAAATTTTATTTATCTTCATAACATTTTAATATTTTCAATAATAATTACCCAGATCTATTATTTAAGCTATAATATTTGCGTTATGTATGTTTTTTTTAATTTTTTTTTTTTTGTTGACTTATGACCATGATTCGATATCATCAAGAGATCTTTTTTGCACAAAACATCAATTTCATCACCCAATAAGAATATATATAGGTACACAAAGAACATTTTGTCTCTATTTAGGTACATGATGTACGTTCGAAAAATATTTTTATGAATATTATAAGATTTATAAGCTCCATATCTCGTATTAAAAACTACAGTAGTGGCAGCCCTAGCCTAAGTCTCAGTGCGGTAATATTATCTCGTGATAACACGAGTTCCGTATGAATAAACAGTTACTGTTTCATAATGTGCATACAGTGGCATATATTGTATGTATGACTTGAAATAGGAGAGGAGTTGCTATGAATATAGAAGGGTTATTGATTCTCATAAGGCGATCGTTTACCTGTACCATATGTTACAGATAGGTTTAGTTGTATTAGTTACTTGATACCTCGTACATCCATTAGCATTACATATAGGTAACATAAGTTATTTAAAAAAAATCTAATCGAAAGGATACAAGACGAGTTTGACAAAAATATGTTGACATGTGTTTGAAAGGTGGTAGAACGAGTAGGGTTCAACGGGAGGTACTACCGCTACATCATAGCTTCACCATATATTATTATCTAGAAATTTCTATTATAGAGACTTAGATTATACCTAACAAAGTTTCTAGACGTATCATTTTAGTACTTACCTAAAACCACAACTTCGGCGAATTCCAGGCCAGTGTGGAAATTTAATAATCTTGACACAATAACGCATCAAGCATAAGACCTAGACAGACATTGATCAAACACAAATTGTTATTTAAAAAATAATTTTATTAATATTAATAAAAAATATCAATGCATGGAACTATATGGATCTATAGTGGTTCTCTATGTCCACCTTCTACATAACCCTATGTAAGATATTTGAGATATCCCTTTGATCTGAAATACCTACCGCTCCCTTTTCTCTTACACAATTAACTATAACTCAGCCATTGAATTGTACCTATCCAGGATCATCTTGTCAGGTCAAAGGTAACTTTTGCATCGATCTTGTCATATTGTAAGTAATTATTAGATCAGGGTGGTGGAGCTGTCCATATATTGGTGTAAATGCTAACGGCTCCGGGTTGAATTCCCGGTCAAGTAAACTTTATTAATCTGGTCATTGTGTTTATCAGTATTCACGACAGCCAAGATTCTAAAAATCTTTGTATAGGGCTATGAGTACAAAAAGAGTTAAAGCTTCATTTCTAAAGCTGATCACCAAAGCTTTTACTTCTAGTCATTTAATGAAACAATATACATGACGTACTAATAATAGACGTTTTTTCAGCTAGAAGACTTGGACATGACGCTAGCGTCTGACGTCTCGGAGCGTCTATCGGACGTTCCCTTCAAGGCGATCAACATCGACCTATCGCAGCCGGCGCACAACCTACACAACACGTTCAATAAGTATGGAAGTTTTAGCATTTTTAGCGTCTATTTTTTTCTCTTTTTTTTGATCATTCTATGAACATTCGTCAATAAGTCTGAGATGTTATTATTAACATTGATGATGTGATGGTTAAGGTTAAGTATAACGTGTATAAATTGTAAAGCTTGTCAAAACATTTCGGCTGAGTATAATATCGGCTTTGTCTCGACTGATCAGGATTATAAGTGTTAGGATATCAAAGGATGGCAGGAAACTTATTATTAAGAGTCGTGTAATTTTCTTTCTGCGTTTTAATTTTATGGTGTGGTTATGGATACGAGCAAGACCTGTAAGTAGAAGCTATGAAATGCTGAGAGTCAGGAACAGATTTGTTGTATGCAAAACGGGCTACATAAGACATCTATAACAAGGAAGTTAGTACACTTTCTAAGCATTACAGCATTAAAGATCATAAAAACGTCTTCGATAAGATACCTCTTGCTGATATAACTTGTAGCTAACTGAAAGTTCCTTCACCACAAATGAAACAATTAGATGCAAGGGATTATGTAATCTCTTTTTCTCCGAGTTAAAAGATGTTTCTATTACACGTGTTTCTCATAAGGACAGTAACATATTAATGTGAGTTCCAACTCACATTATTATGGTGTTGTGTTACGTAAAATATAATAAGTACTGCATATTTTACTGTAGTTACGTTCAAATATTTTACGTTTGTTCTTGTAAACTTGTATTCCACAGAGAAGTTGTTTCATGTAAAAAGTTTTTCAGATTTCAACATTTCTTTTTCGCTAAACAACAGACTCATATCATTCTCGTAGACACGTAACAGAATACTTCGTTAATAATTCCTTAACAAAACATTAGTTAAATTCGATATCTTTCCAGCGATTGGAGAGTCAAAATAAGAGAAGCATTCGCTAGACTTTCGTTCAATTACACGGGATGACTTGGCACGGTTAGCGTGGTGCACAAAAAAACGTGAAAGCGAACGTTGTTAAGGCACTTGTTCTACTGCCGACAAGCAGCCTCGCCTTAATTATGAACCTCCTGGCAGATACCACCCACATCCTTAGCGGAAGGATTGCCTTTGTTTGCAAATAAGACCGTATATATAGCAAATTAATTTACAGTCCACCCAGGGCCGGATTTAAGGGAGGGCAACCGGGGTGGCAGCCCCGGGGCCTTCACAAAAGAGGGGCCCCCACAATAGAGACGTCGGATTTTTTTTAAATTCCGACTAAGTAGTAAACACTAAAAAAAAAATCTTTTCCTTTGATATTTTTTTTTTTCGCTGTTTTACCTTTATCTACAGTACTTTGTACAAACATGAATACTAGAAGAATCTATCTGCGTTTCACAATAAAATATTTATTGAAAAACTCAACTGAAAAAATTGTTCATTTTATTCGAAAAATAATTTGAGGCCAGGGGGCCTCCACTCCATTGTTGCCCCAAGGCTTCTAGACCACTAAATCCGGCCTTGAGTCCACTTAATGTTAAGTGGTTATGCCCCGGCATGGGAAATCTGTAGACGACCACACTGATGCGTTGCTGCCCTTGAGGACCAAGTTGGTACACCTCGGATATGTATGTCTCCCTTACCACACCCTTTTCGTCGGAACGTGGCGGCAGTGTTTCTGGAGTTCTACCATACAAGTCTTAAGTACACACCTTTTAGGGCACACCTTTTAGTACGTCATACAGTTTCTCAGTCGCATTTCTCTCAGAATGTTTTCCTTCACCGTAAAGGCGTTAATTAATTTTTAATAAACATATGCGAGTAACTTTAATTAACTTTAATTAGAGGTGCTTATAAAATTAAAACGCGAACTATTTAAATGTACTTATTTTTTAATTATTTATGAAAAAATCGTGATGGTGATGAAATTATCTTCAGGTCTCAAAACAAATTAAAAAAAATATGCAAAATAGTTCCTGTACAGAATTATTTTTGAACATGTATAATCTGCCACTGCAAAGTGTTTCGTTATGCAGAAAAAAAAGTAATTTGAATTTACAAATATTGATACATGATCATGGTTATTAGTCTAATCGAAGTCCTTACAATATGACTAGTATGAAAACCTCTTTTAAAAACAAGTTTCTACATTCAAGAATATTATTAATAGCTTACATGCTACCAGTAGAACATGTAACATAGATGTCATCATGAGTTTAGTAGTGAGAATTGAATTGTATTTAGTTGCTTTCGTTTTTGAATAAGCGCCGTGTTAAAAATCTATGATCAATTGGTATTTGTCTTTCACAAATTGACAGTGATATCTATAACGCTATGACTAGGAGTCTGTATTATATCTAAAATGGTCAGTAGAAATGTACACAAACCTTTAAGTCTATATCATTGGATCTAAATTTTATTATTTAGATAAATTTTCGGACGAGAAACGAATTTGAAACCTATATTGGGTATTAACCAAAGAATCAATGTCAATACAGTCAAATACTTAGGTAGAGTCCGCACTAAACTGCTAGTCCGCTCCGAATATAGAAACGAGTCGCGTCGCTATAGCAAATTGTAGGTATTAGAGGGAAGAAGACAGCACGGGTCCTCCTCGGCACCCTCCGCTGCCCACTCACGCCCACGGGTACATAGCTGCGTTAGTGTGCCCTTACATTACGGAGTATACAAAAAATATTTATTTTCAATATTAAAAATTCAAGGGCCTATGAACCTTCGAGTTAATCAAAAGAAAAATGTAAATACCGTACAAAATCGATTCCAGACGATTTGTCACCCGTAATTCAAGTGTACTTCCTCCTTAAAGATGTTTGCATTGTTTGACAAACTGTGATAAACTTGACATATAAATGTTTAAAGGTCGGTGATTTAGAAGGTCATCGTCTACGGGCTCGAAAAACTTAATAGCTTAAAACAGGATATCTATGACACATTATTACTACTATATTACTATAGAGATTAGTCATAAGTCATAAAGATTGTATATTTAACTTTTTTTATACTTTATGGTATTTATACGCGCTACTGTGTTTCTTATTGCGACACCACTTGGTGTGTAGGTGTTAAAGTCTCCTAGCTAATAATTACTTCATAATTATGTATGTTAAACATTATATTTGTTATTCACCTAAATATTTTTCAAAGATTATTACATTTATTTAATAATGTCGTGAGTACCATGGAAACACACAAAGAGACATCCAGATCCAGAAAGGAGTTCCAAATTTATCATTTGGACTGGCCAGGGTTCGAACTGGGAACCCATTGCGGGTCATCAGTTCACCTAGTCTTTAGTTTTAGCTTAGTTTTTTAACTTTATCCAACTGTATTGTAATAATAACATATCGAATGATACTTTCAGGGGCCTAACAAACATAATGAACGAGCGTGGCAGCCTAAACATGTATCAGAGCGGCGAATCTCTCATGAGGATGTCGCCCCCGAGCCTCGTATCGTCCCTGTTAATGGAGAGCTCGGGTAACTTCAACCCTGAGTCACTGGATAGCAGAAAATCCATGCCATCGCAAAGGGATTCAGGTGAGTTCCATAAGATTCACGAGTAACTAGTTCCCATAAAAACGTAAATCGAACTGGAGAAACTTCTTAAAGTTCGAAGTACTTAGTTTATAATGTATTGAAGATCGTATGTACTTCATTTCAAATCCTTAACTGAAAGTGATTTCGTATGCTACCCATTAATACATTTAAGGTTAATTTAATATCATATATTAAACACTTTACAGGTATACCAACATCTGGCCGTGATAGTATCGACCCCATGATGACCAGTATGACGCTAAGCATTCTTGACGAAAAAGACATGAGTACCAGTTTCCTCTCGCAGACCACATACCCTGACAATGATAGCCTAATGGACTCCTTACCGCCTAGTCTAGTTAGCTCAGTCAATTCTTCCTATATAGTATCAAACACTTCCAAACCGAAAGGAGACACGACAGACACAAATATATTCAGTTCAGCAACATTTACACATTTGGAACAGTCGGAAAGATTGCTTTCAGCGCGACCTAGGTGCCAACTATTCAATAGTTTCACAAAACGCGACTCAGTTATTAAGAACTGTGAAAGTTACACCAAAGCCCGTGAGGAAGCGTGTCAAATCGATCCTGTAAAAGTATTAAATGAAAATAGTGATAATAACGCGCCAAAATCTAAAACGAACGGTGAAATGAGTGAAACTATAACACTGCACTACTCAAATAATAAATTCAGAAGAAATATTGACGCTGAAAAAGAAAATTTAGAATCTACTTTCGTGGCAGATAACGCCTTCTATAAAGACATGGAAATGCAGAAAACTGTCGAACTCGCTAGCAAGAATAGCTTGAACACGACTCTAGACAAACAGGAGCTAAATGAGATAATACAAGCTAGACAGAAACTGTCATTGGCAAGAAAAGCTTTGCCCAGTGAACCGGAGAAATCACTACCGAACCAAGTTGATACGTCTCCGATAAAAACAATACAGTTGCCAAATCAGACTATAACGGTGCCTAGACAAAGTCTGGAGAATGTTTCCGAGATTTTGTCGAGACGAAGAGGGATGAACGCCTTCGAGAAACAAGAGGAACCTGCAAGGGAAACTCCGAAACGAAGTGCAACATTCAAAAAAGTATCCCCAAAATCTAGTGCAATGGATGCTACTATGGTTTATGTAAAAACGGACGAGCAAAATATGATTGATATAAATTCAGCAACTTTAAACCTTATTGATGCTGGTGAAAGGACTTTACAAGCGGAGGTAAGATTGATTGAATCTTTATTTAATTTGTGCTAACTCTTTTATGGATTAATACATTTTCATACAACTCTGTTTTTCGATATGACCAGTTTAAAAATGACTAAGTATGGTTAATGCGTGTAAGAAATGAAACTATTACAATACAAACATATTTCAAAATGATTTCTAAAATGATACGATTCTACATGTAACTAATAATATTTTCTGCAAAACTTGCTATATTTGTCAGCCAACTTTATGGTGTCGATTTTTGTCTTTTTTTGTAAATATCATTTTTCTCAAACGCCCGATATAAGTAACACTTTTAATAAAAAAACTAACTTTGTAATGCCTCAATGGAATTCTAGTAATAATTAATAATACCTATTTGATATTCTGTTTGTATCTATAGTGTAATGTAGTAACTCCCACGTAATATTATGATGTTTACACAGGAATGGGGCTCCCAAGAACGAGCAATGGTTGGTTCGAGCGAAAGCACGGGGACCGACACAGGCACCTTCAGCTCGAGCAGCCCGCCTGAAAGCGTTCCAGAGACCGTTACCATCGATCCACGTAATACATACAAATATATTATATTGTAGATTGAGGAAATGTAAAATACAGAGTCTACGCTAACGAACCTTACTTTTTATCTATCAATCAATGGTAACTATTTATGACTCTGGTAACAAAATCTCGCTAAATGTCAGCAAGTAAAATTATTTGACATTCCTTTTGTAATTTCAGGCCTTTAAAAGTAGGGACAAAGTTTATTCTTTTAATCTTGGTAGGTCCACGACTCAACTCATGTTGATCCCTAGCTGACCCTAATTTTTTCTTTTACTCCAAATTCAGATATTTTTTGCTGTAACGTTTTCACGTCAAAAGAAGGTACGTCGTTAATAAGAAACTATTTTTACTCCACTTCCAGGCACCCAAGTAGCTTCGACGCCTCTAACATCGTTCAAGAGGGGCGGTAAGAACGAGCTTATGAACATTCAGAACACAATATCGCCCATCTACGACATGCTCGACGACAAGTCGTACACGGTCGTATCGAAATTACCCAATAACTCTGGCATGGAAAGAACGTACGATATGCACAACACTACGGTGATAAACAGTGCCACGATGGTTAAGAAGACTTCGGCCAAGCGGGATATATTGGCGGGCAAGACCAGTCCGGATAAGAAAATGATGGCCGCGCCAATGCCCGTGCAAAGATCACCGCCCAGTAGAACGTCGCCGACGAATCCGGGTACGCTCTTATTTTGTCTTAACATTGTATTCCTATGTTTCCTTTTAATCAATTTGTACATGTTACATTTATTCATTGAAATATTA
This sequence comes from Epargyreus clarus clarus, assembly GCA_014595695.2. Lineage (NCBI taxonomy): Eukaryota > Metazoa > Arthropoda > Insecta > Lepidoptera > Hesperiidae > Epargyreus > Epargyreus clarus. The sequence goes on along the minus strand of JACTTY020000086.1, from coordinate 1,128,788 downwards.
TGTCTTTTGTGTTTTAAGTTTCGAAATGATTCAAGTTATAGACTGAAATATTTTATTTTCTGTTTTTATTATACAAAAGTTATAACAATGTCATATTCTTAATTTCTAGGCACATACATGCCAATGCCACCGCCGTCAGCTGTGCCCAGGAAAACCAGTCTTCCGACGTCAAAACTAAGGCAGTATAGCTCACATAAGGAATTGAATAGGATACCTGGTAAGTTTGTTTCTAAGATACTGTGTCAACTCTCGTGTGCGAGTCAAGTTCTTTTTTATATATTACATTTTTATTGAAACAAATTTGTATTCAGAGTTTATTTGTTAACATTTAAAATCATATTAAATGGTTCATAAAGACAAATCTTCGGTTTCGGTTTTGCTTTAGGACATTCGCTAAAAGTGGTGCGTGCGCATGCTTTCACGTTTATATTGAAAAATAGTGAGAATAACATTTAGCGCACATTGTGCTAAACCTGGCGTGTGTACATGGATCGGGCGTCCGCTCTATACGGCCTGGCATGCACGGCGAACGTACGCCGCGTGCACCACGTGTCATATATCGGCGGCGCGCAACTGATTTTGAGAAACAGTTTGCGAGTGGGCGCTTACAGTTCTACGGCGGGTGTTCCTATATTAGGCTCCACCAGTACATTACGTGTTTTGCCCGCGGGGGACGTTTGCGGCGCATCCCAGGCCGTAGGAAGCGGACGCCTTTTCGGTGCGCATGCGCTAGTTTTAATGGACAACCTTATCCATCGTGTGTATTTTAACGTATTTGTCATTTCCCAGGCAACCCACCTCCGACGGCAGCTCGCGTACTGGCCGGCCGCAGCATGGTGCGGCGCGGCGTGTACGCGTCCAACCCCGCGCTCAGCCCCACCGCGCCCGCGCCGCCCGCGCCGCTCGCGCAGCCGCAGCGGCGCGACTCGTACACGCTGGCCGCGCACCAGGTGTGTCCCGCCCCGCTGTCCCGCAGCACGGGGCGGCGCGGCGTGTACGCGTCCAACCCCGCGCTCAGCCCAAATGTATTCCGACTAAAAGTCCTACAAAACAGAATGTTGATACTCATTATTACTTTACAGCCAGAAATGTTGTTTATAGTGTCAAGCAATTGACGACCCGTGTGGCGGAACGATCACCATACCGGTCTGACACGCAAAGGGTTCCGCAAAGGATTTCGATCCCCGGCCAGACAGATATCTGAATGAGGAATTTAGGTATCTGTTCAGGGTCTGGGTGATTGTGTCTTCGTCTTTGTGTTTGTCCATGGCTTCCACGATACAGGGTATAATGGGTTTGTAAAAATAAAAAACAAAGTGTAGCTCAGCAGACAAAGTCAGTTTTTAAATTATTAAATTTATTGCAACGCATTTTTACAAAGCCGTTATTTGTTCCAGAAGGACGAGAGACAAATATCGCGGCCGGTGATGCAAGCGCCGCCCGCGCTCGTGCGGCAGGGCACGGAAACTCTCAGGCGAGAGCGGCCGCAGAGCCAGCTGGTGGCGCCCAAGGATGTGAGTATCGCGTACTATTCCCACTTCTGGGCACGTGCCAATGAACATTGGGGAATATTCAGCACGCTGCTTTATTGTTACAAAATATATAAGAAGTGTTATGTTATGCTATGTGTGGCTTAAGAATTGGGGCGAGTTTACTCCATCGCGCTTTTCAATGAAAGCCAAAGTACATCAGTACAGACAGTAGGTTAAATAGGAGTCATGCTAGTGATATAAAACCGTCCGATTGTTCTACATTGGAACAGGTGAAGTATTGGATAAGGTTATATACAAATATTTAAGATGTTTGTTTAACTTCTATATGTATAAATAGAAATATTTCAGTCATTCCAATAATGTAACATTTATGTACATTTACATTATGATCATTCGCGCAACAAATTACAAAAATCAGTTTTTTATGAGTGATAATCGCGAGTGTAAAATCGTAATCAAATATAATGTTCAACCTTTATTTCAGCAGGTGATGGGATAATGTTGTGTTACTAATTTATTAATGATTTACATATTCATGTTTACATAAATCAATCCTAATGTGTGATGTGTCTAACTTTCATCGTTTTTACAAAATAATTTGTAGGTTTGAAAGGGTTTGAACCGAGGTTACACTTTCAATCCTAACATGGTTTGCGCTGTTATGTCTCAGCATAAGAATGACAAATAATATTAGCATAGTAATGATTTAGTCTCTTTATAGAGGCAACACTGGTTTATAATGTCACTCTTCCTGAGAAAAATTTCCTCCATATTTTTTTATGATGAACTTGAGATGATTGCATTATATAGACAAGAAACTACATTTATAATATGGAATATTATTTGTCATTATTCAACTTAGTCTAAAAGTTGGATACCAACATTAAACCATAAATAGATTGTAAAGTAAAATCGTTTCTTTTTAACTGTAAAATTTATAATATGTATTTTTAATTAAAAGTATACAGCCTTAATACAAAGCAACATTTTCTTACAAAAATTAACTACCATAATTTATATCGTGTACATGGCTTTCAAGAAGACATTACTCTCGTTGTCAGAATTCTATAGGAAAGGCAGAGAAGCGTGTCTAATGTCTATATGTAATGTATGCTTAAGGGATAGCGATTTCTAAAAATATTTATTTTTGAAAGTCGAATCAAAATCTAAAGAATCGATACTTAATATCGATTTCCAAAAATGCAACAGTATTTTTGATCTCAATAACGATATTTTTTAATATATTCGAATCGAATCAAAATCTGAAAAATCAGTACTCAAAAAATCGATATTTCGAATCCTTCAGTGCAATTGGATGGGATCAGGTCCCAAAAAAATCGATTTTGCAAATTATCGATGTACAAAAAAAAAATTTTCGAAATACCGTCAGTGTTTTGGTCCAATAAAATCGATCGATCGATCGTGAAATCGCCGTTCCTAATGTGGGTTAATCGTCGTGATATCGCTATCTCTCATGTGCTTTGTGTGTCCATTAACCTGTGTTAACATGGGGCGTGTCGGGTAGGTGCGGGCGGCGGCCGGCTGCGGGCTGCCCGTCGCGCTGCGGACGCACCAGCTGCCAGTGAGTTGCTAACGCTGTACGCTTAGGTGCTTACTGCAAAAAAGTCTTTGATTATTTTCTTACATGAGATAAAAAAGGGTGTGACACGAGAAAGAGTCGCTTTTTAACAATCGTTTTTAATACAGTTAGGGTTGTTCGAGTATTACGAAAGTAGTAAGCAGATTTTTTAGTATTTTTTATCCAAAGTAAGCAAATAATGTTGACCCATTATCATATGCTTATGTAAGCATTAGAATTGGAACCTACTAAATATTGCAAAGTACCCTGTATTAATAAATAAATATTTCTTGCCAAATAATTATTTAGTACTTTCTGATTCTTATGCCATTAAAAATGAGATAATCTAAAATCCTTGCCCTCCTTTAGTGCTTAAATAATACATAACCTAAATCATTAGCTCTTTTTCACGACACAAGTTTACTATACAGTGAGTGATAAAATTAGTAAGAAATAATCATATGTACTTTTTTGCAGGCAGTACAAGCTTAGATGTGTATGTTATTGTTTTTGTTTAAGTTTTATGTTTACTTACAATTTTATTCAACCTTATAATATTTATCCATATATTACATATTATTATAAAATAATAATACGTAATATATGGATAAATATTATGAACTTGTCCCAGTCCATTAACCATCCACTATATTTGCTTGTCACCAATCTATATCACACTATATGATCCAATTTGCCATTAAATATAAATTAATTAATTAATATGTCATATAATAGATAAAAAATACAATAATTAGCTATAGTTTGATATAATATAGTATACCTTAAAGTTTTTAGATAATTTTGAAATAAATTAATGCCATTTTTGTTTATTTTAGTTATATTTATTAGTTAATTTGACAGTGACACCTTTACCGGTAATAATTGTCATTTATCCTCCCTATTGGTTCCGCATGGATTTGTATATACATATCTGTGTTTTGTATAATGTAGGTAAATCTTGCACAAACTATTTTTATTAGTGCATAATTAATGCTAATTTATTGAATTCAACATTTTTGTGCATTTTACTTATATCTTTTCTGTATGTTCACAGCCACCAACAACGCGACCATACTCAATAGCAGGTGCTTCCCAACTAAAAGTGTCAAGGCCTACTTCGGTACCCATACAGAGATCGGCGCCAGGTAAGTTGCACACATTGAATTGAACAAAACTAAATTGTATTTTCTAAAATGTAGTAAAAAAAAATTCGATGTTTACACAAGATTCTAAAAGACAGTGATAGCGTAGTGGCTAGTACTCGTAACTCTGTATGCTAATGGTGGAGTACGTTCGAATCCCAGTCATGATCCCACCTTTGATTTTTCAAAATGATGTCTATTCGTCATTTAATGTGATTTGCATAAAATATTGAGGAAAAACACGTTAGGGAATGCCTTTAGTAGAAAATAAGTTCTCAAGGGCGTGTGTACCCTACACACCTGGGTAATGGATTAGAGTATGGCCTCAACCTCTCTAATGAAAGAAACCCTATACCCATCGGTGGGACAGTATTGAAAGAAAGAAAGAAATAAATAACTTTATTACGTAATGCATTATACACAAAGATAACAACGACAAATTATCTTAATTATTTACAAAATAGTGGAATATAGGTAAATAGAAAACTTAAGATATATAAAATGGCAACACTAACAAAAAACAACACAATAGTTAAATAAATATGTTACAGTATATCCCTATGCTTGTATGTATTGGGTTGACGACGGACAATAAACATTTATTGTATCGTATTCCAGTGGTTCCGAGCCCAGTGGAGCATCTAAGACCAGCCTCCAACACCGAGTCGCGGATGTCCGCGCTGCCGCGACCTTCACGTCTGCCCGCGCCGCGACGAGCTCTAAGGTGAACTATACATTAACCTCTTGCTACCTAGATATTTACCTATATTTACCATGGGTGCTTTAAATACAGACGCACACCCATCCTCATAAATACACTCGCTGCGAGAAAGATGTCCAGAATTGATCTATAGTCTACTTCATAATTAAGTGTCAAAAATGTAAACAAAGAAATGTCAATGTCAAAATTAACAAGAAACAAAATCTTTTACAAATTCAACAAAAATGAAAACTTCAACCACTATACACAATTTAACAAACGCGCTATGAAAACGAGAAGCGATTCGAAGTTCGATCACAATCACGAAAATAAATCACATCAGCTACGAAGCTTAAAAATGACGGCAGAAGAAATGTTTTGGATTCTGATTGTGTTACCATTATCACATTTTAATTTTCTACCATAAACCTTGCTTTTATTATTATTATTACTGTATGGGACGAAAATGAGGTAATATAAATATTAGAAAAGGTTTTTCTTTTTCTTTAGATTATTATTTTATTATTTTTGTATTATTTTAATATCGTCAAAAATATGAAACTACCATTTGAAACATATTTTCTTGATAGGTCAACAACAACCTTTGTGTACATTTTGGATATCTAATTACGAATCAGACTATAAATACATTATTTAGATAGGCTACCGGGCCAGTCCCTATAGTTCCGTGACCAGAATAGGGTTACGGTATCTTCTGCCTATCATAAGAGGCGACTAAAAGGGGGCTTCCGGGGTTGCGGGCGGCAAGAGTGGGAGCTCGAACCGCCCGGCCTGCGACCCCGGGAAGGCCGGCAGCATGTGTGGCCGCATGCCGTTGGACACACCAGAGGATGTGGCGAGCATTGGGCCTCACCTGGGCGGAGCCCGATGGGGCGACGCGCTTAGAAGACTCCTCAACTCAGCGCTGAGGATGGCCCCCGGGGCGATTTTAGTGTGAAGTTACTGAGCCGAGAATCAAATCTAGATTCCTAAGTCTGCGTATTACCACTTCGTCACACAGGTGATTAACTAATAGCTAAAATTGTAATCATAAAATTGTATATCATAAAAATATATCTGAATCATTTATCTGAACAAAATTTATACTATATTCAGTTATTGTGTCAACAACAATGATGGTATTTCGGATTTCTTTTACCACTACAACGAAAATTAAAATGAAATATTAATCTATCTTTTTTATTTCAGACCACCATCAGTATACTCAGTGGCCCCGACAGCCGATATGGACCACTACTGACAACATTGTGCCAACTAAGGGGAACATCCCAACTATTGTATTATTAAATTAATAAATAAAATATTACTAAATCTAGCGTAATGTACATGACTGATGAACGAAACTCGGTGTCTTTTACAAGTTTTTTACTGCTTTTCGTCAAGTTTTTTTATTTAGTATTTTATTAGTAAACTTGGACAACGCTCCCAGTGTTGCCCATTGCAAAAGTTTTAAGAGATTACAAATAAAAATAAATAACAAATAAGTTTTGAACGGGCAACACTAGATGTTTTGGAAGTTGACCAATCAATATTGGTAGTTATAATAATTCCGATTTTAATAACACTAATTTTTATATTTTCTAACCTAAATATTGTCTCTTTAATGCGAAACTTTTCAAAAATTGGCTTTGATTCTTACATTTTTCTTACTATACTTATAATGTTGACATTTGGAAAAGTTTTAAAATCATGTTATTAATATTTTATATTATGTACAATGTTGACATTCAAAATTTTTCTTGTTAAAAATTTTGTTAGTGTCTTAACGTAAAAAGCGAGGAAAGAAATTTTCTTTTCATCTTTTGAAAAGCTATAAAATTTCAGCGTCTTCGTCTTTATCTTTCCTGTTGTAATAATAATGCTCTCTCTTTTTATACTAAACAATTTTCAAAATTCCAAATTTCCACCTTAATTGATAATTTGGTACAAAGACATACAAATTAAGATATTATTCCTATATTATTTACAAATTTAGTGCATAGTTTTAACGAAACGATAACTGTCGAAGCTAGTTATTTATTTCAGGTTAAGGCAAGTTTGCATTTTCATTAGAATGTGTTATGTAATTTTCTGTAGATTTAAAGTTATAATATTTTTATTAAACATTAACTTGTAAAATAACTAAAAGTCAATGCGAAAATGTACGCACAAAATAATGTTGAAACATGTGTAAAAAAAATATACTCGAAAATTAATTGACTTGGAAATTTTAGGAAAAATTTCTCCATTTTGGCACTATGTTGATAAGTGTATTTATATGTATACATTAATTAAAGCGTAACTGTGTCTATATGTATACATTAAAATTGTTGTTGTATATTATGTATAGTTCAATGTTGCTATAAATTTCTCTATGTATATCGCTAATCTTAATTCTTATCACATATCGACAAATTCAGCTTTACTATTCAAACAAAATATATTTCAGCCACTACATAATAAAATCTTAATCCGCCTCTACAACTTATCACTTGCACGTCATAAATTATATTTTTTAATTTATAATCCGAGATTCCGAGCTGGTTCTCCGCGCGACCTTGGATTTTTGATTTAGAAAAAAGTCATTGACATTTCATTGATAATGTTGCCAGGTCTAATTGTTGACATAAATTGCTGTTAAAATTAAAAATTCAAGGGTGCAGGCTTTGTATTTGAGTTTTACTCTTGCATGGTAATATTGTAACCAATATTCATAATACAGGGAGAGATTCGGTTACTGTGCAAATGTATGGGTTCCGCTGCATCGTCCGCGTCGCTTTTTGACATTCATATCCGTCGTCGTGCTATGCGGTTTTTTTCGACACGTCGTGCCTTATTTAGGTAGTATAAGGAATTTTGTTTTCATTTTCTAATAAAACTATGTATTTACATTGTTGTCTTTCATTACTCACCTACCAAAAAAACAAATAGAACCCCAAGTACGACATTCTTTATTCAAATAAAACAGAAGTAGTTAATAATAATACCACTATAATAATATAACAATTTATTTTGAACACATTACATGTGCTGTCTACTATTGCTCGGTATAATAACATAAAAATGTACTACACGTGGTATTACACATCGTTTTACTGTTAAAACTACCAGTAAAACGATGTGTAATATCGTTTTACTGGTAGTTTTAACTGGTATGTGTAAATATCTGGAAATTAATTTGGTTACGATTTATTAAACCATACACCAAAAACATTTTAAAGTTTCCCGTTATTTAGAAAACTTTCGTTTGAAAATCATCAACATTATGTCAATAAAAATAACAACAAAATAGAAAATGCATACATGGCCTTGTAGGTCCACTACGTACACTTACGCGTGTTTACATTTGTGTATTTACGTTTCAATGAAATTCATTACGTCACGGATGACGTCACAGTTGTACACTAACCTGTCAAATGAAAATTTAATTTCATAGTTAATTGTTATAGAATATACTAAAAAATATATTTTCATTTAAATTAAATTTATTTCTTAACTTTCAATTAATACAATTATACTGCTTATTGTGATTTTAACTCGAATTTATTTCACTATAAATAATATCCACAGATTTACACTTAAGATTTGCGTAGTTTTTCGGTCGTTCAGAGCTTTAACGCTGAATAATTTGTTAATTAATCATAAATAAGAATTATTTCCCTCAGTAAACTTGATTTAATGGTATACAAATGATCAAAATCACAATAAAATTAATATTTATAATCATATTAAAGAATATTTTCTTGGTCTGTGTTGCCATAAAATAATTACCTATCCAAAGTAGGCCATTGTTATCTGTTACCTTCAATTGCATGTGTGTGTGTATGGAACGAAATCGCACGTTCTAAGCGAGTGTGCAACGTCGCGAGTACTGTCTACGAATAATTTTTGCTTTGTACGTTTTTATTTTTATAAATATCCGATTTAGATGCAGTGATTAGTAATGTAACAACGTTAAGTGATAAGAATTGTGATATATCGACAGAATGCTTAAAAAAATATACAGTGTTTTCGTCTACTATGTGATCCCGTGTAATAGCTCGGTTGTTTGTCAATGACGTCTGCGTTTAGCGCAGCGAAAAGTGGAATTATAGTTTGATTGTGACAAGTAGTGCAAACATAAGTAGTATATGTTGTGATAACCGATGCGTGTATGTAAAATGGATGTGTGTTTTCTTCATTGGAACATTCCTAAAGCGACTGGGGCCATCAGTGGTGGCTCATGAAGAAAGGGTTAGTTTACCTGTTTTTTGTTTACTTTGAGCATTGTGTGCCAGTCAGTTTAGAAGTTTGTTGTGGGTTGCAAGTTCAGTCCAGGTTATTTACAACTGGGACTTGACAAGGTACAAGATTGTAGGTTATGATTTCATTTTGATGTTGTTTATCATATCAGTAGGCGCGATAAGATAGAGTTTTAAACTTCTTAACGTACTTATTTAGGTGATAGTAAACGCGGATACTGTGATTGTTGTTGATCTAGGCTGGGATGAATTATTCCTCTTTTGTTACTTTCTCTTACTGGTGAAGTGAAGGGAGCGAAAGTGATAGCTAGTTGACATCCGCCATGCGAGCGAGCGAGACGGCGCCATACAATGCGAGATTACGGCTGTTTTTGGTGACCACATATGACTGCTATAGGGTTGACATCAACACTCCTACATAAACCGAAAAATCCTATATAATCGTCATGTCCAAGCTCTGTTAAACTATGGCATATTCTATATACTGTTATTTTTTAATTATTTTTACTTTGAAGTATAGTATTATTTAGTTAATTTCAAATATTTAATTTCAGTAATGCTTAAGATTAGGTTCTAAATAGATGTAGAGATTTGGTATAATATCTTCATTAATTTATAATTATGACTAATATATAAAACACAAGAAATAAGCTTATATTAGGTATTGTATGAATGTCCTATGCTTAATATTATAAATAGTATTATCCACAGTAGGGTTTAAGGGTACAAGTACCACCCCTATGTAATGTAAAGGGGCTACAATACAGAATTCACGGGCAAGTGATACATTCCAACTTAACCCACATAAGATCCATAGGAACACACCTCTACCTATCCTTAGCTCCTCAAATCTATTTGACAATTTTTATAACAAGCAATAATCTGTTAAACCATTTATCAAGTCACCTACACATTTATTTAACAGTTCTAGATCATTAAAACCATGCCTGCTCATTTATCCATGACATCATATCTAAAATTTACAAACCTTAGCTAAGATGTCCATATACAAATACATATAATGCAAGCATTTGAGCTATCCAGAAATATATTGATGGTAACAGTAAACCAAATAATATATCCCACTTTTATGATAATGTAGGCAAGTGGTATTTATTCAGGCTTCCAAATCAAAAACCTCAAACTAGTATTTTCATAGAAGATAGATGATGTCAGAATGTATCATTTTTAGAATGTTTAGGTAACATATTCAGAGTAATATTGCTTGCCTAAACCTCTCCATTATTTTCTAAGAGAAAAACAAATCATCATTAGCAACCCATTACTGTCCCACTGCTGGGCACGGGCACTACATAGTGGATTAACTGTCAATTACTCTCACTAACTCTTTGTTTGAATTAATTCCCAAGATTAACTTTATGAAAAACTATAAATTTGTTATTATTGATAATAGTAATAAACTAGTAGGGACCAGCGTAAAGCTTTTAAATTTATTGATTTGATGTGTTCAATTTAAATACATTTCTGATAATACATTAGTTGTTTCATTATATACAATATGTAAAGAAGGAACTGGCCAAAGTAAATATAGAAATCCCATTTGTGTTGCATTACAGCTAAAGTTTAAGACCAACATCATTGATTTCCAAAGTGGTTTATATAATTTCCAGGTTCTATAACGACCTACAAGAGATATATATAAGCAAAAAGAACCGGTGAGATTCTTTGCAAAGGCAGTATATTACCTGTTGATGGGTTTCCCTATCACCCAAAAAAACAAGAAATGGTCCGCATTCTCTTTAGGCAAAACCAAATATATGGCAAGTAGTCTACAAGACAATAAAGTTTGGGGACCTCTGATTTACATAAAACAACTCATTATTCCAGTACTTTAATCTCCCCTTGGAGTGGGTAGAGTCAAGACTATAGTCCACCATTCTAACCAAGTGAGTTTTTTATAATCTCATACCTTTAAGAAAATGTAAATCTAAACAATCTAAATATAGTTTAAAAAACTAAAAACCTGCAATAAGAGAACTAAAAAGCAATAATTGTTGCATTCTAGTAACCTTTGATTTTTGATTTTTTTTTTATTATTTTGACGATGAACTTTCTCTAAGGCGCTTGAACAATCTCGCCTCGAAAATCGTTAATCCTGAGGATGTTGATAAGAACAATGGTACAAAATTATTCAAATCGTGTATTGTCATCGGTTTGTGATAATACTTCAAAATTTTGAATTAAAGTGAAAATTCAAAGTGGATGGAAATCGGGTTCAAAGATTCCGTTACTTAGTTACATACATACATACAACCCAAGCTAATAAAAGCGTGTTAAAAAAGTCTTTTATCAAGAATTATGTACAAGATGTTAATCAATTTCATTATATACAAATTACTAAAAAGAAGAGTTAAAGTTGTAATATTATACCCAAAGCCAGACATAGTCTATCCATTAGTTCAGCTAACCAACAATCCAAATAATTATTTCCTTTTGGAATTATTTCTAATTATCAAATAAAATATAGTATGGTTATAAACATTATTGACAGTTATGTAAAAGAAAGTTTCATAATTTATTCTGATAATGCTATTATAGGTATTTTACAGTCGTTAATAAAATGGCATAGTAACTTTTTGTTATAACAAAAAAACAAATGGTAGTTTTAATAGTACATTACAATACGAGGACGAAAAATTTTTTTCTGACAAGTGTGAGTTTGCAGGCCGAGCCGCAGGCGAGGACTGCAATCACACGAGTCAGAAAAACATTTTTCGTCCGCGTGTTGTATAAAATTTTATATTACGGGGTCGGAAATGGGGGTTTTGCGCACGCGAAGCGTGCGTAAAACGTCAATTTACGCACGCCGTGATATAAAAGAAATTTTATAAATTTAATTCTCTTGTTTCATTACATCCAAAAAAATTAAGTAATCAGTTTGTACGGAAGTCATTAAATTTCAAATTGAATAGCAAATTATAGTTAATTTTTGTCTGTCAATTATTATTTTAATATATAAATTTACATATTTATTTTAGCACACCTTTCCATGTAATTTGTAAGGCTATATTGAATTATGAATACTACATAATTATTAAAATGATATTTAAATTTTGTATCATATTTTCAATCCTCAATAATATAAAGTATGGTAAAAATTCTAATCCTGTAAAAAATAAGATAATAGTTAATTGATAACCAATCAATATATTATGCAAGCAATAAATATAAGAAATATATTCTTAAGTCGCTTATTATTTTGCTGAACTCATGGAATAGTTAAGAAATTGTAGATAAAATGAATTTATACACAAGTTTATTCTAATGTTATACAAAGTAATAAGAAGCAATTGGAGATGCAGTCCACCTGAGTTTGACGAGATGTAATAAAATACAAATGTAATATTGTATTTGTATAATCGTATATAAGATAAGATTATTTCTCAAAGATTGACACCCTGTCACTTTTTATAAAGTAGAATGCAGCCCTTCTATACAACTGAAAAGCAATTTCAGTGGTAGATTTATAGTCAAATTGTGTAAATTCTATCATTACCAGATATCTTCTAAGTGTTGGAAGGAACAGAACTAATATGTACTTCACATGGATCCATTTGGTTACCTATTATTTCTTTTAAGTGCATGACCGCTCCCTTGAGACCACCCAAAAATTCATCCGTGGCCAAAGTAGCAATGGATAAGGCGGTGGAGACTGGAGTCCCACTCAATTCTAGGTACCTCTTTAAATTATGAAGTCTAACAAAATATTTTCATTGAGTAAAACATGTACATACAGATATTTGCTACAATACAAAATAGTTACAAACGAATGTTCCATTTATCCGTGACAGAAGCTGTTCACACATTAAAAATACCGGCTGTTTCGCGACGCCGTAATTATGCCGCACATCATATACATAACATGCTCTACTTTGGCAAACAAAACACTGTATTTAAGACAATTGACAGTCTAAATATTATACGAAAAAAAATAATTCCTGCAGATCACTACTATGTTATACTATATAATTTTGTCAACACTTCTATTGTTATCACATTTTGTGGTTAGACAGTCCTGCTTATAGGGCTTATAGCGTTGTCAATCCTTAGTTGGAAATATATAACACAGTTCTATTACACGGTAACCTTCAGGGCAAAGTTTGTGTCATTTATTACTTCACCTTAAAATATAATATTGCCTCACACAGGGGAGTAATAAAATAAACTAATTATAAAATTACTTTTATTTTTTCAATATAAAGCCAAAGATGTATAGTTGAATAATAAACAATATGATTACAATACTTACATATAGTATAATCTCACTACTGGATGGAGGACTTTGCACAAAATCATACAACATGGACCGTTTTTTTACATCATTGTCTATAATTAGATTGTATTGCTTGCAAATATACTTTAGTGCATAAATTAAATACCATATCCCTTTTACACCTAAAAACGGCCCACATATTCTTCTATTGAAACTTACTTTCTGATAACATATTTAACTGCTGAATTACTATATGTGAAAGAACAAACAACATTTGTATTGTTACAGTGGTTTCAGTTCAGGAAGCTCACGGGCAGATTTGTGGTTTCGTTTGACTTATCCCGTGATATCTTTGTATTTCCTTTCCAAAACGTACCTTGACCTTTCTCACCAATTTTTGAGAGCTTGTGACTAAACTGCGCCTGAATATTCTATTACGATCAATTTAAATTCGTTATGCACAGTCTTCGTCGCGACGATAAATGATGGCCTCCCACAACTTCGAATGTAATCAGATCTGGCAATTTATTAAAAAATATAATGACCAAACTATTTATCTTTATGATTTTTGTGATCACCTTTTATATAAATATAAAGTCGAAATCATGAGGTTTGTTTATTAGCCGGATTATTGACCTAATTTGGGAAGAAGTTAAAATAAGATAATAAATAAATTAATTGATCTTTAGTACTATCAGTTTCAATAACAATGTCGCAAGCCATTCATTAAAACGTTAACAATAAAGCGAAAATAAATAATGTATATAAATAAATGTTTATATGTACGAAATTCGTCGTTGTCAACTCATTACTGTCCTACTACTGGATACAGAGCTCCTCTCAGAATGAGAGGGATTAAGCCATAGTCAACCTCGCTGGCCAAGTGCGTATTGGTAGACGCAAAACTCGATTATACCAAATATTTTTTTGACATCTTTGCAAAATATTTAAAAATGCTTATAACACTTAGGTGATCTGTTTATTGGTGATCTCTCGTCCATATTGATCTAATATTCTAATGTATTATTTATCAGCCGTTGTTTACTTCCTTGTCTAGTATACACGTTATGTTAATGTATAATCCTAAACACGTGTTTTAGTATCACCATAACAGTTTATCACAACAAGCATCCAAGAAAATTATTATGATATAAATTTATACTAAGTAGAATTTCATGTAATACTGGCGTGAAACTTTAGGCCTACCTTGTATGCAATTGCTGTTAATGCAGAATAACTTTTGGCAAAAGGAGACAATATGAATTCCCAACTCTTCAAATATAATATATCGCTTGTTATACTACCCCTTAACACGAAAGTCAAGAGATTTTTTATTTACATGGGCATTTCCGTTCCATTATGTATTTCGGATAGTTATTCCGATTATCATTACTTACAAGTAAAATATTTTCGTAGAACATTGTCATCACCATCTAAGGAGCTACAACCACGCGTAGGCCTTGGCCTGGTCCAGAATATTTGTCCAGTCTGGTCTATTATTGGCTCTCTCTTTTCATTTCGTCACGCCCTGAGTCTTCAGGTCCTGTTCAAGTCGTCTAGCCACCTGAGTTTTGGCCTTCCACGATATCTTCGCCCATCTGGTTTTCCATTTAGTAGACGTTTGGGTATTATCGTTTCACCCATTCTTTCTACATGACCTGCCCATCGTAAGCATCCAACTTTAATAACCTTGATAACGTTTCGCATAGTTTCAGATTTTTCGTTCAAATACTAGTAATGAGTCCTCGTTTTGCTCAGTGTCCAACATTCAGATCCGTATATTAATATTGGTCTTAGTAAGGTAGTGTAGAGAAGAAGCTTGGATGCTTCTTGAAAGTATTTTTGAGCGAAAGTATCTTAGCAAGCCGAAGTAGGACTTATTACCCGCCAAAATTCACATTCACAAGTGAAACATTGTGCAATTATCATTATCGGCAGCACTGGAAATATTTAAGATAAAAATGACGTCACAGAGCGCATTTTTAAATTTAAAGCTCGTACCTCCGTAGTCCTTATTAGGGACATTTCGGTGGCCCACCTTGACCCCGGTTGAGTTGAGTTGAGTGTGTCAAGGGCCGATATGCTTCCTTAACGGTTCGCATAATAAAGATCGCTGGGCGAATGTCGAACGATCGTGGGTAACTGGTTCGAAACTGGTTAACAAGTGGAGTATTCAGGTGCACGTAACTTGTTATCGAACAAAATGGTTTTTGTAAAAAGATTTAACTCGATCTGCATTAACCGTGGTAAGTATTAACCATGACCATTATTATGCAAATTATTGTAATACTGTTGATATTTGATCGTAACTGGTTTGGTACAAACGATCTGATTTAAAAAGGGTCCGGTTCATAGGATACGCGGTTGAATTTTTTTTTATTTTTGTACCGAAATTCCAAATATTCTTCGGTAAAAAAGAAGCGTATGTTACTTCTAAAAAATATCCTTGTGTCATAAATAATCAAAATAATTTTAGTTTTTTTTCATAATGTATTATTTTACATTCATTATATCTATCTATCAACAAATTTAAAGATCCTATTCTGTAATATGTATTTTGATATTGTGCAAGTAACCTTATTAGGAACTAGGATATGGCATATAAAAATTAGGCTAAAAATTTATTTTCTATGTATGTAGTTTTATATTAAAAATTGTTTCCAATCAAACAATATATTCTAAGTTTCGTCATTAATATGTTTTATAAACGATATTCGTGTACATAACACATTTATTTTACGACTTTACACCCTGATGTAATAATTGTAATTGCATACGTTTTTCACGATTAGTGTACAAACAATACAACAATGTAGTGTCTAATTATATACAGTAGTTCCTGTATATTTCTTAATATAACATTATTATGGAAACATTGATAATGTGCAGAACATTGATAATTAGATCTTCACACTTATGTTATTTTTATCATGTTACATTTTTATGTAGGGTACCCGTAAATATCTCAGCGTTGCAACGTGTCCTGGTGTCACGACGTAATGAGGTGTTAATCAACGAAAATATTTAAGAAAACATGATCAAAGTAGTTGTCACCAATTTAAAAGAGAAATTATTGCTTGCGTTCATGTGTAGGTGTTAGGACTACGTGTAGAGTTACCATCGGTCCCGCGAACGCTAGGACGTCCCGTTTCCAATGTATTGTGGTATAAATGACCCACAAAAATGCGGACACTAACCATCTCTTCTCATAATATCATAGTACCTAAATATCTGCTAGTATTATAAAAACTATATAATTTTGATACTTGTTTGTTCCTTCCAAACTTTCCCAAAACTAGTTATTCAATTTAGACTTTGACTTTACGGTTTAAAAATTAAGAGTACTTAAATAATTAAAATCAGTTTGTTAAAACCGGAGGTACGACCTGACCTCTCCTTAGAATTAATTCGCATACATTAAAGGGGTCAATTAAAATGGCCTTTATGTTCCTACCTTATAGGTACTTTCGGCAACCAATGGATCGATTTTGAATATATTTTTATTATACTAAAGCTATTGTTTTAATGAATGCCTTATTATTTACGTTGATATATGTGAAGATGTTTTTTTTATTAATTAGGTATTTTATGGAAACTTTGTCTGTTTTCTTCTCTTCCATCAGGGAAAGTTTTTTAGTGCGATGCGATGATTATTTAGTAATACTAAACGTCTTAAAATATGTAAGTAATTAAATAAAAGTATATTTATTATGTACTAGCTGACCCGGCAATCGTTGTGTTGCCAATAAGTCAATAAATAAAAAAATGTTAAGGGTGAACAACCCTTATCACTTAGGGTTATGATTTCTATGATTTTTTTTATGGAATAGTTAATACTGTTAACTTTTTTTAATTAGGGATGACTGAGAGTGTTATAAATATAGACAAATACAATCAGAAAGCTTCGAACTGCTAAGCTATCGGGAGTTAGACGTGTTATTGTGAGTCAACCATAAAAGATAGACATATGCTGGCGTGGGATATTTTTTATATAATTTTAAGGAAAACATTTCCGTCATACATGATTTCTGTGTAGCTTTAACCATTAAGGTTACACACGCGAGGGAAGCTTAAAAAATGTTTTTTTTTCCCGTTTTCCCAACATTTCCCTTCACTGCTCTGCTCCTATTGATTGTAGCGTGATGAAAAGTATACTATAACCAGCTCAGGAGTATGAAAAATAATTGTACCAAGTTTCGTTAAAATCCGTCGAGTAGTTTTTGTTTCTATAACGGTTATACAGACAGACAGAAAGACAGACAGACAACAAATTTACGAATTGCATTTGTGGCATCAGTATCGATCCCTAATCACCCCTTGATAGTTATTTTGGAAATATATTTTTTGTACAGAATTGACCTCTCTACAGGTTTATTATAAGTATAGATAGATTGTTCCGTTTTTACGTAAAGTACGAGTAAGTAAATTTGAAAAAACTGAATGCTAAATGCAACATGTGCATTATCATAAAACACAAAACATAATCGTATTATAAATGAAAACATGGCTTGCAAAGTTTACGCTGTGAGCATACCTGAATAATTTCTTTATTGCTGTAGGTTATACAATACGTTATAAAAGTGTAATCTAACACAACATAATGTTAATTCATGAGCTACTTAAACTAAGTCTGACTCGGCAACCTCGTAAAGCAACTCTCGTATTAAATGCGATTAAAGTTATTATTTTTAACACGTTCGTCAACTGAATACATTCGTTATCGATGCAGCGTCATGTTTCAATGTAACTGATCGATTCCATTATATAACTTAATTGTGCGTACTAACTGTATGATATGTTTCTCGATTTTATTGATTCATGATAGAAAGATTAGGAGTATCGCTCCAAATAAAAGAAAACTAACAAAGATCGATCATATATGTGTAGAAGTCGTTAATTGCGTATGATTCCCAGATATACAAGGCACATGCTTCTTTACATAATATAATATCAAAAAAGAAATACATAATATAATATCAAAATAGAATACTTCGAAAAGTCACGGAATTTTCGAAGTACAACCTTATATTATGAAAGAGATGGGGTTTTTATCGCTAAATTATAAGGAAGATTACTCCTCGGTATCTATTTTTTTTATAATATAGGAGTAGCAGATGGACATTCAGTCCACTTGATCGTATGTGGCTACTGCCACCCATAGACATCTGCAATCGACCCCAGATAGGATTAGATATTCTTACCTGAAGTCGACCACAGACGCGCCGCTACACCTGAGGAGTAAGCTAGAATGCCTCGGAAAAGTATGTCTTACCACACCCTTCAAAACGGAACACAGCAGCGCCTAACACTGCCGTTATTAGGCAGAAATAGGTGTGGCGGTGGTGCCGCCGGAGTCGAACCACAAAGAGTTCTACCACCTTCAAATCTCTGTCTAGGAGGATCAGATGGACTGCTTAAGATCATCTGAAGTGTAAGCTCGTTTGCTCCAGAAAAATCAACTAAGCACAATCGTTATTACTTACATGTAATCCAATATGCGTAGTTCCGTTATATAACGTATATTACGTTCGCCATTTGGACCTACATTTATAAATGAGTAATCTCGTACGTCGTCTTGTTTTAATTACTTCTCAATAGAAGTACCCAATGGTACTGTATTGATGGTCTTATCAGTAATCGTAATGGTAATAACTAGTAAGATTCAAGGCATAAAGCTTACTTTGTGTAAACTGTGATATTGTGCGTTCGAATCCAGTTATACTCATTTTTTACCATTGATGTCGTAGGCGGCGGCTAAGGTATTAACCGAAGGTACATCATCAACACGAATAGCCAAGCCCAATATCTGAGACGATCACCTAAGGGAGACCTATATCCAGGCTATTATATGACCGACATTTGGGTCGATGTCGAATTTACTTCCGTAATTTCTTAAATTTCTTTATCAACCGCATTATCGCAGTGAGCTGCGTTCCTTCTCCAGATAATACGAAGAGACCCGTGTCCAAATACAGGGACAAAAAAATGCAAATTAGTTTGAAGGTGGTAGAACCCTTTGTGGCGACAGTAGTCACTTACCATCAGATGGACTGCATGCTCGTCTGCTATTCCTATATTATAAAAACACACTACAAATTAAAATAGCTCCTTAATTAATACAGGGCGTGGGACATAATGGCCATATTATTTTCATTATTTGCTTCAAGAAATTCATTGGATTGATAACAAAGTATTAAATTAGTGTTAAAATTCCCGATATACATGGGTATAATTACGAATTTTATGGCGAGTGGTGTGGTGGTGAGTAAACAAGTTGGCGGAAATATTGTATTTCTATTGGTAGCCGATAATGGCCGTCGCCGACAGCCTCGTTATCGACGACACGCTATTCGTTACCTTCTATTTTAATGTACAAGCTTAAATAATTACGTGAGTTTCAAATTGAATTTGATTTATTAAGGATTTTAAAGGTGGTAGACCTCTTTATAACTCAGATGACTTCGGCTGTAGCTTTTAGCAATTACTATTTATGGAGTTGTAGCATATTTCTATGAGTAATAGACGAAGGTACCACCGCTACTAGCCCGTTTCTACCGTCAAGTAGTTGTTGCAATTCTGTGGTGTGGATGCCGGCTGACCTGCAGATGAACTATGTTAGTCCTTATGATGATTGATATGATTATATGATGACCATCTTAATCCTTAGAAGTAATAGCGCATCTGTTATTGCCTTCAGATTTAACTCCTTCTACATGGAGTTAGTTTTTTTTTTTTTATAATATAAGAGTAACGCTACCACAGATGCGCTGCTAAAACTTAGGCTAAAATTTAGGTCACTCGAGTAAAAATTAGTACAATCACAGACCAACAAACCTACTTTTCTTCTATTTCGTACTTGACCAGTACGGTAGACTATGGCCTAAAACCGCTCTAATTATGAGAAGAAACCCGTGCCCAGTAACACAGTAATGGGTTCACAATGATCGATATTGATATTCATAATTCCATACTTTATAATACTAAATTACAGTTGATAAATGAAGAATTTCCTGTCTAAACACACATATATTATATGCGTTATCGTACCCTTATCTCGGTTAGTGTCGCAATGTCATATTGCTTGAGAAATATCTAATTGCATATCTGTGACGTTACGTTATCGTTAAAACGAGCATACTTCCACTGTTACGTTATTATAATGATATCGGGTATTTAATGTTTTAAATTATTTTGTGTAAATAATTACCGACTAGTTAAATAATAAATGTAATTATTTTTCTAGAAAATTACCAATGAGTCTCACTTTATTTTATGTGTTGTGGAAATTTCCATTACCGGTTATGACGAATATGAACGCTTTAATTCGTCGTTTAACTCGTAAAATAAAGCTGAACTTTCAGTTACACAGCATGGATTCCATGATATCTTACATGGTATACAGCTCATCTATTCATGATCACCTGTTATTAATAAATATTGTATCCAATGTTCTGCTTCCCAGAGATGGAACTTTAACAATTTCTCCCTACTAGAAATGTCAAATCTTTGTTGTCAAAAACTGGATTTGATAGGTGGATTATGAACGGGCATATATGTGCTACGGTTTAGAATACTGTCGAATAATCTTTCCTCAGAAATATTTCCTGTATTATTTTAAAAAATGCAAATTAATTATTATTAAACAATAATCGAATTAATTGAATATTACGCCTGGAGGTTAATTGGTAATTAGAACATAAGGAAAGCGTATGAATTTACATATTCCCATTTTTCAACAAACAAACAAAAAATTATATGAGCTTTCAATATTAAATTAGGTAATTGAACTTTTGTTTTGGCCTATTAATACATCCATAGATTATTAAAGTAGATAAGCTATACTCTTATACTAGATAGGTAGTATAAGTATATAGTTGGCAGATAAATTAAACAAGATAGTACGAATGTTCATAAATCTTATCTTAGGTTTATCTCTAACAACTGATTTCCATACAATCTTAGGAGTTAAAGGAGAAAGCATTATGAACAGTAATAAATAATGTGCTTGTAATGGAGTTCGCTTACTCTTTGCGTATCTGTAGAGGCCAAAAAGTTTATTTAACTTTATTTATGAGTATTGGCAGTCAAGTGGCCATTTTATCTCGTTCGTCATGTCATTTCGGTATGTTTTATGTATGATGGTATACCTTGATTTGCTTTTTATGTCGACTAAGTATTGACATACATATTGATTCGGATAATTACGAGTAACGTACTTAACACCATGTTAATCTCCAAAGATTTGCTTTACGTCGTAAACGATTATTGATACGTATATATAAGTCTTCAATAAGTCATACAATTTGTATCAGTTTTATTAGCATTATTTGTATCACAGACCTATGTGATTTGTATTATTTATTTACCATTTTTCCAACCATGAAGAACTGGATTTTTTTAAACTAAAGTGGTAAATAATTTAACATTACAGTGAGTCGAATTTCTAATCAAAAACTTCGTGACGCCTAATAAATAACAGAAAAAAGAATAGACAATATTTATTTACGTAATCGTTTATTATTGTAGCAATAACCTTTCTTTGAGTAGATCTTATTTTAAAACAAACATTTGGCAATTCGTAATAGCAAATAAAATATCGCTAGTATTCGATGGAGAGGTGTTAAAGCACTTATAAAATAAGTAATATACATACATTTGGTTTTTATTTTCGTCCTTATCATGAAATTATCCGAGAAATAGGTGCTTATTTATTTTTATGCCGTTTTTTATGTGGCTCTCGAAACTTATGTATCGTATTTTTTCGCAGTATGTTAATCATTTATTTTACATATTTATTTATTTTTAAAACGTTGTTAATATTATGTTTTTAATTATTGATAATAATCGTATCTGATGATGATGACTGTGTTGCAAATTTACTGCAAACGTTAATATAATTTGCCCATTACAGCAATAATTATTTTCTTACAATATTTTGATGTTAAATTGTTTTTTATTTTTTGTTTTGATCGTTGTTTGGCTGTAGATTTTGGTTCAAACCATATATAGTTAAGTTGTAGTACTGTCATTGTGCAAGTAGTGTTTATACAAACGTTGCATGGCCGTTATCTTTCCTTATAATTTATTATATCTGCTGGTAACCTTGTTAATAACTAGACCGACATCAATTAGTTTTTCGTAAAAATATAGGTCTTTGCTATTCCTATAGATGTCGTAAAAGGGGACTAAGGAAGTAAGGTACATGTTGCAGTGTCGCCCTGCGAAGTTATCAATATACTGCTGTCATCAATACGAACAACCAATTGCGGTTGCTACTGTTAAGCCTCCCCTATATTTATGAACAATGGATAAGTCAAGATATTTGAGTCACCTTTCTAAACTCGTAACAAGTACTTTTCTTAGATAGTAAACAAATAGTAAGTAAGATAAGGCTCCTTGGCCTATTAAGTCCCCGCTGAGATAAGCGGCCCTGGCCAGTGGCCCTGTGCCCTATCCATGATTATACAGTAGGAGTGCCATACATTTCAATAACTGAACACCTAACTCACACTTTCGAAATAAGACAATTTAATACGTACAATTATTTTTCTGATTGAATACAGTGACCCAGTTTTCATTTCGTCTAACTTAGCTAATTGTTTAATTACTAGTTAAAGGCATTAGGTTAATTACTAAACACATCAGTACTTAACCTTAATAACATTCATTATATGTTTTGGGGCAAAAAATATACAGTGTCTTATTTTTAGTTTGCTTGGAAATTAACTCAAATTGCGTGTAATAAATAATAAAGTTTTTAAATCATTTAATTGGCTGAATGTCCGATCGTGTTACTATTATATTAATATTGTAAGCGACAGAACAGCAATATTAACTTTATATGTCTTATCACTTTCATTCTCTGCTTAACCCTTCGGCAAATAAACTGCACGAGACGTTCGACAATCAAATAGCCCTTAAGCAAGGTTATGCTAATCATAGACAAGTTAATTAGATAAAACATATGTTTATATTATATGTTTAGTATGAATAAATATAGTTCAAAAAACTAAAAAACACGCTTTAATGATAAAATCAACTAAAAAGTAGAAAATAATTTTCAATCTAGGAATCAATTAAGGAACAGTAAATTGATTCCTAGATTGAAAATTATTTTCTACTTTTTAGTTGATTTTATCATAAAAGCGTGTTTTTTAGTTTTTTGAACTATATTTATTTTATTAATTTTTAGTATTTGATGTTATAGCGACCATCATTATGCAACGTCTGTAAAAAAATCAAGTGTCTATCTATTACGGTTTAAGAGATAAAGCCCCGTGACTCACGAACAGACAGCGGAGGGTTTCGTTTTATCCTTTGAGTACGGAATCCTAAAAATCATTCTATAAGATGGCATTATAGATATGTTTCAGTACATTTGAGTTATAGGGAAATAACATTATTATTTTCAAAAGCTAAAAATCAATCAAAATTACTATTTTGCCTGAACGCTCCATAAGGTGCCTTCTCTCGCCTCGAAAATCGTTAATCCTGAGGATATTGATAAGGACAATGGTACAAAATTATTAATGTGTACTGTCATCGGTTTTACATAATTCTTCAAAATTTTGAATTAAACTGAACGTTCAAAGTGGATAGAAATCGGGCTCAAAGATTCCGTTACTGTTACGTACATACATACAAACGTACAACCCAAGCTAATAAAAGCGTGTTAAAAACATCAGCAACAAACTATTAAAAACAAACAACGTATTAATTTAGCTTGTCATTGTTTTAATTAAAACAACTTAGTTTTAGCATTTAAATTAGTTTCACAAATAATGTTCGACATATAAAGTAATGTTCACAATAGCGTCACAATAACACCGTTTCGATATACGAGTAGGTACGCTTAGCCGTTCAGTTTATGGTCAGCGGGGATCGAGAGCACTTACATAAGCGTTCGACTTCTAACAAAGGCGTAGGCACTAGCTGAAACTTTGATTTCTTATTTTGTACACTAGTGTACACTTTGTTACGTCTATAGGCCCTTTTACTAGTTTTGTGTCAAACGTTCGTCTTGTGTGTGGAATTTTCATGGGACTGTTATTTGCTTAAGGGTACTTTGGCCTTTTGCTGGAGGTCTGGGTTCAGATCCCTGGCACATATTTCTCCTTTTTCGAAGTATGACACAGTACACTGTGTCATACTACTTACTACAGTAAGAAATGTGACATGCTCTAACGGTGGTGGATGGGAATCATAAAACATAGGTGTTTACTAGTCTGCACTAAGATAGCGTGACAAGATATGACTTGAATTCGAATTTACCAAAAAATACATAGGTATTCTTTCAGTCACTTCAGGATCGACAGAGGAATCCAGCTCACACTTGCCTGGTTTTTTTCGTGACGTATGTAACAACTTGCTCTATTCGTTTCTATAAATGTTTGCTCGTGTTTAATACCGTTTTACTATAAAGTATCAAATAAATTAAAACTACAAGTTTGGAACTATGGACAGTGTAGGTTTAATAATATTTTGATTCATTACGGAACTAAAAAAATGAAAAACTGGATAATTACGAGTACGTAAACAACAGAAACAGGTCGCGTAATTAAAAAGTCTTTACCAAGTTCAAGACTACAAGAGTAATTCAAACATTCGGTGGTGTTGCCAAAATAAGTTATGAACAAAAGTGAACGAAGTCTGAGCAGAGTGAAAGTGGACCGGTCACGTCACGAAGTGTACTGAGCTCACGGTTAATCTAGACAGGAAATTAAACTGAAGAACATTATTGTAATATTATACTGATGTCATGATATAATGTGTGCGAGGTAATATTGTCAAATAATAATAAACCATATATTGAAATACCTAATCCTAGTTTACAAAGTTATCACTAGATGGCGTTGTCTTTCAATATGATGCGGTCAGAAGATCAATTTATTACTTATATAACTTATACGTGGTTTGCAAGCGTTTTTAGTAACATAATTTTACTATGAAATGTTATACGTAATAATCTTTTATTTGTTTATTAAATCCTAATTGTTTGTGAATTAAAGATAACTTCAATATTGTCGATACGGTTGTACGCAACTTCCGTAACGAACGCGTGTCATTTCCGTTATTTTTTGAAAGTACATTGAACAGTTTCTCCTAACGAGCGGATAAATATTAGGTTCTTAAAATCTAAAAACTGAGTAAAGCCACTAAAATCTGCAGGGTATTGGCTACATAACTAATAGACTTCAAAAATATGGTAAAAGTTGTAGAATTAGTACGATTTGACCGGGGAGATATAAAACCTCAAACATCAACCCTATTTATGGCACAAGAAAGGTTTTGGACGCCGGCTGACAGTCGACTATCTTAGTACTCAAGAGTGACAAATGGCAAACGCATCTGTGGCAGGCTTTAGGTAGAACAATATATATTTAGTTATAGATTTTCAAAGACGACAGTGATCACTCGTTTGGTATTTCAATGGTATAAAAATACTACACGATACTTGTATATAAAAACACGCCTAGAACATCTAAATAGCAAATCGTGCTACTCAGATAATAACAAAGATGTTTTAGGATTACAAGTAGGTCCGATGTACGATCTCATAAAGGTAGATAACGCTTACCGTGGTTGATCCCAAAGAATTATATCATTCTACAAACTAAACTAAACTTTAATACATCTTTTACAATATATTTTGCGTATACTTTTAGAGCTTATTGCCCACGTTTTTTTCCAAAATGGTCTTTTTTTTAAGGTGGTAAAACTCTTTGTGGTTCGACTCCGGCGGCACAACCGTCACACCTATTTCTTCCCAATAACAGTAGTGTTAATCGCTGATGTGTTCTGGTGTAAAGGGTGTGGTAAGGGAGACATACTTTTCCGAGGCGTTCCAGCTTAATCCTCAAGAGTAGCGGCGAATCTGTGGCCGACCTCAGGTAGAAATATCTAATCCTATCTGGGGTCGATTACAGACGTCTATGGGCGGCAGTAGCCACTTACCATCAGGTGGACTGCATGCTCGTCTGCTATCCTTATATTAAAAAAAAACTTAATGTGTATACCTTGAAATCCTCTCAGTTATTGTTTTAATACCCTATTCAAACCCGGAAACTAATTTCTTGCAAATTATAAGAATAAGTTTTGTAATAAAAAATATGTTTTATTATTTTTTATGAATTTACAATAAATTGTATGTAAAATTGTGGTCTTTATCTTTATAATTGCTGATATTAACCTTGTATTTTTTTTAAAGCCGGGTCATTGTCATGGTTATCAGTTTAATCAAGTTGCTTCGAATATAATATTTGGACACTGTTTGCGCATTGGTTTAACAGAGTTTAACTGAACTAATATTAATAAATATTAACCAAAACATATGTATCTATTCATTGTCTACTACTATCAAAAATGTTATTTTGAAAAGCAAAATTCAATAAATTATACTATACCTATATGAAGTAGGTAGTACATAATTTAAATTAACAATAGGAAAGTAAGCGTAAGATCTTTTATCATTTAATTAATTTATTTTTTAAATTCAAACACAGTTTTTTTTATTACTACAGTCTGCTCTTACTCCTATTTCATAATATAATCTACCATTTTTCCTACATATACTTATCACATAAGTTTACATTTTCTCAAAGTATTAAAGGGGCTGGTAAAGGTTAAACCATAACACGTGCGTTATGCACCAAAAATTCAACAACACAATCAGGACCTCTAATTTTCATCGCCAAAGTATTTAGGCATCTAAATTTCGTCTTTGCTCCAGAATGTAAAGATTTACAGAGGAAAATTGAGTAATTGCATTGCACAGAGAATCTTTGTCGTCCGCTGTCTATTCAGCTATGCCTTTAGGAAGCCTGAGGATTCTATCGCCAATATCTGAAACGCCAATAGTCGGTACTCGGTTTGCATTGCGATCTATCTCGGTTGTTTGATAAACAATCACCAATTTGTCTAACAATCACTGTTGTTTGTAAATCTAGTAATGACCAGAAGTAAATAGCACGTGTATTGAATATATGCGTTTTAGTTGAATGTTAATTTATGCAGAAACTAATTATTTTCAAGTAATACTCAATTAATGTTATTATCGCCGATAAACAAATCATCCGCGATGGTTTTACCCAAATAATTTGAAACTAATTAGTGATAACGTTGTATGGATATTAATTTATTAACAGGATTCGTAGAATAATTGCAATTATAAACATCATATAACTTCAGCCGTGAAATGGTTTGATACGCTCTAATTGGAAATTCGAAAATTGTCAAACAGTTTCGCTATGCCTTTAGGAGCTCTGTGATTCCAGGATATTTGGTTGAATTGCAGTTCGTCTTACAATACCAATACCTTCATGAATGAAATAACGAAACAATACATAATTCAGTTGTATTTAGGCCGAAGTGAATATTTTCGGTCACTATTTTGCACTTGCATTGATATCATATATATAATACAGCCTGTTATTAAGATATTTTATTACAACATCAAATACTATAAAACGCTTCTGTAATAATCTGTTGAGTCACATCGTGAATAGATGGGCTTTAGAAGTATGACTTATAATTGCTAGGTAAACTCGAAATTACAAATCACAAAGCACGACGTAAAACTTTGACAGTTAGGTAAATATTATATTCGTGGTCGTAAACTTATATCACAAAGATGGCACCGTTTGACACGTAGTGTGCGTGTCTAATTTGAAACGAGCCTCGCATTTGGTTTTATGGGTTGCAGTAGTGTTGCCACATACGAAGTATCAAAATAGACTGCTAACAGCTAATCACTTTTTGAATCGTTGTGCCTTAGAACCTATGCTGAAGCACATAAGGAAACCATAACATTTGTAGGGATCACATAGATTGTATTAAGGTGGTGGAACCCTTTGCGGTTCGACTCCGGGGGCATCACCGCCACATCTATTTCTGCCTCATAACAGTAGCGGGAAGCGTTGCTGTGTTCTGGTCTGAAAGGTGTGGTAAGAGAAAACATACTTTTCCGAGGCGTTCCAGCTTAGTCCTCAGGGGTAGCGGCGCATCTGTGATAGACCTCAGATAGGAATACCTAATCCTATCTGGGGTTTATTACAGGAGTCCATGGCAGTAGCCACTTACCATAAGGTGGACTGCATGCTCGTCTGCTACTACTATATTATATACAAAAAAATGACTGATGTACGTTTTGAACTAGCAGTCTATTCGGCTACTCAGTAAGTGTTGCAGAATACTCAATGCGGTAACCTGTTGTAATATCATCTAACCGTTTCAACAGATGTAATACAACAAATGTCATGTTCGCTTCTATGACGATAGGTTTGTGGAATTGTAGAAGCGATGGTCTCATTTGTAGGAATAAAGTGTTTTAAAAGTTAATATAGGTACATTGTGTTAATCTAGTAGTTCTAAGTCACTTTCACATCATTCGAGTACAGCGTTCAGTAACCTCATTATTATTATTATTAACTTCGTTCTCACGAATAACCATGCAACTATGACTGACCTAACGTAATCTTTGATTTAAATATGTGATTTTTGACTGATATTATCGCATTGATACATATTGTTATGTTACGGGTACACACAATGGGCGGATTTTATTTATTTATTGTCGATATTTTGACCCAGTTGCATGGATCTTAATCAGTTTCGCCGTGACCACGATCTAAGCAACTAGGTCGAAATATCGGCAATAAATAAAATACACCGTCCATCGTGAGTACCCGTTACATAATAAAATGTCAAATGGTACTTACATTACAAGAAGATTTACAAGTTTAATATAAATTAATATAATAATAAATATAATTACTTGATATAATCATTAATTATTATCATCAAAAAAAAACCACTGCTGGGCACGGGTCTCCTCTCATAATGAGAAAGATTAGGCCATAGTCCACCGCGCTGGCCAAGTGCGTATTGGTAAATTTCACATACCTTTGATTTTTTTTATAAATCTCTGAGGTATGCAGGTTTAGCGAGTAATAATAAATTTCTAATTAATTATATTTATATGTATTTAATTAAACATTTATAGTATAATTTCCATGTTACCTCCACTTAGAATAAATTATAATATGGAACAAAACATTAGCACAAAGAAATATGTTTTCAACCGGCCACATTGCAACACTCAACATCGTTCTCTTCAAATACAATAAGGGTCTATGTTTGACGAACAATAGACCGACCTAACCTGACCTTACGGACTCAATGGACTTATATTCAATGAACTCGTTAAAAAGGTACCTAGTGTAGGTACACATTTTTTATGAGTTTGATGGTCATTTAAATGTATACTTTGGTGAACCTTCATTTTCTATTATTTATATTCATATTATTTATGATGTTAAAGCAGCAAACGAGCACCACCACATACCACTTGATGGTATGTGGCGGTGGTACCTCCGTAGTCGAACCACAAAGCTCTTCTTCTAGAGAATTCAATATTTCTGATTTTTTAAATCAGGACTTAATCCTAATTGAGATTCTTAAAACTCAATTGATTGAATTACGAACGTCTTCATTTATAAAATTCAGAATTTCAGATTTTTTAATCTCAATTGATTGAATTACGTGTACACTGTACGTAGGTATTTCTTTTGTATGTACGGATATAATATTTAAAAATGAAACCACATTTACATTTGAATCGTATGCTTATTTTTTACCACTTACCATCCTTTCTAGGAAGTAAATAACGAATGCTATATTAGATTAAATTTAAATGAATTTTTCATGGGCCTACGTAACTGCCTAGTTAAAACGTTTCAGTACTTTAGCGACGTTGAAGTGTACGAATTAAATAAAATCGCGTACTAAATACGAAAGTAGTTTCCCTTCAAACCTTGAGTATGTAAGTCTGATTTGTTTTTATTTTGGATTAAAGTACTACGACGTTAATATAAGCCTCTTTCCGCCTACTCCCTTTGAAATTTGTGCGATTTAAAACTCGCTTTAGCGTGTAATGCATGTTTACATAGTGAATTACCAACTGAAAGTATATTGGTTCGTAAATAAGTTACTAGCTTCATAACTCACACAGAATACGCTTTACAGAGTTATGTTTAATAATACTGTAAGTAATATAAAGTAAAATGATAATCTTGTGTTTCTTTAGTATTTATGACACATTGTAGCTGAACAAGCAATGACGTTTTGTGATCTATGATGCTTTAAGCTAAAATATTGCGTGGGACTCACCTTACCACCGGCTGTACCCCTAGTGGTACGGTGGGTCTGTTCTATGTTAAGCAGCTAGCGTGGCGGAAAGACACAAAACTTCAGTGTAGTGCTGGAGACGTGGGTTCAAACCCCGCGAGAACTGTGTTTTAGGACTCCGGTCGCGTTCCTTTGGAGATCCCGGAGTCCTCTACTTGGCGCCGAGGACGGCCACCGGGGGGATTTTAGTGTCTCACATAACCCCGTGTCGCTCCCGCGGCACCGGGTAACTTTTGAAGGTTTCCCCCTCGAGAAAAAAAAGTAAGGGTCTGTTCTATGTTAAAACGGTAACCATAGTGATGGCCCAGTGTAAATATCCCGTCTGCACTCGTACTTGATCGTAATATAAGAAAGCTTGATCTTCATGATGTACTCATTAGTGATACATGCAATACAATATCGTAGCATCTTGTTGACCTAATATCAAAGCTAGTTGTATAAAACTTGTTACTAAACTGTTTACTCGTATTTAATTTAACGCCTACGCATCAATTGTTAGATATAAAGTCTGCGATTCAAAGAGCGACTTACAATGTACTGTTTACTCGTGATTTTATATTAGGTCAGGGGTACCCAACCAGTGGTCCGTGGTCCGCAGAAGCCAAATTATGGTCCGCGAACAATTTTTAATTTAGCGGGCCATTTTTTTTAGCATTTTTTAGCTGTTTGAAAGTAAGTAATGATTTGCTTGTAACTTTGAGTAACAATCTTAGTCCTAGGATAACTGAATTTGTAAAGATGATACAGGTACCAACATAAATTACATTAATACAAAACTACGAAAGTTTACCCTATATTATCATTATTTCTTTTTATGCATGTTCCTATTGTGTTTTTCATTAAAGTTAAAGTTTTAGTTCGATTATTACAGTTTATTTTATTGTACCTTATAATGGTCCCTGACCAAGAAAAGATTGGGTACCTCTATGCTAGATACAGCAACAAGTGTGACTAGTAGGGACATCAAGTGGATGACCCTTGTCCATCAAATATAGGTATAGTAGGTTAATAGAGTAACATCACGAACGTAGGAACTTTACGATCTCTGTGGGACGCCCGTTCTTAATAAAGCCAAAAGGAATATTTCGGGATCGTTTATTATTACATCTACGTGTATATTATATGATATTACAATGGAATATCAGTGGCTTAGTTCATCTGATTGTCATAAATACACTTTAGCATCCAATTATTTTTGAAGGTGGTAGGACCATTTGTGGTTCGACTCCGGCGGCACCACCGCCACACCTATTTCTGCCTTATAACAGCAGTGTTAAGCGCTGCTGTGTTTTGGTTTGAGGGGTGTGGTAAGGGAGACATACTTTTCCGAGGCGTTCCAGCGTATTCCTCAAGAGTAGCGGCGCATCTGTGACCGACGTCAGGTAGGAATATCTAATCCTATCTGGGGTTGATTACAGATGTCCATGGGTGGCAGGAGCTACTTACCATCAGGTGGACTGCATGCTCGTCTGCTATTCCTGTCTCTGTCGTCTGTACTCCGATGTTATAAAAAATCGATTTTGAATATGTATTTCTTTTGGTATACTGACGTTACTCTTTATTTTTTATTTTAAAACATACATACAAATTTAAACTAACTATTGTATAGTAGGTTCAGGTTCAGGTTATAACGCAGATACACGAGATCAGCAACGATACACAAGAATCAGAAAATGTTACGGGAATTTTAAGGTTTTCAACAATCGTTTAAAAGGTCTTCCTGTTAAATTCGCTATGCGGATAGACTGTTATAAGATAAAGAGGAAATGTTATAATTGAATTAAAATATGTCTAAGATTTTAATTTATTTGCTGAATACTTATTTCCATAGCCTCATCACTCATATAACCATAATATGCGATAAAGAGAGGACAGTGTTGTACAAATGATATTATAATATAATATTTAGTAATCTTTAAGTATATTATAACTAAGTAAAGTTTTTTCTTTGTTTACAGGTAACTTCATCTTTAACATCTTATTAAACTAATGCAAGGTAAACTATTGCTTCATAAGCAGTAAAGCATCGTTATACAGTTGCGGTCTGAAGTAATCCTTTATATGTACCGTCCATAAAACTATTATACGTTTTATATATGTGTGTATAATGTTTATGACATTCTAAACATTAAACGTTATTATAATATTTACCTTTATAATATGACCCATAGGCCTTGTTAAAATAATCCGGTGACATCATAAAATACGTTTTATAAGCTTTCAAGACTAAATACAAACAATTCCACGTTAATTACTGTAATATAATTAAGTAATTACTTAATATTAACTAAAAGTCATTGGATTCGATTTTCAAACACCCAAACTACACAGCTTAAACTGATCCATACTGGGCCAGCGTGGTGAAACATGCTCCAGGTCTCAGAAGTTCTAGAAATAGACACAAAGCTAACTCAATTAATACCTAAGTTACAGGTTTCATTGATTATAATAGTTACCTTTATAATATGACCCATAGGCCTTGTTATAATAATCCAGGTGACATAATAAAATAAGTTTTATAAGCAATTGAGACTAAACACAAATATTTCCATGTTAATTACTGTAATATAATTACTCAATCACCTATATATATAAATCATTCGATTCGATTTTCAAACACCAAACTATACACTGTGTCATACCGGGCCAGCGTGGTTACAGATGCTCCAGGCATCGAGATCAAGGCCTCATCAGCTGTAGAAATAGACAAAAAACTAACTTAGGTTAATAACTAAGTTACAGGTTTAATTGAGATAGAACCTTCGTTTTTTTTATCAGTGTTTGCACTTTGCACTCTAGAATTACTACACTTGAAGAGTGCTCTGTACAAGTGTTATTGCGAATGGGAGATAAGTGAGGGTCTGTTGGCGCGTGAATCAATAAATACGTATTGACTTGCATATGTAGGTACAATAAACAGAAGTTTACATAAACACGAATGAATTATGTTAAAGACACCGTTTATGAAGCGGTAGCCGAAAGGTAATTTATACTTTATTAAATCATAAATCAGTATGATATAAGAATTATTAGATATATTAAGAAATTTATGGCTTTAAAGTTAATATTTTTAAGTGCGGAAGCTTAGACATTTGTCACTTGGAACGTTATATATTTGTATAGCTGTTCACTTTTATATATAAACACTTGTTAAAATACATTTTTGTAACGCTCACGTGATATTGTAATAGTAAAGTATTTCCTCTTTAATTGTATCAAACGAGCATGCAGTCCGTCTGGTTTTAAGTGGCTACTGCCGCCCATGTACATCTGTAATCAACCCCAGATACGATTTGCTTCCTATCTGTGGTCGGCCACAGACGCGCTGCTACCACTAAGAACTAAACTGAAACGCCTTGGAAAAGTATGTCTCCCTTACCACACTCCCTTAGCAAACCAGAACACAGCAGCGCTTAACACTGCTGTTATTTTTGGTAGTAACAGGTGTGGGGGTGGTATCGCCGGAATCGAAGCACTAAGAGTTAGAACTCTTTGTGGTTCGATTTCCACCAACTTTCATTGTATAACATTTAATTGTATAACTTTTCTTTCATTTAAGTTTCACATTCCTACCTGATTTGCTTCGGCGTGCTCATAGCTAAACACTAAGTTCTAAGTTAGATCTTGATTGTTCAAATTGACCGCTTGCTCCGCTATGTAGGTCACAACTCCAAACTACTCGTGCGATATCTGAGATGCTCAATATTAGATCTTAGAACCCCGATAGATCATTAATTTATTGAGGACATTAATATATTGATGAATCGATAAATAAACTTAATAAAATCAACTACATAGATGAAATATACGGCCGATATTCCGAATGTGCCTATTTACCTAGTAAAAGAGAGAGATACGTTGCTTTATATTGGTGCTATATATTCCATTATAAAATAAAAAATACATTTTTCGTAACTGTTAAGAGTTTTATTTGAATTTGAAGGTGGTAGAACCCTTTGTGGTTCGACTGCGACAGCACCACCGCCACACCTATTTCTGCCTCATAACAGCAGTGTTAGCACAGCTATGTCCCCGTTTGTAGGGTGTGGCATGGGAGACAAACTTATCGGATGCGTTCCAGCTTAGTCCTCAGGAGTAGCGGTGCATCTGTGTCCGACCTCAGGTAGGAATATCTAAACCTATCTGGGATTGAACCTGATCTTCTTGAAATCTGATTGCAGATGTCCATGGGGGCAGTAGCCACTTACCATCAGGTGGATTGCATGCTCCTTTGCTACTCCCATATTATAAAAAAAAATAAACATGCTAACTTACTATTTATATGTAGATACTAGCAGAACCCGCGGCTTCGCCCGCGTAAAAAGAATTGATATGACATACAAACAACTGTAATCGTAAATTTGTACCTTTAACAATTTTAGCGATAAAGTAGCATTAATATTTAATTAATAAAAGCTTTTTTTTTCGTCACTGTGTACCTAAATTGGTCAAGGTTTCTTCAGAAACATACACTAAAACTCTAATTAGTGGACTGTAATGAAACTTTATTTAAAATATAAGTTTCATGTAGGATACAATATTTATTATTTACACTATTCCATAGGAACCGTCCATCTATGGGGCCTTACATACAGTGGTTCTTTCCAGGATCTCTGACTGGGCGATTAGAACTCTCATTCTTACCACCCGCAACTCCAGAAGTCCCCGTTTAGTCTCGTACGACAGGCAGGGGATACTGTAGCCCTGTTCTAGCTCAAAATTTTAATCCAAGATCTATGTATCTATCACATCACCATCACTAATCCACGCATAACCACAACTATACCCCACGGCAGGACAAAATGTTGGCATATAGTGTGTCCAAAGTAGTTGCGACGTATCTAATCAGTATACCAAAATGTAGGCCAATTTGAATAAACTTACGCATTATCATATATTTGTCTGAATAGACGTTATCTGAAATTTCACGTTTCTAAGTTCGAACCTAAAAGATTCCCGTATACATACATATAACACTTCCTTTACCTCCTTAGTAGAATTTCAAAAACATCCTATGTACATATGCATCAATAAATACTTTATCAGCAAATTTCTGGAAGCTAATATTCAACACCAGCGGTTGGCAACCCGACACCCACGGGTGGTGTGTGGCCCGCGACTTTCCCTTGTGGCCCGCGGGTCTGTGCGTTATTAATAATTGGCCAAGTGTAAGTCAAACCCGCACCTGGAGGGTTCAGTACAACCAAAACTTTCATTTTTTTAAATTTCTAGTATTTAATATTGCAGCAGCCATTAAAGTACACACATTGTGAAAATTTGAACTATCTACCTCTAACGGTTCAAAAGTTAGTTGGAAAAATAACGAATAGCAGTTTGTTGTATGGGGTCCCCTTTTTGTTTTCAACTTTTTTTATTTTTAGTATTTATTGTTATAGCAGCCACCGTTATGCAACCTCTGTAAAAATTGCACATGTCTATCTATTACGTTTCCAGAGCCCTGTGACACACGGACAGACGGACAGACAGCGAAGTCTTAGTAATAGGGTTCCGTTTTTATCCTTTAGGTACGGAACCCTAAAAAACCGCTGTTCTACACTTCAGCACGCGCAATACATTGCCATGTTAAAAATATATGTTACTACGGCCCGTGGAATTTCGCCCTACATTAAACTTCTCTGCACTCTGTTCTTTTTCCAGACACGCCAAAGGAAATAACTTCAATAAGGGTTTTTAAAGAAACTTTCTTTACTTATAGCACCCTAATGGGGTTGATTGTTGAGTTGCTAAAAATGCTGAAACAGATGTGTAAACAGAAAGGCATGATGCATACACCCTTTTATAGCCGTCTTAAGGGTTGATCTAAAAAAAACAGTGACTCAGATGCTTTATTAAGTCCAATGATAGTTTTTCATAGTGGTTGCTTCCAAATTCACGGATTATAAAATATATAAAGTTCCAACCCCTATTTAAAGACCTCAAGGGTTGATTTGGTGTGTGAAAATGGAAAAATAGTGATATATTATTTACAACCAGAAAGCAAAATACCAATTTTCATAGACTTTGCTTCAAAATCTGCGGACTTCTAAACGAAGTTTCTACCCCTATTATAGCCTCATAAGGGTAGATTTGCCATAAATGTTGTTAAAAAAGTTCTATCATTCCCAACCAATTACATTTTTTACAGTCCTTTCTTTCAAATAAACGGTTTCTAAAATAAAATTCCATCCCCCAATAAATAACCTTAAGGGTTGATATTCCAAAAACGGTAAAATAGGTGATCTATTATTTACAATCAGCCAAATAACAATTTTCATAGACTTTGCTTAAAAAGCTGCGTACTTCTAAACGAAGTTTCAACCCCTATTTTACCCTCTTAAGGGTAGATTTTCCATTAAGGGTGTTAAAAAGTTCTATTATTTCCAACAGATAAGCCAAATGCAAATTTTTATAGGCCTTGCTTCCGAATTAACGGAGTTTGAAATAAAATTCCAACCCCCATTTAACGATCTTAAGGGATGATTTTCCAAAAACAATGAAATAGGTGATTAATTATTTTCTATCGAAAACCCAAATACCGATTTTTATACAGTTTACATCAAAACTGGGGGACTCTCATACAAACCTACAACCCGTATTTAACCCAAATAAGGGTTGATTTTCCAAAAACGATAGAATTAAAGTTCCACTATATCTTACCAGTAAGGCAATGGATAACTTTCATAGTGCTGGCTTTCAAATAGGATTTTTTTTTAAATAAGCTGTCAACCCTTATTTTACCAACTTAAGGGTTGATTTTCCAAAAATGGTGAAATAGGTGTTTAATTATTTTCTATCGAAAACCCAAATACCGATTTTCATACAGTTTACATCAAAACTGGGGGACTTTCATACAAACTAACAACCCTTATTTAACCCATATAAGGGTTGATTTTCCCAAAAACGCTAAAATTAAAGTTCCACTATATCTAATCAGTAAGACAATGACTAACTTTCGTAGTGCTGGCTTTCAAATTGGCAAATTCTAAAATAAGCTGTCAACCCTTATTTTACTAACTTAAGGGTTGATTTTCCAAAGACGATGAAATAGGTATTTAATTATTTTCTACCAAAAAGCTAAATACAGATTTTCATAGAGATTAGATCAAAACTGGGGGATTTTCATACAAACTTACAACCCTTATTTAACCCACATAAGGGTTGATTTTCCATAAACCGTAGAATTAAAGTTCCACTATATCTAACCAGTAGAGCAATGGCTAACTTTCATAGTTCTGGCTTTCATATTGGCAAATTTTATAATAAGCTGTCAACCCTTATTTTACCAACTTAAGGGTTGATTTTCCAAAAATGGTGAAATAGGTATTTAATTATTTTTAATCGAAACCCCAAATACCGATTTTCATAGAGTTTACATCAAAACTGGGGGACTTTCATACAAACTTACAACCCTAATTTAACCCACATAGGGGTTGATTTTCCAAAAACGGTAGAACTAAAGTTCTATTATATCTAACCAGTAAAGCAATGGCTAACTTTCACAGTGCTGGCTTTCAAAATGGCAAAATTTAAAATAAGCTGTCAACCCTTATTTAACCACCTTTAGGGTTGATTTTGAAAAAACCCTTAGATTAGATTTTTATTACTTTAAATCAGAAAGCTAAATACCAATTTTCATCCAGTTTGCTTTAAAACTGACGGACTTTCATATTAACTTTCAACCCCCATTTAACCCCTTTAATGGTGGAATATCAAAAAATCCGTTCTTAGTGCGCATCGACATTATAAAATGAAGCTATATTCCAAATTTCATGATTGTAGCTTCAGTAGTTTCGGCAAAACCTTGATTAATACGTTTCGAACGTGAGTATCTTTTCGCTTTTATATATATAGATAGATATGAATGCTCAAAGTAAGAAATACTTTGGAGAAACTAGGTTTTGTTGAGGAGTCAGATACGAGAATTGTACCTCTACCAATTGACCTAAATCTTCAAAGGTGGAAATACATTTTCAATCGGCTTCAGGTATTGGTATACCTTCGGATTTGTATAACAGTGGTATAGCAGTGAAATGTAGGCCCGTTTATATTTCTGTTGCAACAGTTAGTTCAACAATAACAAATAATAGTTCTAGTATCACATTTTAAACTGTTTTGTATTTTTGGTATCAAAATCCAATATCCATGAATTAAACAATCCCAATATAAAACGCAAATTAAAATTAATCCAGATTAAACAGGGTGTACGTAGTCTCTTTTAATATTTCTTCAATACATACGAAGAAACTATTTTTAAATACATAATATAATGTTAGGAACAGTTTACAAATGCTTTCAATTAAATTTTATACATTGTTTAGCTTCAAATTAATGTATTAAACGCTACCTCTTACATTTACATTTAGATAGCGGCTTTGTGATTTGAAATTAAAACGTTCAGTACTTACGTTCGAGTGAGTACACATCTGACCGAACTAATGTGTGTGAAAACCTTTTGTCTCAAGCAGCCCGGTTTCACAACATTGATAATTACACACTATGTCGTGACTCAGTGTGTGTTGTTGACCTTTACTTGGCCACTGTGTTCTCATTAATATAAAACTAGTACCACCAGCTCGGTTCGATTACACATGTAGTTGTTATGTGGGTTTTGCCGTACTAATTACTGATACTAAAAGCCCGTAATTAATTTATTGCAAGAAATATACCATCATTCAATCTAAATTCTAATAGGCAGAGATTGACAAGTCTCGATATTTAGAAGGCAGAACATTGGATAGAACATGAATGCACCAAATGTAGTTTATTAATACTTACATCTCAAGTAATTTACCGATAAAATAACAGCATGTATAAAACCAGCCTTAGCAGGAACCTTACAATAACAATCACGATCAAATTGTAACGTAATGTCTATCAAACGGTAACACATTATCTTTATATAACATTATGATACAGCATTATAATATCGTGCGTAGCCGCAGGCAGAAATAGGTTACCTATTATGGCTCAATCGATTGTTCAATATGAACCCTAGGCCAGGTGTTAACGAGTCCGTTCCCCCTAACGAAGTGTATGTACCTATACGTTTTACTCGCATATATTTATTTTACGCTCTTCTAACGATTGCTATGCTCCTAGTAATTCGGATATAAATCGTATTTTAATTCTTATTAGTTTTTTTATTCTTTATTCTCACGATTTACTACAGATTCTCTCTTTTGCTTTGAAAAGTCTTAAGCTGAATGTTCCCTTATATTTTTGTATCGACCACTCTTTTAATTTAGGTATAGTCGCCCTTTAAGGATCTTTCATATTTATCAGCTTTCAGTTTGATAAATGTATCTAGCATTGTCACTTGGTCTAGGTCACTATTGACACTACTCATTTTGATACATCTAGCAACAGTTTTCCTTTATTGCATTATTTTTCATATTATGCGTACTTTGAATTCGTTGATGCATTCCTGGTATTTCGAAGCAGGGACGACAAATGGTGGTTTGATAGGCTGATAAACATAAACCCTAGGCCAGGTGCTAAAGAGTTCCCCTCGCTACACCCGCATATAGCAGTACACCCTCTTAGCATTTACTGCACTCTTGGTATTTGGAAGTCACGAGGGAAGTTTTTTATCATAAGTGAGGGTGTTTTTGTCACCCTCTAATTTTAGGTCATACTTATCTGTTTTTGCCAGTGATTATGGTACTATATTTTAAGGGTTATTTTGGATTTCACTTCATGGAATTGTAGTACACATATGTACCAAACGTATAAGGTAACCTGAATTGCTTATCCTTACCATCATCTACTGCTATTAATTGATTCGGAATTGCGTTAGCGTGTGTAAGTTACACACGATGCATATTCAAAGATCATACAAACAGACAATCAATCAAAAAAGATCTTAGTGCATTTAATCGCTAATCGCAATATTCAGTTTAGAATCGTTTTAATGTTAATTTGGCGTTTTAGTTTAAGTACACTAAACTAGAGACTTTCAGCATTACCTGCAAGAACTATAGAACTATTACGTTGAAATATTTCGATAACATCGGACAGCGGACCCCTAAATGTAGGTACATTTCGCGTTCATTTCATATGCCGTTTGCCTTGTTTCAGTTTACTTTGCTCGGCTCGGCACATTTCTTATCAATTCCGAACACAAATAGGTCACCACCGGCCGCTTTACACGTCAATAAAATTTATGACTAACGAATGTATATGTGTTTTATTGTTTGTTTTCTTTGATTGTAGATTATGTACCTACTAGAATATTGAATGCTTTTAAGTCTAGGTGTAATTGTTTTTAAACCGGTTTACTATTGCACGTGTTTGTTTGATTACCGATATTGATTCGGTATGCAGTTTAAATTTCCTAGTGTAGTAAAGTGAAATAAAATTAAGTGTGTGAAATAATAGAAACGTTTGAATTTTGTGCGTTTTTTAAGAAATTCGAGATTTTATATTTTGTGGCTATGTGATACAGTTCTGAAGTTATCAGTTAAATCGTTTTAATCAATCAATAGTGATCTTCGTGCCGTGCCGGCACACTGAAAATCTGATCTTCGATTTTTGATGAAACAGTCATCTGAATCATCAATACCACTTAAGCCAATACAGTCGCTCTAGATGATCCTGTAAAAGACTGACACACACAGTACGTTAAGTACGTTACTTCTATGTATCTCTTGTGTTACATCATTACTATATGATGACTTATGACCTATTGCTAGGATTTTGCTTTCCTTACAAAATGAAAGTAATCAAGGTTCATAGTCACCAGGTTGATGAATTAAGAAGGTGTTTGAATTCATTTATAGCTCGGTTTATATTACACTTAAAGTTACTTTAACTCAGAAATCTTCAAGTTAAATTAAAAATTAATTCACTGTGAGTTAATGTGTTTAGACAATCTCGATTTATTTGACGCAAGAACTTTTAATTACTTAACTTGAACTTAATTTCTATTTTAAGTTGGTTTAGGGGTGTATTATTGGGACCCTATTTCGGGCCTCGGTTAAAAATAGGGCCATTACAGTCCCCCAACAATGAGAATGTTCTATTTCGGAGTTTGCAATTGAACGCACCCTATTTATAACTTAAAATACCGTTATTACATTCTATTTCTGTACGATTGATTCATCCTTCGCTCGCTGTGTACTGTTGGTTGTTAAGGAGTTTCCACATCTATCTTCTAACTTAACCTACACTTCGAATCTTCTAATATCTACATCGCAACGTAACGAGATTAAGCATTGTGTATGGATGTATAATGGAATAACATTTAAAATTGCCTTTTGTTAAAAACCATTTTGTTTACATTGTAGTTACATTCACATTGAAGCACATGTTTTTTTAATCCAAGTCTCCATCAGAGTCAAAAAAAATGATAAATAATTTTTGTACAACGGGTTAAAACTGCTTGGCTTACTATGAGTAACCTCATTTGCATTGTTAGATCATAAGGAAAATCTATTCCCGGTAAAACAAAACTAAAACTACAATATTTTATATCGTTATTGGTTATAATGAAACAAATTTATAAATGATGTTACCACTTTGAAAGCTCGGAAGATAAAACATATCATTGAACGGTTTGGACGCGACCCTTACCATACAAGCAGAACTGACGGCACTTCTAATCTTCTCTTCCCTTTCTTATTGAAAAAGTGACATTACCTTTGATGTCACACGTGCTTTACTTGTTTTTGTCTGCGCCTGGAAGTAACACGTTGACGTGGGTCTATATTTTTAGATGTTATTTTTTTGTTTTATGAAATATGTTTGAGTCAGAAATAATATTAGATTCTAGTTATTATGTGCTTAGTTTCAACCGATTGTCATGTCTCTTTTCATGACTGAAGAAGGCTAAAAGTATACTCTACCTATTATGTGCTTGCAGTTCCTATATACGGTACATTTTACTGCAACCTTTTTTTTATTAACGAGGGGGAAACCTTCAAAAGATACCCGGTGCCGTTGGAGCGACACGGGGTTACATGCGATTCTTACCGCAAACCCCCCCGGTGACCGTCCTCGACGCTGCGTTGAGGACTCCGGGATCTCCAAATGAACGCAACCGGAGTCCTCTCAGCATCTTGCCCCGTCGGACTCTACCCTGCTGAGCATAAAAGTCGCCAAACCATCTAGTGTGTACGACGGTATGCGGGCACACGCGCGACGCGACACGCCCCCTTTTAGTTGCCTCTTACGACAGTCAGGCTGTAGTACAGTACCGTAGTCCTATTTTGGCCCCGGAACTACAGGGCCAACATTTCACTGCAACCTATTTATATTTTAATGTCAGGATATTGGTCATCTGGTCATCTCATCCCACCCTCCAAATAAGTGCGGAATCCACACGTATTCAGTGTGCATAAATATAGCAAAAGCGATTATTGGACATTGTACCTTCATGATTATCTACCCTAGATACATAATATCATTATCTCCCTTAGTTTATTCATATGGAGGGTGAATTGTGATTTTTGTTCCATTATAAGATTGATGATACGTATCTCTGTAATATTTTACAATTAGTGATGATTCAATGTTTAATGTTTTAACTGCCGAAGTATGTTAATATTTATATTTTAATGTGTTGCATATTTGGTTCCATGTGCCAGAAGAATCTAAATTTTAACTATTTTTTATAATGCTGGACATCAATTAGGCTTCTTTATTAGATCAATCTGTTGTCAGATTTTAGTTTGCCAAAAACATTTAGATGCCAAAAAGTTTGACGCTAACCAACTGTCGATGTACCTCGATAAATATGTGCTTACGAACTAACCAAGTATTTATTTGTAAGTCACTTCGCCAACTCATCTCGGCGTCTCCGACGTACACTTAACGTAATATAACAACACGGTGCCGGGAGCGTGACCTCTCACTTTCTCCGCAGAAATATGCGAATACATGTCACCGGGCCGTGTTTAGTGTCAACGATGTGTTTATACTGCATACTAGGTTTCACGCGCGGTTTTTCTTGAGTACTTACAGGTACTCGGTTTCTGAACGAACAAAGACGTAAAATGTATCAGGCTATAGAGCGTTCACAACTTTTAACCCATTTCACAAGGACGTCTTCTCGAAGTGATAAAGGTTTGATATTTCGAAACAACTTATTACTATTTGGTAATAAGTCGTGGGTGACAGTTTTCTTCCCCCGAACATTTCCGATCCGTTGCTAAAATATAGACGAAGAAAATGATATAAAATTGAGTTAATGTATGAATATTTGATAAAGTTAACTAATGAGTACCGAGGTACTACTAATGAAGATTAGTAATTTAGGCGAAGTAACACATGTTTATCGAAGTAATTTATGAATCCTGTCTTAGAGGTCGATATGAAATGTCAATTATCAAGTTTCCACTTAAATCAAATTGACTGCATACTTAATTGCCACTAATATCTTATCACCAGATAATTTATAAGTAAATAATAACAAATTTTACTTGACGTAAAGATCTCTCCACTCGT
This sequence comes from Epargyreus clarus clarus, assembly GCA_014595695.2. Classification (NCBI taxonomy): domain Eukaryota; kingdom Metazoa; phylum Arthropoda; class Insecta; order Lepidoptera; family Hesperiidae; genus Epargyreus; species Epargyreus clarus. The sequence continues at coordinate 1,084,772 of JACTTY020000086.1, read as the reverse complement.
AAAAGTACCATCTGAATCGATACAACTAACATTGTTACCACGTTCAGACAGTCGACTTTAACTGGTAAATATATATTTTAAGTTAAATAACGACGCTTCATCTTTCAGTATCGAATAAATAATTACACGAGCTTCGAATATGACAGTTATTTGGAAATCACCGACGCATATTTTAATTTTATTTATTTGTGCAGATACGCGAGTAGACAAATAGTTTCGCAATAAATATGTCCAGCTCTTCCTCATTGACTGGATATTGATGTCACTGCCCGAACGTAAATAGCGTACAATCTGTAAGGAATTTATTAGCGCTGATAATTGAAGTGCCTGTCATATAATGGCAAGTATTAAGCTAATTATTAATGCGTTTGGTAAGTGGGGGGTATTTAAAAGGGCAGTGTTATGTTATGGGAGAAGTGATGTGGAGAGCATATAAGACTATTTATTTACTTTTGTTAGTACTTATTTCAGTAGATGATATAAAAGTATTTATATCTTTTATTACAATGTCCACAAAATAAAATAGCATAATTATGGAGAAATAGCGTCCATGCATATTTTGACATTGTTTCCTTTTAGGCTTGTAGAACCTGTACGATGCAGCGGGTACCAGTCGGTTACATAGAGGTTCGGGTTCAATCCCTGACAAAGCTTACATCCTAATAATGAATCTAGATTTTTGATGTGGGTCTGGTTATACGTGGTACTTGCCTTTGTATCCATTGTACAGGAAATCCTATTGAGTTGTTAGTATATAAAACGTAAGGTTATAATCGTGCAGAATTGTTCTTAAATATAAATTAGATGACATATGATTTCGATTCGTTTTTTATTTTGATAAATAATTTACTTCGGATTCAAACCCAGACCTCCTTAGCAGGCTGAATGTATCGTTCCCATTGAAATATAACAGGTTTCCAATAAACACGTCGACAAATGAGCTCGCGCCGGCCTCCCGCCCGGCCGCGCCTTCGGACCACTTCCTGAAACAATCCATTCGTTACCATTCATTTCCAACTCGACGGTAATTTATTGAACGCGTATAATTCATGTCACATTGACGTTTTTGTTGCTTTTGTTATTGTTTACTGTCGTTGGTCGTCAAAATTATGCTCGTATTGTGACTACTGGTTTTATTGGTTTGGCTGCGAACTTTTAAGTTACACTGCTAGGCTTCGTTCTCCCCCCAGAATTGACGTTGGCCTGGAAGGCTGGCTCCATGCTGCTCCATTGTGGACAGGTGGAGTAATTACTGTAATCTTAAAGTTTTCTAAATTAAGTTTGTAATTAAAACTATCTTCTATTTTATTTTATTACATTAGTCATATAAACGAATTAAACATTTATGTAGTATACTTAATTGAGTACTGATTGGAAAACATAGTGTCAGTCAAAACTCAGTGTAACTGAAATACATAGAAGGCAACCCTATTATTGAACCTAAGATGCCAACTCGTCGCATTACTGTTCACATGCAAAAAGTAAAAGGAATTTTCTCTCAATAGATAGCAAATATCACAAATGCAAATGTTATGCATTATGTATGAAACACATTACCTACTTTGTTAGATTTATCAATGTTCTGTTATTGTTAGTATTATTACTTAAATCGAAAACATGCATGATTGCATTTAAACCATTATTTAACTTAATAAAAAATCATTGGATTAAACTTAAAACTTTAAGATTAGAAAGTTTCTTTGTATTGATAGCTTGTTTGTAACTCGCAGTGTCCGATGCGAAAAAAAATGAAAAAATTATCCGTGTGTTTGTGATATCCTAGCTCAATAAAGGGGTGAACTGATTCCATTGCGTTTTTGGGGTTCCGGGCAGAGAAGCACCCTCCATTAGTATTATTAGTGACAGGCTCAGGTTTATGCCGTTCATCTGTTTTTCTACATACTCGTATGTACCGTTCTATTTATGTAGTTACTAGCTGACCCGGCAAACGTTGTGTTGCCATATAAATAAAAAAATGTTGAGGTTGAACAACCCTTATCACTTAGGGGTATGAAAAATAGATAGTAGCCGATTCTCAGACCTACTGAATATGCATAAAACATTTGGTAAAAATCGGTAAAGCCGTTTCGGAGGAGTACGGTAACTATCATTGTGACACGAGAATTTTATATATAAGATTTGAACTTTTATACCTACTTGACATGTTAAAAAATATCGTATAATAACGAACATGAATAGAATAAAGTGCAAAAGATAGCGTATTTCATTTTATCGGCAGCAAAGATAAGTTTCTCTATTTTTCAAAATATGCAGTGAAAAACAAAGTTCTTTCCTAAATCTCTATGCTTAAACAAAAATATTACCTGTTCAATACTACACAACACATTAAAACAAACATTGTTGAAATTGATTTTTAAGTTGCTACAGATTTAGTTCGTATTACTTAATATGCATTTATTTATATTAAGTTTACATTGTTAGCAAACTTATTACGACTTTCGTTATAAATCTAATCTAACTTTTGCCCCAGTTATTATCGTCATACTTCACCTTCAATTTCACAGAATTTCGTCTTTGTCTCATAAGAACTAGTTAATATTAAAGGAGTCGACAAGGAGAGTAGGAAAGTATTAACCCACGGAGTCGCGTGATTCGAGCGATAACTTGGTAGTTGGTACTTGGCGGCTCGAAGTGGGTCACTGTGCTAGTGTCACCATTTTAGATTTTAATGCGGGATTTTCTGGGGTTTTTGTAAGCGTCTTTGTGTCTTAGGGAAAATTGTTTAAATATTATATTACTGGGGATATAACGTTTTGGCCTCTACCTACTCTGAAGATAGTTTTGATTGGAGTTAAAATTACTTTTATTTTTTATTTAAGTCCTTTTTAACAAATTTACTCTCACTTAAATTTATGGTAGAAATTGAATTAAATATTTTTACATTGCAATAGCGAAGAACAACAAATTCTTTTATGGTCCCAAAGATATAAAAAAATATTATTGGTGTTGTGAAGTTTAACGAAACTCATTTATTCATAAGACGAGACCCGTGCTCCGCCATGGGACAGTAACGACTTATTAATTAGAATCAGTCTTTAGTAGATTGTTTTATGTTGTCGTATATGTCTTACATTACTTTGTACACATAGGTAAATCTATAACAATATTTTGAATATAATTTTTTCACGTAATCATAGGCATTGATCCATTTGCGGCACATGCTTAGATTTTTAATGTTTTTGGAATGTCCCTCCGAACGTATGGAAAACCTACGTTTGGAACACTCAGCTCGACGGAATAAGCACAATGCTGTTCTTTAGTTGCCTTCTCTGTATCTCGCTATTCCACAATAGTACGGTGAAAGTAAATTCTTATTAATCGGATAACTACATCTAAATACAAAATCTTCGTGTTCTGGGGGTCAAATGAACACTTTCTTTGTTAACTGAGTATGGGAAATGGCACTTTGAGACTTAATTAAGATGCATAAAATGACTGTATAACAGGTTTTATTATAACATTTTAGTTTTCTAATCAACGTGTTACGTATTTAAGTATGTTTATATAATCCGTATTATTATGTTAAACGAATAATAATAAACTAATTTGATATCATGAAGCCTGTCTGGAGCGTGTCTAATAATTATGCTGGAATGTGGTCATAAAATATTCGCTCCAGTTTTTTATTAGTAAATTCGAAGTGGCTAATATGTATACAGTGCATCTGAAGTTTAATGGCTACTGTCAACTATGGACATTTGTAATTAAGCATAATAAAGTTTCCTACCTGATGCCAGTCTGACCTGTGTTGCCAATCTTAGACGACAGACCCTACCACACAATTCAAAGTAGAACAAAACAGTGCATGTCCCTATAATTGTAAGGCAAAACAGGCAATCCGTCAGATTAATTTACAAAGAGATAAAGCTGCCCTGGCGATATAGCCAGAAGGTGGTCGTTTTTGCGACATGTTTTGATCCACCTACCCACACGGTTCAACAGATTTCAATCGTACCTCCGAACCTGCGCTTAATCCATACCCTAAGTGCACTCACGTGCAGTGTACATGCGATTTAAACTGATTTTTTCCGCGCAATCGAACATCGCGTGATACTCGCGACCAATCGCTAACGTCCGCTCGACTGACACGCACAGACTCACATCGCGTCTTTTATATACATGTACGATCTTATCGGCTCGCCTTCGAGCTTATATGCTCAGAAAATGGACGTTGTTTTCAAATAGCGATAGGTGGACTTATCGATTTCTACTTATTTGTGTATTTTTCAAATAATTGTAGTAGCAACCGACATCTTTCCAATACTATGGAAGTAGCAAACGAGCATGTAGTTCACCTGTACCCTTACCATGAGTTCTTACGTTTTGACAAATATGACTGTTTTGGTATTTGTTTACGTATTTGCCCATACAAATTCCAATCAGCGCCCCTAGCGGATGGTATCAGAACTATAGTGTCAGTAACGTAACATTAAATGTCTTGTCTGTAAATGTTTGTCTGTAATGTTGTAAATGTTTTGTCTTTTTTTTGCGAACATGTGAGGCAGATAAAAAGACTTGAGCACTTACTTAGTGTTACGTTTACTCAGTCTACTAAAGCAAACGGAACAGAATACTGGATTGAGTAAACGTAACGTAAAATAGTGGGATGTTTTGAGAACTCATGGTAAGGGTACTGATGATAAGTAACTACTGCAGCGCATATCACTGACGTTAATAGGCTGAAACAGGTATGGCGGTGGTGCCTCTCAGTCGAACCACGCCGGTTTAGAAGCAGCTACTTCTGTTCTTCTAAAACAGATCATAATACACTTAAACACTGCGTACTACAATTAAAAAATGTATTGTAGAATCGTGTATTGTTTGTGTATACATCATTGCTTATTTATAAAATTAACACTACAAGTCACCGCACCACGTCATATTCATTTTCATAGGCAAAGTTAATGCCTTCATAAAAATGAAATTTTGATGTTATGTCTGCCTCACCAACATTTCATAAGGGATTTTGAACATAAAAATGAATGGTTTCGAATTTATTTTTATTATAAAACGTGCTTGCTTTTTATATGTCGCGGTATCCGATGATGTGATTATTTGAAACTAGTTATTGCCTGCTGTGCTATTCAATCCAAACAAGGATAGGCTTAACAGAAAGGCATCTGTTTATGCGAAAGTTTAAATACATAATCAATTTTCTTGTATGAAGTTTTATTCACATGTTTTCGGATGAATAGCACCGTAAAACTTTATTTTAATTTGTTTAACGTTATAGACATCACGTATGTAACGGTGTCCATTGTTTTACCTGCAATTTCAGTATCAACTCTCCATACTATAACCATGAGTATTGCCGAGCGAGAACTTTCCGCTTTTGAAACGGGAACGCCTCAAGGGACACACATTACCGGTACCAGTGAGTTAAGTGTTTTCATAAGTAAGAATCATACGAAACTCCCAAGAGGTCAGATATCTTAGTAATATTTTCCATATGTTAGAAAGGCAAGTTATTCCTTTTACTACTTTATTTTATTACATATGCCTAACGTTGTTTTGTCGATAGAAAAAGAAGCATATATTTAGTAATATACTAAAATAGTTAACTGAAACGGTAACTAATGTAGTTTATGTTACACCCACAAGGTAGATGTATCTAATGCACCGCATAATTTCAAATTTGTTGTAGTGTTAAATTCGTAGAGGCGTTTAGGCTGAAGTGCATGCAAAAAAATGAGACATAAACAGTTACATATGCTCCAGAAACACTACCGTCCGTAGTCGTGTAAAAAGGACTAAAAAGAACGCTTCAACTTTTATCCTTCGAAACTTTCGTATAAAATAAACTGAACTAGAATAAATCAATAAATTCGGCTCTGGCAATAAACGTAAACATTACTTTATATCTGCGGCTACGCCCATTCGTTTAAGTTTGCTGACACAGAAAACGCTTTTAGATCCGTTAGTCACAATTTGAAACGCTTGTTTCACCGATAAAGATGTCGTTGCGATGCGGTTGCTAAACATTGGAGCTATAATCAAGAACAAGTTACATATTAAAGCTTAAAATGCAATAGATCCAACTCACATTTTTGTAAAGAAGGTGAAATATTTATCTGTCGTATTTATCCATAGCGAAATTGACACGAACGTCGTTTAAATTACTTCACTATCATCTATTCAGCGATTCGCTAGCGCTAGCAGACCTGCTGTGATCTAGTTTGCTTGCACACTCTTTGTTTACACTTAGTAAAATGACACCGCATCCATAAAATGACTTTTTATACTCACAGCGTATTAGGTTTAGGATACCTACGTTACCTTATATTATGTGCTATGAAAACATCCAGACCAAGCAAACAAATCTAAATTCATAGTATAGATTTGACATTTGCATTTCAGCGAGACCACGGTTCCGCGACGTTGCACCTGTAGACACATTGTATTATTCAATTGTATAAGATAAAAATATTCTTATACAGTATACTCATATGATCGAACTGTTAAAAAGTACTATTGAAATTGTAGAAAATTTACTCTGTAGCTTTTTGCGTATTAGAAATGTATTTCCCTATTGTGCATTGAAGGAAATAGTCCTTGAATAAAAATTACTTTAGCAGGACGGAAATTGTCGCATCGCGTGTACAACAAGGCAGGGTGCAGTATGTACATCTTGTATTGTAGTCTAGTTAATTCACAACATGGTTTCAACTGTACTATACAAGAACTATCTTGCTTTACTTAAGGTATTCGAACATACACAGACACACACTAGCGTAGTGTGTGTCTGTATGTCTACCGAGACGCGTCATACTTGCAAATATTAAATTGTAAGTAGTATATTAAAGTAATCTTTCGTGGTTTTACAGGATGTATTCTAGCATTCTGGTTTACTTTTTGGAGATAGAAATGCATCTATGTCAGACTTCAGACAGTAAGAACTTCAATTTGCCGTTACATTGATTACAGCTGTCTATGGGTAGGAGTAAAGATTTATCAACATGTGGACTACTTGTTTGCTTCTGCAATTAAAAAAATGTACTTGTAAATTTAAGCGGCGTAATAACACTAATAACTGCTTGGCAAGTTTTTTTATCGTAATTTCAGTTATGTAATTTCTCTCACTCTGTGGTGATACCTCTAGTACATCACTTGTTATATGACAAGAGCTTTTTAGTTATATTCCTCATCGGCCCGTAATATTGAGGATTTGCTAGCAATATAATTGTTGTTGTGATTCACAAGTCACAATATTTTCATTAATGTTATTATGTTTCTATAGTCATCCTCAATTGTTAAGTCTTCGTAAGTTTAATTGTTAAAAATTTTGGTAATTATTATAATTAAAAGTTATTTTTGTGCCCTGATTTTTTTGTTCTCTTTAATTACATTTATATAATATTCTAGTAATTTAATTTTCTTTAAAATGTTCGTATCAGCAAAACTCGAAAAGTTTTCGATGGAATCAGTTGAATTTTTTACACAACGTTCCATTTCCAAATAAGAGTGCCTTTTATATTTTTTATTTCGAAGTTCCCACGGGAACGGGGGATTTCAAACGTTTCGCCAGGTATAGGTAAATAAAAATAATTATTCGAGAGAAATGCCTATATGACTCCAATCATAAACATAATTTTAATTACTATCAGGATGAATAAAAAAGCGTGGCCGGGCTTAGTTAGTAAATATTATAAAATCTTATAACGTATCCAAAAAAAACTTGTATATAATTCACATAATAAATGTTTCAGTTTTTCCCAAAAGTTTAGAGTCAAGGCCGCTAAGATGACTGCTATTATCATAAAATTTGCTATTTACACATTCGGTCGACCTTGATGTATTTCAGCATACACCATTTTGTAGTGTACCGCCATTATCACATGGTTGAAAGTAATTTGTGGAATAAATATTCTACTACATCGATTGTATTTGACGAGGACACTGAATTCAATACATTTTCTACTCTAACTCACCGTATATAAGAATGATTAGACATGCCCTCGTGAGAAAATATCTCGTTATCAACTCCGGCGCACACGCACACATGGGACGTGTCTTATCATGAATGTGTTGCTATTTTTGTATAATTATTGTAAACGGTTCTCGATATCTCGGTTTCGTATTAGATCCGCGCGTCAATGTTTTGATGTTGTTTTTATCGGTGCTAATTTCAGTTTATCTTTGTAGAATGTTCTTTGAAAATGTCGGTATTGATGGGCAGAAATTTCGATGCTTTATAAGTTTGAGACAAACCAACTTTACGGTGGATTATTAGACACTTTAGGCTTAGTTTTAAACTTACATATATAGTAATATTACATTTTGAAGAGTTGCATTGCGGTATTAATAATTAATTATAATTATGTTAACATTTTCATAAACTTTTGATTAATATTGTAGTTCCTTTCCAAGTAACTAGTGTCGTAATAATTCTTATTAACATTTATCATAAACCCCTCAAAGACTAAAGGTCACTTTGTATTTAATAATGAAGATTGCTATTGTTTTGTTGGTTTAAATTACGAGCTGGTAACGAAACTGCATCGAATTGTATGTATTATATAAGTTGTTTGTTGCAAAATAATAAGAACCGTGAAAAAAGTGTTATTTTATTTTTGCCGAAAATAGCGTGACTTGCAACTACTGTACTGGCTTGTTTTCGATTATAAATATTAATATAATACATAGTAAATATTGTATTAGATAACTTCTATTACCTATAGCCTTCACGGTATGATAGTAGTAATGCTATTTCAGGCCGACATAACCCGAAACGGCTAATTAAATAAATAAGAATCAAGGACTTTATTATAAATTAAAGTAGTAGACGCGCATACCCTCATCTTTTGATGGACGTATGTATTTATATCCAAATAGAATTAGTGCTACCTAAAGTCGGCCATCGAAGTAGCTATCATTCAAGACTGACTTTTAATTCCTCTGAAAGGCCGACATATCGTTCTCATACCACACCCCTGAAACTAGCACGCAACAATTACTGATATGAAACCGAAGTAAATGCAATAATTGGTGTAATATTTTTTTGCAATTGACCTAAGATACAATCGCTTTAACAAACGAAGCTTAAACAAAGTCGTACTAAACTAAGTAGAATTAAAGTAGCCGTTAGTCTATTAATAAACATAATTAAGGGGACAATTTATTTCAGTGTAAGTCTTGGCTGTCGGCTGTTAATTACCTCGTGAAATAGAATGAAGCGTTCGTTATTTATGCGCGTGCGCAGCGACTGTGCGCGTACATTAATAGACAATAGTATCTCTATTTACGACTTAATCGTTGTCTTATGTGTGCGGGTGAGAGGCTAGAGTCGTTTTATCTTTAATTTGGGGTTAGTATAATTATGGTACGCATATTTTTCTAACATATACTCGTATCTATATAGTGTAATCTCTAGACCGGGAACAGGTACCTGTGTCCAGCAGTGGGATATAAAAAGGATGGCAATCAGGTAATAAATCCTAGAAAATTTAATAGCATTGTTTTGATCGTGGGATCATGGTGGACGTCATGTCAAATTTCGATAATGTTGTTGAATCTGTTTGTGTGATCTCAAATTTTACTTACTAATTCCACAAAACACTTTGATGTTTTGAATTATTTCTAAGCGCTCAATTCCCCACAACTAAAAGACGGTCCGAGATTCTTCGGTAGGATAAAAGCAAACAGCATTGAAGATATGTGTGAACTCGTGCATACACCACTAACGCGCATTATTAATAAAAATCAATCCAATATTTTGTCAACGAAAGATCAATATTTGATAGTTCCTTCATACGAGACCTTGTCAATTTTCGATTTTAAGTAGGTAAAAATTGGTATTATTATTTAATTAATATATGATTATTGATTATTAATACCGGTCGTAAATCAGCAGAATTTCATGTGCTTTTTTCTACATTTTTTCGAGAGACTTAGTTTATTTTTTCTGAGGTAATACACTGAATTATTCTGAATCCCAAAGGGTCACGCTTTGAGTTACGAAAAGTTTTGTATGTTTTGTACTTAACTTGTTTATTGATCCTTAAATAAAATGTATGAGAACATCCTAAGGGACTTCCTAAGGGAAGACTGAAAGTAGGTGTATTTATGAACTGAAATATTTTATGGAATCAAAAAAAGAAGCCTAAAACCCTAGACTACATTTCGTTTCAATCATGCTGTGTGGAATGAAATGTATTCGTTTTATGTAGGCCGACTGTGGCAATTATGAATTGTCAATTTATGCTGATTATACACGGCGTCGCGGCAAGAGCTTTACTTGCCGTCGTAATGTGTAAGAAAGCACATAAACTCATACAAATAAAATAGCTATTAAAGCAGATACGCCGTAGCAGTGATACCGCCTCAGTTGCAGTTTCGTGTGTCATCGTCCTTACAATCTAGTATAAGAAAATCTTAGTTTAATAAAAGTTATTTCTTATACTTTACCCGTATAAGGAAATAAAAAACAAAAGATACGGTAATCATCTGCCAATACTTATTAAAATGAAACAATGATCAACAATAAACAACTTTCAGTATGACGTAACAATACCGTGTAACATTTTAATTATCACGTCGTGTACTTCCTAGGTCGGTCAGCTTGTAAAATTCCATCGTTCGGAAATAATTATGATTCACGCTCCCCCAATGTTGCCACAATGTCAAACCTTCCTTACAAGGTTTGAAAGTAAATGTGTTTTTGCGAGATGCGTCAATACTTTACTACTTGAGTACTTATTGTCGTGTGCATGTATGCAAATACTTGCAAATAAGGACGCGTTTATGCGAAAGTAAAGTTTTATTTGCTGACAGTCCTATCAAAATCGATTGACCCGTTTCATTGACGTCGGGATTCGAAATCAAAAAACGCCAATCAGATATTTAAAAGAATATTATGAGATTAATTAGGTACTAAAATTAAATGAAAAACCAAAATGTTTCTATTTAGAACTTAAAACATATTTGCATTGACTTATATTACACAAACACAAAGATACAAATCATTATTCCCTTAGTAGTAAGCAGGGTAACCATTAAATGCCATGGATTGTCAGCTTCAATCATTACACTTAAAAGACTATTTTGTTTCGAATCTCTTTCACCCGTTTTGAAAGCTCCCAACTCATCGAACAAAATTTCCGTCCGTGTGAACGGAGCACAACAGTCACGTAACACTATGGTGCGAGACGACCTTGCTCCGCCCGTGTTAACGAACCGCCGGCGACCGGCTACCGAATTAGCGCCTCCGTAACGGAGGTGGTCCTCTGTGATCGCAAGGAGCGATCTATTTTAATGGTTTTTTAAAGTGATGTAGGAATATCGGATGGTTGCTAGTTGGTACGCATAATATTTTAGTATTTGTTTCGTAATGGTGACGTAAGCATTTTTAAATTGGTTACATACTTGTCGTTATTATTGCATAATTATCGTTCATTATTCTTATTATCAAGCAGTGATAGCCTACTGGTTAAGAAACTCGGCCTCTTGATCGAAGGGTCCGAGGTTTAAATCCAAGGTACGCATCCTCTGATTTTTTCAAAGTTATGTGCGTATTACAAATTAATTATCACTTGCTAAAACGGTGAAGAAAAACATCGTGGGGATGTGCATACCTGAAAAATCTTAAAAAAAAAACGTTTTCAAAGGTTTGTGAAGTCTACCAATTCGCACTTACCCAGCGCGGACTATGGCCTAATTCTTCTCATTCTGAGAGGAGACCCGTGTCCAGAAGTGGGACAATAATGGGCTGATGATGATGATGATGATAATAAATCCTTATTATTCCTTGTCGGCTTTCTAGAGATATCATAGACCCGTCGGTAGGTGCCCTTCTCTACCAATCCTGCTGGAGCAGTGTGGTAGAATATGGCTCCAAGCCTCCCCAGTTGTCTAGGAAAAGCGCGAATCACATTCATTCTAATCGGCGCACCGCCAAATGCAACTAATATTTGTGCTAATCGCCTCAACCAAGCATATGGGAGTAAGTTCCGTTGTTGAACTGTGATATTTTATAAATGAGAAAAAGACTGGTGTATGCTTCACTGCTTCTATACTTATAACCCTTTTCAAACCCCTCTGCGATCTCTCATCACAACTAATGGACATCTGTAAGCGTCGAAGTTCCTCGAATTTAAATTGATAAAATAATAGAAAAACGTAACGTAAAGTAACGTAACGTGTCCTACCATATCGTATTGAATAATCGTTACTATCGTATAAGTACTTAAAAATAGATTTTTAACTGCCGATTTTTTGTAAAAAAATCATCAACCGATCAGAAAACGAGGTACATCTTCAAATAAACGTATGTACATATTTAAGTATGAAATACACGAGAAAACTGTTAACTATAATTGTTATAGTTAACTATAATTATACACATTGTACGGCGCAGTACACACGTGACTGACGCGTCGTCAAATAAGGCGATTGCTGATAAATAATCACGGTAATCGCCTTAAACGAGATTACATCAAAATTCACTAGCAATGCGAGATGAAACCTGCGAGAGCGAAAGGTGTCATTATCCTAACTAATACTATAAATGCAAACGTGAGTTTGTTTTTCTGTTTGTTTGCTACACTTTCACGCATTAGTAACATAATTATCATCATCATCAACCCATTATTGTCCCACTGCTGGACACGGGTCTCCTCTCACAATGAGAAGGAGAAGGGTAGACTTCACATACCTATGAGATTTTTTTTATAAATCTCTTAGGTATGCAGGTTTCCTCACGATGTTTTCCTTCACCGTTTAAGCAAGTGATAATTAATTTTTAATACGCACATAATTTTGAAAAATCAGAAGTGCGTGCCTGGGAATTGAACCTCGGACCCCACGATCGAGAGACTCTTAGAGAGTTTCTTAACCACTAGGCTATCACTACTTATACATACATAATAGGTTGTCATGAAATTTTGTACACACAATAACAGGGGTTCCGAAAAGGTAACCTATGTCCTTACTGTACTCCATTCCCGACTGATAGACAAATTCCTCTGACCTTAAGCGAAGCCGCGGGTAAAAGCTAGTACATAATATACCTACGTGTAAGGATTTTAAGATTACAAGAAAAATGCGAGTTGTAGTCAATCGGATGCCCGCGCCGCACCTTGTTTGCACTGGCGCGCCGCCAACTGAAGCGGTCACTAACTAATATTCGCACTAATCGCCTCAAACTAGATTACAAACTCACCCGTGCCTGTATTTGAGCGGGAACCCGCGAGTCTTAAATACTTTAACTGAAAGGTTGTTAGGTGTCTCTATAGGAACTTACAAGTGACAAGGCGACGCCCATTTTGTGTTTCAAATGCCTCTAACTAATTGTTTGTAATGATTGATACATGACTGGATACATATTTGTGGTATTGTGTAGTCATCATTTGTTTGTTTTATAATTGTTAGGTATTTTTAAGCCTTGTATTTTATAAGAAGCCAAAGAGATTTGCAAAATAATAGGTGTGATCGAATTTTCTTTAAGTTTAAAATACACATTCCCATCGTCTTTACTTAACTAAGATTGTATCCATAATAAAAGTATAATTTATGATCGAAAGTAGGTGTATGACGTAACTTATTTTATAAACTCTCAACATTATACTAACAATGTTTTTTTTTTGTTCACAGGTAAATTCATCTTAAAATTTCGATTTAAATCTTAGCGCACTACGGACAATGATGGCTTAATATGAAGCGTTTTACATAAGGTAAGATCAGTCATAGACAACAAAAAAACGCATCCACGGAAGCGAAGTCGTACACAAGTTATAACAGTTTAACAGACAAATCGTCAGTCCATCAACCGGCGTCCGTCACAGGTTCTCAGGCCATTTCCCGCAGTGTGTGCACCGATCTCGCTCCCAGCTTCCCACGGTGCGATACGTTCCAGTCGGTACCCGCAAATCGATCACGTACACTGTAAAATGGACTATTTGCAATGAAAGTATTATAGTCCCTTCACTAGTTCACGCCCGTAGCTCCACTTTTGCTTATAAGACTATTTCAAAGCGATTTTTTAGAAGACTGCGGAGATGGACTGACTACGTCTAAATAATAACATACTTTCAAATTGTGGGAGTCTATGTCACTGCCTTACATTCTTAAGCCGTCCGGTTGTTGGTTAATAATTATCTCTTTATTCCTTTTTATACTATATCTTTTTATAATCAAAAAGTTGAGATTGTTTTAATTTTGTTTGGACACGCTAATCTTTAAAAGTATCAGTGGGATTTGAATTAATCTTTTTGAGTGATAGGTCACTTATTCGGGAAGGTTCTGGGGAATTATTTATTAAATGAAGGAATAATTGGGAGAAGTGCTATGGACACTGTTTTTAAACGCGGATGAAAACGATAAATTGTTATTAAATATTCGAGGTTATCGTTTAACATTTTACGAGTGTTAAAAGCTATCGATTTCATCATTATCTCATTTTGTTTAATCGGAAACTAAAACAACAACATAAAGTTTTTATTTCATAAATCGATAAAGATTGCGATACAAAAACCAAAATGAAACGAGATTCCATTATGGAGAGACTGGTTTTGGAATTACGGATAGATAGGTACATATAAATCCGATGCAACCACTTTCGCAATAGTTTCTCTTTCTAGGCAAAAGTATGGGCTCGTGCACGCGGTTCCGCTCGGATTCTCGTGTTGTTTTTTTTATATCTAGAACGCTATATATTCGTTAGCGTAAAAGTTAGTTAGTCTATATCCGTCTTTGTAAAGAGCTACACTTTTTGTGAAATTCCTAGCAATTTATTATCTTCTTTTCCCATTTTTTTATAATGTAAGTGTAGCAGGCGAACATGCAGTCCACCTGAAGTGGCTACTGCCGCCCACGGACATCTGAATCAACCCCAGATAGGATTAGGTATTCTTACTTGAGGTCAGCCACAGATGCGCCGCTACCCCTGAGGACTAAGCTTGGAAAAGTATGTCTCCCTTACCACACCCTTCAAACGGGAACATAGCAACGCTTAACACTGCTGTTATGAGGTAGAAAGAGGTGTGGCGGTGGTGCAGCCGAGGTCGAACCATAGAGGGTTCTACCACCTTCAAACTGTATTAGTCTATATATAGGTATAGGATGTACAAAGACAATATTTCTAATATTATTTATTATTTTGTGATATTTCGTAAATAATTATAGTAACGTTGAAAAAAGTGCTGATTTTTAATTTACTGACAGCCACTCAAATTTTATTTATCATAGATCGTTACACACCATCCACCGTCATTTCAACTAAACGAAACAGAAATAATATACAGTTTAAAAACTAAAAACCACGCTAAAATCGCACAAGGAAAATCGTTAATCCTGATTCCTTACGATCCTGATGAGGAGAATCGGATAAAATCATTAAAACTGTTTATCGTCATCGGTTCTTGTTAATTATTCAAAATTTTAAATGAATCGGACCGTTCAAAGTGGGTAAAAATTGAGTTCAAAGATTCCGTTACATACAGACATAGATATAAAGAAGCTAATAAAAGCGTGATAATAAAAAATAAAAGTTTGAAACCTTACATATCAAAACGGGCTAAATAAAAAATGATCAGGTTATTTGGAGCGAAGTTCGATTCCTCCCGATTGCTTCCTAAATGTCGTTCGGGGTCCAATTTCCGATTGGAGTAGTGCCGCGATCCCAGAAAAGTAATATTTGTGTGACAGACAAATATTTTCCCTTACCTGTGTGTTATTCGCGTTTTATTATTTGTGTCTATGTATGTATGAATATATGTATGTATATTCGTTACGAGATAAATATTGTAGAGACTAATATTTTTATAGATAAAGTTTGAGGATATGTTTGTCCTTTAATTTTGATATATGTAATTTGGAAAATATTCTGATGTCAGCTGACTTAATGCCACAATCTTAGTACTCAGGGATGACGACGAATCCTGTGGTCGGTTACAGGTAGAGTTCCTGTTCTATACCTATAGTTTTAATTACAGCTAACTGGCCAAATACTCGTACACTAATTGCATCGTATACTAAATCGAAAATGTAGTTAATTGATTAAGACTTTAACACTACGTTATTACCTACACCACTGTATTCCTTAATATTTATAATCTAACCTTAATTTTATACATGGGATGCGTTACTTTAATTTTGCATCAAAACTCAAATCACATAAACTTTTTATTATCCAGAAATGCTAAGAAACAAACAAGAAACTTAAATAAATATACATTCTAAGTAGTTAGTTACCGTGTATTACATTTGTAAACAATTATAAAGCTTGCCACACACGTTTGCGTCGTGTCTCCGGCTTCCCACAAGCGGAGAGTCAACATGGCGATATATTAAATTAGAAAGATAATGTTGTGTTATTCCACTTAGATTTATTTATGCGCTTATGATAAAACGTGCAGAGCGTTTGAAGTTCAATAACTAAAAACTTAATACTACTTTATTACGAGTACACTATACCAACCACATTATGCTAAAGATTCAAATTTATAATCTAACCTTAACCTTGTCAATTTTGTCAAAACTGAAATCAAATATAACTTCTTATTATCCCGAAATGCTAAGAAACAAACAAGAAACTTAAATAAATATACATTCTAAGTAGTATGTTACCGAGTATTATAGTCCGGGTAAAACTGCTTGTCCGCTCTGAATATAGAAATGAATCACGTCGCCATAGCAAGTTGTATCACTATACCTGCTCGCAACAACTTCAGAGCGGACTAGCAATTTGGCGCGAACTATACCTTTGTAGACAATTATAAAGCTTGCCACACACGTTTGCGTCGTGTCTCCGGCTCCCCACAAGCGGAGAGTCAACATGACGATATATTAAATTAGAAAGATAATATTGTGTTAGTCCACTTAGATTTATTTATGCGCTTGTGCTAAAGTGTGCAGAGCGTTTGAACGATAACGGTCGCTGAGATTGCTTATTGAAAATGCAGACTATTGAATGTCGTAATACTCGTACTTATCTCGTCGACTCGCTTGGTGGAGCGGTAACCGCTTTTGATATGTAGAGGGTTGTAGGTTTGATTTCCGGACGTAGATATGTCTGTGATGAATTGAGATTTCTGTTCTGTCCACGTGTTTGTATACTCCTTTTCGTGTTTGAGTTTATGACACCTACAACAAATGCTAATGTTATGGTTTATGGTATCCTGGTACTATTTTTTATAATTATACCTAAACTATGAGGCAGACGGGCTACCTGATGGAAAGTAGTCACCGTCGCCTATGGACATTTGCAACACCAGGGGAGTCGCCAATGCATCGCCGGCTTTGGAGGAGAGCTCTTTTTACACCTTTTTTGAAGAGTCCCATGTCATAGCGCTCCGGGAATACCTCAGAAGGAAATTCATTTCACATCTTGCACGTCCGTGGCAAGAACGTCCGTGCAAACCGAACCGTGGAGGACCGCCACGAGTCCAGTTGGTGTGGATGGAACTTCATCCTTCGGCGAGTGGTACGATGGAGGAGATAAAGCCGGTAGAACACGCAGAGGGAACCTATGTCCCTCCGTAAGCTTAAAGGTTCTAACCGTAACTATGAGAGTAGAAAGAGTTTTATCGGTTCTCCATTAAGTCTTTAAGGATTGGAATACGTCTAAGCCATTCTTATTTGGATAGGAAATTCTTACCCAGCAGTGAGCAATGGCAATAATAAATCGATAACAACATACAACAATTATTAGTTTTAATTTGCTTATATTGTGAATACATTGGCTAACGTTTTAATATTCCCCGTTTTAATATAAGCATTCCGTAGTATTATTGTGATAAACTGTTCATTTTCTTACTACTGGGGATAGTTTGTCGGACGCTCCCCGCATTTATTTAATGGAAGCCTTTGTCTCGGGCCCGGCTGCTGAACTTATCTGATTTTAATCTTTTAAGCTTAATTGAGAAGTGTTTTTGTAATCACTTCTGCGTTGTTATTTATGTAGCTGCTACCTGAGTTTGTTTTCTTTATTAACGACTAGAATGAAAATTGTAATTTAGATTGTCTAGCTATTTGAATTAATAAATAGCGCTTTGTACGCCTAGAGCCTAATCCTGAAGTTATTGTTTTTTTGGTTGCGATAAATTAACTAATAATTGAACTTGTCTTTTGTAAGACCACAAACAGGCATTGCTGAAAAATAAATTTAAATTCAAAATTTAGAAGTTTAGGAAGGTATGTATATTCTGTATGTCAGATCTATGTCGCTGGTCGAAGAGTTAGCACTAACGGGCACTTGGTGTCAAGTGGTCACTATAGCCCATGTGTCATCTAATCAGAACTAGCGCTGATCATTCCATATATGATGACTGACGTGGAATTCAAATTTCTACAAGATTTTCAGTAACAGACGTTTTCAGTTCTCCTGTAAACTAGAACGAAACAGTTACAGTTTTTTATTCTGATTCACGATTGTCAATGAAATAATTTATCGAATCGGAAACGCAGTAAAAACGTATTTTTTACGATCGACGTATCGATATAACCTTGGTCAGGGTTCGGTTAGTTGGGCCCGATCGTCCGTGACATCCGCCGTAGCGTATCGGTTATCTATCTCGATTAGATATCTGTAAATTAGGGATGTTACCGACCACTGTAACAGTTACCAAAATCGTCGGATATCTGAAATGAGAACGATGTATCCGGAACCTTTTCTGGGTCTGTGTTAGTGTGTTGTTTAGTTTTGATGGTTAGTTTGAGTGGTTTTGATTCTGCTTCAGCAGGGTTAAATTCCTAACATGTTTTAGGTAGCTATGTTATTTCGGCCATGTGACAAAATACCTCTATTTTTTATTTCTCATAATGTTTCTTTTGACACTAGCAACTACACTAAACCATATACTAATAATTTAGATTATGTATCCTATTTTAATCTCCGATGATATTATTAAATAAATATATCATGATACGATTAAATTTTGCTGGATATCCACATTATCTAATTCATTCATTTTAATTAAAACAAATAAATAACTATGAGTAGCTAGGTATTGTAAATTATGTCATATTGTATCCTGTTCAGAAACTGATAAATGATTGTAATATTTTTAACTCCTTATCAAAATCTTGATCCGAAATCATACATCTTTGACAACCCTACTATAAATGGAATGAAATCGTAATCGAGGGCCGCTGTACACGATACGAGTGCATTGTGTGAAACTAATTGTTGTGACACGGGGATAATTATAATTGTATAAGAAATATTGTGGTAATAATATTTATAATATCATTTCAAGATATAACGTGTTGTTATAAAATAAATTATTAGAATGTTTCATTACCTCTATTCTTTTAAACTTAAGATCTGGTTAACTAAATTGTTCTTTGTCTAAATTATACTTGTAAACTTGTGTCTATTTATAAGGTTATATCATATTAATTGAAAAAAAAAGTCAAAATCAACGGGCTGCACTCTAGGAATGCTGGCAAAAGTGAAATCTTTTGAAACCCAACAATAAAATATAATGAATAATAAGAACCGAATAATAAAATATAATGAATAAAAAAGGAAACTGAAACCCATTGACATATTTTTTTACGCTGATACCGGATGACATCTTGACTTTTGCAGTTTGCTTTACCGTCTTACGAATTTTCAATCAGGCTACGTCTCCTGACGCGAGTTTAACATTTTTAACCATCACAAAAAGTGCACAACGCCGCTAAAGAAGTTATCACTTTAAAAATAAGATCCTTTAATATCGAGAAATAAAAACCTATTATTTCTTTTATATATTAAGCTAAAAACGCTTTCTACACTCACAGCCCCACACTAGGATTCCCTGTATCGTGGGTACTATGGACACACACAGTGACAAATACACAAACACCCAGACCCAGAAACAGAAATCTAAATTCATCTACTACTTTATCGCTATGATAAAGTAATATATCATCGTTACCTATTAAGTAAAGTTGAGGGATCAATTTCGATTGTGACTCGATATACATTTGGAAGCTCGCAAAGTTCGACTTTTGCGAGTCTTTGGATCCTATGCAAAGGTTACCGCTGGATCGAGTTACATGTCTATTTATTATTATGTTGATTTGTAGTGATTTTAACGTTATGAAACAAACAAGAATACAGGGTGTCCCGTAAGTACCACGACAAACTTGGGGAGAACATAGGTGAGGGTCTGACCTCACTGGGAAAAAAAAATTACCTTAATAAAAGTGTCACCGTTTTTGCACTATCAATTGTTTTAGATTTTTTTAGTAATTCAGCCCTCTTCATCTTCTTTCGTTAACTGCGTGTACAAATTTGGTGATGCAGTGTTTATTTTTTCTGTTAAATACTATCAGATAGTTGGTCTATCATATTGAAATGTAAATTGGTTAAAAGATGTAAAGGAACTATGAAAAAAATAGGGATATTTTTAGATTTTAATTTTTTTACTATTTTTCTCTCAACTTTGACTCGTCGCGGTGAAAAAAAAATGTACTGGACTATAAGTGTACATTGCGCAAAAAAATATGTCCAGTTAATAGAGATTTCAAAAAGGTACCACACTTACTCTTTAAAGTTGAAGAAAAAAAAGTTAAGACCGTTTTTGCATGAAAGGGACTGAAACCAACTAAAACGTAGTGATCGACTTTTTATTTAAATTACGGTTTCTACCGACTCACAACGTGTCAGGCAGTACTAAATCACATTATTACCTAGTTACACACTTAAAAATATCATTCTTAATTTGTAAAAAAACAATTTAGTAACTAACTAGCAAACAAAGTAATACAATTTATTAAGTCAATTTTTACCTACTTTGAAGTGTCGTTTCGAAGTGAAACTTCGTACATGTATGTAATTTGAATGACAATACTATAATATGACATCTTGGAACAGATCTGATGATGGAGCCAGCAGGTGCATGGTTCATTTCTTAGTAAATCCCTCGAGTTTGGGCTAAATTGGTAAGAGATTTACCATCCATATCCTGGCTCCATCATCAGATTAGTTCCAAGACGTCATATTATGGTATTGTCATTCAAATTACATACATGTACGAAGTTTCACTTCGAAACGACACTTCAAAGTAGGTAAAAATTGACTTAATAAATTGTATTACTTTGTTTGCTAGTTAGTTACTAAATTGTTTTTTTTACAAATGAAGAATGATATTTTTAAGTGTGTTACTAGGTAATAATGTGATTTAGTACTGCCTGACACGTTGTGAGTCGGTAGAAACCGTAATTTAAATAAAAAGTCGATCATTACGTTTTAGTTGGTTTCAGTCCCTTTCATGCAAAAACGGTCTTAACTTTTTTTCCTTCAACTTTAAAGAGTAAGTGTGGTACCTTTTTGAAATCTCTATTAACTGGACATATTTTTTTGCGCAATGTACACTTATAGTCCAGTACATTTTTTTTTCACCGCGACGAGTCAAAGTTGAGGGAAACATAGTAAAAAAATTAAAATCTAAAAATATCCCTATTTTTTTCATAGTTCCTTTACATCTTTTAACCAATTTACATTTCAATATGATAGACCAACTATCTGATAGTATTTAACAGAAAAAATAAATACTGCATCACCAAATTTGTACACGCAGTTAACGAAAGAAGATGAAGAGAGCTGAATTTCTCAAAAAATCTGAAACAATTGATAGTGCAAAAACGGTGACACTTTTACTAAGGTAATTTTTTTTTCCCAGAGAGGTCAGACCCTCACCTATGTTCTCCCCAAGTTTGTCGTGGTACTTACGGGACACCCTGTATATTTATCTTAATCTGTGATATTAGTCATTATTATATGTTGTGATCTTTTTTACTTAAAAGCTCTCACATAATGGATATTAATTAAGTACATACTTTGTTTTTTTTTTTTAAGAAATGTACCTGTACTATAGCTATTTCAATAACAATTTTTACTATATACACTTTTCACTAATTTTTGTTTTAATAGCCGTTTATAAACGTATAAATTATGTTTATTTCGACAACATAACAATGATAATTAATGTGGGACGCCTGAATTTTAATAAGTTCTTATTACTCTTTTTTGCTTTACATTAAAATTGCGTGTCAGTTGAAGTTTGTTTAAGTGGTCGGCGAGAATTATAATTATACTATTATTGTAATAAAGGTATTAAAAATATTGTGAATTAATTAATTAGTAAGATTATCAAAGATGGAACTTTGCGGTTTTTGAAATATAATATATGAGCGAGTTTAGCATATGTTATAGGGTGATCTTGGTTGTGAATAGAACAGGATCTTGTAGTTGGAAAAATAGCAAAGCCCTATTGAATATTGTTTCTACTAGAGTTGAGGTACACCGAGCGTTTTCCACTGTTAATCATATACCTACTTACCAAAGTCTGGAGCTATTTAGCGTGAGTTAATTTCAAAATAATGTTATTTTCTCCGAGTACTTTAAAAACTATTTTTTTAGATTAAAGTGTTTTTTTTTCCTAAAAGCTCCTTGTCTTCAAATGTTTAATTTGTAGATATTTTCTTCTTTTTTAATTAGGTTATAATTTTCTTTAAGATGACACCGTCTATTAAGTGCATTTCCATTTGCTCAGCTTTAAGCATTAAATAAGTATAGGTAGTGAAGTTAATGTTTTACATGTCCAAGAGAACAGAAGATTCATCACAATAAACCACTCATGAATACTTAAGTAATGTATTCTAGCTTCCCGGGCAAGTTATTCTTGCTTGTAAGCGCCAATGTTCTACTTATTAGATGCGCTTTTGAGCTTCAAATTGTTAGAGATCACAATGAATTGTTAATCGTCAGATCTATCTCAGTTTGGTGTTACTTCGTTGGTGGGAACAAAGTTTTTGCTTTTATGCTGTAACATGGATTTTGATTCTTGACATAACATACAGAAACAGAGGTTGGCAGTACAATAATATTATGCAAAAGAATAATACTCACGCGTTTGTTTGTGGCAAAAGTTTATGCCGTATTTTATACAATAAAAATAAATTGAACTCAAATCAAAATTGTCTGTCAATAAATAGTTCTTTAGTCATATTTTTTTGATATCAAAATCTAATTTGATTAGACAATTAAAAACACTCTTAAACATTGAAAATTATCTTTTTCTTTGTCTTCCAAACGTCATTTGTTGGCACTTCAGGTATCAAGATGATAGCTTATTATTTCAATTATAATTATGGTTATTTCCATATTAGCCAATGGTCAGTCAATCAGCTTAAGTAATGGTCACCACAATCCAGGGACGTTACAAGGAAACATAATATGAGGATAGACAATTTTACATGGCTACCTCGAAAACATCAATAACTTTTAACTAAGTATTAAACAGTGCAATCGCATGCAGGCATGCATACCCGCGTGTTACGTAACCGAGTGCGCAACTCTTGAATAGCAATCTCTAACAATGAATAGTTAATCGTGGAACTTGCGTCTCTCTCAGCTCCTTCGCTGCTCCAAATTGGGGACTAACTTTTTAAATAGATTTCTTGTGCTTTTAATGAGGTCGCCTAATATATAATGTGATGACAGGAATACTTTGACACATGGACGATTCCAGGTTCGATTTCCAGCAAGAATGACGTCTTAAAATGACTATTTAAAAACTGCTTTGTCTGGTTGTGTATGTCTGTTTGTGTCGTGATAACGAGCAAACACTATTCTAAAGAAATGGTACATGTCCCTGTACGTAACTGTGTCTTCCAAATGATGGCTTTAGTGGTACTTCGGGTATCCATATGATAGTTTAAGCAATATTACCATATTAGCCAATGGCCAGTCAATGAGCATACGTAGTGGTCACCACAACCCAGAGATCCTAGAAGGAAACATAAGAATCGAAAACATCAATAATTTCAGTCGCATGCATACAAGCATGCATACCCGCGTGTTACGTAACCGAGTGCGCAACTTTTGAATAGCAATCTCTAACAATGAATAGTTAATCGTGGAACTTGCGTCTCCGCTCTCAGCTCCTTCGCTGCTCCAAATTGGGGGCTAACTTTTTAAATAGATTTCTTGTGCTTTTAATGAGGTCGCCTATTATATAATGTGATGACCCGCGTGGAACACTTTGGCACGTACACGGTTCCAGGTTCGATTTTCAGCTAGTTCGATTTTAAGATATCAATCTTAAAAATAAAGACCACTTTTATAAGAAAATCGATCTTCAATAACTTAAATCAGTTACTGAAGACGTGTTAGTTAAGGGTGTATGATGGACTGGCATGGAATTATGTGTCAAATATGATGTAACTAACAGTGCATCGAAGTCACACAGATTACAAAATGCAAAATGAAAATGCCTAGAATATAAGCTTTCATTCGGCTAAATAATGTTCCTTTTGAAGATCTTCGGGTTATTCAATCTTTTTTTAGGAAATATTATATGGTCTCAGTATTAAAAGGATTTTGTGTCCTATCCTGCTTTAATTATCTCAACATTAATTATCACAGTCAGTAAAAGCATATGTGCCTAGAAAGGTACTACTTACACTAATCATATGTAAATTTTGAGCGCTCTTCTAACTTTAATATTAAGTTATGTTAGTTAGCATGTCACTTCTGCTAACTACAGTTTTAACGAAGCATTTAGTATTCGGGCTTTGAGCTAATAGACCAAATAATAAGTTTTCTAAACTTTGTTACATAGTAGAGTTGCTGGGTTGCTACTAAAGTCACGTAATGTTTTTCGAATTAACATTTTAACTTCGCTTTTATGAAGAAGAGGATGTGATGAAACAACAAATTGGTTGGTTAAACGGCTGCAACTTTAGCAAATATTCAGTTCCTTCAGCAACTATCGCTTAAGCGATAGAAGCCTATGGGCGGTTCGACTATGCGACCATCGCAGACCAGGGATGGTATCAAAAACATAAGAGACGTGCCACCTCATTGGTCACTTAAACCTTTATACTCCAGAGGTCTAAGATGGAACGTCTTTCCTTTGATTCCTTTACATTAGCGGACATAACATAATACAGACTAAAACAGTAGTAAGTGAAAATTTTTGATCAAAACCTTTAAATGTATACCACATTGACTAGTTTTTGGTCGAAAATTTTCACTATGTTAGCTTCGTCGTCGTTATTATTCCAATGCTGGGCACAAGTCTCGTTTCGGTCGGAGAGATGCGCCAAAAGCGCCAAAGCTTACTTATACCACGCTCGTTAAATTTTAGAATATTGAGGTAAATCTCCATTCCTTCGCAATATATTCATTTATAGTTTAAATAGCTATAATAATTAATTTCCAAAACCAATGTGAAGTTGCAAATCAGTCCCTGTTTAAAACTCGAAGCCAGATCACTTGATAGGACCTAAACTTATACCAAACTTGTATACGACGACAAACATTTAAATTGATTATAAAAATACCTTTGTATTATACAAATGAAAATTGGGCGAAACTCCTACAAGCAACAGAGTCTGGATGCCTAACTACTCTCTAATTAATATCAGGCATCAGATTACGTTCATTCGTCTAGCAATCATGTTACGTATTAAATCTGTTTTGTGAATCCGCGCGCTTCTCATACGAAACGTTAGTGTTTCGTCATAAAATCCTCGAAATATTTTCCCTTAACTATTCTCTGAAATCGTCTATGTGTTA
This sequence comes from Epargyreus clarus clarus, assembly GCA_014595695.2. Taxonomy (NCBI): domain Eukaryota; kingdom Metazoa; phylum Arthropoda; class Insecta; order Lepidoptera; family Hesperiidae; genus Epargyreus; species Epargyreus clarus. The sequence continues at coordinate 1,059,244 of JACTTY020000086.1, read as the reverse complement.
GGTATTACTCAAAGAGTAATAATGTTAAGTATATAAAAATTATTTCATAAATGGAAAATTAAAATTCGTGTAATAGTAAACTTAGGTACTGAAAGTAAAATGAATTGAATTTAATGAGTCTTGTCAACATAAATTCCAAATGAATCTGAGGTAGAAGGAAAATTAATTTTGCTACATTATTTAATTCGATTGTTACGTAGTACGTACGCCTGCATTAAACTACCTTTATTACCTAACTACCTTTGTTCACAAATTTACTTTTGGCGGCATTCATTAACCCAAGTTCACCGGTTTATTTTAAGCGTCAGTAAAATAAATGTAAATGATTTTTTGCAGTTTTTTGTTTTGATTGAAGTTCGCGATTAATCGTGTGCATGACTAGCAAAAAATAACAGGAAAATGTTAACAAACGTAACAATACGTAAACATCAAACTGGCCAATAAAAAGTTATATTTAGAATCCTACCTACCTAAATACCTACTGAGATGTCACAGATTTTTATTTACGTACCTACTCGTACTTAATGCTTTATAGCAATTTTATGTTATGTAAGATATTAAAAGACCGCGTAAATGTTAATTGGTCAGTCAGAAGAACAGTTATAAGGCAAGTAACACATGAACATGAGCTTTTTATCATTAACTAACTTATAAATATTTCTAAAAAAAACTGTCTACTAATTATATCCGTTAAAGAACACATCAGCTTAAACACTATATTGCACTAATAAGTGTTATCGTCGTTAATAAGAAGCTTGGATATTAACGATATCACATTTTTATAACGTTACATTAAAGTAATAAGTGACTCATTTGATACTACAGTTTAAAAACAGATGCGGGTAGGTGAAGTGGGGACGACACCTTGGCGGCGCTCGAATTAACAGAGAGCGACATTCTGGTCGGAGACTTCAGCAAGAGCAGTCGAATAACGGAGATACTTGTGTAGTTATAATACTTCTAATCACTAGTGTGAACTTACTTACGTATAATTGTTATATCGTTACTCTGTACCGTTTATGTGACTATATTATTACATGACTTCAAGACCTACAGGATGAGTTTGATTTCATCAGAAGTGTACAAGAACCAGCTCACAATCATGGACGGCGATTCGTAAGTACGAACATACTTGACACAGGAATAAAAACCGTGAGTTAAAACATTATTATGTCATATGTGAATTCATCTTGGTAGAATAAGTAAAAATGGGGGTAGATAAATGTCGTTGATGTAAGGGAAAACTCATTTGAATTAAGAAAATGGATAGATTGAGACTAGTAATTCAATGAAATGTTAATACCCTCTGAAAATGATATACTTAAATTTTGTGAACAAACTTTACTCTTATCAAATTACTTGTTAACATTGTAAACTGAGGTGTTTACTTCAAAATAAGTGCATTTTCTGTGAAGAAGTGTCTAAAAGTAATTTTGCAAGGCAGTTCTTGTGGTAAATCTGTCCATTTGGTTAAATTCTGTGGTGTAAAAAGTAAATCCTAATTGTTCTAAAGTTACACCTACTTTGAAATATATAGAAATACACGTACTTATGAAAATATTTTAAGGATCTTTAATCTTAAATGTCAGGCTTTATAGATATGGGAACCTAATGGTTGTTAATATAGGCTAATGTACGCCAGAAATTGCATACAGGTTAGATTTGAATTTATTTTTGATAACTTTTAATGTTTCAAACGGGGTTTACGTATATGCGTTTGTTTTTATTGTATGGAAGGGACTATGCGGTAGCAACAAACGCAGTTACAGAGTACAGTATACCTACTTGATATAAGTGACACGTTTATTAAGTTGCAAAATTTTGATTATTCATAATTGTACAGAAATGTATAATATCTACGTGGTACATATTTAACTGCCTGCAAAAAAGTATCACGACCACGGTATTGAGTGGCTGAGTGTACCCAGGAGGGAAATGGTAAATGAGTTTAAGGTTTATTGTTTTTTCTTTTTGGATATTAATTGACTATATTTAAAAATAAACTTGCATTCACATCTACATTGTTCACATTTTCATTTTATAAATCAATGAAAGTTTCCTTTTGATTTCATATACTTGATACGTAATTGTTATGAAAGAAGCATACGTACGTTGCCAAATTTAGATTTCCATCAATTCTAGGCGAATTCACGCAGTACTGTGTACTACTGTGTTTTGACTCCCATAAAGTATAAATGCACATTAGTTAATGATCTATAAGAAAACTGAGAAACTTATGCGCAGCGGTCTTTGGAATATTATATATAAAAATATCTCTCTTATCTCCCATTCTACTTCAGACTGACTCACTTATACATAATATTAAATGTCTGTTTTAAATTTAGTATGCAACGTTTCGTTTTGTATTAATATTTCTTTACATCTCGTAATTTTAAATCTTTAAATTTCAATTTGAATTTGACACATTACACGTCCTTTTGGTTTGAAAATTGGGCACTATCAAATACTGGTAAATGAAGTTTGTACCTTAAACGTTGAGACGCTTAGACTATCGATATTATTAATTATGTGAGCCATTTACGAAATGATAAACGGGATCCACTTTGTATGGGATTGAGAATAAATTATTTAAGTAAAATAATAATAATAATAATAATAAATTGATGCTTTTATAACTTGAGCTTAGTTCTATTTACAAGTTACAGCAATTAAGTTATTATACGTATTAAGTGAGAAACGGTCACTGAAGCCTACATAAATTTAGATAGTCTCTTGTATACCATATTTAAAATGAGTCTTGCCTGCGACTTTGTTCATGTGGAGTCAGAATATAATTTGAATTGCATTTTTAAAACGAGTCTTGCCTGCGACTTTGTTCATGTGGATTCAAAATATAATTTGAATTGCATTTTTAAAACGAGTCTTGCCTGCGACTTTGTTCATGTGGATTCAAAATATAATTTGAATTATACAATGCCCTCTGTCAAGATCACGGAGTACGTTAGTAATTTGGAATTGTCCATTACCTGGTCATGTAATGTTTTTTAAAAAAAATGTATACTTTTGACATCGACTTCGTAGTTTTGGTTTTAATGCATTTTCAAATATACAAACCGACAGACAATTTTTCTTTTTCAAATATATTCGATGTAAACACGTGAAGATTTCATTCTTATTATATGTATATCATAGCCAAATGAATAATAATGTAATCAAATAAAAGCATAGGTACATTTCGATGGGATTTTCTTATACAATAATTTACTTTTCATATAAATTTCATACGGTTCACAATTGCGTCATGTCTAGGTTTTCTCTATAGAAACATCGAGCATCTCCTTGAGAGTGTTGGTTGTAAATGATACATATTATATTAATATAATCTATATAGATATTACGCACTAATATAATTTTTATTACAAACTATATAAAAGTCAGGTGAAGCCGAGGCGTTTGAAATATATATAATAAATATGAATTGTTCGGTAATAAGGTGTATCATAAGATAGTTTGACTAACTGTTTGTTTGGCTGGCTGGTATAAAATCATGATCAACTTTAATAGACCTTTTTCAGGTCATAGAAATTTTAGGTTGTGATTGATAAGGAGCCACATGTTATGTAAAACAGTTATAGTTTTAAATCTGACGATCGTGATGAGACAAAATTAGAATCGGACAAGATTATTAAAATCATGTCATGTCATAGGTATTTCAAAATTTTTAAATAAATCTGACCGTTCAAAGTAGGTAAAAATCGAATTCAAATATTCCGTTACATACATACAGGTCAAGTTAATAAAAGCGTGGCAAAAATAAAAGCGTGTTTAAAAAAAATCTTTTATCAGTTGTAGACACAAATAAGTATAGTTAAATAATGGCCGGTTTCTGAAGTCATTTTTCTTGGTAGGTAGTTTACGAGTGTGTATTCAATAACACTATCCGTTTGATAACTACCTACGGAAAAAAAAATCCGCTTCCGAGGAACTCAATGTAAGACAAGGTCTGTTTAAACTCCGTTTAGATTAACGGACCATTTTAATGTGTTTATTCTTTCCATAACATTATTTGATTTTTTTTTTTTAAAAAACGACGTTTGCGTAAAGTCTAGCAAATCTTCCTTAGTATAATGCATAACTTTTACAGTAAAATAGCCCAAACTATAACTTCCTTATGGGAATCTTAATTTAAAACTTTTGGTGAAATAAAAAAAAAAAAAAGTTAAGTAGTTAAGCCATACACAATTGACAAGTATGTCGCTGACGTGAACGCATGGGTCCTTTGCTTTGTTAATTAAATTTTGAAATTCATGTAATAGTATGTATTATTATAACTGAATATAAATTCAATTTAATGTAATGAAATTTCTTTCTGACTTTCAAAAGTGGGTTATGTGGCCCTACTTTGAAAGAAATAATTTGAATTTGTGATAAATAACGTAAAAAAATTGGGTTCATACAACTTATACGTGTTATATTGTGTGAAATTCATGGTTAGTTTACCATTATTTAGTCTTTAACTTTGATATCATTCATTTCAAATATTCACGATATATTATTATTTTGATACTGCTTCATCAGTTGATAAAAGACTTACATTGGAAAGGCAACTATTTGTATAAAATAACATTGTAATAATTAAAAGAAGTACTAAGTAGTAATAAAATAATTTTATAATAGTATTTTGAGTCGCACAGATTCATTTAGTGGCCAACTATAGATCTATCTATCTATCAGTATAACAGTTATTGAACAGGTTGTTGAGCATTCCGAAATGGACTAATAAGATAAACGTCGTTATTCTGATGCGTAACTTTATCGAATCAATAGTTGTTGGAGATTTAACTATTGGACTTAGAATCCAGACATAAGTAAAGTGGGCAGCTAGATGTTGTCATTACTGTAGGTGTAGGAAACTTTTTTAGTTTGATTTTTATTTATCTGTAGTTAAGATGGATTAGTGCAGATGCCTCGAGCAGTGTAATGTTCGCGGGTGTCTCTTGGTGATGCATATGGTTGGGTGTATGTATGTATGTATGTTGGGTGGATGTATTACATTGAGTGAATATTGCATTTTTAGAGTAAATTTGAGTTGAGCACTGGCCGAATGTTATCGTAAACAAGGTATAAAAACTGCGGTGATACATGACTAGAGTGATCCTATATGAACATCACCTAGTTTAAAACCGTGTGTTTTATTATTTAACAATGGTCTAATGCATTCGCTTCAATACCTGTCGCGCATATGACATTTATGTAAAGAGTCCTTATGAACTATGCCTGCAACAGAAATCCGTGGTGAACACTGTTGGGGCAGATTTATAACCTAGGTAATACACAACTAGTGTGATTCTATATGAACATCACCTAGTTTAAGCCTTGGTTCGGATCAACAGTTCGGGCTTTTTACATGCGAGTCGGTATTGCAAGAAAATGCGTAGAGTTTAAGCCATGTTTTTGATAAACAGTTCGGGCCTCTTACGTGCGAGTCGGTATTACAAGAAAATGTGTAACTCTTCTGGACTTAGGCATTAAACAACTGGTTTTCTTTTGCAGCTCTTGCATCAGACCATACACGATCGAGGACGAACGTGTGAGCAGGACGGCCGAATGTTATCGTCGTTAATAAGAAGCTTGGATATTAACGATATCACATTTTTATAACGTTACATTAAAGTAATAAGTGACTCATTTGATACTACAGTTTAAAAACAGATGCGGGTAGGTGAAGTGGGGACGACACCTTGGCGGCGCTCGAATTAACAGAGAGCGACATTCTGGTCGGAGACTTCAGCAAGAGCAGTCGAATAACGGAGATACTTGTGTAGTTATAATACTTCTAATCACTAGTGTGAACTTACTTACGTATAATTGTTATATCGTTACTCTGTACCGTTTATGTGACTATATTATTACATGACTTCAAGACCTACAAGATGAGTTTGATTTCATAAGTCTACTTGTTCTTTCGAAGGTAATTTATAAAAAGATAAAATGGTCGTGTTTTTGTATTATTCAAGCTTTAAGAAGTCACGGACGAAGTAGAAGAAACAGGTGGATTCGACACGCGAATGGCATATTAATTCACCTCCTTAGCCAACCATGGAGAGGTCAAACTCTTATCAATAAATTCCTTAAATTTTCGGGAACATTCGCATTTTTTACAATGTACCTTTCTTAATATAAAAATCCGTAGATTAGATTAGGCGGTTTTAAAAACATTAAGGATGCTAAAAAAAACTATTGAGACATAACTTAGGCACCCCCTCCCATTTCTCCAAGCTGGTAGAAGACATTGTGCCTCTGACACTGGCCACACCTCTTTCTGCCTAATAACAGCAGTGCTAACTTATAAGTGGGTGTCGTAAAATAAAACATACTTTTCCGAGACGTTTGCAACTTAACCGCAGGGGTAGTAAAGCATTTTTGGTATTTTTTCAGGTAGGATTCTAATTTTATCTGGGGTTGATTACAGATGTCTATGTTGTCAATACCATTGACATCTATAATAATCTTTCTCCACTTACCAAGTAGACTTTACGTTTATTTGTTACTGCAATATAATAAAAACAATAGTGTTTCGTAAATTTCGATCGATCGAAGCGGCATTTTCAGACGATCTGCGATAAAAGCTTTTTACAATCATGAGCGAAATAGGGTCATTGTAATCCCGAGAATCCTAGAACATTTCTATGCTAATCCAGATTATCCAGTTTTTGATGCGATTAACCACTGTACTGTCATCTTGATACGAAGAAAGGAAACATTTTACATGGAAATGCTTCTAGCTATATTAATGTCCAACTACAAAAATGTGGCAAGTACGAGAATGGACTTTATTCGCATTTCTCTATTTGTTTTTAATAGAAATATTAAACACCTGATGTATTTCATTTCATTTAAATACATTTCAGGGTTAATTTGCAAATTGTCTTACGATCGATACAATTATCCTATCTCAAATTTAGACATTAATTATGTTAAGTGAAATACTGCTAATTGTGTAGGTAATTACTTAATTTATTTTCCAACATAACGTTTTGTTATGAATGGCCATATACAATGTCCAATAAATCAATCTGTTAAATTTCTATATCGTTAGGGGGAAATGGGAGCAATTTCCAACGCAATGCCGTTGTCACAACGTTCGCACGGAAAGCGTGAAACAAGCTGAAAGCCATTTAGTAAGGGGCGAGCAATGAGTGGGAATTTCACGTCTTCCTGAAAATTAATGAGAAATGACGCTTACGACGTTTGTCGATCGCGCCTCACCGCCACAATACGACGCCGGTGGCGGGCGCTCGCTGCCTAGCGCCTGCCCGCCGACTAATGACTACGACGCGAAACCGTAAAAACATGTTCGTCTTTATCCGTCGTTCGCGACCAATCTCCGCCGTCTCTTTCCCCCCGCACCCAGAGCGGCAACGCTGCGTTACAACCCGGATAAATTACATCCTATTAACTATATTCCGGTGCTCGATTTGCGCTTCACCGTTGCCGAGTGTAAGGATTAAAATTGCATGCGAAATGTTTTCAACTGTCGTAAATGTTTACCTTAGACTTTATCGCTTTCATTATAAAGTCGACGTCGAATCGTTACGGCGATGCGTTGTATCGTTCCGGTTTCGTTGGCGATTATTAATTTGCTGTCAAATAAAGGGGCCGCTCACTTGGGCGTGCGAGTCGGCGCAAATATCTGCCATACTTCGGAATCGGTAGTGATTATTTTTTGTTGCTTCGACCGGATTCGCAGACCGACTCGGACATTTTGGAGCACTATATTTTAGTCTTGTAACGTCGGTGGAATGCTCGCTCGCTTTTTAATTGGGAAATAAAAAACGGATTAATTATTTTTTGGGCTTACAACTCTACTAGTTAGTGTTTCTTTTATTTTCTACTTAATGATATGAGATCTTAATTTAATTTTCTGTGGTTAAGATTTATACTTATTTATAATGTACAACTAACATATTAGCATCTACTTTTGTGTTGCAATTTTCAAAGACGATGATATACTGGACCATTTAAGATGTGTTTCTTTTATAATACAGTTTAATAGCGTTACAGATTAATAAATAGTTACTACGTAAATAGCGCAGAGGCATTAAAACCACTACCTATATAAAAATGTATTTTATATCATTTTATACTCAGGATGAACGCGGGGTAAAGCAGCTAGATGTATTCATACAAACCTCGTAGGTACTCGGGTGTTCCAATTTGACCTCATTGTTATTCAACGCGAGATGAAGCGGATTCGGCTACGGCAATTTCAGATGCATTAGGGTTTTGTGAAAATTGAGTGTCTTGTGATTTTTTTTTGGATGAATTTTAATTTATTCTGAAGAGGCCTTTTACAACGATGACACCAATGTCAGTTGAAAAATGGGATTATCAAATTAAAATTATAGCGACTTTTTAATGGGCGTATCATTAATGTTAGTTATCTGACTGTACGAATTAAGATATTCATCAGTATATGAAGCGATTTAGTTTCAGCAATTTCGAATTTACGTTTTTGAGAGTAATAGCTTTACCTACTATTTAACTTAATTCTATCGTTAGAAAATTGTAGAGTCGGCAACCTATTAATGTTTTCCTTCCTTACTTGGTAATAATACAACTGATGAAACGCGTTAAAATTCATTTTTTAGGGCCATCCGTCTACTTAGTAACAAGAAGACCTTCATCTTTAGCTAAGGCAACATGTTTAGAATTCATCCATCTTTTCTTATTAGAATGACAGTTGCCAAAAGGATTTTAAGAACACGAAGAGCGTATCTTAGTATTTTAGTATTTAGTATAATTTTAGTATTTTGTGTATCTTAGTATTTTAGTATAAGTTGTGGCTCAAAACACCATAAGCCGCCGGAGCAATTAAAACTCACGAACCCTACACAATATCATCATAAACATTATAATTTAATTGCATTTCATAATTTTATGTTACAGTTTACATAAATTTCCTTCTTGATGGAGACCTTTGTAATTTTAGTACCTAAGTTGTATCCAAATTCCAAACTATAAACTTAGACCTTATATCCTTGTCCTTTAACGTAGCTTACGATAATTAGGACGCATTGTATTTTGGTACAGATAAATAACATAACTCTTATTAATCAGGCCGACCTCAGGTAGGAATATCTAATCCTATCTGGGGTTGATTACAGATGTCTATGGGCGGCAGTAGCCACTTACCATCAGGTGGACTGCATGTTCGTCTGCTACTCCTATATTATAAAAAAAGGCGCCGCTACCTCTGAGGACTAAGCTGAAATGCTACAGAATAGTATGTCTCTCTTACCACACTCAACAAACCAGAATACAGCAGCGCTTAACACTGCTGTTATAAGGCAGAAATAGGTGTGTCTCTGGTGCCGCACTACAGAGGATTCTAGCACCTTCAAAGATATAAGAACTGCATTATTAAGATTCATATAGGTATAAGTTTATGGAACACATGTGCCCCATTCGTGTACAGATAAATGCTCCGAGCCTCGTGTGGTTCCAATTCAATCTGATTGTTATTCAACGCCGTGAACGGTGGATTTGACTACGGTATTTTCGATGCATTAGAATTTTTGCAAACAACGGATTCAACGGCGGATAGATTTCCATTAAAAGGTTTAAAATCTGATATAAAAATAGAGAAAGTGAAGGTAATAATAAAAATAATAAACGCTTTCTACACTCACAGCCCCACACTAGGATTCCCTGTGTCGTGGGTGCCATGAACACACACATAAACAAATACACAAACACCCAGACCCAGAAACAGAAATCTAAATTCATCATTTAGACATCTGTCTGGCCGGGGATCGAACCCGGGACCCTTTGCGCGTCAGACCGGTACGTAGAAGGTACGTTATTTAATATGAAAGTAATGATGAAGATTAATTCATATTACGTTATTTGATAATGGTATGGCCACACTACGTATCTATAGCATTAAAACACATTGCATGATATCATTATGTTTATGTAGGTTTTTAATTACTGTGTGTCTACTTATGTCATATTATTATTAAATAAAATATATTTTAAATCATTAGTATATTCGTAATATAGGTACCAACATGTAGGATGTAAGGACTGCAGGGAAATATATAAATCTGGTCTGATCCAATTTTACGTAATTGTTATTCAACGCGGTACAGCGTATTCGACATTTTCGATATATTAAGAATGTAAACATGAGGAAAGCGTTTTTTTTAATATTCGTAAAATGACCAAAACCATATAACCCTTAACATAAAAGACAATCAGTAACGGTGTTACCATTTATTTTTTATTTAAGTATTTAACATGTACCTATATCGATATCGATGTGTACAGATCGTGCATATGTGGTAGCACCTTTATATTCCTTAATTTCTTCGCTCGTACAACCATTTCAATCAAAACTTTAACGTAACTAAGTACCTAGTAACCACTACGTCCGCTCCTAGACTAAACTTCATCAGGAATGTGTGTTTAGTCACGATTTTAAAGTTCCCGTTTAAGTCGGATAATCGTCTTTTGAGGCGGTTTAAGGGTTAACATATCCATTACTCACTGAGAGGTTTATGTAAAGCCCTCTAGTTTTTGGTAGAATAAGGAGTAATTAATGATGAGACGGTAAGTGGGTTGGTTGGCCACAACCAGCCAATGTGATTGTAATAGTCTTTCATTACCCTAAGAAAAACAACTTTTTTGGAAATAAACTCTTGTGGAGGTGGAATTCGCTTGAACTATTGATTTTGTTATTCTAGTCATAATTTTATATGCAAATGTGGAGATAAACAATTCAAAAAAACATACTACCGAATATAAAACCTCCTTCTCCTTTTCGAAGTCTATAAACACTTTTAATTGAGTCATTATTAAATTCAACCTAAAAAGAGTGAAGTATGCGTGATAAGCTTAATACAAAATTCCCGTCTCCTAAAATTAACGTGTACAAATATTCTTATACAACTATTCATCGTATAATATGATTATACGCTAAAGATAATAAATAATCTGAAAACTCTATAAATAATCTGAACACACTAATCACCCCGGAACGTGTCACTTGTTGACGTTGAATGGTCAGTAGTTTAGTACATCGGCCCACAAAGCGTCGGAAACTGAAGCCATTAAGAGATCAAAGGGGATTAAAATTGATTCACAATTTGTAAATAATGGAATTAAATAGGGCTCGCCCGTCGACCGTCCGCCGCCCTTTGGCCGTCGATAGGGTCGCTGTGATATTATTTTTTAATGGGATAGGGCATGTTATTCAAAGAAATTTGGGAAAATTAATATTTTTAACGGCATTAACATTAACGGCACAAAATTAAAACAAAATCATTAAAAATTGATTTTTACGCTCTTAGCCTGGTGCCTATTCACTGGAGTGTCATGGACATACACAAGAACAAATTTACAAACATTCGGACCCAGGGGGTTACCACCATCTCTTCAAAAAATATTATATTAATCATACATTGAAATTTCGTACCACGACCTCGTTAAAGTAAGATTATTTTTATAATATTACAATTTTATTAGTTTTGTATTATGTCGGTCGAAATTATTCATTCTTTTTTGCAGGAAATTTAACTTTTTGCGAAAAATTAATAAGGGCTCAAGTTTGTTTAACTGCGTATGACGGAACACAATCAGGCCGTGGTGCGAAGGACATGACACTAGTTTCGATTACTCGTTTCCTCTTGGATAAGAAATAGGCAAATTACTCATTATTTTACATCATTTGGCAGAAATAAAACAAAACTATTATAAGGAGGTCGTGGTACGAAACAAAATAATGTCGATGCAATATTGAAATAAAACTTTCCTGAACTATGATGTTTTTTAAAAGATGGTGGTAGGCCCCTAGATCAAAAAAACTTTTATCAATTAAATCTTTTGCTGGCCAGGGATCGAACTAAAAAAATTTCGCGTTTGACCACTATGCAGATTACTCCACAAAGCGATCTATCGTTAAAACAAGTTTTATTTGCCTCATTTATTAATGAATAAATAAACATTTTAATATGAGTACTAAACTAGAGTACACACAGGTTAAGTAAATACCTACCTTATTCTTCGTTTACACAATTACGTGACAAGAATACAAGTACCCATCAATCAAGTAAGTGTTCAAATTACCAAAACGGGAATATCCGGAACGATTCGATTACCTGGCGACTCCACCCGCCCCCGCCCACTAACACGTGGGTGATATAGAATTTGTTGCCCTTTAAAGGTGCTCCACGCGAGTTGCTCCAATATTTTCCCTACGGCGTAGGCAGCAACAAGTTCATCAAAGTTGCGTGCCTAGTTCTCTGTTGTCGTTTATCACTGTTCTTGTTTGTTTGTTGTTATCGTATAGTTTGTGTACTCACCAGGTATAACACTATTGTTTTCGCATGCCTACATGAGGTTTTTCTCAGATTTAGTACAACGTACCTCAATCCTAATTGCTAAGATTATACTCGTAATGTTGGCGAGTAGACAAGCCAAGCTCTTAAAGTAGGTGACAATAGGCTTACCTATTGTCACCTACTTTAAGAGGTCAGTACTTTAACATTCTTAACACTTAAGACTAAGGCTTACATACGTACGTACTATTTATTTAGTCATTGCATACGACAGGGTCAAATACGGTTTTCCATTCCATTGTCCATTTTGATAAAGAATATCATTTTTTATCCTTATTTATATGTACACGGTCAATACGATAATTTCGTCCGCGAATCCAGGAAATTGTAGAGCACAGTTGTATCTAACTTATTGCATATTCCACAAATTGTCACATCGCGTTAAACAATTTATCCGTAGTATACATTTTCGTTTGAAACCGGCAGCGTAAAGTGCCGAGCATGCGCCATTTTCTACGTTTCCCGTTGCAGCTATCGGCGCAAATTTCCCCGGGAAATATATATTTTTGTTTTTCCGATACGGTTAGAACTCTCCGCGAGGCGTGATGTCGCCTCGTTTAAACTCGATTTCAAATACGACAGAAATAACTATAGTTTACTACGAGCTGATCAAACTTGGTGTTGTACCTACTTGTTGATCTCTACACAGTTTTATTTAGAAAATTCTGTTCTTGTTTAGTTCTGAATAATAACAGTAACTGTTTTAAAACTGAAACCATCGTCACATATCTTTTTCTGATTTATAGTTTTTTCCCAACTTTTGCCGTGTTCAGAGTTGGAGAGTGTAGTTACTTACTTGTTTCAATTAATCTTCATAATTACATTCCTTGATGTTTTTTATGAAATGGATATTATTGTAAACGAACATACAGTCTACTTAATATTAAGTAATTGGAGTCGCCCATTAACATTTCTAAACAACTCCGTTTCTGAGGTCAGCAAGAATTTTGGATGGTCCCTTATAAGTTTATCTTTTTACCACTTTACATGCAGCTATTCTACTGCTGTTCTGGTGTGAGCTCGCTTTAGGGTCAAATAGGACTTTTGTCTGCTCCTATTTTACTTAGGTTCTCCATGTCTGTGGCGTTGTCACCACTTGACATCAGTTTATTTCACGTCATCCACATAAACTGCTAACTATTATGACATCACAATACCACACGCAACTTTGATGAACTCGCCCACAACTAGACCGTCGTATCTTGGAAACTGGGCCGGATTCTGTACTACTTATGTCCATTTAACGACGTCTTTTACCTTAAATTACTTATAGGAGCTGCTTTATTCGAATCTTAAGGACGAGACTTCAAATTCTTCAAGTCTCACGTGACTTACCTACTCCAGTTAGAATTTCTGACATATTGGTGTTGGATACAGACTGTTACATTACGTCATGAGATTGTTTCTTTGCTGCTTTTTTACATAAAATATTTTTTTAAGTTCCCTAAATGGACTTTGCCTGAATCGTATATATACTTTTACACACTTCTAAGTTATAGCTTTCTTGCGAGTAGTAATATTTGCCGATCAAAAAGCTCAATCGTCAAAATACATTTCCTATGCAAGCGTAAAATTTAGGCAACGTATGTAACTCTACCTACACTAAACAAGTTTCTCGGCATAAAACCAATCTGTATTAACCCATAACTTTTTCTTAAGCTACTGATCCTTAAATACCACATTGCGATAAAAAATCTAAAAGTATAAAGAAAGCAGACATTACACTCGGTTACTATCGCCATATAAAGCAGTAGAAAAGTACTCAGTTCCCGATATAGTGGGAAACATTGAAAGCAAATGTCAAAGTTGTAGCCGCCCACCTGTTGAAGCGGGAGTGCTAACTATACCTACCTAACCCTTGGTGTGTAACGGGTAGGTAGTGCACTAACAATACACGGTTTTACTATCTTTTTTGCCGATATCTCGACTCATGAAAGGTCGTGGATACAATCAACACCCGTTATGTCGACAACCCTCTAATTTAAGATAATATTCGTTTAAATTCATATTTTTTTATAATATAGGATTAGAAGGATTAGCATTGATAGTAAGTGTCCCGTCCATGGGCAATAGCTGTAATCAACCCCAGGTTAGATGAGGCTGAGGTCGGTCATGGATGCACCTCTGCCCCCGAGGACTAAGCTGGAATGCCTTATAACGATGTCTCCATTACCAGACCTTTCGAACCAGAACCCAGTAGCGCTTAACATTGCTGTTATTAGGCAGAAATAGGTATGGCGATGGTGCCGCAGGAGTCGAACCACAGCGCGTTGTACCACCTTCAAATATATGTACCTATAGTTTGATTCATAATTAGGCGTCCAAAATGTAAACAAAGAAATGTCACTGTCAAAATTAACAAGAAACAAAACCTTTAATAAACTCTTTAAACTGGGGTATTCGTATTACTAAACGTGTATCATTCGGTGAATGAAATAAGGATGTTGTAAACGATATGTCAGGTCTGGTCTGAAAGTGGTAGAATTTATAGCCGTTTGAATGCGCACTACCATTAGCTGGAGTTGCCGCCATGTGATTTGAAACTGTTCATTATTATTTAATATGGAAGTAAAGTATCAGTAAAAATTAAAATATTGTTTATTCCTTTAATTTGTCTAATTTGACCTTCAAATTAATTTTTACATTTAAACCATGAAGGTGTATGTACCTTCATGGTTTATGGTAAATGAAGACATAAAGTACATTGAACTTTATTACTTTTTTTGCCGACACACAGGAACAAGATTATCTAAACATACACCGGTTACAGTTTAATACAAATTATGTTTAAATAAGAGGACCAAATCAAATTGTATAATTTACATAGAACAGAGAAAATTACATATCGATACCTTAATTCGCAAATCAGCCAACTCCACTTTTTGTCAAAATGTTTTTTTTTTATTTATTTTGATTTCGTTAAACGCCATTTACTATCAAAATAAATAAAAAAACATTTTGACAAAAAATGGTCTTGGCTGATTTGCGAATTAAGGTATCGATATGTTAATAATGCTGTCTCTATCGTACTGTAGCAGGTTCTACCAACCTTCATCTTAAAAGTTACTTAATTAGTATCTTCGACATTTGATATCGTATATAAAGGATACATGATAAATTATAAAATATTACATCTTAAATAAATTACTTAACTCCTTTACTGAATCTCATCTAAGTAACCGGTAGGCGGTAACGAGAGGCAATTAAGTGGAGGAGCCAAGTTATTACATTAAGTTGTAAGAGCCAAAGGTTGCGCGCACCTCACGCCTACTGAGCTACCGTGTGGTATTTATATTAACATGATGGATGTATTAACTCTTGCATGCCATACTTTGGATCTAGCCAACTATAGATGTTATTTATTAATATTTTTAATGTTTTGAAATCCAAATATGTAGTAGGAAAAATATAGTAGCAATATTGAAATGTATGCAGAACATATTTTAACCTAAAATATTTAGCTGTATAGAAGCGGCGCTAGAAAATGCATTATAAATTGTGTTTCCTACATATTTGTCTATTTTTCCTCTTAATTGCACACAGTTGCTTCACACGTAACAAGAAAATGGATATAGTTATGAAATGTAGGTAGGTAAAGGCTAGGTTTTTCTCTTTGACCGCTTAGTTTATGTAGTATTTGTTTAAATAATAATTTTACAACCCAAAAATTCTTTATTGGATGTTCATAAAATAAAACATACAAATCAATTTTTTTAATCTTAACAAAAAACCTACTCGAATAGTGGTAAAACAGTTTAAAACTATTCGTATAATAAATAGAATAATAGTAGTAGGGTATTTCAATTATTCTTTTTTTTTTTTTTATAATATAGGAGTAGCATTCGAGCATGCAACCCACCTGATGGTAAGTGGCTACTGCCGCCCACGGATACCTGTAATCAACCCCAGATAGGATTAGATATTCCTACCTGAGCTCGGCTACAGATACGCCGCTACCCCTCTGGACTAAGCTGGAACGCCTCGGAAAAGTCTGTCTCTCTTACCACACCCTTCAAAACCGAACACAGTAGCGCCTAACACTGCTGTTATTAGGTAGAAATGTGTGGCGGTGGTGCCGCCGGAGTCGAACCAAAGGGTTCTACCACCTTCATTCAACGCATTGATTTTAATTATCAAATGTATAGATATTATCAGTACGTCATAACAATATAACGCATCCGATGGGCAGAGCGATTAACGCGACACGCTTAGTGTAATAATTGTACGCGTGTTTTTGGTCTGCGGTTGTAACGCTACTTTACTGATTGACGTTTTGGTAATTAATGGGAATAGCTGGAATTAATCGAACCGAATTGAATGGGGTTAAACGAGTGGTATTACCTACCAATAAGATGAAAGTTTTTTTTTATAACATAAGAGTAGCAGACGAGCATGCAGTCCACCTGATGGTAAGTGGCTACCGCCGCCCATGGACATCTGTAATCAATCCCAGATAGGATTATATATTCCTACCTGAGGTTGGCCACAGATGCGCCGCTACCCCTGAGGACTGAGCTGGAACGCCTCGGAAAAGTATGTCTCCCTTACCACACCCTTCAAACCGGAACACAGCAGCGCCTAACACTGCTGTTATTAGGTAGAAATAGGTGTGGCGGTGGTGCCGCCGGAATCGAACCACAAAGGGTTCTACCACCTTCAAAATCAGTTTTCATATCTAAGCGAAAAGGCAAGTATATAGGAAAGCATATTTTGGTACGAGTAACTCTGTCGCCTATGGACGTTAGCTTTGATGGCACCAAAACATTGCTTGCTGGCTTTGATCTAGGAACCACTTGCACCTTATCAAGTGGCAATAAAATGCTTCAGAACGAAGGTGATTCGACACTTAATAGGCGGATCGTGGTAACTAAAAATCATGTGGATTTAATTTCACCACCAGTATACCTATCACTCCTTTTACAATGGCACACAATCTCTTTATTAGAAAAAAAATCGCTCGATATAACTCTTTTTCATGCAACTGGCAAAAATGTAGAGATTACTCTACAACGACCCGCGAACTTTTTGTGCGATAATAACATATGTAGTAATTAATTTTGGTGCCAATTATACAACACAACAATACAATTAACGAAATATCTCGTAACATTTATAACTAAATATTAGTTTACGTCGGAACAAAATGTTAAGTGATTGCATTAATGCATGCATCACGCAAATACGCATTGTTGATTCAAATCAAACTTTCACTGATTGATTACTAGTCTCGGTACCTAATATATAACGTGGCGTGTTCTCTATCTATTTATCATTAGCCTATTGTTTACAGTAAAACGTTAAAAGCGAGAGCAATAATTATATGCCGGAGACAGTATATGAGTAGGCCGTTCTCGCGCAACTGGCTACGAAAGTTTAAATAAAAAATATATAAACTTCTAATGCGCTTGCTTAGTGTCTAGTGTAAGAAACCTTTTCAAAGTACAATTTCAATAACCTGTTTATGTCAATACGCCATATAGTTAAACGTGCTTCATTCAATTAAAAATCTGTTCTACTTCAGGAGTTCTGTCCATGGGCTGTAGTGTAAAATTCCTATATTCCATAAGCATACATCAATATGATATTTCAATGTGTTTATCTGCATCTGTGATCATCCTTAGAAGTCCTTTACTTTTTGGGGCCACTCGTATGGACGGTACTAACCACTTAACATCAGGTTAGCAACACGATTGTCTGCTAATCCTATAAAAATAAAATAACAAGTCGTTCTATTACCGTCACAATTCTATTATTAGTTTATTTTCAGTGTTACGTGTAGCGCAACGCCCCCGCGCGACGTTGTGTGCATTACGTATCTTCCACCGCATTGTTTACAAGCTTGCTTCTTGAAATATTTATTTGCCCGACCGCCTTTTTAACGTCTGTCAAGTGGATTTAATGTCTATATGGTGTAATGGCTGTATTTGTCCGCTTTTCGCCATGTTCATTATATTGATAAAGATGTTTGAAGAATGGAGAATTATAACTTTCTTTCTATGGATGAGTTGAAAGATATTGAATGATTAAATCTAGAAAATTGTTATGATACCTTGCAAAGTTAATATCTACTGCGGTCATAGCTAAGAACAGTTACCAACGGTACCAGTGTGATTTTACAAACATTCTCGAGAAAAATCTAAAGTCTAGATGTAAAGTATTGATGGGGCATATTATTCATTTTCTACATTTGAATCTCCACGTGCTATACCGGTTCCGACAAATTATCTGCTCGAAAAGTTTTATTTTGCGTGTTAATGAGCGTGCTTTATGCTTAAGCATTATCAAAATCAATTTTTGTGTCATAAAATACAAAACCAATTTCCTATATATCTGTACAAATGGGAGCTTAAAAACTGCACTCAAATTTTAATAAACTGCAAAAAGACGAACACCGTGACCTTATCCGCTTCGAATACTCTCGTATTCGACAATTATGACACAGTGAACGATATTAATTAAACGAGATGGTAGCTAACAAAGCAAAGTAGCTGCGCACCGCGGGGCGGCGTGTGATCGGCGCTGGAAAGGTCAGAGCGACAAGGCCGTTGGAGGCACGAGCTGGTACGACGGTGATACGTGCGGTGGTTTCAGGGGAAATGGGGGTTGCTGGTTGTAAAACTTTGCAACGATTCGCGTTTAACCTTTGTACACGTTGGTCATCGACGTCCATTAATTAAAAATAATCGAGATATGTCCATTTTTGTAGTCAGCAATTGTAAATAATATTAACGGGCTTCCCGCAAAATAGCGTCAAATAAATACATTTCTAGCGTGATGCAGGCTGCAGCTCGGTGCACTGGCGTGGATGTCGGCTAACCTACATATTAAGTAACCATCCTTGGGAATGGCAATTGTTTGTAATCGTACTTCTGGTACAATCCCTTTCCTATATGGAGATATTCATGGGCATCAGTTTATTGGTAGACTGCGAGCTCGTTTGCTACACCGAATTTACAAAAACAACTTAAACAGGACGCCTAATTTTATTCTATACACTTAAGTTGTCACACTAAGCCATAGATTAGTAAAGATTACTCACTCCTAACTAGAAAATGTACCCAGTTTTGAGAATTGAAATAGTTGTGTAAAAAAGTTTTGCCACGTCTCCGTGCTAAAATGTCCCTAAAATATTTAAAATAATTATTTATTTCTTATGTAAATTACGCAGTATTAGTTAATTATTCGTAAATTATGTCTTAAAATGTTTTTATTTGTCAAGAATTCAAAAAAAGAACTTACTATAATAAGCTGTTTGTGGCTTCATTCAATTTTAAGGCGGCGAAGTATCTTTACTAATCTATGCACTAAGCACCATCTAGATTATAATTTTCCCATACGAGTCACACACAGTAACGCCGCCCTTTTGTTCCAGGTATGTTACATCACGTTTTGTGAGACGCTGTGAGTCATCCGGTGGAATGTGTGCGGTCATCGAGGCATGTGAGCGCCCGGTCTACTTCCGATCTTTTTGGAAACGTTTTGATTTTACTATGGTTATTAGTTTAAGAGGGTATTTACGAGCTTTAGTCTAATAGCCTGCCTTTGAGTCATATGATAAGAATTAGTATTGTTTTTTATGAGCAGATGTGCTAGTGTATATCTGATGCTAAAGCCATTATTGCTGATGGACATCTGTAAACAATCCCAGATAAGATTGGAGTTAAAATCAAAGTAGGAATCTCTAGTATTCATGTCTCTCTACGCCCTTAAAACAACAGAACAAAACGTTTACAACAGTTACAGAAGTAGTTGTATCCACCAGACTAGAACAACGAAATTAACCACCTTTTAAATACATTATAATTTTATCATGGTTATTATTTTAATAGAGTCTTTTACGAGTGCCGGTGCAACGTCCAGGCAAAAGTCATTTGATAACGAATGGTATTGTGTTACATGAATGCGATGTTACATATTCAATGTTTTATGCGCGTGTTACAAATTAATTATCACTTGTTTTAACGATACCGAAAAGGTAAGAAGTACATACCGTACTTCAAATTCTAAGTTGGTAGACTTCTTTGTGATTCGACTTCGGAGGCCCTACCACCACCCCTTTTTCTACCTAATAACAGCAGTTATAACTGCTAATAATTAACTGCTGCGGTGTTCCGGTTTGGAAGGTGTAGTAGCAGAGACATAGTTTTTCGAGGCATTCCAATATAATCTTCAGGGGTAGCAACCCATTCGTGACCGACCTTCGGTAGGACTCGAATCTTATCGGCGGTTGATTATAAATGTACATGGGTATGGGTTTGTATGGGTATGGGTATGTAATGTACATGGGTGGCAGTAGCCTCTTACCGTCAGGTAGACTGCATGCTCGCTTGCTACTTGTACCTATGTTAGTTCAATCATCACTTCGTGACCGTGAGATTTGATACTAATAATGATAAGTTAATGACTTAGAAATAAATGTTATGTACTTGATAGTGATAGGTTCTTCTTAGTCGTTCCTTCATGGCTGAAGTTCGTGCCTGCTTTGGAAGTCTTTTATGCAGGTGTGCTGCATATCCAGCCAGTGTGCTCGGTCGTCTGTTTTTCTAAAGCACTCCGTAACAGACATCTTGGTGAGGCCGTTGATCTGGTCAGACCACCTAGTTGGTGATCTTCCCCGAGGTCTTCTTCCCTCCACTTTCCCAACTACCATGATTTTTTCTAAGCAGTCATCTCCCCAGCGTGCTATTTGACCAAAGTAGGACAGAATTTTTTGGAGGCAGGTGGTTGATAGCCTTGTTTTTACTTTCAATTCTTTTAATACTGAGTGATAGGTTAATGACTTCCAAATATATATCGCAATCTCATCTCAAACATACCCTGGATAACATTCTCCAGACCCTTCTCCAAAGCGGCAGTACCGCTGGCGCGGCGCCAGGAACAAGAACGATTACAACTAACGAATTAAACAAAGCAAGATTAAGCTCAATAACGTCTTAATACTTCCGGCGACTTTTTCATTAGTGAAGTTCTTTGTGATGTTCAGTGTAAGAGTGCTTCTAGTTTATTTTTGAACAGTTTTGTTAAGTCTTACTTACTTGTATGCTGGTATTTCTTGGATATCTTTAACCAACTTACATATAGTACCTGGGTTTTAAAGATTCCTTGCCATATTAGGATTAACATGGTCACCTAATATGTAAGTCAACCAGCATACACATCTGTCCACCAAAACGCAACTTCTTTACGCTAGAAATGGGTGTGACGGTGGAACCATCCCAGTTAAAGCTTGCTCTCTTCCAACTTTTGATTCAACGTACGTGTTAATAAGAATATTACAAGTTAACCATCATTACCTTGAAAACAAAATAAACCTTAAATCTTGAAAATAGTTGTTTATTATGTACAAACTTTATAAAACAAATAAACAAAAATATCTACGGTATATAAAGTATTAGCAACATTTTAAAATGAAAGCAATATGTAATATTAGAGCTAAATGAATGCACCGTGGCCCGCGTCGGAAATTAGTCTCCGGTACAGATGATGAGAGCAACTGCTGATGGTGTAGCCTCCCTCCCCGTCTCCCCACCTCCCCGATTCCTACTTGTATGCTAGCACGGTTGAATTAGTTGTTTTTATCTTTGATAAGTAAAATAAAAAGATATTTCACCGCCTTGAAATTATATGAAGCCACAAAAGGATGATTTAATCAGTGATTTTTTAAATTCTAGACTAATAAAAACATTTTTAGAGAAAAATTACGTATAAATAACTAATACTACGTAATTAACGTAATAGATAAGTATTACAAATATTTTAGGGACATTTTAGAACGTAGACGTGGCAAAACATTTACGCAACAATTTCAATTTTCAAAACTGGTTACATTTTTCTCGTTAGGAGTAAGATCAATCTGTATGTTACTCATCTAAGGTTTTTATGTATATTTTTCTAAAAGTAGCGATATCCTATTAGTCCTTGTTAAAATTAATTGCCTTGTGATTATGTTTTTAATGGCATTTCCTTTAAATGAATACTTTCGCTATTGAGTATAAAGGTTTAGGTATACTTATTTAGATTATGTATACTTATTGTTGCGTGAAATTATGCTCAAAATATTATTTGTTGTTTCCAAGATTGTTCTGTATTTATAAACATAAACAGAATATCTGTATATAAAAAAACTTTTTACGTTGCATTTGTACGAGGGTGCGTTTTTAAGTCCGCGGAATGGCAGGGTTGGAGGGGGGATAGCGGGCTCGTTAAGGGCGGTACGTGTTAAGTGACTCATAAATAGTATAAATATAAAGTTTTATCACAATTGCATCATTAGTTTTAAAACTATCGACAATTAAACAACTCAATCCGGAAGAAAATTGGAAGTATGGAGAAAATCGAGCATCGCGCCGTTATAAAGTTCCTTACCAAGCAAGGAAAGTCTGTGCAAATCATAATGGAAGAGATGTCATCGGTTTACGGGGACTCTTGCCCTGGAAAAACGATGGTTTACAAGTGGAACAACCTTTTTAAGCAAGGCAGGGATTCACTTGAAGACGACCCACGACCAGGACGGTCTGTTGAGGTGACCATTCCGGAAACGATAGCGGAAGTCGAAAAATTAGTACTAGAAGATGCTCGGCTAAAGAAGAAACAGCTTGCAGAAATGGTTGGAGAATCGGATACAACCATTTTTAAAATTCTGCATGACCATCTTGGCATGACTAAGGTCAGCGCGCGGTGGGTGCCGAGAATGCTCACGCCGCCTCAGAAACAACAGCGCGTTGAATGTTCCCGTGCGTTTTTGAACCTCTGTGGAGAAGATAAGGATATTGTACTGAATCGAATTGTTACTGGAGATGAAACTTGGGTTCACCATTATGAACCTGAGTCTAAACAAGACTCCATGCAGTGGCATAAAAAGGGTACAGCACCTCCTAAAAAGTTTAAGGTGTCACAATCGGCCGGCAAACTCATGGCGACAGTCTTTTGGGATGCAGAAGGAATTTTGTTAATAGATTACAAAGATAAAGGTGTCTCTATAACCGGAGAATATTACGCAACAATCTTGGAGCGGTTAAAAGAAGCCATCAAAGAAAAAAGACGAGGAAAATTATCCAGAGGTGTCCTGCTGTTGCACGACAATGCGCCCGTACACAAGAGCCGTATTGCACTGGCTGCCCTGCATAAGGTGGGCTTTGATATTTTAAATCACCCACCCTATAGTCCAGACCTGGCTCCCAGCGATTATTATCTCTTTCCAAAAATGAAAAAAGAGCTTCGTGGAAAGAAATTTTCTACAGACGAAGAAGTAAAGGACGCAATTTCCTCGTATTTTTCCGACAAGGACAAAACATTTTTTTATGAGGGTTTAAATAAGTTAATACAAAGATCTGAAAAATGCATTCGTCTTGCAGGAGAATATGTAGAAAAAGAAAAATAATTTTGACATTTTATTTTCGCTCCTTGTCCCTCATTCCGCGAACTTAAAAACGTACCCTCGTATGAATAAAATTGTGTTTAAAATAAATTCCGGGAGTGCCAGCAGAAGTGAAAACTTTCGAAAACTAATCTGAATAATTAAATAAAATTTAATAAATAAGATATAAAACCGACACCCATTGACATATTTTTTCTATGCTGACCCCGGATGACATCTTGACTTTTGTCGTTTGCTTTGCCCTCTTACGAATTTTCGATCAGGACACGTCACCCTGATCCATTACAAAAAGTGCACAACGCCGCTTAAAAAGTTCACTTCAAAAATACCGTTAATATAGAATCACAGACGCGATTTACATTTAGTTATTTTAGTTAAAACGCGTGAATTAAATTAATAAGTTTACACAATAATACGAAACCTACGCTTGAATGCAATGTAAGGAGTCATTAGCGTAGTATGTATTAAAATGTGCTCAACACACATGGGTATACATATAATAGACATATAGTCTGACATGTTATATACAATTAGCTGACCCGGCAAAAGTTGTGTTGCCATATAAATAAAAAAAAATGTTACGGTTGAACAACCCTTATAACTTAGGGGTATGAAACATAGATAGTAGCCGATTCTCAGACCTACTGAATATGCATATAAAATTTGGTGAAAATCTTTCTGGTGAAAAGCCGTTTCGGAGGAGTACGGTAACTAACATTGTGACACGAGATTTTTATATATAAAATTATACATACATTATAATATCCGCAACTATAGGATACATTATGAATAATCGAATTTTTACGCATATCTGCATTTATCGTTCGTGATGCATGTTTAATATATTGAATTGAATATGTTGACATTTCAGCGACATTTTCAAGCCGGAAATATATGCATCACTGGATTCTGTTACGAATGTATTTGTATTTTTATGTAACTGTATTTTATAACAAGTGTATCGTCATGTGAATTAATGATAAACTTGTTTTAAAACTCACTTGTGTTATATGACAGTGTCATTTTGCTTAATTTGCTGAACTCAGGTAAACTTAGCTACATTTAACTCTAGCTTACTTTCTAACTTGAGTTTGAAGACTCTGGTGGCCTCATGTAGCTACCAGTAGGAATAAAACAAATTACTCAAACAATTTTATTGTATACTAGTGTTTGCCCGCGGCTTCGCCCGCGTTTAAAGAAAATAATATGACATACTAACATACACGTAACTGAAAATTCGTACCTTCATTGGAATGACAGTGGCGCCTGTGGTTCATTGGAATGAAATTGGTCGTACCAACTCTGAAGCATTCGTAGGCTCATTGACATCAACTTTACTAAAGATCATAACTTGATCAAATGCATAGTTTACGGTTCAATCCTTACTAATATCGATTAAAATAATCGACTTTTTGGTACAAAATATCGATTCTCCGATTAATCGATCTTAGTACGCCATCCCTAGTTCCCGTGGGATTTCCGGGATAAAACTATCCTATGTCCTTTCTTGGGTTTTAGACTATCTTTGTAGAAAATTTCATTAAAATCGGTTCAGTAGTTTAGGCGTGAAGAAGAGACAACCAGACAGACAGAGTTACTTTCGGATTTATAATATTAGTAAGGATAGTAAGGATTTTTTTGGTCTATGTGCGCGATTTTTTAAGTTTACTAAGAATCAAATATAAGTAAGATTTTAAAGTAAAGGCATTAGCCCAATTTTTTTTTTCTAGATTAACTGCTTTTACGAAAGGAAGTTTAAGATATTTAATATTTTTTTTATATTGAGTATAATAATATAGGCGCTTAAACTTACGACAAATTCACAAAACACTTTTATCCGTTAGTATTATACAATAACATCGATGCTCATAAGTGAACACTAATTGCCACTTATCATATTTGAAAATGAAATTAAAACTCCCATTACCTGGCGCAAACACATTAGAATAGAAACACAGGGGTTCGTTAAGTACGAGTGAAACTAAAACTTTAACTTCTCAACCACGTTCCCACAAAGTTAGAACGACGCAAATTGTATGCACCTCTGCATACATACCGCATTCGTATGCATTGTACATGCATAGCCATAATTATCTGATTCTTTTTTTTTGTAATATGGAGTAGCAGACGAGCATGCAGTCCACGTGATGGTAAGTGGCAACTGCCGTCCATTGACGTCCGTAATCAACCCCAGATAGGATTAGATATGTCTACCTGAGCTCGGCCACAGATGCAACGCTACCCCTGAGGACTAAGCTGGAACGCCTCCGAAAAGTATGTTACCCTACCACACCCTTCAAGCCGGAACACAGCAGCGCCTAACACTGCTGTTATTAGGTAGAAATAGGTGTTATGTAGGCGGTATTATGTAGTCTCAGGTAGTATTTAAAACATTTAGTTTGTTAGTTACACTTTCACGCCTTACCTACATAACCGATTGTCTTGAAATTTTGTACGCAAATTGTCAGGGGATCTGGAAAGGATATAGGGTACTTTATGTCCCTGATTAAATATATATGGGATTTTCAATTGGATATTACTTTTTAAAAAATCATAATTTATTAATAAGCATGCAATAAAAATCGAAATATTGAATTCGAAAACGACTGCCGCCAGGAATCGAAATTTAATAAATAATAGGGGGCCACTACACGTTTCTTTTTTCGGGTAAAAAGTATTTAATGTATTTTCATACAGTGTCCTCTGCCTCCATGCGAGTTTAAATAAAATTGATTCAGCCGTTTCAAGATGATAAAGATATGACAGCCAGACAAAAGTATTGAATATCTTTCACATTTGATACATACAATACAATAAAGGAACTTATACAAGGTACTTATTATGATATTACATTTAAATAGTTTGTATGTAAACAACCGACTTCAAATGGCATCCTTAGTTAATTACAACAATTACGAGTATAATCAGCTTTACGGGCGATTGTCACCGGAGCGCTCGTGCGTTGTTTTCGCAGCAGCTACACTCATTAGCGAGAAAACTGACTTTCAAACAGGTTCGCGACAGCCGCGACGCCCTCCAATAAATCCTACGTGCACTTACTGAGAACACACGGGCCGAAGCAATGCGCGGGAGCGCTGGTTGTACAATTGAACGCGGTGTATAGTGCATAGAGACGGTTAAGATGCGTTTACTAATAAGCATATGAGGGCTGTTAAAATATTTATATGGTTTCGACATGAAATGAATTTATAATTGGTTAGCTAAGACGACACGATGAGCAAAACTGAACGAACTTGTATTTATAACTTCCTTGCGACCTATGGTATGAGGGCAATAAATAACAAGTGATGTGTGACTCAATGATGAATTGAATAAACATTGTAACGATCATAAATTAGTTCTCATCGATAGAATAAATCACCGCCGTTATTGACCTACTTTTAAGGATAGTGTGTTAAATCATTATTTTTAGTGAATAACCAGAGTTTCAAGACATCGTAGAAGTCCCGTCGCCGTCACTATCCCGTATGTTTACACGCTCTAACTAGTTAACCAAATACAAATGATTCGTCGGTCCCGCCGCTGGCCGCGCCTCGCCACCTATTAGCGTTGCACACTCGTATGCACATACACAAAGCTCGGGGCGAGGACCACCCGCCCGCTCATCATTGGAGAGTGATCGGGTTGGAATTGCACTAATATGAGCAGAACTGTGGAAAATCTTTTAACGTATATTTTTTGCGAGGTTTTTGATATGATCACATTTATCGAAACGATGGAGGATAGTATTAGCGTGGATAGCATTAAATTGATATGACAAGAAGTCTATCATTATCATTTAACAATCTTTTTTGTTAGCTTTGCATGCTAATTCGGATGATAAGATAGGTGTCGAATATCTTTTTCCTTCCTTCAAGTTTTTATAGACCTTAGGTGTAGATTATTTTTTCGGTCTATTAATAAACAAAATCAATGTCTTGTGAACACAGTAATTGCTCTATATTTTAAATGAGTATGAATGAAGAAATATACATAATCAAATGTATTTTATTATTGTTCTTACATTAACACAAGCGGTGAATATTATTAAGACCGATGTCCT
This sequence comes from Epargyreus clarus clarus, assembly GCA_014595695.2. Lineage (NCBI taxonomy): Eukaryota > Metazoa > Arthropoda > Insecta > Lepidoptera > Hesperiidae > Epargyreus > Epargyreus clarus. The sequence continues at coordinate 1,031,442 of JACTTY020000086.1, read as the reverse complement.
TAAAACTTAGATTTAATTAACATCCTACGTCAAATCAGACAACAATGACTGAATGTCTCCTAAGTATGTCAACATTTATTTCTGATTTATTTATTTTTCATACGTTTGTAATATGTAAGTAAGTAACTTATACCTATTAGCGATTACGTCCGCGTCGCGGCTAATATTAATATGTAATTGATACAGTTAATTAACCATGAATTATTCTTTTACTGTACGCTAAAATAAATAAAATAATATTTAAACTTTTATCATCAAATCGCTGTCACTCGTTATGTCATAGTCGTCTATTTGCCAATGTTGTGACTACCAAATATCAGCATTTGAAAATTTCTACATGCTATCAAATTTCATTAACATTGGATAGATTGATTATTAAAAACTGGCGTAATTATAATCTAATTCTTGCGTGATACTCAAACATAAGACGCTCAAACAAAATGTATTGTGATAGTAATAGATTAACCTCAGAAGTTCACTGATACTGTGTGATCTAGCCTTATTATGAGCAGGCATTGATACAAAGAGAAAAGGCCTTTCACGTGTCAACTCGGCTTTTACTATTATTTACTATCGCCTACTTGCGCGCTCACTCGTGCCCGGAGGGTCACTGGAACTGAATTACTTATAGTTGTATCATTTTATGATGCAAATCGACTGGCAAATGATTATTCGGTCCATTTGTGGTTGGGTAAGGTTGGTCAGTACTGCGTACGGATCATAACAAATTCACGCGTAAGGTTTCATTTAAAGACGCTTAGTAGTTTATTGATTTTTTGATGCCCTTGTTTTTGTGAACAAACTTTTGGTAGCTATTTCTCCACGATTTTGATGTTCTGTTTTTGAAAATGTTGCACGGGGAATATTTTAGGGCAAACTTATTTTTTCGAACGTACCCGTACGGGCCGGCGGCCTGGCGGTGTTCTGTTGCTTTTGGTTTAAAATGTGAATAAGGCAGATTTATACGCGGTGAACCAATATAGTCCTCTGGGGCAGTCGTAGATTTCAGGTAGTCCCATTCTATTTAAAATTGGATACTATGGAGAATATGGATTGGTATTAGTACCTACCGGTTAAGTTCAGATGATCTCTGAATTCTTTTATACATATTTTGCTACATTAAAATAACACACTTCAGATATGTACATCGTCTTTGTCAATTGTCCAGATTTACAACACAAAAATGGCGGTTCAAAAGATGAAATTTGGCATGGTGCGCTCTTGTGGGTGATAAATCGATCTTGATAAACTTTAACGCTGAGCTTGTTTTATATTGTCAAGTTGTTGTAGTTGTCAAGTATATATAAGTATAAGACTTATATATCAGGGAGTAATATTGCCGTGTCTGTCTGTAATTTTAAATTAAATTATAATATCTAAGTTTACTTATTTGCCAAATATCAAAATATGTTTAATAACTTTTAAATCATTTTTCTTCCAGTCTTAGCTAAGAAGGTATAGAGATTATGTTAAAAAGCAATGTTTCACTTTTCACGAAATCTTAGGGTGTCCCAGGGGATAACATAAAATACATTTAAACGCTAAATATTTCGAATTTCTACACATATGATATAATCCCGAGCGTAGTTCGATTGATTGGCTTATGTTTTCTATTTCCATATTTTCTATACACACATACGAGAAATGCGTATCTACATATCTAGTTTCAGTGAATATCGTTATGCGAACATTGTTGCTGACACATTCTGGATGTGACACGGAGACACATGCATTGTTCCGCTCCGTTTGCTATTTATCGACACATGGCCGAAGCCTTGCGCCGGTTCATAACACTTTGTGTGAAGTGTTTGCTTTATTTCGATTATCAATTATGACACTATATTAAACGGGAATTCTACACAGTGTTATACTGTAACACATTTTAGTAGGTAATACATTTAAATTGAAGTGGGTCTTTACTGTCTGTTATTTCCCAATATTTTTTGTATTTATTAGGCTTCATAAATTTTTTGAATTGTTTGCAGAGATAATTTTATCAAACAGAAAAAAATTAACTAATTTTATGAAACGTGAAGTAACACAGGCTACTTTTATCGCTGATATGTAATATGAGCTTTTCAATTATACCTATTTTGAATGAAGTTAGGTAAATATGATTTAAATGACATTTAAATAAAACAAATGCGTATCCTACATCATCATACGTCGAAGCAGGCAGCCTGAGTCTACTTATACAGTGAAAGTCGCGCATTCTACGAGCACTTGTGTACATTAGGTAGGTACTAGGAATATAGGCAGATCACCGACGGAGTGACTTTTCAACGCTTTTACAATACAGGTTTATAATAGGTTTTATTATGACAGCAAAAGCGATATTCGTTAATATTTTTATTAAATCGCGCACAATAAATATCGCATAAGTACGTATCAATTATGCTCATTTGGTAAAAAAAATCATCTACCTAAATAGAATCCACTATAAGTTACAAAAAATTATAATTCCTTTTAAACGCATAAATTTGTAAACTATGCGCCGTATTACAGTAATAAATTCTTTATCTATGCCGACTGAATAAGATTCATGTTTTTAACAAGCTTCGTGACAAGAAATCACTTTTCCGTCTATGAAATAAATATCAACAACAATAATATTAATAATTGTGTCTTTGAGGTATATAAAATGCGTTAGAAGTTAATTGTGTTTTTTTTTACGCACGGAAACACACCTCGTGTGTAAACTGCCTACGCTGTCCGTTGTTCCCACGCCGGAACGTAAGATATGTCCCGCGATTGAACGTAAATCTCTCCGCGCATACTCCGGTAGTTTGTGTTCACATCTTCAATCTGTTGAATAAGTTCTGGGAAATAAATAATGATATTGGACTTGTTTAGATTCACGGTAGAAGAATTCAAAACTTCTTACAAAAGCTTCGGTCAAAAATGAATACAAAATAACAATTGTTATTTTGTATTATTTTTTTGGAAGCGTTAATCAAAAATCGGCAACTTTCGTTGGTCGAGTTTGCAGAATCTCAGCTCTTAAGTTTCTATTTTATGTGAATAACATTTAGTAAAATTATTTTTTGTATGAAAGTTAATGCTTACCTCTCAATGCAATATTAGTAGGCATCTTCCTAGTATAGGTAATAATAGGTGTACCTACGCTTGAACTTGTTATTATAATGACATAAACGATGGCATGATAGTAGGTTGGCTTGATTGCTCGAGTGTCAATTTCTCTGATTGCGCTATCAAACACATGAGCTATTACTTGTATAATAACATTTATAATAACAATGTTATGTAAATATAGAAGTAATGCATGTGAATTCTGTCAGATTTTTCGGGTGGCCCGTGGATGGCCGAAGATTACATATTTGTAATGATTAAACTGCAACCATATTATAACATATCATTAGATGTTGTTCCGCCTAACTTAGACTATAGAAAATCAACGGGTCTTCAAATAATCTTTCATCCCTTATTTCACTCACAATGGATTGAAACAGGTGTTCTTTTTTTTTGCATTTGCTTTAAAAACGACAATTTTTCAAACGAACTTACATACATCCCCTATTTCACCACCTTAGGGGTAAAATATAAAAAAAAATCTTTTCTAGTTTGCGACTTTATCATAAAATAATCCCATTGTCCGAATTTCATGGTTCTAGCTTCAGTTTTTTACGTCGATTACTCAGTAGGTCAGTGAGTATTATTCTGCTTTGATATACATAGATTTTTTGTATAATTTTATTATACGGAACCACTTTTTAACCGATTTCGATTCCGTTATGTAATCGGCTGTATTTATTTTTGGTCGGTTGTTTTAAAATTACAATTCATCCTCCATAGTAACACCTTTTGTTGCATTTCTAATACGGACGTCTTTGAATACAGGCCCGAAGTTAATTTCATTAGGTAAACAACGTACACGTTAATATTACAGCAATTATAGCAATACATTTCCCATACCTATACTCTACGTCAAGTGACGACCTGCTAATAGACCAATCACAATTAACAATCGAGTGTCGCGTAACAAGTAACTGCGTCGACGTCAGTACCCTTAGTATGAGTTTATACGTTTTTACAAAAATGACTGTTCTGGTTATTGTGTACGTATTTGCCCATACATTTCCAATTACCGCCCCTAGCTGATTGTATCAGAATGTAATATATGGAAATATATGGGAAATACGTAAACAAAAATAAAAACAGTCATTTTTGTAAAAACGTAAATACTTATACTCAGCGTACTGCTACACCAACCACAATTAAAAATCGAGTGTCGCGTAACGTGTAACGGCGTCGACGTCATCCGGCGTACGTTGTTCGGTCGTAACGTACGTTATTTATTGTTTTATGGAGATGCGTCCCGTTATTGGGACACGTGCAGTGACGTCACGCGTCATAGCCAGACGCGGCACGTGGTCTGTACACAACACGTTGTATACAAGGATAAAAATAAGGCTTTATTAAAAAAATATTTACTGACAACTTCAATAACAAATGACTTCAGCAAAAGTGCTTACTACAAAAATAATCATTTTATTTTATTTTATTACTTTAAGAGATCTTAACCGTGATACTTACATATTTTTTGGCTCGGATGTATTTTTATTTAGTCCACAATGTCATCAATGATATCAGGTCATATTATATTTACACGTATACAAATTATCCCCTATCTTTTTAAAACCAAAACATTCCTTCCATTTCAAATCAGATCTCAATCATATACATTTTATAATAAAAACATTCTTATTTAGTTAGTTCTACTTAGGTAAAAACGCCTTGCAAGGTATTCTTGCACGTATCCACACGCCACGAGGCTATAATGACGTCGGCGCCGGAACAGGATGTGACGTGCTTTGCAATCCTTGTATTGTCATTTGTCATACAGTTTGAAGAGGCCTATTCCGTTATATTGATTACATGTGATTATAGAATGAATGTTGAGTGGCAAGAGGTGAAGTGGTAAATAGTAGCTTATTAGTGTTTAGGAATTTGATGGATTGATGTGTACATGATCATATTGGTAGAATTGTTCCAATTTACCGATATGAAAGAAAAAACCTTTAAAAAATGGATTAAATTATACACGAAATGAAGGAAAATTACGTCCAGTATAAAGCAGAGTCTGATGGTGTTGTATGATTTTAAATGGTGTAATTCAGTAGGTATATAAAAACTTTACATTCGCAATATTCGCGAATCACACAGTTTTTTTGTGTTCTAAACCTTTTTATGGCTAACTATAAAGAGATCGTCTTAAATATTATTTGAGATGTGGCTGTTCTTAAATTACCGTGAACCTGAAAGAGTAGATTTGTAAGCTTTAATTATGAATCTTATAAAACATATAAAAGCTTGTACGTCTAATAATTCATAATGAGTAGATTGCAATGAGAGAATTGCATGAATAAGACATTTCTTGACACAAAACAATACCGTGAATCCTATGATAAATTCAGATACCGAAGGAAGATGCCACTTCCTTAAATGTGTCAATGCGTGGCTCGTACGTCATCGCCGTCAGTCAACACGCCGGGGTCGCCGGACGTGACGTATCGCGACGCGCCGCGGACACACTGCATCGTTCAACGCCGTGCGACATCTGTCGATAGCTTGAATATCCGGGCGACGAATTACTTGCAGGATGTCCAGATTCCAGTCACATCTATATCGTCTTGGGGAGCATGATTTAGCCTGAAAGTGTCATTGTAGAAATTCAAAAGATATAATACATCAAATTGTTCATTCTGACATGAAAAATAACAGATTGCTTCAAACAACACTACCGTAAATACGGTGATAAATTCAGATATCGAAGGAAATAGGTACTTCCTCAAGTGTCACTTCATGTACGTACGTCATCGCTGTCAGTCAGGGCGGTCCGGACGTGACGTATCGCGACGCGCCGCGGACAAACTGCATCGTTCAACGCCGTGCGACATCTGTCGATAGCGTCGATATCCGGACGACGAATTACTTACGGGATGTCCGGACGCCGGATATACATCTCGGGTTAGGGTGTGTACGGAGGGCATTTTCTCATTTGCAGTATGCTTACAGTAGATAATCAAATTACCTTTCAATACGTTTTTATAGGTAGACATCATCAATTATCAAAATTATTATAATTCTTATTGTAGAACTATGAGCACAGAAACATTTATTATTTGCATTCTTATTATAGAATTAATCTCTTTATCAGTGTTACACCTCTACATCACAAGTGATTAGGTATCAATTACTTATTCATTTCAAATAATTCGTTATATTAATGCGTGGGCGAGAAACATGACTATTTTTAGCTATATTCGGCGCTTTATTTCGAGGCTCGGGTTAACGCACTTTTATTGTATTATAAGCATTAATGTTGTGTTGTAAATGATGGATGTCTGCGTGGGTACTCTTAAAGGTTACTTATTAATTAGGAGTAATAGCATTTATGTTACTGACTTTGTTGTTATTTGGTGTGATTTTTGTAGGTCGCAAAGACGTTGTGTTAAAGTGGTTTTGAAAGTTCAAGGCTAGGGTGGAATGTCTCATGTAATTTGAACTAAAACACAGCAGTTCCAGTACTGCTCCTATAAGATTTGTTCATGAAAATTATGGCTCTAAGAACGAATGTTTCTAGTTTTTGCATAACCCGGATATGTTATGCGTTACTTCGTTGTCACAAATCTATGGGAGTTTAAAGGCCAAGTATAACCATCTCTCTTTCGCGTATTGACCTTTTAAGCAGTTGGCTGTACGTTACAACAGAATACCACCTTAAATCTAAAAATAAAAGATCCAGTACGAGCTACAAAATGCCCACAAAATGACGTTTATTAAATGTCATCGGAAAGGTTTTGACATTAAAATAGAGCGCATTATGCTCAGTCTAAGTTGTCCTATCGACTGAATGACCTACACAGATCTACACCTGCCTAACATAGACGAAATATAAGATCTCTTAGGTCTGAGTTCACGACCTTTAAAGACATTGAACCTGATAACGAAGATGGTGTAGTAGGCTCTCTGGAGAGCATTGAAATGTCAACGTTTCAGATGGTAAGTACTACTAATAGGATTTTATTGCTTTGAATAAATTAGTATCTTACTCTGAAATACCATGTTTAATCTTTATTATAATATTCCGGTATGCATGTTCGTAATATTTCTCTTAAAGCTGTTGATATTTATGGAGCCTGTATGATTCTATACATGTAAAGTTCGTAACTAAGCTAACACTGTTGTCGATATCCGGTTTTCCTTGCTATTTGATTAATAATTTCAAATTTTCAATTTCCCATCTACCTACCCATAGTGTTTTGAAAATCAAATTGTACAATGTTTATATTTATTGTACGTACATAACATATTTAATTGAAGATATAAATGTAGTACGAGGAAGGCGATGTTTGAACACGCATGCCTTTGAAACTATTTTAATTAAACTTGCGATGTCGTAGTATTTATCTTGTTGAGATTAGAATATGCACAATAATTCAACCCGTAAAGTGGACTCCGCGGGATACCGTCAAACTATGTATGAGCGAACAGAACGCGTTGACATTTAATGCGTTCCAGCTTAGTCTTAGGTCATAACATATCTGTTATCTGTAACTTGATGAAATTAGATAGGATCAATATACAGTGGGCATTTTCTGATTGAAAATTAATCATTGCTAAAACGGAGGAAACCTTGACTCCGCTAGTTCTTGAGAAAAAAATTGTTTTAAAATATAATGTGAAGTCTACCAATTCATAATTGGCTAGCGCGGAGGACACTAATCTTAAACACTCTGTCACTCTAAGATTAGCCCCGTGCCCAGTAGTAAGACAATAATGTGTTGACGAAAATTGTGCTAATACATGCAGTATTTCAACATTTGTTTACTTATCTTTTCATGTGTCCCACTCACAACATATATGCTTGAAAATGTGGCCTATTAATATGAAACTTTAAATTGCAAAAAGCATGTTCAACAAGATATAACAAAGTAAAGACGCAAATGGTTGATACATCTATGCAATGTCTCCTTTAAATGGTCATAAAACGAATCCGCACGAAATAAAATGCGGAAAAAGTACCCGACCCTAAGTATAATTCAAATATTTGGCAACGCAAGCGGCACGCTCGCATAACTCAGCCAAATTGGGCTTTAATAATAAATTGGATAGTTTGTTTTGTCATCCATCCGAAACTGGCCGTTAAATTATATAGTTGCTTAGGCGCTGGATTCATTGCTCGCGAATAACGCACGATACGATTATCCACGTCAAGAAATAAGCGATATTGTAAACATAAACGCCCGTTTTTAATAGTAAACAATTTATTTAATGTTTTGCTTAACAAAAAATGAAAATTAACAATTGCAGCTGATCAGGGATTTTCAAACTTCCATCTAAGATAAATAAATAATTTGAACATTTACATTGAACAGGTGCAATTCGTCTTTAGCAAACCATATGAACACAAACATTATCGAAATAGAGCGTTAACTTACAATTCTTGATATTCCATTTATTTAAATTCTGGCCATTTAAAGTACCTATGTTTGTATGCATTTATATTTTAGGGGTGCAAGAGAACTAAACTACTGTATTCAATAATATCTTGTAATTGGTTTTTCAAATCTGAGACTGATCTTCTCTTTAGGCATAAACGAGTACAAGACGAGTGCAAGACAAGCTATTAACACTGTTAATAGCTTGTCTTGTACTCGCCGGCGGTCGGTCAAATGTACAACTATTGTGTAGTTACTAAGTCCCATTGTTTCAGATATAATGTCACCGCTGTTTAACAAGCCACATTGTGATCAATCAGCTTCCCTAATTTACTCCACCATTGTTTTAGTAATGATCGCTTTAATAGACATATTATGGTGTTACGTGGAATCACGATCGTAACAAAAATATACCACTTGATTGAACATTGATTTATTAATTTATAATTAATTGCATTGAGATGAACCACAAAGCGTTAAGTAATATCAATAAAAAACACCGCTCGCGAAGTCATGATGTTTTTTTCACCTAGATTTCGGAGTAATGGACGTTCGAATTGAGTTCACATTGAATAGAATTCATTAGAAAAGAAATACCAAAAATTAATTCGCAATCCGTTGAGAGTTGTTGAACTGTATGTAAAGTCGAATTTGTTCACGCGCGGTTCATTGACACCAGTCGGTCGAGATTCGGGAGCGGTCGACTGAAGTACCAGGCTGGTAGCGGGCATTAGGAGGTTGTGAGAGCGCGCGGGTCAAGGCGGTTCGCGGCTCTGTCGCGCGGGTCGAGGACCGCGACGCGCCGAGGTAAAGTAGACCCCGTTACTCCTCCCAACCCATATCGCCCTCGTGCTTGCGCGTGCTTTGTTCAAATCACAAGGCTGTTATGGGTATTAAAAACTAATTTTTTGGTATTTATTTTTTTATCTGAGGAATGTTGTGCTGGTATTTTTAAAGATGCTTCTAAATTTTATGTTTGTGTTAAAAAGATTAAGTAACAGGTACTTTTTTATACTTCACAAGAAAACGAATAAAGTGGACGAGTATTTGAATGATAAGATCGTTTGGCTGTAATTTTCCTACTTCACAATTTCAACGTTTTGTACCTATTACTTTACGTATTAACAACCATTCATTTTGTTGCTATGAGAGATTGTCATCTCAGTTATTATTCAATTTGTGAAATACTATAGTGGTAAAGCTAGTAAATTTATTGACTTTGTAAAATCGTTTCCTTAATACTACTTATTTATTGATAGTTTTAAAATAGCTTTCACTTTACACCGAATTATTAAATAAGAGGCTAACAATGACAATTAACTCGACCTACCTACCAAATCTAGCATTCAACTCATTACATATTTTAACCGATTATCATCTCTACCATATTATAATTCGTGTGGATTTTCCTTGCTACATCTACACGAGTTTCTACTAGCAAACAAGTGCTTATACGCGGTGTGTAGCGAGTGTGCGACGGGGCTTATCTCGGTGTATCGGCGTTGACAACCGCCGGTACGCGGCATCACCAACCTTTAACATGTACACGTGTTTACAAGCAATGTTTACAAATTACACGTTGCCCTAATTCGTTTACATATTTGTTACTATTATTTTTACATATTGGAACTGTAAATGTAATCATAGCATTATAATAAAATACGCTCAATAATAAAATTTACAGGTTCATTATTTTTTTTTTTATTTATTTAATTTTCTTGTTACACCTTAAACTAGTGTAACAAAGGGTAAACTTAATGCCTAATGGCATTCTCTGCCAGTCAACCCTGGGCGATGGCGATAACATGTGGTAGGCTTCTGAATCAAAGCAATAATCATTACGAAGGATTGAGATTGAATACTTTATAGATACTACAGTTAGCCCTACTTCTCTTTTCAGAGTAATAAAATATTTAATGGGACCTCGAACTTAGCGTGTCTAGTGATTTTACCATATCCTTATGTCAGGGCACATTTGTCCAAATAGCCCTATGACTAAAATAATATAGCTGAAGTTACAAAGTCATTTTCAAAGCATTTGAACCTTTTTGATACATTCTATAATATTGCTTACGCCTGTCGCGTTAGGACATGGTTAAGCAAGGATAGCGAGACCTGATCGCAATGCAGTGGCATAAATAAAAGGAAATACTAAAATGCCTTTGCAAAATGAGGCAAGGTATATCATGCTATAGACTTAAGGGCTCGTTGGGTCCTATCAATGGAATACGAATTGTCGCATAAGATCTACAATTGTTTGTGCAAAAGTAAACAGTTCCATTTAGAGTTAGGAAGATTTTTAGACAGCAACTGTTTTTTATTTTGCATTATTTTTTATTTATACATTTAGATATTAATTGTCGCTTTTGAAGACTAATCGGAAAGAGCCCTATCTTAACGTTAGAAATATGTCTACTCTGTAGAACCGAACAGAATGTCAGATGATCGTGAGCGGCCTCAGGAGAAAAACGTAATTTAATGTAATAAGAAATTGTTTCGCTTTTCAAGATTAAAATGCGCTTTAAAATATCGTCATCGGTTTTGATCAGGGTTCCGCATCAGGTGAACGAAGACGTTGACAAAAGTCCGTTCTCAATAAACGTAAATCGCAACATAATTCGCTTTGCAGATTTGAAATTCACTATTAAATTCATCATTATTTAGATAATGAAAGATTTTTGGTCATTTGCTAGCACCCATTAACGTTTCAGATAATGCGCATAATGACAAAAGAGACGCCGGGAAAAGTCAGTTCTCGATACAAATTCCGTGAATCGCAACGTAAGCGTAATGGTCGTGAGCCACGCGGACGTAATGCGGGCCCCACGAGAGACGTAATTTGACGTAACATCAAATTGTCTATGCTTTACAGAATTAAATACACTCTAAAATTCGTCATTATTTAGATAATGATTAATTTTCGGTCATGATTACTAGCAGCCACTAAAGTTTCAGATAATGCGCATAATGAGACAACAGAGGCCGGCAAAAGTCAGTTCTCAATACAAATTCCGTAAATCGCAACGTAAACGTAACGGTCGTGAGCCACGCGGACGTAATGCGGGTCCCACGAGAGACGTAATTTGACGTAACACCAAACTGTCTTCGCTTTGCAGACTTGAAACTCAGTCTTAAAATTCGTCACTATTTAGATAATGATTGATTTTCGATCAAGATTGTTTGCTAGCGCCCATTAAAGTTTCACATAATGCGCATAATGAGAAAAGAGACGTCGGGAAAAGTCAGTTGTCGATACAAATTCCGTAAATCGCAACGTAAACGTAACGGTCGTGAGCCACGCGGACGTAATGCGAGCCCCACGAGAGACGTAATTTGACGTAACACCAAATTGTCTTCGCTTTGCAGAATTGAAATGCGCTCTCGCGTAAATTGCTACCGCGTTGAATCACGATTATTGCTTACGGTGCTATTGATAAACAAATTTGTTTACGTAATCCATGTTGTGTTGTACATACATAAGTGGCGAATGAGTTTAAATTATTGTTATTGTTGTCCATTTAGATACGTGGAAGAACTTATAGTAACTTGACTGTAGATACTACTCGTTTTTATCCGTACTAGAATATTTTTAGAGTCAGATATGTTATGGAGTGTGTTTCAGGAGTTCCCTTACTATAAAGGAAGAGAACGGTAGCCACCAATGATGAAGAAACATAAGAAACAGCAAAAATTTCTGTAGCAACAGATAAATATGCTGCAATCCTTCGTGTTTTAATATTAAAAGTGTGGATAAGGCAAATATACTTATTCTTGGCGGTTCAACTTTTTACTGCGTTTGCAATATTTCTGCGATGGACTTGGAGTAGGACTTATGTTCTATTTGCGTTTCGTTATAGTCAATAGCCATGGAAGCTACATTATAATGTGAGTTATATTATACATTAGAATGTGTATTGTAAACCTTCTTTCAAAAAAATTAAAGTTATTTAACCTTAAATCTAAATCATGGTTTATGGGAGTTAGTATATAAATGAAAATAACTGTCTAGTTCTCATAAAGTTTATTATTTCTTTCTCTAAAATCAATTGGAGAAGTGTGGTGCACCATGCTCCAGGCTAGACCCCGTGAACTCCCCGGATCTGGGTCACGCTAGTAATCTGTATATACGGAGACGCTATATTGTACATAATACCAAATTGTCTTTGCTTTGCATAATTGAAATCGCTCCTGCGTAAATTGCGACCGCTATGAATCTCGATTACCTACCTGTACGACTTTTTGCAAGTCATGTAGTTTTGGGAAGATTTTTATTTTATTACGGGTCGGTAGCGCTTTTTAATTAAAAACGTTTGAATTTTGATGGGAAATTAATGAAAAGTTAACGCGATAGGTGATACAGTTTTGGACAATTCGCGTTATGATTATCTTTTTATTAAAGACCAAGTTAGGCGCCGTTGCTTAATTTATATATGCAAGATTATAAAAAACTTCCGCAACTTAGGACGTGTGACGTCATACCTCGTTAAATTGCGAAAAGTCGCCACAGTACATATCGCGCTTTTCGAAAACTGATAAATGGAGCACCCCACGCTTTTTTCACAATTATACTATTTACTGTTCTTAATTGATTCTTAGATTGAAAATTATTTCCTACTTTTTAGTTGATTTTATCATAAAAGCGTGTTTTTTTAGTTTTTGAACTATATTAATTTTACTATAGCTATAGTTCTAAAGGCAATGTTAAAAGCCGATGCCGATGTTAAACGGAGACAAGCTCCTTTTAACATCGGCGGTCAATGTTCCACACCGCGGCGATTTTACTCTCTCTAACGTAAATCGAGGTGTTCCCAAAAAAGTACGCACGCGTAAAATAATACGCGTGTTTTCTATAGTAACTAAGTTACCAAAGTGTTACTAAAGTTACCAGCATCGATGCATTTACCTATCAAAATGCGAAGCGCTGATGCTGAACGTTGCATGTCTAGTGGAGCCCTAGATGGATCAAAAATAATGATTTAATTATCTAGTAAATTTTTAATTCATTATTCTTTCTTTTTTTATTCATTCTTATTAAACGAATAATTACAGGTTTATGTAACAAGTACTGAAGCTACGTAGAAATAATTCAGGTCTGGCATTGTTCCATTCATTACTTTTTATTATTGAACAGAAGCGTGTTCAAATTGTACAATGCGCTTGCGCCGAATCATGATCAATGTTTAGCAAATAATCCATTACTTTATCAATAAACAACCTCCGTTGGTATTGAGTTGTATAGTTTAGCTTCAATCGTGAGCGCACGAGAAGTTTTTCTGTATTTTGAAATTCGTAATAATATATATTTCCAGATACCTGGTTTTTGATAATGAACTTATTTTTTTAAGGTAAACTTTTAATAGGAAATGGGCTTACAATTCAGCTGAGGCAGTTGACCACCATGTGACCACAATAATCAAACCTGCCTCCTTTGTTATTTATATCTTTTGAGGTTCGGCAGTCATGAAAGCTCTAAATATATATGCATATAGTTAAATCTAAAATATGCGAAATTTATCGTGAAATCCACTGGATATCGAACGCGAGACTTCGCATAATACCTACATCTGCCATTTCCAAGTTTTGCTAATTAATTATTTTCAAAAAAAAGTACACACACACAATACAATAAGAATGACTTCTGCGAAATCAAATTAATATCGTCCTTAAATGAAAACCGTCAGTCGAATGAATTTCATTAAAGTTGACGCCGCCGCGTCGGGGTGCGAGTATTAACGAAATTGTGATGCCGTTTTCCCTGTTTAAAGCTTTGTATATTTAATTACTACGCACATTAACATCTAATTAAAATGTCGAGATACGCATACGGTGGAATGACAACTTTATAATTTGTTGAGCACAGTGCACGCGGTTACAGGACTCTTAATTTTCCAATGCAATGTTATGTTTTATGTAAGTATGGTGTGTACTTCTCACAATGATAGCAGTGTTGCTGTTTTACATAAGCGCTGCTGTGTTCTGCTGTCATTAGTAATGTAAGGAAGGGACTTATACGAGTCATTGCAACTATTATTCCCCAGGGATAGCAATTCATCTGACGTCGATCTCAGGTAGAGTTCCAACCCAATATAGCTTTTTAAACATCGAAATTAGTGCACCGTTGTACCATGAATGTATACGGTCACTGCGATACAAATCTCCCCGATAAGTTTAATCTCACTTGTAATCTACCACGGACATACAAAAGTACATTATAACTCAAAAATTTACTATGAATTATAAGTAAAAAATTGATATTAGATACTTCTTGATCCACTTGTGATCAATAAAGAACGCAAGTCTATATAGTTCTTACCTGGGGTTGATGTATTTAGACGGCAGCAGTGTTATCGAAGAACTACAATCTCATATGTTAATATTATATAGATACGTGTGCAAGGTTTGCTGTACGGAAAATCAGTGTAAAGGTTTAAGTTTAAGTGAGCGCACTCCGTATTAGTAACAAAATATGGCGGAATGCATTAAAGATTGAAGGTAGCGGGTGCTGGCGGAGCGCCAAATGTGACGGCGCCCTCCGTCGCGGGCCTCGGCGATACTTGAAACTATTACAAAATTGTTTTAGCGCATAGCGAGTTCGCTACCGTGTTATAAGGGCGTGACCCCTTTACAATTGAGGTACGCAGTGCTGATATGATATACACGTAGCGATGGTGTATTAGATGGACAGTAAAAGTGAGCTGTTGTCATAATTTATTCTAAGTGAAAAAGGAAACTTATCTTAAGATCTTTTGTTATATTCTCCAAATGAAGTCAAACCAACCGAAACTCAAATTTCCATTTGGACACTATAGGATTAATGATGATATGTTTCCTATGACGTTCCCTTAAAAGCTATAACTGTTAGAGAATAACCAAAAAACAACCATACAATAAGATTAGAGTTTCATATACATTTTTATATACACTCCTGAGGTTTGAATATGAATGTCTCCCTAATCATACCCTTCAGACCAGAACTCAGCAGCGCTTAACATTGTTGTTTTAGACAGAAATAGTGGCGAAGGGAGATACCATGCGTAGATCCGCAGTCGAACCACAAACGGTTCTACCACCTTCAAATTGTACACGTCTTTTATGTACAATAGATGTTACGTTTATTACTACAGGTAATATCACAGGTGGAAAGTGTGACGAATTAACAACATTGTATGCCATTCACTGTGTGATGCGCGTCGGGTGTAATGACATAATAGCATAATGACATGGTATTAATGCTTAAATTATAAGCCTCTAACGTCCAGTGACCGACAGTGAAATGTAGTAACCTATACTGTACAATACTTTGGATATGTAACTTGGGAGTTTTGTACTGTTAAGTGATGCAATGATTAGGAGATGATTATTAGGAGTATTCTTTAACGGAGTTAAATAATAGCTGATTGTGGTGAAACCTTCGTGGTTTCGTTTTCTTGTCCGAAGTTGTGGAAAGAATTTATGAGATACCAACTTAGTCCTGGCGGTTAGTATCTAACCTGTTTAGTGTATGTCAAAAAGGGACGTATCGTGACCCGACGAATGTATAACTATTAATTTATTTTACTGCCTTATTACACCTCTAAAACTAAAACACAGCAGCTTTACGTGTCATTAACATGTAGGCGACGATGAACAACTTTAGAATATTTTAACACTTTCGTTTTCATCCGTTTAATCCAGTAACCCTTATAAGTCAATTACCAGTTATATGGCTCTCGGAAAAGGTATAAGCCGTAGTCACCGCTCTTGATTGTGCATGACAAATCTAATAACTCTCTTACATCATGTTTATACACTATCCGTGCTAGATTAAAAGTAGGGAAATATTATAATAAAAATCCGACTGCTTACAAAATATAACTTATGATGCTCCCTTATAGGTTAAAAACGGTCAAGTTATTTAGGCTGCAGAGCCCACAAAAGAATGAGACATACGCTCGAAAAACATTACTCTCCGCAGTCGGGTATTTAAAGAAGCCACAATTCTCTGGATTCGTTACTTATTCGTACTATCTTGTACTATTGGTTAGTTTTTTTTATAATGTAGGAGTAGCAGACGAGCGAGCCACGACCTGATGGTAAGTGGTTACTGCCGCCCATGGACATATTAATCAACCCCAGATAGGATTAGATTCCTAACTCCGGGGTGGCCACATATACGTTGCCACCCCTGAGGACTAAGCTGGAACACCTCGGAAAAGTTTGTCTCCCTTATCACACCCTTCAAACCAGAACACAGGAGTGTTTAACGCTGCTGTTATGAGGCAGATATAGGTGTGGCGGTGATGCCGCCGGAATCGAACCACAATTACCACCTTCACAAATTAGTAATTCAAAATTCTCATATTCATCCATTTACATTTGTCATCCTGTATTAATCAACTAGCAGGAAAATCGAATATTTAAATGTAGTTAGGTAGGTACATATGCAATTCGTGTTATGAACGATGGACGAACGTTTCAGCGCGGGTGGACTGCGGCGATATTAATGTGGTTTCCTTTATTGAAATAATGAGTTTATCCCTTTGTATGTTGGATTTATATCGGTCGGAATACTTCTACGTGGGGAATGTGTAGTTTTTGTGCTTGGGTATTTAATGTTTTCACTTATGTCACGTTTATAATTATTAAAGAGTTTTGCCAGTTAGATTTGCTAGTTTTCGGATCGACAATTCTGGAGTACGCTGCAGCACTCTGTACTTTACTCAGCACGTTTCTACTTTATAGATATAGAAATTAATGGCTGTCTCGTCATCAACCCATTACTGTCCCACTGCTGGGCACGGGTTTCCTCTCAGTTCCTTTCAGTCTCAGGCGGTACCTGATGTTTGACCTCTTTTACCAAAGGTTTTATTAAGAAGATTAATGATGTTTAAAATCACTATCGTTACATATATATGTCTCAATCTTCTCCATATTGTCTTCACAGGTATGTGAAGTAAATATATTTGCAATTCTACGGTGTAGAATATAAACTTAATTCTTCTTATTCAGAGAAGACCAGCGCCCAGTGAGACATTAATGAACCGATAATCACAATTGAAACAATATAATACACTCATTGGCACTAACGTGGGATTCGAGTGTCGTTAATTGGGTAACGGGAGCAGCTATTTATAATAATCCTAATCGGTCGCGGCTAACGAAACGATAGACGGCGTATTGCGCATACAATGTCTAGTTGGATTGTGATGTGACGCACTGACGCTCGAGGCGTTCCCATTTAGTCTTCATTTAGTTAGGTACGGTTAAATGAGGTGATCTCGGTGGTTAAGCGGTATTATTCGTAGCTGCAACTGGGTTTGCCTTATAACATCAGTGTTAAGTGCTGCTATTTTTTGGTTTGCTAGGCGGCGTTGGCGATCCAAATCTTTTTTAGTGGTCGCTTCTGTAGGTCTCCAATTGTTTGATTATATGAATAGGCATGAGTGTGAATGTTTTGGTGTTTATTTTGTTGACGTTAAAGGCGAGAACTTTTTGTGTCATAAGAGTTGCAAGCACTGCGTTTTTCTGGTTCGAAAGCTTAATAAGATTAACTCGCACGAGACACTTGCCAAATAAATTAAACTTATATGTAGCCCACTCTGATAACATGTTTGCAGTCAATTACAGATATGGATAACGGATCTCTTCTCACGTTTTCTACAAGACCTTCACACCGAGCACTATTTTCCAGATCTTATACTCATTCAATGCATAGGTCGGTGTCAACATAATCGACGCTGTCCACCCAGTAGGTCTCTATATAAATTCCACGGATATTATGCTGATATTACGAGTCAAGATTTATTGCGATGTGACTGCTGATGAATTATGTTCGCGTCATTTGTTCAATGCAGATTATAATCGACCATCCCGCTCTGTAGTTGCACATCTGAAAGGGATGGACATATCGATGCCCGCTCCTGGTAGTATGCGTTATTCTAATGAAGGAAGGCAATAGTTACGCTATGCGCACATTACGGATAATACGATACGGAATAGTCGCAGACTCTATGATCGATGTCGTTTTGAAAAAAATATGTGGTAAATTGCCTATATCCTTATTAGAATTGTAGAACGTGTTATTATACTTGCATTATATCGTTTTATGTAAAGGTTGAAGATAATTCCAGATCTGCATTTTTATGTGGGTATTGTTTTACTTGAAACGATAATTAAAATTATTTAATTTTATTTGCATTAAATGCATATTCATACAGTTTTCTGTTTAGACTGTTGATGTTAAAAGCATTCTGTGTAAATACCTAAATCTATTAAAAAACCCTCTTAAATCGTTTGAAAAGTTATAAAAGAAAAACTAATTTCATTTTGTATATAAAGTTGATATACCTATGTGAATTTATTATAACTTAAATGATGAGACAAGCATAAACCAATTAAGCTATAACCTATACCCAATCAACCTTTCTTAACGTCTCATGTGCACGGTGCCTTAGAATTTGTTTAAGCATTCGTTTGCGCCCGCGCATTCGACAGATAAACGATCAAGTATCGAATGTCTTGCAAGCAAACTACGGAATCATAATATTTATATATCCCATACCCATTGTTCGTGTTCACCTACTGATATCATTGATTGGAATTCGTGTGATAATTAGTGCCTTATAAATATGTTATTTAATTTTTAAATTTATAAGCTGCAGGTGTTTAACTGTGTATTTTAATAGTAATAAAATATATAGTAAATTGTAAGGTAAACTTATCATGGAACACTATAGACTTGCTACTAATGTTAGTATTCACAAAACACAAATAACTGTCAGAAATCATGATGTTTATAAACTTTTCACATCCATTAAAAACCAGATTACCAATATGAATGTTATGAAATTAATTATAACAGAATTATAAAAAGTATGAAGTTTTAGCTTTGTCACGTATTTTTGTTATGTACACATATACACGCTGTTTTATTGCCTATTGTTGCAAAATGTTTCGTATTTCAATAGGTCAACCTACCTGTCAAATCTGAAATGTTTAAATCTAATATTCATCTGCTATACGCCGCATGCAATCGTTCGCCAATTTTCTCAAAACCGTGAAATTTATTCAGATTTTCCAATATCGGATTCGAGTGAAATCCGCAACAAAATAACTCATTCCAATACTTTTATTACAGAATAAAAATAACAATAAACAAAACCTGTTACGAGCTGGCCAGTGACAAACTAGACTAGACTGTAAATAAATGTAAAATAGTCGCGTGAAATTTACATTTTGATTGGAATTTCCACTCAATACCCCCCTCTGTTGTGCTTCCATCCGAGCTTGGGAAGCTTCGGAAAAGTTTCTTGTGGGGTGGGCGATTGATGAAAGTATTGGCGATTAAATAATCGAATATCTTCGCGAAAGATGTTGTTGGTTGGTTAGGAATTGTAAAGTTTATAAATATAAGCAGTGATAGCCTAGTTGAAACGATGCCTTACAATCGTGGGGTCCGCGGTTGAAAGCCCAAACACACACCACAGATTTTTGAACGTTATGAACGTGTTCTGAATTTATTATTACTTGATTTAAAAGGTAAACGTAGTGATGAAACCTTCACACTTGAGAAATCTTAACTTACCCAGCCCCGGAGCACTTACCACCGGAACCGAATAGTGGGACAATAATGAGTTGCTGATGATGATGATAAATATAATATGATGTTAAATATAGCAGATTAAGATACTTTATTTACATTCACATCGCTACAATTTTTCTTAATAGCAGCATAATACTTCTGTTTTGCTGTGGAAAGTGTAGTAAGTCAATTATGTACACAAAGTGTACCGTAGAACAGCTCAATAGTAAAAAGCATCCATATAGAGTTTGATCTCATTTAAATATTCTCAGTAAAGACTATATTGACTTTGCATTTCCTTTAATGGAAGTTTTAAGAGTTCCGTAAAGCAAGGAAGCCTCATGTCGTCCTACATTTAAAGTATCTTTTAAATCGTAGTAGACGTAGACGTTTGAAATATTTACTGATATAGTGTTATATTAATAGACTGGCTTATATCCGCAAATTCACACGCGGTCAGACGTTTTTCTTTTTCTTAGGAAAGGTAGATTCTGAAGACCACGTGTGTACAAAATTTAATGATGATCGATTATGCAGTTAAGTTACGTGAAAGTGTAACAAACAACCAAATTAACTCACATTCGCATTTATAATATTATTTATTTTATTAGTTAGTGTGTAATAAGAAACAAAACTAATTTATTTACGTGTGTACTTTATTTCTTACGTGACGTGTACCGCGGATCATTGAAACCTCCGTGCACAATACCTACACGTACTACATGTTTTTGTACTATGTAAGATAAAGCTTTGTAGATAAAAAGCCTATTAAGTTATACTAAATTCTATTTAAATACACTCCAATCCACCCAATATACCAGCCCAAGCGAAACCTAACACCATTTCAAACACCGACTAAATATTCCAATAATTTTGCTCAATCACACGAAAACCGAATTGTTTCAATCGAATCATTCAATTATCTCCGTAGTCGAATAAATCATTCGTTTAATCCTACCATCTCTACCTTCGGCGCTGCGGTGACAATTTGTGAGATGAAGTGGCCAATGCCGAGATCTAGGGGATTAAGGTACTCAATGCTATTGAAAATCGAATTGAACGTCTAATGATAATGGAAATAATTAAAGACTTTATTTTTCTTATTTTTTCTTTCTTTTTCGTTATTTGGTAACGGTTTTGTTTCTTAGTGACTATCCCCTACTATTAATACTCAATCTATTCAAATTTTTTAAGCCTACGTACGTGTACGTATGTCACTCTCATTATTAATTCTAATAATTTAACCAAATACCTGACCTACACCTCGAACTACCTTCAACAGAATGAGAATACCGGAACTTTTTCTATTACCTTTGATACCATTTAGTGTCATAGTTTTCTTTATTAATGAACCCGATTCGATAAGTAGGTATAAGTCTGTTTGTCCTTTTATTTGCTCAAATTGTGAATATTTTCAATTAAGAGTTTAACGACTGACATCGTAATCTTCATTGATAACTCTGGCAAATACGGTATGTATTGGTCTGCGAAGCACGAAAGCGCGTATATTTTGCGACCAGCTGTCATCCATCCCACTCCCGGCCGCGCCCGACGTTGCTTAACTGCACGTTTCAGTATAATTACGCTTTTCATCTTATTTATGCTTAAATAACATTATTATGCTCAATTAGATCTACTTTATTACTTAACCGTAGTGTAATTAAATTTTAATGTGTTCAACGTGTCAGTTGCTCTCGTAATTTGTACGTTTAACGCGATTTTCACACACTTTCTAGTTGGAGGGTAATAATTACAGAAGTTGTACTTTTGTGATGTTAATTTGGAATTTATATTACGAACTAGAATAGTATAGCACTATACTTTATAATAAAATGAGCTTTTGCCCGCGGCTTCGCTCGCGTTACGAAGTAATATTTTCATCCCCTATTTTATCCCCGGAAGAAAGGATTTTGATCAATTCTGATCAATTCTGATCAAAATCCTTTCTTAGCGGATGCCTACGTCATAACATCCACCTGCATGCCAAATTTCAGCCCAATCCTTCCAGTGGTTTGGGCTGTGCATTGATAGATCACTATGTCAGTCAGTCACCTTTGAGTTATATATATTTAGACAAGCTTTCGTCCATCATCATATCCCTTGATTACTTTTCAAGACGATTTTTTCTTCTAAAATCCTTTCTTAGTATCTACAACTTCATTCCACATTTCTAGAGTCCTAAGTATAAGCTGAGTTGTCTGTCAATCAATCTCTGCTAAATTTATATCTATCGCTAGTATAAGGCAGAAATAGGTGTGGCGTTGGTACCGCCGCATTCGACCGAAACATTTCTACTATCGTGAATTGCTATACCATAATAAACATTCAGAGTATAAGATGATTCATCATTACAATCATAATTTGCTACAATTTAAAGGTAATTTAAAATGGAAGATGGAAGGTTAAATGCTAAAGCGAATTCAGTCCGGATTTAAACATCTAAACCACAAATTGACTTGCCTTCTAAGGAAGCCCTTGACAGCATCTACGAAATACGAAACGAATTGAATTTTCTGACGGACTTCTAAATTATATTTTCTATCGGGGAGTCCAACACATTATTTCTACTGTTGGGCTCAGAATAATAAAAAATAAACAAAACTTTCTGGGTTACTAGAGCCACACTGGGATTCAGAGTGGTGAATGCCATAGACACGCATAAAGATTCAGAACTGAAACGGAAATTCGTCATTTATTTAGCCCAGATTGAACTCTGGGCTGCCTGGGTGTTAGTCAAAAGAGAGCTACAAAAGTCATATATATGTATAAGTAGGAGTTAAAGGCCATCACGGCCAATTCAACATGGTAGACCTCACACAATTCTAAGAAATAAAAAACATTCCATTCTAAACCAGTTGCTATATGTATAAAATAGGTAGATACCTGTTTGAAAAAATAATGTTAATGTTGCAGCGTTTTACATTAAATACGTGTTCGGTTTCAACCGACGCAGGAGATGAACCTGGAACGAATCGTACGCGAGCCATTAGCGTCTCCATTACATTCACAAGTCTATGTGATCTAGGGATGGCAATTGAAGTGTGGTAAATAGAATCACCAAAAATCGATCTTCGATTTATTCAGGAGCGAAGTTAGCGAAAAAAGAGGGCTTTGGGACTAAATAAACACTGAAATACGTATTATTACACGTTTGTTAATATTAAATTACTTTCAAAAAAATCGAATTTCGATATCTAGGATGAAATATCGATTCATTGAATCGATCAATTTCCAGTATCGATTAAAATAATCGAATTTTTTTGGTCCAAAATATCGATTCTTTGAATAATCGATCGCCATCCCTAATGTGATCTCATCTTACCTCACAAATACTAAATTGTTAGTGTTGATAAAAAGTAATATGATACGTTTTAAATGTTTAAGTATAGTAAAAGCTTTTAGATAATGATGAAACTGTTTTTGTTTTAGTTTATTAGATTCTTGTGTAACGTTCGCGTGATGTATTGGAATATTAATCGCCTGAGTTCCCACGGGGCTTTATTATCCTAAGGGATAAAGGTATCTTTAATATAGTGTACAATATATGTTAAAAATGTTTACATGTCAATGTCTTTCTCATTGAAGCGTTGGTTATATAAATGCTACTGTGCCTTGATAAATTTTATTTTTAAGGTAAATACATTTTGAGAAAAGTAATGATTGTATTACCTAATATTATTGTAATGTACATTACATTGATTTTAAATTCATCTGATTATAAATATACCTTACATAGTTTCAAGTGAATAGAACCATTTAAAAAAGAAAATATTTTTACGAACGTTCAGTAATTCTAAGAAGTTCTAAAATTACATAACACAAATATAATCACACGAAAGATAACAATTTAAGAAAATGACATTCTCATTATTCGTCTTTCTCTCTCTTTCTTGAAGAGTATAACGAAAATTCGTCGAAATCCAACAAAGCGCAAACAAAGTGCAGCGACAACCGGCCAACAGCAAAAACGTGATGAATGAATTCAAAGAAATATAAAGCGCAGACTGTTCGCAGATAAAAATCGCCGGCGGGTCCGAGCGGAACGTAAGGCGCTTCGCACACGTGGATACATTGCGTTGACTATGTTTATGATAGACTCCTAATCTATACAATTGTCTGATGTTAAGTGAATTTGTGATTTCTATTTGATTTTTTTTAATCATGCGATTAATTGCATGATACAAATAAATGAAACCGAGATTTTAATTTGTTTGGCATGGGTTAATTTTAGAACGGGCTAAATAACTCAAAATAAGACTTAATTAAATGTGGTAGAATTTTATGAGTTAAGTAGCTACTATTTACTACATTATATGACTCTAATGTAGTGTAAATAGTAACTACTTTTTGGTCCAAAAAAGTTCAGATTCCTGCATAAAGGTCGGAACACCGTGCGCTAGTGTGCATGCAGACATGCGGACGGAATGTGGCAGGTAAGCTCATAAATAATCACTGTACGCTTCACATTATGAAGCAACTGATAAAAAATAAGATCTAAACAAACTGGACATGGTCAAACAAGATGCATTTCATGCATTAGGAATCTATTTTGTAACTATGTCTATGATACGCAGTATCCAATTTCCACATTAACACGTGGCTTCATCCATAAAGATATACAGTAGACGCATACAAATAAATTTATGTCACTTGTCGCCAGTACATGCAATATTGGAGGTAGAGTAAACACGTGCGAAATGTGCCTAAGAGTGAAATATCACAAACGGCAATAGACAGATGTATCTGGGGTTCATTAGTGCGAAACGGGGTCTTTAAATGCTGGATAGGGGTTCTCCTTTTGAGTATATACTTTAAATACTGTTGTAGAGATATTTTGTTTGAAACGAATGTGGAAAGTGTTTGTCCAATCGATCCTTTATTCAAGTTAGCGTCATTGTCGATAGACACACACATAGATGTCAAAATTTGACACGTGTAAAAGTCCAAATATAATAAGGTATGCTTGCTTATTGACACATACGTGTGGAATGTGAGCCGGTTGCCTGTCACGCGGGGTTAATGCATGTGGATCTCGTCCACATGTGTATCACTTGCATCTTATCGGTTAATAGATACTCGTACTTTGCTGCTTGGCGCGCCTCACGCAGGCTGGTTGCAAAGACTGCAGTGGATTAATAGACGCGTGCGGTGGAACACGCGTGATATGAAAAAGGCCCATAATGTTAAGTCGGTTAATTAGTAGAACTTTATAAGCAGTTTTACTAACCCTTTTCGACTAGAAGACCGTACCCCTTATACATGAGACAAATAAGCAGAAATGGGTTATGTTGCAGTAGTAAACCAAGAGTTCTACCGCCGTAATGCGCTTATCCGAAATGGCATTTTTTTATTTTCTCTGTAATTCTCACCCGTTCTCTATTCTGTAATTATTAACTGTCAGATTTAGATTGCAATTCTTGTTGAATCAACTTTCACATATTCAATTGCCCATTATGACGTTAAATTCATATTAGAATTTTATGTATTGAGCGTATGTAGAGGACAAGCATTTGAATATCCAATTATTGAGTGTAACTACGACCGAATACCACAAGTGTAAACATACAAGCAAGACGCCACCATAATGTAGATACTACTAGTACGACCACACATTCGATACATAGTCGGGAATCTACTGAGATACGCATGCGAGTTCTACTTGCTCTATATGCCTGTGGTTCGCATGTTATAGCATATGGTTGCATATTACATACTTGCACGTTATACCCGCAATGGAGGAACGTGATGTTGAACCGTGTTATACAAATAGTTTAGATTGTAGTAGGATTGTAATGTTTTGGAAGTGGTTAAGCTCGTCTTGGTTTGTCGCGGCGTTTATATCTTACTAGGTAACGTGGTGAACTTCGTACCACTGAAAAATGATTTGATCCTCATTTTATCCTCAACAGCGATATTGTTGTTAGAACCTTTTTCTACTCAATAATCGCAGTGTTAAGCGGTGTTGGTTCCGCTTTGAGGTGTGGTAAGTGAGATGTACCTACTTATCAGAGGCATTCCAACTTAGTCCTGAGTGATAGCGACGCGTTTGTGGCCGACTTCAGGTAGATTTTAGAGTTGATTACAGATATGATTTGTATGGGCCTAGCTACTTACCATCAGGAATGCATCTGATGGTACCAACTTCCAACACGAGACATGCAAGCTTTCCGATCAATAATAAGTCAGTAGTTATCTAGATATGACAGTCAGATCTAAATATGACAGTATTACGTAGGTAAGACTGTCATATTTAGATCAATTACAACTATCTATGGATAGCAGTGACTACTTGACAAGAGTTAGACTGCATGGTCGTTTGTAGTTCTCATGACCTTCGATACCTATATCTACCAGTGTAGATAGTGTAGATAATGATAGAATTACTATTCTTATTTCGTTGGCGATCACTGGATCGGATCGAAGAATAGTAATACTCGTATTTCACATTTTGTCGTGCCAAAACAGGAACGACATATTGATACAATACCATTTACCAACAATAGCAAAAGTTAGTATTGAATTGCAATACGCTACATTGTTTTCTCACATTTTATTTTCATCTCGTCTCTTGTACGATAGTTGGATTAGGAATAAAACTGAACCCACTCCGTTCTATTTGCGTCCGCGAATTCGCTAGTTCACACCTATTTTTGGATCACTTTTACTTTTCTCAACGGTATATTGAAATCGACTGTGATCTGATCTGTAAATTTACCGGAATATCTCCATATTTAGACTTGAATGACGATAAAATAAGGTAAGCAAATAAATGTCATATTTAATATCCTGTCACAAATACGTTTGTTGGGAGAACATCAGTTTCGAATAATTGTTTAACGAGTACAGTGACCTGACATTATTGTATTACTTTTATCCTTTTATCCGAGTACGGAGGGTAATGTTATACGAGCGTATGTTTGTATATCTCTTCTTTGGTACGGTAGAGATTTTAACATTATTTGAGTTGCCGTTTGATTTGTCTAAATTTTTAAAAGTTCATCGATTTTTAGTTGTATAAGCAATCTGGTTGTACTGTTTTTATATTTATGTACTTTTTAATGTTACATTTAATCGTAGCATATTGGCTGTTTGTGATTAAGTTACGCTATGGATTGTATTGTAGTCCATACCATACACTTTTGCAATGCCTATTCTTATTTTCTTCGAATACATCCAGATTGTCTATATCGAAAAACATAAGCGCTGATAAAGAGTACCACTATTTGGCGCTTTGCCCGCGCTTAAATAACGGCACGAGCAAATACACGTACGATGGAGAAAGTTTAAAGTACGACATCCGGTGTAAGTTGAAGGAAAATTTACGTCTCCGTGAGGATTATGAGCTGAACCTCCTCAGTGTTTTGATTGTAGTTGATAGTATTATTTTACCATTGGTGTTTATTTCTTAGGATTCAGTACCTAAAAAACGGTAAGCCTGTATGTCCGTCTGTTTGTCTTTCACAGGATTCTATGTCTTGAACCGTCATAGAAAAACACTTTTACAGAGTATTTATAAAAATACTAAAAGTAAATAATAAAAATATAAAAAAATGTTCATACGGAACCCTCCGTGTGCGAGTTTGACTCGCACCTGGCCACTTTTTTATTTAATGGTAGTTAGTAGATTTTTTTTGGTGTTTTTTACATTTTCTTATAGCACATATAGACAAGCATGCAGTCCACCTGATGGTAAGTGACTACTGCCTCCCATGGACATCTGTAATAGCCCAGATAGGATAAGATATTCCTACCAGAGATTGGCCACAGATGCGCCGCTACCCCTGAGGACTAACTTACCACCACCACTTTAGTCGTTAGGCAGAAATAGATGTGGCGGTGGTTCCGCCGAAGTCGAACCGCTAAGCTTTCTATTTTATTCATTTGTATATTATTTTTATTTGTTTCTATAATTTATTTATCTGTCACAATTATTATTTCAACTTGACATATTTGACACGTTTTTTATCTCTACTCTTTAATCTGCCATGATATAACTTCTACCTTACTCGGGTAGGGCAACGTTACATTTGCGCTATTCCCAAATAGTTCATTTGTTTCCGTTTCATTTTCCAAACAGACTCCGTGTTCATCTTATTTGTTTCTCCCGTTTTGATCTAAACGTTTTTTATTTACATTCGCAAAGCTTTTGCGACTTCTCTCTGTGACGTTTTGTTCCTTTCGTTGTATTTTGTTCTCAATGTAAGGCAGTAGTGAGACAGATCATTAGGAGTTTTTACTGCTATTAGATGCTAGTTATTAGATGTTTTAGATTGGTAATTTAGTTTCTACTTTATTTTAGAATCTATTTAAAAAGCGTAGCATTTTTAACCGACTTCCCAAAGGAATGTGGTTCCTTCAGTTTTATTTCAGTGTTATGTAGTGTTGTTTAGGATTTATAAGATGAATGTATTAGTACGCCTAGTAATAATAAGGTTTTTATTATACTTATGACATCAACAAAATGTAATGATTTTCTTGATACATATGTTTTTTCGTAGCTTACTTTTATTGACCATATGTAACTTGCATTTTGCAAAATCATTGCATTCCAATTCCTTATGATATATTTTATTGTTGGTATATAGTATCTTCTTTACATGTAATACTCAATATTAGCATCAAGAAACGATTCAGAACGTGGTGCCCTAAGTTACCGCTAGACTGGATCCTGTTGAACATTTGTTTCGCATACGGATTAGGTAACTAGCATAATGCACGCGGTTACGTATGCATACGTACATGCATGCATTCACGGTGCTGTCGCGTCTATGTTAGATGGAAACTCAGATTACTTCGACGCAATACGTTTTAGTATGTTAGTAAAGGTAGGATATTTTATGGATATGCAAACTTCTTTGGTAGGACTTAATAAATCTATTAATAAATAGTTTGGACAAAATTACTAAAAATGCAACGAGGTGTTTTTCTCAAGAAAATTATAATGCTTTTACACTCTTGTGTAAACAAATAACTTGAATAAAAATATCTATAGCTAGAATAGAATTGGAACTCATCTTTAAATTCCGGCCTGATCGGGAATTGAACCTGGTAACCACTGTGCCATCGAGTATTGTAACCGCTTCAATCAATAACCTATTATACATTAAGTTCTAAAACCTTTGTTCAAAACCCAAATACTTTTCGATATATCAGCTAACCGGTTTGACTCGCATGAATAATTCATAAGTCCTAACATCAGCTAATTTGAACGCTTAACCCACTATGTAGATTAAAGTAGTAGTCGTTACTGAACTCAAACTCGAACTAGCAAGGCGAAGTGATAGGCATGGTTCCGATACCACTCCTTAACCAAAAACCGTTTTCGTACAAATACCATATCGATACGTTACACGTGGTCGATCGTTGTAGTTATAACTAATTGACAAAAATACAAAATCACCAAAGGCATAAAACCGTTTTCAATATTACATTTGCAATATTTCTGTTTGACTTACAATACTCGCTAAAATGAGTAAGAGACCAAACGAATGATTTTTAATATTAGTCGAAGTCGTTTGTTATTCATTGGCAATATTAATTGCTGACTCTACATTGATATCTGTTGCGTGTCCGATATCGATATGAGACAACCGTTTCCAATATCGATATGAGAACCGTTTTCAAATAGAATCGAAAACGACCATATCTGTGGCGAACACCACAGAGCTTCCACGTTCGGTATATGAGGAACTTCGTTAATATCATATCCAGAGAGCGGGCGTAATTACTCTGTGCGCCTGATTTTCACCAAACATCGTTCAGAAAGTTTGCTATTCAAGAGCTGGATGATTCGCCTAGTTTAATATTACCTTTATTCGGCCCTGTTTTTACGAGTTTTGGCGGTTTTAGTGCGTACAGCTGAATTGTTAAAGACCTACATTCCAACCTCTGACGTGAGTTGGGAGTTAATTTGAAAGTAATATTTCAGTTTTCATTTTCTTACCATGAAAAAATATTTGATAACTTTTCCCAGCGTCCCTCTGTCATGTTAGCGCTTTTTGAAAGTAAAAACAATATTTAATCATTCAATCAGTGATTGAAATGAAAATAGTAATTTAAATATGTATATTTGAGTTTAAAAATACTTACAGTGGGAATCATTGTGTAAATCGCCAACCTCATTATTCCATAACAGCACTTTCTGAAAATACAAAACTGTCTAAGAAAAAAATAGTTTTCAAAGCCACAAACAACACTTCAAATTTTTGCTAAAATCTTCAGTGCAATTCGTATAAATAAATTTTATAATGATGTCAAAAATTTTGGTTCCTGACAAAGTTTGACTGGCAACAAGCAGAGCAAATTGTATTCCCGATCCTCACACAGGAGTGCTCCAGTTTGCTCGGGAACTTCGTAAATCTCATAGCCGAGACAAGAGCAGTAATTATACCTTGATCTGTGCCGAACTATTCTGTTTATTGAGAATCATGGGAATAGAGAAGTTTGGATTAGAATTGGATAAGAAATACTTGAGTAAAACTTTATTTTAAAGTTATTATCGAATTTGATGCTTTTTGTAAAGTAGTGATTTTACGTCTGAGAATTCGCATAATTCAGGACAATGAGTACCTATGTTATACAGCACTAAAGTATCAAAGGTAAAGTGTTTCTTCACATTATGTTTTTAACATTATATAACAACTTATTCCCATATTATTAGTAATTTTAAAAATTTACCGTTCTTTTACAGCTGTACCACCGCCATATTTATTTCTTCCTTAAAGCAATAGGTGCAATGGTTCACTGAACACCTGGTGGACTACATTCAATTTAAGTATTAAAACACGTTTGTGAAGTTGTAATTTCCATAATCAGTATTATACGATGTTGTTTTACGAAAATATGCTAAACAGTATTTGAAAAGCCAGCGCACATAAAGAGTGTCGTTAAAGACAATTAATTAGTTAATCTACCGGATTGCATGCACGCTAAAGTAATTTTTATAGCGACGCTCGTAAAGTACAGTTACGGGCGATACGTGCCCGGGGACCATTTGTATCTCGCCGATACCTCGTATATCATGGTGCCCTAGTAATATCACATTTGACAACACTAATTATTACGGTCCATTAGGCAAATAACACAGCGGTGGTTTAGTTGTGCGGATTACGGATATTCGCTGTGGATGTTGAGGTTCGAATGCTTATAGTTAGTTGTGATAATAGTCATATTTAATTTTAATTTAATTAGTAAAGATTACTCACTAGTCACATCTAACAAGAAAATGTAACCAGTTTTCGTGTTGGACAAATATTTAAAAAATGTAGTTTTAAGATCATTTACGAATGAAACGATTTTTCTCCGCACTTCTTCAATTTCGTGTTTTTGCACCACTTAACGGCACCACATGTCGGCATTGTTCAACAAACCATTTAATGGCTTCCTACAATTACAAGGCGGCGAGATATCTATACTTTGTCTATGTACGTATGCACGTAGCATATAACAGTGATAGCCTAGGGGTTAGAACATGATCCCTTACACTGAAGTTTGTGGTTTGAATCCCAGGTCCGCACTTCTGATTTTTCAAGCCAAAGGGAAACATCGTGAAGAAACGTGACCACCTAAGAGTTTAAATAAATGTACTCGTATAAATTCGCACTTGTCCAGCTTGGTATACCTACTTTTAGCGTAAATTCTTCTCACTTTTAGAGGAAACCAGCGACCAGCAGTGGGACAGTGATGTGTGGACGAAGTAGTAAAATGTAATAAACACTTCCTATGGCGTGCCTCGAATACCATATTCGAAGGTGTGTGTCTACACATTGGCACGTGGATAGCATTGTGGATTATGGTTTTTCGCCTTCATCCTAGCGGTTATATCCTTTGTGATAATACCAGGGTACCCTAGGTCACCTTTGGCAACACACATTATTACGATCCATTAACTACTTAACATCTCACTGATTTTGAATGGAGACGATTTATGTGAATACTTTATTAGAGAGCGTTAACCATAGCAAGCTCTTACAATCCTGAAATAACATTAAATACTGTGGAAAATATCGATGAAATAAATAATAGTACATGATAATGCATTTATTGTAATTGTTGTGTGTGTTATGGTTTATTATCTCTAAAAAAAATAAACATTTTTTAATAATTATTGATAACGATGTTGACACAATTGCAAATCAACCTTATCGTTCAGAAACGCATTATAATAACTTATTTTATGTTACGTATTCATGACAAGATAAATTGTAACCGGCAAACGTTGCGTTCAGTACCCTTAGTATGAGTTTTTAAGTTTTGACAAAAATGTCTGTTTTTGTTTTTGTTTACGTATTTCCCATATATTTCGAATCATTTCTGATACAATCCGCTAGGGGCGCTGATTGGAAATATATGGGCAAATACGTAAACAAATACCAAAACAGTAATTTTCGTAAAAACGTAAAAACTCATACTGAACACGGCAGCTTAGCGTTTTGAACTTTAATCGATAAATGGCAAGTGCCAAGTGTGTTCTCTACAAGATTGATGACATTGACAACTTCACTACTATGCAGCACTATGCGAAGGTATCCGCACAAAGATATTCTTAACATTTCTGAAAACGGAAAGGGAAACAGGATTTCCCTTGCGATACTCGCGTATGTTTATATTCTCGTAATATTCTTTGATTGCTACCTGGATTTTGATAGAGTTAAAAATCGCTGCAATGGATTATGATGATCATACATTACTTTGACAAGACTTTGGCTTTGAAAATATGTGTTATATACGTCGCTTTAAGGTAAATGTATAGTAAATTTGCAGGTAATCCGTATACGCGATTAAACCGATATTTTTTGTCATTTTAATTAATTTATAATTTAAACTAAATTCGCTTTCTTCCTTTATCGTGTTGTAAGGGTTAAATATATAATAGAAATAAGGAATAGTGTTCTTTATATAATGATAATTATGGGAAAGGTTAATTCATATACTGAGTAGTTTATAGGACATCTCTTAGCCTGTCAGAAAATAGCTGTTGTACAGGAACTACACCTGAATTGTATCATTATTGTGTTGCTACTTTTGTGTGCTAAGTTAGAAGGTCTCATTTTAATCGCATACAGTCACACGTTTTAAATCGGAACACAATAGCATTGCGGCATTAGAAAACAAATGTATTTATCTTGTCATTGAAACATTGTAACCAATGATAAATCTTTTACAAAGATATTGGTGTCGAGTCCTGACTAATCATTGCGAATTGCCATCATCACTGCACTAAAGGAGTTCCTTTGAAGGTTGAAAAAGAAATGGCTGAAACGGCTTCAGGTGGTTGACATCGGACAGGCGTCAAATGGAATCCATTAAAAGTGCGCTGAACTTATGTTCGCCGAATAATCCTATTTTTAGAGAATTTTACAGGTACACCTGTTCAAGACTCTTCAACGGTCTGTAGATTTTGGTAACTGAATGTCAATATTTATTCGAGACTTAAAAGTGAATTTGAGATGAAAGGACATGTTTGAAAAATATATAAAATGTGACATCTTGATATAAATTTTATATTAAAATTAAAGTAAGACATTTTCATTTTAAATAAATTTATTTAACGACTTAAATTTAACAAATGAAAAAAAATGAAATGACATTTAGATATTAAATAAACGTAAGTGTCAATATTGTGATTGAAAATATTTTAAAATTATAACTCTATTAATTGATCACGGACTAAATATTATTTAAATTGATTTACAAATATATAAATTATATAAATTGAAACAACAAACTGAACAAGCAATTAGAAAAGAGAGAAAAAGGAAATTTAACCGTTTCTTGTAAATCTTTTGATATCACTATTTCATTGCTTTTTTATGTCTTATCAACTATAAAGTGGATGTTTTTATTTGCAAAAACATAAAAATCCGCAAATTATAGGCCGGTTACGTTATGTTCCTGCGTTTTGTGATCCCTCAATTATGAACATCCCGCGACGCTAATTCATCAGGCAAATTACACGGTTCCAAGGCACGGGTTCCTCGAACTTGGGAGTGTTCGGGAAAAAATACATTGGACTCGAAAATGGACGCTGATCTCTTCAATCGTTTGGTTGTGGGTAGATCGTTTCTCAGGAGATGTGATAAAATTATTTTGTATTTATTCCTTACAGTAGTAAACTATGTTGTTAGATTGTTAGCGAAAGATCTATGAACTTAATTAACTTAACTGTGAACTCGACTGTTTATGTAGTCGATTAACAGAATAGAAAGTGAATAAGTAATGTTTATATTGATAGGAAATTGATTTGTTTATAAATTCAATTCTTTTCTTCCAGTCAATCGATCCAAATTGATTGGACGTTAACAAGGTTTAAAAATAGTTATATTCGAATCAGTTTGAAACTTTAATATGAAACAGATTTGAAAGAAAAATGTACACTATTTATATTCATATTATTAATACCATTATTTGTATGAAACAATTCCAATAAAAGCCTAAACCTAAAGTTTGTCAAATATTACGGAGTATAGTGGTAGTAGTATAGTACAGTGACGTCATCGGTGCTAGGTGTCTAGTTAAGTTGACCGAGCATTATTTTCTTTTTCTGTACAACACTTGCAGGGTTTCCTGTCCGAGACTTACCGAACATTGATTAAATTTGTTCTCCGACTATATATAGCTTATTTTGTTCTGCGTAACAATTTATATGCTTTGCGTATTAGTACGCTGGTATACCTAACTACGATCTTCGTATGTACCAATGATGGATGCGCATCTCCTTTCGAAAGGCAATACTTAAAATTCTTCCGTATCCTATTATAGAAACACTGAGTACATTTTTAGAAACATGGTAGACACATTAAATACCTACCACTTAGCGAATTTTTAGTCCAAAAGATTTATTAATGTTCTATTTTAAATACGTCCATAAAATGTTAGGCCATCATAAAACAACTTTAGGCTATATCGTGCCATTCACGGGTAACACAAAAATAAACGGGATAACTGCGTTTCATCATCTACCAACTAACCGTAACGCTAAAATATAAAAATACACAACTAAACGCTTTAACTACTGTTAAATTTAAATGTGAAACAACCAATGTTGCCACAATAAGCCGCGGTACCGATAAATGTATGATCTGCGATCCGTTAATGTGGTTACGTACTTATCGGGCCACTAATTAAATGTTAATTACGATCCATTCCTATAAATTTATCTCTACTAATAACACCCTTAATCAATTATGTAACGCTCCACTAGCCAACAACGTTTCAAAGATTATCCGAATATCTTTCCAACTTTTTATATTCGACTTTAGTTTCAATATTTTCTATCGCCATCCCCATTTTAGATCCACTCTCTGTTTGAACTAATCAAACAAATTTAAACTTAATTCCTTAATCAGTACAACATAAGTTATTTTGTCAACACGACGTAGTTCTCTCTCAGCCTAAACTCTACTTTACTTTGAGTTGCTAGAGTTCATATCGGCTAAGCAGCGACTTGTTATGGCAACTTCCCAAAAGATTTCGGTCGCTTGCAAATTTACCTGTTACGAGAAATAGATTATTCTTTTTTGTAGTTTAATAAAACAAACATGATGCGAAGCAATTTAAACTCTTCGTAAAGTCAATAGAAATCTATTTTCGTTATAAATGATTGAGTGATGTTGAAATGATATGTTTTCCAAAGATTGGGAGACTTATGTTAACTACGTAGCGGGTTTTTTTGATTTTGTGTAAATAGTAACAAGCATAAATGATTTTTCTTGAGTTGTACTTTATAATTTAATTAATAATGATGCAAACTTACGAAATAAGTATTATTCTCTTTTTTCAGTTCTAGTTCAAGTATTACTTACTACAATATTAATCCAAATAAGGCTCCTTTATGGTAAATTACATCAAAATTGCACAGATTATTATATGACTTATGTTCAATTCTCCGTTTGTATCTATGCTTCTAAGTTACAATTGTTTTAATATCGTCTTTAAGCTGGTGTAAAAATGTCTGTATCAAAAATATCTCAGGGAATCTCGTAAATATTGTAAAAATAGATTGACATTATAAAAAGTATTTGACCCGCGTCGGCCCAACCACCCTGCGGTCGTGTTTCGATTCGATTTATAAATTCACTTTCCGCTCCATTATTGTATCGGTTCCCCGATATTATTGTATTTTAAAGTTTGATCGACGGCGTTAACTCGGATTATGCTACCTACCGCTGATCAATTTGTGAGATGGACGCTCGACCGAATTAATATAAAGATCGTTTTAAATTACTTTTGATGGCATAGTTCATAATAAATTTATTGTTGTTATCGGTGATGGAAATCTTCTGTCACACTTCTGCCTATTTATGCCTTAGAATGGTAATTAAATGGCTAATCCGCTCTGGTTTGTAGAGTACGGTAAAGAAAAGACACTTGCAGGATTCGTTCTAAGTTAATTGTCAAGAATAGCAACATTTCTGCGCCCAACTTCTAAGCTCGATCATATTTAAAATTGTTTATATGATCTATGCTTATCTGTACGATTTAGGCCGATACAATACTGATGGAAGTTAAAAACTTAAACCGGCCGACACTTCTTGAAGGTTTACTACCTGATTTAGACTAATGGGTATTCGATGTTGCTTAACCCGACATTTTGGCGTCATAGAGCTGTGCTCTGACACACAAAAGGGAATCTCAGTTGCAATGTTGTTATTGTTTTCTTTTAAATATGACTCAATCTTCAGAGCAAACAATGGTTATACCTATTTGTCTAATCATTTGCTAATGGAAGATTCTGTGAAAATCTCTGAAGTAACGTGTAGGGAGTGAGTACGCAATAA
Organism: Epargyreus clarus clarus; assembly: GCA_014595695.2. Lineage (NCBI taxonomy): Eukaryota > Metazoa > Arthropoda > Insecta > Lepidoptera > Hesperiidae > Epargyreus > Epargyreus clarus. The sequence goes on along the minus strand of JACTTY020000086.1, from coordinate 994,642 downwards.
AATGTGGCAATAAATGTCACACAATAAACAATTGCGAATGTGCGATGAAACTGACAGATGTTGGATATTATCGTTCATTATGCACAACTTTGTTTGTGGGTACGTAATGTTTATATCGGAATCAGTCTCGACAGGAGCTATTCTTACGAATTTTCTGTGCGACAAATGATTTGCCTGATAGAGCGTGAAAACGATTTGAGCCCCATTTTCAAGATGGCGACCGAGGGACAAGAGTTGCGATCCCACAAACTCGGGTTTAGCTGCAAACCCCATATTGACATCCAAAAAATTAAATTGCATCCTAGGATTTTTGCACGCTCAGTACCAAAAATTGTGACATTTCATTTTCAATTAACTATATTGTTAAATGCTGCCGATCCATACTGCTAAAGACACATGCAGCTTACCAGAATATATTAAAAACTTTTATCCTTAAACATTTATTTTATTTAAGAACTGTCTCAGCACTCAGTAGAACGGAATAGAAAGAAGAAAGTGTAAACCGGACGAAGACTAATTCGTCATTTGTATATTGAAGTTTTCACACACCCATACCACACCACACACCGTCAGTCGACAAAAACACTAAATGAACAACACGTAAAAGGTACGTAAAGTTACACGACGGATTTAGTTAATTATAAGTAAATCCGATGTAATCAAAGCTGAAATAAGTGCGGGGGATTCATAAATCGGATTAGTCGATCCCGACCACAATACGGATTGGCGCGGCGCGCTTGCGGCCGACCGCTAATGCCACTGCATATTGCGAATATTGTGAATATTTGTGCGTCGCCGCGCCGCGGTGCTCCGAACACTGTCTGATTTTATCGCCGAAATGTATCCACGATCGCCGGTTTATGGTACAAAACGGTTTGATCTCGCCTCTTATGGAAAACTGCTCAAAATACTTGTGTGTGGATCAGTAGTTTTGTTTTTGTTTTATTATAAAACTAAAGATGGTAAAGAACACACCGATATAATATTTCTTGGCAACAGCCTACTCTTAATCAATAATATATAATAGCAATAAATTATTCAATTCCGCTTCAGAAGTAACCTTAGATCTGGTTTTTCTTTCGTGAAATTAGCCCTAAAACCTATGTTCATAGAAATTTAATGTGTTTGTTTTGTAGGAGTACGGGAGCACTAACAAATTGTCAGATACAATATTTTTGTTATACTACCAAGACCACCAATATTGGAAACTAAAAACAATAGTCATATGTCACGATATCCTTGAAAAAAAAAATGTTTTTGAAAATAAACACCGCCGGTGGTATGTTACTTGTTGATAACGAGACAAATGAGCACATATTGATTGCATATCAAAAACGAGTTGCAAAAACCGTTAGCGATAACGGTTAAGATAACGCGCTGATAAGAGATAAGCCGATTGAAGGCGATGGGCCGGTGGCGGAGGTTTCGTTGAACTCGATAACCTTGGATAGGCTTGTTACACCGTGATATTGATTTGATTGATTTTTTTGCTACCAATAGCGTTCTATCTTGTTATTGCGAACCTGGATGGTACGAACAAATAATAAATGTATGCATAATTATAATTAATAATACTTTCCTTTGACACTTCTTGAAAATGTTAATCCTTCCAGTTTTTTATTACATACTTCTTAAACATAGATAGACCTCCTTTGATACCGATATCGAAATTTATCACATACTTTTCTGACCAAGTGCCTTACGGTTCTCTACATAGAACACGAGTAACAATTAACACCATGGATAGAGTAATGATTGTATAGAGATGTCATCGTCGATAAGTGTGCGCGACTTGAGTATAAAATACAAAAATATTTGTACCTCATTTTTGCATCAAATGCTACGATTTTTGGTAATTGTAAGTGAGACGTGAATCTTTTGTAGATGTTAGTATTTCGGATTTTATTTTTTATTAAAAAATTAGACTGCCTATGGTTAAAATTTTCCAATACTGCGTCCATAGTCAACAAAGTACATTAGCGTTCGTTCACTGCTAATTGATGGTGGCACTTCTATAGTATCATTGCTCTATGGTTAACACTTTATTAGTATTATGTTTACATTGTGTGTAAGATCTAATTAAGTCTAATGTACGTGTAGCAAAATTTTCCGCTTATAATTTTCCATTATGATAAACGGTCAGTCACTGATAATAGAAAAAACATGAAAATATTTTGAAAATTATCGAAAATCTCATCGACGTGGAATGTTTCATTTCTATAAGAATAGGGATATTATTATGTTACTTGTATGGCTATAATAATATAAGTATAATTTTTTGTAACTGCCGATCAGTTTACGGCATATTTATCAATTATTTAAAGTGAGAAAGGAATGTATTGTTCTGAATGTGTTCTGAAATTTAAATAGCAAGTGGCCACTGCAGCCCGAAGACATTTGTAATCAATCCCAGATAGAAATGGAGTCCTGTCTAAGGATGGTCACGGATACGTTGCTATGATGAGAAGTTCCGTAGATTAACTTTATCACTTACCACATTTCTCAAACTCAAAAGCTTTAAGTACATATGTACTTAGAACGGAAATAAAATGATTGTGCTTTTGCTTCAGTCGAACAACGAAAGGTTCTGCAAACTTTAAAATTTGTGGGGTGTTACGTTTTTGTTCTAAAATACTTTATTAAAACTTAATTTGTTTCACCAATAATACAGTATTGATTATAATATTTCGTATTATTTTTATCGTATATCTAAATACTCTTCTATTTCTTCCCAATCTTGACGATTGTATATTAAATTAAACTTGTTTGTTCGCAGGCCACACAAAATGATGCTCGAGTCGAGCCGGTAAGTTGTTTCAAATCTAAATTTCAATCGAAATTAATTCCTTTTATTTCAATCCCTTGTAATTTGCCACCGACAAATTCAGAGTCGGCTAATGGCATGTTATTATTGATTCGTTCCGTTGTATTTGATTCGCCATAATATCTTCATTATTATTCGCGAAATGTCCATCTACTTGGCTGACCTTTCATAATTCTCATTTGATATTAAAATATTGTTGAATGTATCGTTATATTGAGTGAAGGGATCTGCTTTATTAATTGAATTATTTGGTAAATGGTGGTGGTATTTATATTTGTTTATTTTACAGCTGCTTTTGAAGGTAGTTTTACTTAATATTTCCACAATTACTGGGCTTCCTTTGAAATCTTCGTTTTTAATATTCTCAACTCTTTTCTTTTTACTCCCCTTATTGCTCTACTAAATCACTCTATCGTCATTACACCCATTTCAGTGTTGCGGTTTAAAAAGCCATTAAAAATTCCAAGTGCGCTGGTTCAAACAGTAAAGAGTTAAACTAATGCAAGCGATTATGTTTAATGTTCTCTTGGTACGCGTCGCCTCTGTAAGGGCCATTGCACAAACGTTTTTGCTCCACGTTCAAGGAGTGATATATAAATGAGTGCAGACAACAAAACAGCATATTATTTCCGTAAATGAATATAAGTATTTAATTTTCTTTGTATTGGGGATACACGAAATTGCTGGAATTTTTATTATAACGGATTCCTATAAAATTTTGCTTGTACAGCAATGTTACATATATTTAAAAAAATGTTAAAAGTTGGCCTTAGTTAATGTGTCAGATCTCTTCATAGCAAAGTTAAATTAACGTATGAATAATAAACAAATGTGACACAATAAAAAAGATTTATGTTAAATTCATCAAAGATTTTTTAATTATACAAGCGACATATTTGCACTCAACGTAGTAGTATGTCGGTTTTGTAATTTCCAAGTATTCCGTTATTAAGCCTATTCCATTCCATTGTACGGTATTGCAAAAAACATGTACTGTGTGCTCGCCCTCAGCGAATAAATGGCGGACCGAGTGTGTTGCACTCCGCATAATTAGTTTCGCCTATCCACTCGCCAGCCGGCATCAATTGCGTGAAAGTTTATCATTTCTAATGCTTTGTCTAATTATCATGCGTCGTTCGTTATTACCACTTTTCTCCTGGATTTTTCCTTTCCAACAGTTTTTTCGTCCTATTGTTTGTAATACTTCTTCCTCTATTTCTCTTTAATTCTATTCACATATTGATCATTAATAGCGGAAATAGTATGTCTTGCTACCCTTAAAGATATATAATGTCTAATTATTGATACTTCGTGTAAAGTACATTGTAATTTTATTCATCTTATTCAAGTACAATCGTCGTTGAGTTTTATCTTCTCTGATTTATTGTCACGTCTTTTTGTTAGACTTTTATTAGTTTTGTTCCTTATTCTTGATTCATGTTTATTGGATTATTAAAGTTTTGTTGTTCATGCATATTAATCTGTTACAATAAAAAATGTTTACATTTTTGCACGCTTATCTACTGTGCGATATTACATTGTATATTATCTTGGTTATTGACTTATTACAGTTTAAATAAGTTTTCCAAGGTTTTTCTTATATATATATTTTGTTAACAAATTTACTCAAAGAAAGATATTGCAAAGGTAACAAGACACCAACACAACTAGGGCATCAACAAAATAAAATGGACTTTCAACATATAAAAAATAAATTCTTTTTGAAATATTTTTTACTTTTTAAGATTTGTTGCGGAATTAATAATCCCCATGTTTGTGAATACTGCGAAGGAGATCCAATAAGCACTTTATAGCATCTTAATCGTGATAAAGGAACACAGTACACGTAGTAGCGACGCGACTATAAATCACGACCAGAGCGAGACAGCTGTGTGAATTACCGGACAAAATGTTGCTTTATCACGTTACGGCGGGAGAGAGACGGCGGCATGTTACGCAAGCACTGCGTCTATTGGCCATGAACCGCGGACGTAAACACAGAGTGTATAAACTCTAATTTATTTACCTCTGTGTACGTCTACTTAGCTTCCAAGTTGCATAGTCATTTATTTGTTCGTATATAATTTTCGATAACAAAATCCATGCATTTTTTTACGTTAAATAACCTATTTAACCAAATCTGTTGTAGAATGAGGGATTAGGTATAATTTATCAAGCTTATTGTTGTCGTTATTATGTTTACATAGAATCCATAAAACGTATAGATAAGTACCTCATTTGGTAAAACAAATAAGTAAAGTGTCCCCAAAAACGTACCTTGCGGAACCCCGAATATACTAACTTACTGTGACGTAATTGTCCCTAAACATTTTCTTTTCATTCATCAAAAAGCTTTTTAACTTTCTTTGTAATCATAAAAATAATCCTACAGTAACAACCCCACATGCCCTTTTATTCCACATTCATTTTATCACTCATTGTTAAACGCTTCGCAGTAATCGGTTGACTCATTGGCGCGCGATTTAAATCACTAGTACTTGGAAACTCTAACAAAGGCGAAAGTTTTTTTTTTAAGTACATCCACTGAGGTGTTTTGATTGCCATTGATGTTTCTTGTAGTTATGGTAATTTTGGTTTTACCTATTGAGAATGACCAAACACCGCCACCGCACCAATTGGTGTATAGAATCAATAATGATAAAGCTTTTTTGGCAATAGTTACTGAAACTTGTCCAGATTGAATTTTCTATTCTAAACCTACAATTACTTCCTACCCTACTATGTATAATACCTAAGTATTTAAGATACTTACAATAGCAACAATAATATTACCTCATCGTAAATCCTCATGGATTACAAAATAAATATAGAAATAAATAGAATAAGATGACATAAATAGATATGACGTGCGTAATTCTCGTTAGACATTGTCCTAGATTTATGGCACACTGGGGAATAAAAGGTTTGAACACCTGAACAAATTTTGCTTGCACGTAATTCGTGACCCAGTTATTTTTATAACTTAATTATACATTATATTAGGGTTTGAAGTAAATGTTACGATTACGGATAACACAAAACATACTGGATAATTATTAAAAAAAAAACCAACAACTTAAAAGGTAGCTTACGTGACTCCCACAATTTAGATAAATATAATGATACCTTACATGTTAAAACCTGTCAATGCTTCTAAGCTTTAGAGCGTTACACATACATACCTAATCTTGAATACAATACAAGGAAGGTACACGAAAAGGGAATATAATATTAAAACAATTCAAAAAATTAAATTGGGTGTTGTTGACATTCTTTGTCTCTTTTTTTCTCGTTTCTTTTATAGATAAACTGACATTAGTGTCACACTTCTTAGGGAACAACCTGAATAGAACAAAGTGAATCGATTGACGCCGTGCCAGGAAATGTTTCGACTTCATCGTAAATTAATGATAGTCAATTAGCTGTAAATAACATCTGGATTTACCTTGCTAAAGTTAACAGCACATTTAGAATCTACTACACTTTGGTGGTGGTGGAAGTGGTTTATAATGTTACTAAAAACAAAATATATTTTTTGCACAATTGAGAATCTAGTCAAAAACCTTTGGGACTCTTAATATTTATATCGTCTTGATCATTTAATTGATGATAAATTTTCTAGACATCCAATTTTTCGAGGTACAACTTTCAGACACTTAAGATTCATATCGCATAAGATTCTAACGTAATATCGAGAAAGTAGGATCTTCAAATACTCATTTTGCCACAATGTAAGGGAATTTATTACCGAGCGTGGTTGCTTTATGAGCTATTTATTACTTACAAGTTTTCTGTAAGATTCCATTGTGATCTTAGTAACAGGGTTTATTTATAAAAAAAAATGTTTTACCTGACTGCGGAGGGCAATGTTTTTTAAGCGTATGTGTGTTATACGTATGAATGTCGGGTTCCTTGGCTCACCGTACAATCCAAACGTATTTGAACGTATGAGGTGTCATTTGTCTCGTCTTAATTGTGGGAGCGACTTATAAACAGCCGGGTCTTTGTTTTCATACTACTTCTCTAATTGTTATATTTATACATTTTTTTAAATTATTTGCAAGGAGCTTACCATAAAATAAATGATTAAGTAATCATAATCGCTATTGTAGGAAGTAGATTCAAAATCCAATTGTTCATACCAAAAAAGTATGAACAGTACAGCAGTATTTATTTATTTAAATCTTTTAAGCCTTTCCAGTGGTTTTGTTTAGTTACATTGTAATTCTATTTCAAGTTAACTGTTATACTTATTACATAATACAAAGTTGTTTCTAGTTTTTCATTACTCAGCAGTGAATATACAAAATATTGCTTCCTCGTATTTGCACTGTTCTCGTCGTTTGAAATCCCGGCTCAGGCGACAGAATTGTTATTTCTCCTTTAAAATTACCGCTCTTCTTTAAAACATTGGCTTTCTTTACATTCAACTCGTATGCCGGCGGACAAACAATGGCAAGGCGCAGACGGAACGCCGGATTCTATGCAGAGGACACAAAAAAAGGTGCATCTAATCAATCACGACGATTCGCCACAGTAAGTCGAATGCTCGCTTTTTTATTAGTTCATTTGCATATATCTTCGTCTCTCTCTCACTCACATCCGGTCGACTCTAAATAAAAGAGACAAATACGTTGTCGCGATGACCTTAAAACGTGCGCGTGCGCCAATACCGTTGGTCCCGTGAGAAGGAATTTTTGTACTATTCAGAGGCTCAATTTGTGGTATTGTAACACGATTTCTAATTTAGGGTAATTACATGTCTTTCACACAGTCCTATTACTTCAGTTCGACAATTCGACATATTAATTGTAGCGTGTAGGTTTAAAAGTAATAAGACATTCTTGCATGTAACATATTCAGTTAATCATAACGTGACAAAAAATAGATTTAATATTTTATTAATCCTCTATCTGCAGTTATTTAATTTAAGGACCGAGGTGCATGGACCCGTCTTTACACATGTTCGGTAACTTTTTGCATAGTTTTTGTCTCTCTCCTTTAATGACACTACAAAAAATGTAGAGCATGTAGTCAAAAATATTTTAGTCTTCTTCCGTGATTGAATTACAAATATGTATGTAAATAACACACACTAGAATGTAATATACAGATTGCAAGTCTTATATTGAACTGATAACAAAAATTGCGATCGAGTTTGAATAATAAGCTAGATTAAAGGTCAACTTCCGAAAAAACATTTCATACAACTTTACTCAAGGTTTGTTTAGTATTTGAAGTCGCGGTGAAACTATTCGGGGGTCGACCACTGCCAAAATAGAAAGAATTTAAGTATGACTACATGAAGTAGCTACATGATTGTAAGGCGTGTCGCAAATTGTAACGCAAGTTAGGTAATACCGAACGAGTCCTCAGTTGTTTTATTACGTAGGGTCAACAGACAGATGACATGAATGATAGACTAGTAGGACCGATTTTTATTTCTCTTTTCCTTGAGGTTTGCGTATTGAAGACGAGAGGTCTTCTTGCCCGCAAGTGCATATAATTGTCCTCTAAAGGTTTAGAAAAGGTTTAGTTCTATGAAGAAATCCAAAACAACAATCTCTATTACATTACAAACGTTTTAACAGTTTTACAAGAACTATTAGTACCTCACTGTTAGTTTTATTTATAAAAAAATGTCACGTGCCAAAAGATGCAAAAAAGTAAGTGTTTATTTACGTGTATACGAACAGTGTACACGTGGCACGGTTGTCAAGGTGAGCCGGTAAGTGTGAAAAGCTGGTTTATCAACTAGTTTTGCCCGTATTATACTCTGATTATAGTTAATGCTTCATAAACCAATTTTATAGTTTTATGACAGTTAGCAGAGGAAATGTCAATATTGGTTTTTAAATCTATTAATATTTATATATATTAATATTATACTATTTTGGCTAATCAGATTTCACCGATACAAACAAACAATTTCTTCACCATTTATTAATACCTAAATATTAATATGTGTGGGAATAATCACTTGAATCTATAGCAAATTTACGCATTCGGCGATATTTAATACTTTTGTTGAATATAAATAATCTAATATTCCAATGCCAAGATCATTAATAAATTCACCTTGGTATTGCTTACTGTGAATTTAAATTTCCCTATTTCCCGTGAGAATCTGATTGACCTCTACCTTCCCCACTACCGGGGCTGATGTCGTCATACCTACTTAAATTTAATGACGGTTTGACAATTTTATTTACCAACAATTTTGATATTCAAAATGTGTGAAATCAAGGATCTCGAAAGATTCATGAAATAATGGTCGACAATAAAACAAGAAGAGAACATTTTCAGTAAATAATGATATCACAATCATTAATGAAACAGGAATTGAAAAAAAATATTCATGAGGAAACAGTTTCAGAAAAATAACAAATAACTTAATTATTTATTTCAGAATCATAAGACAAATAATAAAAACGTATAAATCAAATAAAAAAGTTACCCTTAAAACAACTTAAATAAAATCCCTTACAAATCAAGTGTAATACGATTTTAATTGAGAGTTTCCTAAAATTCATAAAATCAAGTTAGCAACATCAATAACGGACCACTTTATGAACCCTTTAACACTTATTGTGTAAACTAGTATTACAAAACTAGAGTGAGAAATAGATTCTCGTAAGAATCTTAAACGTTGGCGTCGAGAATGTATTTGCTCTCGCCAGACGGAATCAATTTGTGGCCGGATTCGACCCTCGGGAACTTTTCTCCCGTTCCAGGCAAGCGCCGGCGTTCACTACGAGACTATTGTGTACGTATGTGATTATATCTATGTAATTGAAACGTACCCTTGAAAAAGATTTAGGTTTAAACTGGATTCTTAAATGTGTTATATAAATAGAATGGAATGTGTTATTTCAAGTTATCGCCATTTTTCTATTGGACATAACTAAGGCAAGTTTCAGTCAATATGAGACTTTTGTCACAGTGTCCTGACTGTGCGTGTGAATGACCGCAATTGGCGCCTGTTTAAAATGTTTACCTACCAAGGATCGAAATTTGACAACGTCTAGAATGAAGAAATTTTCAAATGTCGATCTTTAGTAGGCAAGACATTAGGTAGACGGATTATTAATAAGGGATGTAAAAAAATACCCAAAAATGTAAATTTAAAAAAAAATATGCCAGTTCTGGACAATTTTGCACCCAGTACAATCACTAGATTGTACACCTTTAGTCCAGGACTTGTTAGCAAAATCAGAATCAGTATTTCATAGAAACATCTTAATAATTATTAAAATACTTAAAACGAAAAATAATCCGATGTATTCAATTACATATTGGAGTAAACATTTTCTTATTAATATTATACTCGAATACTACTGCTAAAACGATTCCAAAAACCGTGACTAAGTCACAATATTCTACTGTTTTGTTTGAAATTTTAAACTTAATTTAAATATAAAGTATACTTACGCCATTTTATTGGGGTCTCGAAGGTATTAGAGGTGAATTGTACTTCCGCCCAACATAAGAACGTAATGTCGTAACAATAAAGTAGGTACGGTTCCGATTAAATCAAGTTTTAGCATGTCTATACCGGATGCACCTCGATTTTTGTTTTACAGCAGGTCGCATTGCCGAGTTCTAGTTCCAAAGGTGCTTACCGTTTATTTTAGTATTTTTTACATTTAAATAAAAAAGTGTAAACAAGGAAAGAAGTATGCAGTCCACCTGATGATAAGTGGATGATGGACATCTGTGACCAATTATATTTAGAAAAAATGTTCAAAATGAAGCCGACCACTCGATCGAGTTTGCCACTTGTGAGAAACAAAATGGTTGCCCTATATGTAAATTAGCCGTCATCCAAAGTCCTCCACCCAAACGCAAGTGTTGCTTGAAATTAATAGAGTTGTGGACATTGATCTATAAATATAAAGATCCGCCACAAGCGGGCAAAACTTGAAACATACAAAATACGGCAAGTGGTGTAAAACGACTCCAGCCAAGTCCAGTCGCTCTCGCGCGGCGTAGTAATACACACGAATGTCACTGAACACGTTGAACGTCATTATTTTGAATTTAAAGGCTCAAAATGCCTTCTTGTGCAATGCGTAAATGCAAAAATTATGCTCGAAAAAGAAACAAACTTCATGGAATCACCTATCACACGTAAATGAAGAGAAATTATTAAATTTTGTTTATTTTTCGTGTTCGATCCGCCATGATTACGTGAGTAACCAGAAAGAGACAAAGTAGGTTTTTGTCAATGAAAGTGATAAAGACGCAAAATGCATGGTCATAGATCAACAGAACAGAAGTGACATTTTATTGAATCTGACGATGTTCATATGTCGTATGTTATAGTTTAAGATCCCACTGTTTATTTTTTATATTAGTGTGTTTTTAGTCAAAATATAACATTTTATGGTTTATTTTAATAAAATAAAATCGATATATGGGAAATTCTGTATCCTAATCTTTAAATTTCCTTCGATACCTGTGGTAAATAATAAAAAATATTACCATAAAATTTATATAGGATAGTATACGGTATTTTAAAATTTCTTTAATTGAATAAATATTTCAATCATTAAGGTCGTATTTCTTCCTTAACCTAAACATAATTTAATAAATAATCTTTGTATAGCCAGAAATTAATCCTCAAAAAGACCACGGTAAAATTAGAATCTTATATATAAAATTCTCATGTCACAATGTTAGTTACTGTACCTACTCCTGCGAAACGGCTTTACTGATTTTCACCAAAATTTATATGCATATTCAGTAAGTCTGAGAATTGGCTACTATCTATTTTTCATATCTCTTAAGTGATAAGGGTTGTTCACCCTTAACATTTTTTTTTATTTATATGGCAACACAATGTTTGCTGGGTCAGCTAGTACATTTATAAAATTTACACAACTTTGCAATTAATGGTCGTGTGTAAAATAAAACTGATAATAATAAATAGAGATGCGCCGAATAGTGGTTTCACCGAATAACCGAATACCGAATATTATTCGGTTAAACTTTTACCGAACCGGATATTCGGCCGAATTATTCGGTTTACCAATTCATTGTTTTGCCGCGTAAACAGATTCTACTATTTCTTTTATAGTGTCCATTATTATCAATTTGCCAGTGACCTGTGTTCATTAAAACTTTAAAATGTTGATTTAAATTTGAAAAAGAAATACTGATTTGAGGTTTAAAAAATATGTTGATTATACTAACTATAGAATCTATACAAATAATTAAAATTTAAGTGTCTGTTTGTAATGTCAAAATAACAACATTTTACTAATAGTATATAACATAAAAGGAAAATATAAAATATAGAAACATATAAAATAAAAGGGTATACGGTACTTATAACGAAAGAAATATTATTTAAATTTTGGTTTGTTCCGGCTAATCTTCAAAATGGCTGTACTGATTTTGACGGGAGTTTCACTGGCAGTTAGCTGAGGTTATAGACAGTAACATAGGCTACATACATTTTGGAAAAAGAATTAGGGATAAGCGCAAAAAAGTTAAATCCCATGAAAACTTCAGAGTATTTACACTTTTACCGCGGGTGAAACCGCGTGGCACAGCTAGTAAGTAATAAATATGTTCATTTGAGGTATTAAAATAAATGTTGATTTGAAGTTTAATTGCTTTATGTAATTAAATTTGTCATAGGATTTCTTTGACTTATAATATAACATAAATCTTACATAAGAAGTTTTGTGTTTTACTTATGTACCGTGTCGTGTATACACGAAAATAGACATACCTACTCGAACCGAATATATTCGGCACCAAAACCGAATAATTCGGCCGAATACAAATAGCAAAAAAGATGCCGAATACGCCGAATACCGAATACCAACCGAATATTCGGCGCATCTCTAATAATAAACATAGATTAGTAAAGATACTTCGCCGCCTTGAAATTGAAATAAGCCACAAACGGCTTAATAGTAAGTCCTTTTTTTGAATTCTTGACAAATAAAAACATTTTTAGAGAAAATTTACGAATAAATAACTAATACTGCGTAATTTACATAATAAATAAATAATTATTTCAAATATTTTAGAGACATTTTAGCACGGAGACGTGGCAAAACTTTTTTACGCGACTATTTCAATTCTCAAAACTGGGTACATTTTCTTGTTAGGAGTGAGTAATATTTACTAATCTATGATAATAAATATAAACTATTTTTAAATCATATATTTTAAACCAGTCGATACATCTGTATAGATACATTCTTTCAAATTATATTTTTATTTAATAATTATTTATTTAGTTAAACTGTACTATAACATTTCTACGTAAACGACGTACTAAAACTATTATCGACAGTTTTGGACATTTTTTACCTTCTGTTCCATTATTTCATTGTCTTTGACAAGCATGCGGATCAATGGGATAGCCACCATACGTCCAGTTTTTAACGGGACAGTCCCTTTTTCCGATGCTTCGTGCCGTTGTCTCCGAAATGAACCGTTGCCATTATCAATTAAGTAACAGTATATAGTATAATTATGAAAAAAAACATGGGGTGCTCCATTTACCAGTTTTGTAAAAAGCGCCCCACATTTTTTCAACAATTATACTATTTACTGTTTTTTAAATGATTCATAGATTGAAAATTATTTTCTACTTTTTAGTTAATTTTATCATAAAAGCGTGTTTTTTAGTATTTAACTATATTTTTTCAAGTAAAAAGTATTTGACATAAAAAAATCGATGTCCCGTTTTGACTGAAGTAATCATTGGTCACTATATTCCATGGTCAATATTTACGTTTGCGTAGACTTGAAACGCAAGGTCAAACACTAGTTGTCTTTTTTTATCACATTGTTCTAATAGCTCTGTCCCTTATAGAACATTTGTCTATGTAGTAAAGGTAAGTAAAATAAAAAACGTGCATGTGTGCTATCAAAGCAGTTTCGCTCAAGTTTTCTCTTAAGTTAGCGGGCGTATAACGTGTCTAGTATATAATGTCATTGGTTGTGGAATCTCCCGAAGAATGTGGTTCTACCACGTTTTAAACTACTGTAAGCCACTAAAAATCTCCTTCAAGCTATTCTAGACCAGATTTAGCCATTCTGTGTCTGATCGTTACGATCAATTCTTGTATAATTATTGCATGAAGCTCGTATGATTTTCTATACTTATTTAATGTTATATTACATGGCATTCGATTAAAATTAAGTATAAACCTTTACAGTTTTTGTCTAGATAGAGGCATCTGTTTTGTAATTATAATTCGCCGTATTCAACAGTGGTTCATACTACCCGGCCTAACAAAAAATTGTATACATAAGCATTATATGACGCTTAATTATATTATTACTCGCTACTGCCTATAATGACATTCGCAGAACCACTGAGGTGATATTATTTATGTTAATTAATCATTTAATGAGACTTCGTATATGTGCAGTCAAAAGGTATTTATTATTTTATTAAATAATACTTATTACTGTATATGGTTGTTTCAATTCGTATGATGTGTTAATACAATACAATACAAAACTCTTTACTGTACACCAAATTAAAAGTAAAAAATACAAAATTTTAAAAATTAGAGACGAATGTACAATTGGCGGCCAAATATCGCTAAAATAGCGATCTCTTCCAGGAAACCATTTTCTTGTTGCACAAGAAATATAAAATAAAAGAGATTGAGGGTAGGGGTGTACAAAGGTATACCTATAATGAAGCAAGAGTCATACCTTAAGTATGTTAGCCCCTAGAGTGGAAGTCAGGGTACTTAAGAATAAAGTAAGGAATATTTGGTTATCAATAGCATGCAAAGGGTTATGGGTTCTACTCCTGGTTAAAACATCGAAATAATCAAAATTAGTATCATTTGATTGTTCGTACATGTGACATCATACGGCGAGTTTACTTGTATTTCAAAATACAAATACAAATATTTTGTTCGAAACTTAATCAGTATTAAGTTTCGAACAAAATACCTATGGTTCATCATAATACCTATATGTTGCAATACTCTACTCTCTACGAATTCTGTTTTTCACGTGTCATTTTAATCATATTCATTGAAAAACTGATTAATTACTTGTAGTTTCTTAGTAATGCCATAACAAGACTATCTTTTACTTAGTTACTTTAGTAAAACCATAAATTGATTCACATTATAAATGCGCCTTTCCTTATTAGTATTAATTAGATGAGCCTCCTCCTTACATAAAAGGATTTACTGTTTTTTTATGTTTCCGTTTGTTTTGTTTTTGTTCATTAAAATTGATTTCTTTAGGGAAAGTATTAGTAGAAGTTGGCTTAGGAATAGTGTTATACATTATATTACTGTCTTTTGTTTTATGTTTCTTTTGTTTTAATTTTTAAATTAATAATTAAGGAATCAATATAAGAGACATGTTGTCAAGATATAAGTATGCTGCCTTTCAGATGCACCTATTCATCTTTTAGCAACATAGATTGCTTTTCTATGTTCTAATTAAGGCAGTCGTACCTATTAAGGCCATTCAAACATATTCTCCGACAGAACTCTAGTTCTATTCGTTGGTGTAACGACAAATAGATACTCACGCAGTTACCATTTAATATTGGGCGGATATTCAAGTACTACTCAAGTACATACTCAAGTACATATTCAAGTACATACTAGCCGACCCGGCAAACGTTGTGTTGCCATATAAATAAAAAAAATGTTAAGGGTCAACAACCCTTATCACTTAGGGGTATGAAAAATAGATAGTAGCCGATTCTCAAACCTACTGAATATGCATATAACATTTGGTGAAAATCGGTAAAGCCGTTTCGGAGGAGTACGGTAACTAATATTGTGACATGAGAATTTCATTTATAAGATATAAAATTAGAGACTTAATACAAATTAACATTTTATGGTGTACTTGAAGTTAAGACCGTAAACATTTTACATTTCAAAAATTACGCCGAGAGGAGATGAAAGCGTGTATTGACCCTTCAGGGTTTCAGTTGTCCCCCTTTAGATACGCAGCCAACAGACAGGCAGTCGACGTTTGTCGCGAAGGGTGCTCGATACGAGACATCCCTCGGTAAGGGTGACTTTCCACCAGAGACTGACGTGTAGCTATGCGTAAGCTTGAAGCAAAGCGAGGTAAGATACTCGTATGCTATGAAAATACTTGTTACACGTGTCGCAATCCCTAGCTCGCATCCGTAGTTTTAATACTTGGCTCGCATTTATTCAAATAAAAACATAACAGCAAACAGAGCTAAGCTAAGCGAGTAAGATCTGCTATGAAAATATTATATCTACGCCGCATCCTTCTTAGAACGTATACCTCCATTTAAAAAACATAACTTAGGCGCCAGAAACAAGCTAAGAAATAATCAAGCAGACCTATTGGTAGATTTGACACATCCATAGCTCACCCACCTCGTACATCACTAGTGTATAGGCACCCTAACGGGGGAGGATAGAGGCAATCCATTTAATGACACGCCTTTCATCACGCCGCCATCACGGATACTCGACTGCACTAAATCCTCAAGCGTGTTCATATCCTCGGGGCTTACATTAAACAGATTGTCTCGTGCCGGTAATTGCGCTCGGTGACTACACGCGGGTTGAGACAGATGCTTGTTGGAAGAAAAAAAAATATTATTACGTGCTTTTTTCATGTGCAATATCGCCTATCATATATCATGTGCAATATTTCTGGTCGAGTCCACTGCTGGTCATAGGACTCTCTTAGAATAGGAGGATTGCGATATCACCGTCTTCGGTTTATGTGTTGACCTCAATGGATGAGCTTGTCACTACTTACTTCGCAGGAAGTCGCTGTTATCCGTATCTTAGATATAATCACCACAAAGACATGATATACAAGAGGTTTTAAAAATTATAGGTAAATGTTTTAAATACCTTCTTCTGATGAGTTGGATCTCTATGAAAATAATTTGCATATTTCATTCGAAATTTGCAACTATCAAAACATATCACACATTCGTTGAAACGTTTATCATAAAGTAATACATGTTATAACCCTTACAAATGGAACCCATCTTTCACCTTTAATAATACTATCTTTACATCATATCTCCAGAACTCATATACCCCATACTCGCGTGATGAGTCCTACGCTCAGTAGTTCGATGACGTCACACAACACAACGTCACACGCGGACTCGACCGTGCGTCACAAACGAAGATCGCAAATAAGCTCCAACTCCGAAGCGATACACGTCGGTATATTAATATCGAACTGTGAATGAGATGCACCGACACGGTCCAACAGGTCACCGCTAAAACTTTTAGCCTTTGATAGCGTACAGTATAGGAGTTTAGTTTGATATTTAGTTGCGCGTGTTAGCTATATGGAAGTATCTATGAATGAATTCCATATTCGTAGCGTTGCATTATGATTTCAGCAATGTGCCTCTAGTATGTATCGTGATCTCTATAGACGCTCAGATACTCACTTTAGATTTCTCAATTAAAATAGAAATCTTAATTAATTGTCGTGTAGATATCTGTCGTGTCTAAGATTTAATTCAGAGCCTTAAGCGTCACGGGTTTCATTTTATTTGAGAGTAATTTTCTTAGATGCAAGTATAAAATTTTCATAGTTGCAAATGTGCTAAAAAGCTCAGATGTTAAGGTGCTATGGGGGGGGTTATTATTAAAACCCAACCTTAGATATGTATAGCCTTTTTTCGAACTGAACTCTCCTCTAATCACGTGATCGATATGGCTTAATTAAAAATCTGTTCTAGCTATTAGCTTTCTTGTCGTTAAGTATTTCCATAACTTCACTAACGTCCATAACATAAGGTTCTTATATGACTGCAACGGTGTTCGGGCCTTGCCGCGGACGCCTGGACTGTACACCTCCACAGAGATCGTTAAAACTTCTGGGTATAGAAATCATTATTTATTTATTATCATATTTTAATACGCGAAAACAATAAACGCAGAGCTATAAAGGTCTTAATTTATTCCGTATCATGAAAATCATAAAGCCGGCACGAACGGCGATGTCATTCATCATCGGTGACAAACTGGATGGCTTCCATTCGCATTGTATCAACGTTATTGTATCGCCTGCGAACGAAATCGCAATTGTTCCACCGGCGCTTCACAACGACCATCGGCGTCTGCTTTTTATGACCAATTAAAATAAATCCGAATGATGTACGCGCCTGCGATACATACGTCTAGTGCTGGATCTACAACGTCGTGTAGTTGAAGTCGACTTTGCGACACCATCGTAACAGGCAGTTAACGAGCTCGGTGACGGGTCGTCATACTAGTCTAACACACAGAGCGTACCGGGTTCGATCCCACGGCAAACAACTAAATAAAAAATTTATTCTCGATGCGAAATTTGAATTTGACAATATTAGATCAAAGAGTCACTGCATTATAAACAGTAAGGATTACATTCGAAGAAAGTGAGTAGGTACTAGCATCTAAAAATGATGTAAACGTATTAATTTATATCCAATAATCACGACATAGTTTATAGTTTGTCGCTAGAAGATAGGCATCCTATACCGCTTTAATTTGAAAATTGGAGCACAGTGAATTATGCTCCGTGATAAATCGGTGTGTACAGATCTTTTGTTTTTGCATGGTTTCGGGATACCGTGAAACTCTCTAATACTAATAAAGGCCATTTTTATCAGGATTACGATATGCCATTTTTTTAATTTATATAATTAAGTCTTTATTGACTTACATAACCTTTAGTCATTAGCTGACCCGCCAAACGTTGTGTTGCCATATAAAAAAAATGTTAAGTGTGAACAACCCTTATCACTTAGGGGTATGAAAATAGATAGTAGCCGATTCTCAGACTTATTGAATATGCATATAAAATTTGGTGAAAATCGGTAAAGCCGTTTCGGAGGAGTACGGTTACTAACATTGTGACACGAGAATTGTATATATAAGATAACCTAAGTTGTAACAAGCAATAATTGTAGAAATACACTAGGAATTAGAAGTGAACGTCATTTCCTACTTAGCATGTATGCGTGAATGCACACACGTGGTGGTGTAAATGACGTACATGTGTGTGCGTTAAGTAACTCCGTGTTAGTGGTATTACTTCACCGTTAAATAGGGTTGCCACCCGTATATACCGGTAATGTAGACTTTAGTCAATTGTACTTTAGATTATAAGTAAATGTTAAAGTACGAAAAATATTACATTTTCATCGGTGATTCAAGTGTCGTGTAGCTTTACCCTAAAGTCACAAAGTAGTGGTTTCCAATTAAATCCGCGAGAAAAGGTTGTCGAAAAATTGTCGTTTAAATGTATATTATAGAATCAAAACAGTAATAAAGTAAGATAATTTATTGTACCATATTTTTTGGAATGTTTTCGTAAGAAATACTATTATTCTTTAAAAAAATAAGGTGGCAACCGTACTCGTAACACACAGTATTACATACATTGTACACGTATCCCGTATCGCTCCATTCTTCAATGAATATGGGGGTTGGAAAAGAACAAAAAGTCTCGTATGAAATCCGCCTTTAGAAATATCATCTCCGCACCGATGATGACGTATGCTCACGTCATATTCTACAGACGTGTGAGAGGCTTTATGGAAAAGTGTCTTGATATTTTGGTTACGAAATGTGTTGTTTTTATTTTGTAGAAGTTGCGAACGATGTGTATGTATGACAGAGCAAAATACGTACTAGGCATTCTTTGGTAGAGTGGACTGACAATCTGAAGAAGACAAGGGTAGCGGAAGGGAATCTAGGAAAAAAAAGTGTTCCAAAGATGGATGAGTAGATGGAGGTTATTTCTGTTTTTCCTGAAAGTTAGTCTTTCTTCCGTCAGTCCAGTCCCAAAGATTACTGTTATCTAGAGGTCTCGCCTTGCGTTCCCGTCGCAATTGTATACGCAACTATAACAATTAATTGTCTTAACCCAACTTTATATTGCTACTGCCCAGATGTAGTCTCCACTTTTGTATATGATACTCTAGGAGATCAATTTCCACGTTTTTCTATTCATTTGTGTATTTAAAGAATATCAGTAATGTTAAGCTACGAGAAGTGTAAATAGTCAACGTAATAGGTAATAGTGTCAATGTGATATAACGTGACCTAGTGTTTATCAGATATAGATACTTCACCCATTGTTCGTATATCGCGCAAATGAAAGGGGGAATAAAAATAAAAAAATGAAATAAAAAAAAGCAAACGAGCTAAAAGCCTCAAAACCGTCTCGTATGAAATATCATCCCCTCACCAATGTTGGCGTATCGTTCTGTTCACTCCGCTGTATTTTAGCTTATTTGCCGCTGTATTCCGACCGTTTCAGCGAGGCTTTTGTTGCGGGCACATCTACCTACACTTGCCCACTCGTAAAGCAGAAATGTCCCACTTTTAGACACGAAACTCGGAAATAATCACGTCTTCTGTAGGCAGCGGTGACGTTGCTTTATTATTTGTTGCTTCCATTAATATTGCTACGTACTATAATGGGCGACCCGGAATTTTTCATGTTGTTCAGTGGTTTGCTTAAAGGCCGTAGGTCTGTATTTTTGGAGATGCTCCCGAATATGAATGCGTCTGAGTTTCCATAAGAATTTTCGGTAACGTCCGTGAATAGGTGAAATTTCAAAGTTGTTTTTTCATTATGAACAAACATATCTCGTCTGAACGCCGACGAGCGGATACGTACACGTTAGCGCAAACGTCACTTATTAAATTACGTAGAGTCGTTGGCGCGAAAATACGCCACTGATAGCGCAACAAGTCCCTTTTTGCCACATTTGTGGCGGTGTATCATATACGTTGCATCACGCCCGGGGGGTCGTAGGGGGTCGGCGGGGGTGGTTGGAGGTTGGGGCGACATGTCGAGCTCTCTCGCCGCCATAATTATTTCATACTTTGCATTCCGCGTTCGGAATAGAGAAACAATCGCATCCGGACGACGTCGTATTTTTCCGTCTGGCTGCATAGGGGGTGGGTACCCCCGTTCTCAATAAACGCGGCTACGTTTCAGATGTCTTTGTTTGCTTCGGTGTGTTATGGGATGTGTAGTCGATCTGTGCAAGTTTTTCCTTCCCAGACATTATTAATCTGCGATCTATCTCATGCGAATATACGATTTCTAATTATTTCTTCACATATGGAGTAACATAGGGTTATTAACGCTTCGCTAAGAACTCCTTCAAAATGAGTTTCAATTTGGTTTCCATTTTTACTCCGTATATATGGACAACTACATTAGTAAACTTATTTGTATTCACTTACTTTAAATAAACTACCATATCCGTTAGTAATCTACGTTACATAAACGAACATCTTTATATTTCTGTTAACCGGCTGTCACAGATTCAAACACTGAAAATATAGCTTGGGCAGTTTAAATACTGGCGGATTAATCTCAGCAACGGTAACATGTGTGTTAGGTAGTAGGTATACTGGGGTCCTGTTGAATTTCGATGAAAATGCACCCTTTCATTCCGCGGTCGCAATGCTCTCACGACTGTGCGCCTCCACTGTTGCTCTCACCCCATGTTTTGGGTATTGTTTATTTTTATTTGTTTGCATCCTTTTTGCGGTTTCAAATTACCGAATATGTGGCAAAGGGGCTCGGCGTGCAATTAGACTGATGCAAATATCATAATTACTACGTGCGTCTGGAAGATAAGCTCGTCACTGTTTGTAGTTTAACTACAGCGGCATTGTCCTGTACCTTATAGCTTTGTTTACGCTTTACAATTTAGTATTAAGGCTGTATAAAGACGAATAGAATATTTCCCAGCTTAGAAAATAAAAATATGTTACTTTGTTTGGAAAGATCCGCGGGCTCCAGTGAACTTAACAGGAGTGGCATTGTACTTATATTGGAACTGCACTGCACTGCACGAACATTAATAGTGCGTAGAGCTGAAAAAATATAATTTCTTTCTTCCTTTCCGACTCTTATGAAAATTTATCAAATCGCCGTCTGCATATTAAACATTAACATTTCCATATTCTATTATGATAATAAAATGTGTACAAGAACTACAAGACAATATTCGTCGTCGTAAGCGGTAAATTAATTCGTCTATTGTCTTTCCAATTCGTCTATCGTCTTCAATTAAATCAAATTAATCTGTACGTATTGCCGATTGAATCCAAACTGTCGGGTCGTTAGAACAAATTAACGCTTAGCAGGCGCTTTCCAAAACTCCCTGTGAAGCGTTCACGATAATTGACAAGAGATAAGCGACTCCTGTTGGAATGAGGAGAACATTAGGGCGAAAACATACTTGTAATCGATGGGATTATATGATTATGTTAGGTGTGTGTAAAGGCAGATTAAATTAGGTTAAATCTGGTTTGCGTGTGTTGCCGGAGTAATTTACATGTCTCTTCTTTTTCTCGTAGAGTAAGGCTGCTAAGAATTTTGATCGAGGTGTGAAAATAATGATTTTTGCGGAGTAATTCCTCCTCCACGGTAGCCACAATTGCCACGTACCATTCTATTCCGTTCCTTATACACGATATATTTATGTTACCTGTGTAAAACATAAATTGTACGTTATATTTGGTATCTGGAATCTTTAACGCTTATCATACTAAGTTTGATGTTTGAATGGATTACCAAGTTGGCGATAGGGCAGAACGTTGATGTCCCTGTAGTCCCGGGACTAGAATAGGGCTACGGTATCCCCTGCCTGTCGTAAGAGGCGACTAAAAGGGGGCTTCCGGGGTTGCGGGCGGCAAGAGTGGGAGGTCGAGCCGTCCAGCAAGCAACTTCGGGAAGGACGGCGGTATGTGTGGTCGCATACCGTCGTTAACACCAGACGGTGTGGTGAGTTCTGAAGCTCACCTAGGAGGAGCCCGAAGGGGCAACGCGTTCAGAGGACTCCGGTTGCGTTCCGTAGGAAATCCCGGAGTCCTCTTGGCAACGCTGAGGACGGCCACCGGGGGGGTTTTAGTGCGGTAAGAATCCCACATAACCCCGTGTCGCTCCTACGACACTGGGTACCTTTTGAAGGTTTTCCTCTCGTAAAGAAAAAAAAAAGAGCAGAACGTTGAATAATGAAGCAAACATCCTGAAATCGCATAACTTTTCAACTGACCTACGGTTTATAAGAATTTTGAAAATAAGAGAGGTAGCCAAACGGGAAGAAGGCAGATTTTTACTTAGAAGTTTAGTTTTGGATATGTATATCTAATAACGTATGGATATCGTTTTCACGATGTTAGCAAAGATAGATAAACATAAGTTTCGACTTTGTGATATCCTTAGATTTCTAGGATGTGTTATAAATAATGGAATAAATTTTCATTAAATTGTAACACAATTTATTGTGTTATAACATAAATAATATATGTATGATGAAATATTCTATTTTTAGTCATCATTGTCATGGCTTAACCTGATAAGTGAAATTGCGAAGTCATTTTATACTTGCGTCATTACTATAACTTCTGTAGCAGACTAGATAAAATGTTTCCAAGCTAGAACAATGTTAATGCTATTAATTATAATTTAAACAATATAATCAATGCATCTGAGGAATTAAGAACCCCTCTCTTTGTATAAAATCGATATAAATAATTTCGTAGGAGTTGTTAGGCGTTGTTGAGAGTATTGCAGGCGATTTGAAAACATCTGATAGACATGTGCCACTCACCTGTATGTTGCTCCAGTCTGTTCAGCAATCTGAATGGTAACAATGGCGGCATACTCCATCATTTAACCAGGTTTTCCTACAACCTATTCTTATTTACTTTTACGTGCCTTGTTAGGTGTATGTAGAGTTCAACTTTGCAAGTTAAAAGTTGTTGCGTTTTATCAATATTCATATTTTGATGCATAAAAGGTTTTGTTAATAAAATCTTTATTTAATGGAAAATTATTATAAAAAAATAAACTGTTTGCTTAAAATATACACAGTGGTTACTACCACAGTTAAGAGGAATCTAATGATACCCCATATGATATGTCGAGCCGTTTGTCGAATGAGACCTGCATACGCTCGAACAATACTATCCACCGTAGACGGGTAAAAAGAAAAAAAAACAGTTTCAAGTTACAAACATGTATTCAATTTATGGATCACAAACGTCTTGTGGCAATCAAGCATGGGTCTTTACATGACGCTTCTTGTGGCATCGAAGTTACATGCGGGCACGAATCCAGGCTACGAAGGAGGTGACTCTGGCGTAGGCGGCGGGGAAGCCACGCTGACATCCAAGATTCGAGCCGAAGGAGGTTATACCGATCTGGGAAAAGTTGTTCATATTAATTATTCAGGGTCATTTGGAAAACAATAGCTTCACAGGACCATAATGCTAAAGTTATTGCAAATGATGCGAATGGAATGGGAAAGGTTAGGATTTTTTTAAATATTACGTAGCAAAGGATTATTCCACCTGATGGTAAATGGCTTCTGCCGTATGGAAATATTATAATCAACCCAATCTTTCTTGTAGTTGACCACAGATGCGTTGGCTACCCATGAGGGTTAGGGTAGAATGCGTCGGGAAAGTATGTCTCCCTTATCACACCCTTCAAACCAGAACTCCGCAGCGCTGAATATTGCTGTTATTATGCAAAAATATATGTAGTGGTGTTGTCGAACCACAGAGGGTTCAACCACCTTACAGTTATGTTAGATATGAGGAATACTTACAAGAGCGGGTCCACTGACCCATAGAGGTCCACCAGAGTCTCCACCGCAAGTGCTCCTGCCGCCAGCGCCGCTCGTGCAGAGAGTGGAGGCCATGACGTTACCGAAGGTCCTGCGGCATTCATCGTTGGAGATGACCTGCAGAGTCACGTGGCGGAGGACCTGGTTGTTGTTGATGTTGCCAGCAGCACCTGATAAAATAAAGATAATTATAATATAAAAGTAGCAGACTAGCATTTTGACCTGATGGTAAGTGGCTGCCGCCCATTGACATTTGTGATCGACCACAGATAAGATTAAATTTCTACCTGAGCTCGCCCACAAATGCGCCGCTACCCCTGAGGACTAAGCTGGAATGCCTCGGATAAATATGTTTCCCTTTCCACACCCTAAATTTATAATCCAGAGACACTACCTACGATGTCAAGTAGCTTTTGTAGGTAGCTAAAGAAATAATAAAAAAGGTATGCTCACCATCACCAGTGCGACCGAAGCCAACGGCGACCGCATTCCATCCAACGTAAGTGGCAGCACCAGCCGGAAGGTTGATACGGTTGATGATGTCTAGAAGAAGTAGAAAGGTCATAATATACAATAGTAACATACGAGCAGTCCATTTGACGTTAAGTAGTAGTATCTGTAATCAACCTCAGATCCAGTCCTACCAGGGTTCCGCCACAGATGCGCCGCTACCCCTGAGAATTAAGTTGTAATGCCTCGGAAAATTATGTCTCCCTTGCCATAGTTCATATCTGGCCAAGTGCGAATTGTTAGACTTCACACGCCTTTGAGAACTTTTTACGAAGAAAGCCCAGGAGTGAGACAATTGACGAAGTTTCAAAAAGCAATTTAAATACTTACTGTTAAAGGCAACATGATTGAAGGTAATCATTGCGACGTCGTTGGCCAAGATGGAGTCGTGGTAGCTATCGTGGATCACCACGCGGTTAGTGCTGACGCGGGTGCCGCCAGAGAAGAGCCGCGTAGAGCCAAGCACGATGGTCAAGATGCGGCCACGGCTCTCGTGATGCCTCCAGCAATGGGCAGCGGTGACAGCACGTGTGTTGGACAGCACCGAGGATCCGCAGACGGAAGTGGGGCCGTGCATCAACGTAATCAGGAGACCACCCTGTGATTATAAGCTTTTTTTTATTATCATCTAGGAGTAGCAGACAAGCATGCGGCATCTGATGGTAAGTGGGATGTCGGCCTTGACATCTACAATGAATCTCAAATAAGATTAGATTCCTATCAGAAGTAGGCCGCAGATGTACCACTACCATTGAAGACTAAGTTGGAATGCCTCAAAAAATTACTTCTCCCTACCACACCCTTCAAACTAGTTCAAACAGAGAAACACTGCTGTTATTAAGCGGAAATATATAGAGTACGCTCAGAGTTACCTTGAGAATTATCAATTGTAAAACTAGTACTTACAAAGAAGGGGAACTGTCCAAGACCGGAAACAGCTCCTCCAGCGATCCTGGATCCATCGAAGTCCATGGCCTCTTCAGCAGCCTTGATGCGGGCGGCTTCGGGGATACCGATCTGGTTGTGGTAGTCCGTGAAGATAGGCTCATATTGGGGCACAGCTGACGCTGCTACTGCCAGGAGGAGGACAACTAGAATTAGTCTCATCGTTAACGGCTTCTTCATGAAATGATCAGAAGCCAACGTCTTTTATATGCTTAATTGTCATGTTATCGGGGCTTAAGATATGGAGAAAATTTTAATTACCATATTTCACTTATCAATGTGAAATATGGGTAGATTGATGTTTAATTGATTTGTGCTGACAGGGTTCTTTAGATACGTGAACCTCCTGTATTTTTTTATCTGACTGCGGTGGGAAAGGTTTTGCATACTATGACTCGACTTCGACTTTAATTCGACTACTGGTTTTGAAACTCAAGGAAACTAGAAGGTGGTAGAACCCTGTACGTTTCAACTCCGGCGACACCACTGACACAGGTATTTCTACCTAATAACAGCAATGTTAAGCGTTGCTGTTTTCTGGTTGAAAGGATTATTTTAAACTCAGTTACAATTTTTGATTCTCACATCTATACGAACTGTGACGTCCTACCCATCGTTTGTGTAATAAAATCTCATCGTACTACCCGCGGTTTGTATAGTAAATGTGAGATATTAACCCACCTGTCGACTTAACACTAACTAACAAGGCGAGTTAAATAAAAGGTTGTAAAAGTTTTTTTTTTTTTATGTACTGAACCATAACGTGACAGTGACAATCTAATCTTTAATACTTAACAGGTGTTTCAGGGAAAAAATATAATTATCATAATTTAGTGACATTGATGTGATTTATCTGCATAATTATACAGATACGAGTAAATCAATCAACGAAATCGACTAGAATATCACAAGCGAGACAGGTGATAGGCTAGTGGTAACTCGGCCACTCAAAGTGTCCGAGGTTCAAATCCTAGGATCTGATTTCACAAACGAGCCCATATTCGAGTAACTTGCATCCTTTAATTACAGATATCTTACGACAACTCCATCATTAGATTTTGAATTTCAAGTTTCGGAAGAGACCAGGAGGATAAAAAGTAATGCAGATATTCAGCATTAAAAAAACAACACCGTCTCGCGTAAAACAGAAACCTTTTACATTAATAAAATAGCGATTTTATCACCATTGTATAACACAATGGGATGTTCTCATTTTTCACTTAAGGGATTAAGACAAGACTGCACTCGGTTGCCGGGGCTACTGGAATATTGTTATACAGCCAGCGAGATCTTTGCAGCGTCTTAAACAAAAGATTAAGTAATAAGCCAGTAATTAGGCTTGTGAGCACTTTATACAATCGTCTGGAGACACTGGGATGACGTTAAAATCTTGCTGAGTCAAGTCGCTCTCCTTGCGATCGCTTTACATTTTTAAATTGAGTTTATAAAATATTCATTTACGGCTTTCAAACTTTTTCGAGATTTGATTTACTTTCATGCAATTAGACTCCTAAAAAGACAAGTATTATTTTTTGTTTTTTTTAAAGCGTTTTTTATGCTTGCTATCTTTTCTGTCTGGTAATTATGGTTTAGTATCTATTCAGAAGAAGCTTTCGCAGTTTATCTCATACATAACATACATAGTTTTGTAGTGATGCGATCCGCTACACACGAAAACTACATACTAGTCATAATTACAAACATTAAATCCGAATTGTTGTCGTATTCCACAATTATCAGAAGTATGACATTTACAAAGATATAAATAAATATACTTTGTTCGTGACAAAAAATACTACCGTCTTTTACACAATAACATAAAGGCGCTACATAATATTGAAGTAATATTGTACCTTGTGGTTATATAAATATGGTAATTAATTAAACAAATAGTGTTAGCGTTGTGTACAAGTTCAATTAGATATACCAAATAATACCTAAAGTCGATACAAATAAGGTGCTTAATGATAGGTACTTATTATAAATTATTTATCAACTGGCTGTGCTACTAACATTGCTATGTACAGTGCCCTGTAGGGGTCAAATCTTGCAACAAAAATATTAACCATTTACATTTAACCGACTGAATTAAAATTAAGAATAATTGTTTATTTTCGATGCAATAATATGATATTATTTAGCAGACCTGATGATGAACTAGCAATGCCTCAACTAAATAAGATATCCTCTTCGTTCATGTTGCTGGATTTATCTTCATAAGTATCATTCGTTTTAACGGAAGAATTAAGTTTTGTTAAATGAAAAAAAGTAAAGGTTTGCATGAAAAAAAAAAACAAAAACTTATTCATCTGTCGTGTTTACGAAAATAACACGAGTGACATTCGCAAGCAACGCAAGCTGCGTAATTGGTTGTCAACCTTCGACTCTTGTTTATATACTGGAAGGCATTATTCAAAGTGCCCAAGCCCAAAACCGTAGACCCATTATCGTAAGTAATGTACCGAGTAAAGTATCAACCGTATTGACGTCAAGATCTTGACGTTGAAACGAGTGCGTGGCGTTAGGGACGGCGATCTGAGATCGATTAATCGAAGAATCGTTCTTTTGAGCTAAAAATATCGATTATTTTAATCGATCTCCAGTAATGGATCGATTCAGTGAATCGATCTTTCATTCTAGACAATCGGAGTCGATCTTTTAGAAGTTAATTGAATATGTTATAGACATTTTTTGCTGACGGATTTCAGTGCTTGTTTGGCCCTGATCACTTTTTTCGCTATTTTCGTCCTTTTAGCTGAAAGATCGAATATCGATTTTTGGAGAGTTAATTCTTTGGGTCTTGTTTTTTTCTGAATAGATTTATTACACGTCGATTCGTATCGATTCAAGAATCGATCTTTTTCGGAAAGAATAGCCATCCCTACGTGGCGTTAAGTGGTGTGTCGTACCGATGTTTGCGCACTTCGGTATCTGATTCTGCAAATAAACACTTGTAAACGAGCGCCTAAGAAGTGAGTCAAGTGTTTTTAATGAGAGGAGATTGTTACATTGTTAATTTACGTCCATTATTAATAATCTCTATATCCAAAGTTGTACCTACAAAAGAAGTGCATCTTTAGTAGACAAAGTATTCACTTCGATTTAGTATTTGTAACGGGCATTTGTCGAAAAAATAACAAATTAATATTACCAACAGCTAACTTAAAATTGTATACAGTTCTTGTGCCAAAATTTGTTGAAGAAACAGCAATAATAAAAAGCAAGTTTTTTTACAGTAATTTAAACTTCTTATAAATATCGATAATGCTCAGATACATTTTATTAGTTTTACGTGTAATTGTACGATTACGGATGCTAAGCAAAAAATCAACACGGATGTCGGAAACGCCCGTAGAAGTTTAATCTATTCTTAGTGGTTAAAGTGCGGTAGTACTTAAAATAGTATTGAGTTTAACATTTGCAAGTATTTAATACAAAAACCATTTGTTGTGTATGCAGTTAAATGCAGATTTATATTTTAGAACGGTTTAGTGACCACATCTTTCAATACATAATGTACTATGTAATACGAGCTTTAATTATTTCAGCAGATTTCCTTATTATGTCTCTACCTGACTTTGTCTCCGGCAAAAAGATTGTAGATGGTGCTTTTGTTCCATCAACTTCATTGGTCATAAAATGTCTTAGAAATTTTTAAGTTCGTTTTTATTTTTATGAAACAAACATTATATGCAGCATTCACTAACTATGCGTCTACATTATATTCTTGCAATAATCCTCTCCTAATACAATCACCTCAAAGCACTCTCAGTTCCTCACTATTCACAGTTGCCAGATCTGTGGCTCTTTCACTTGCATATTTAAACCGCGATCCCGGAATTAGGGGCCTCCGAAGACGGTATTACTACAGTCTTGAATATAATTAATTGATGCCCACTTCTCCAGTTTAGCTATCTCGTATACTGATTTGATATCATGTTCTTCCATGTATGTAGTTTCTAAACAATGTTATTGGTCGATTTTCTTCAAGTTGTATCATAATTATCAGTGATTATCCTTATTTGTTCATCATTATTGGTAATAATTTTTAATTAATATGTGTTATTTCACTATAATTTGAGTTATTATTATAGATAGGTATTCAAGTGACTGCACTATCCAAAGTGTGCCGCAGACTAAAAATAGATGTGACAAAGGGGAGATATTCTGCCATTCCTTACTATTAAACTACATATAAAAAAAATTGTGAGTTCAAATTTAAATCTCAAATACCCAAAATTTATTCTCAAAGAAACACTTTCAACGTCAATTAGCTACCGACGATAGGAAAAAAGTTTTGCTAAATGAAGACGTGGTGCAAGATACTCTGTGCTCGTGCATATTTTGTATCTTTTAGTTTTTCTTATACCATAAGTAGTAAACTAAAGGACACTATTGTCCATAGACGTCAATACAAACTCCACATGGAACAGGAACCGTAGCAATATTCAATTTCAAATGCGTGGTTAATAAAGCATGAGACGACACGACTGAGGACGAAGTTTGATTGCCTATAACTTGCTCTGTATACAAAGTTACATTGCGAATCAATTTAATTAGCATGGTTAATTACATATTTTCTTTCTGTAACCTTCTATGCAACATTCATACATTATTCATACTGTCCAAAGTCAATTTGTTCATAAAGGTGTGTAGGTTTAGTGACCATATGATGATGATGATGATGATGTCCTCATTGTGCCTGCTGACGGCAACTCTTGTGAAATGTCGAACATGTCCTCGAAAATGATTCCGCAAAACCAAATTTACTTTTGAATACTCTATTGCATTGAGCACAATGTACTATAGTTATTATTCGTATATACATATATGGCTCTCGGTTATTCTTTTCTTTGCTAGTGTTACTTTTAATATGGCGTTTCTTTCAAAAGTCTGTATATCCACCCCTCTAAACCGCATGGCGCAATTATGGTCCACACTGAGCTAGATTCTCACAAGTTTTGGCGGTCTGTGTTGTACTATGATTTTAAAAATGAGATTTTTTTGAATAGAAGTGGTTATTATTCGCGAAAAGTTCTTGTCTGTAGAACTTATC
The DNA here is from genome assembly GCA_014595695.2 of Epargyreus clarus clarus. Lineage (NCBI taxonomy): Eukaryota > Metazoa > Arthropoda > Insecta > Lepidoptera > Hesperiidae > Epargyreus > Epargyreus clarus. The sequence goes on along the minus strand of JACTTY020000086.1, from coordinate 963,694 downwards.
CGATCCAATTTATCATTTTTATTTATTATTTCGAAATTATGTTCCTATCGTCGTGAATAATAAATTGTGTAATATCGTGAATAATAAATTGTAATAATTGTGTATAAAGTAAATTCTTAATCTTATTAAAACCAGTTTAATGTTATTTCACAAAATAATAATTTTATAACATGAATATCTACTTGGTCTGGAATTATTCCCGCCTTACCTGTAAATTCAGAAAAAATATTAAAACTCCTAAAGATTCTTGAACACCAATTTATGCAAAATCACTTTCCAAACATGCTTACCGACTTGTGCTGACACCGCCTGCCTTTGATTTTTTGCTTTACTTTGATATTGTAAAACCTTTTTACTTCCAAGTATTGTTTAGAGTGTAACAAAGGAACAAGAATGTATTTATCCTTACTTTTTTCCCTTTCTACACTTATCGCATATCTTATGATAAAGTGTATGTCTCATTATTCAGTTTATTCTGTTATAACGTACATTAAATGTTGAAAACGTTGAGCCATTGTTGTCCCTATCCCTAACAGATTGTTCAATCAAATGAAAAGGGTTAATAACCCCATAAATCCTCTTACGTATATCCATTTACCCTTGCAGAAATTCAAATCCGTGTTCGCTCACTTTGAGGCTTCAAATCCACTGACCAAATTATGTATCTATAATTAGAAATTAAACGAACTTACCTAAGTGAAGTTCCAATTTCAATTGTACGAACTGCATAGTCTCGAAATGATAATGTTGACTTGTAGTACACCGCCAGTCGTCAGCCTTGTGTCACGTATATTCAGAGCTAAAAACCTCGAATTCAAATAATTTAAAACAATATCCAACCTACTTATAGCGCCCCCTACCGGTAAATGTCATTAAGTTTAGAGATCCTGGGGTCAAGATGTAAGTTCATTAGCTCGATTATTTTACAACATAGATGATATTATGGGTAATACTTATCGTATATAAGTATGGGTGGGTGGGTTATAATATCATTTCGAGACTATGCAGTTCGTACAATTGAAATTGGAACTTCACTTAGGTAAGTTCGTTTAATTTCTAATTGTACTTCACTGCATAGTCTCTTCAATGATAATGTTGACTTGTAGATGTTTAGAGATTTGTAAAATAACGAGCCTATTAACAAGATACAAAAACATTTAAATCCTATTATTTTTAAAATTCCTAATTTAATATATCTATTTAAATATTAATTACAGTTATCAAGTATACGTTTGATGTAACGTCTCTACTACAAAATTGAACTTAGATCTGATCCATTCAGCTATCCTTCTAAGAGGGTCTTAACTGACACTCATATGTTTAGACGTCAGCGTAGCAGCGTGGTAAAGCGTGCTCTCTAATGGTATGTATTGTAAAAAATGATATATCAATGCCATCATCCTCCGTGGTTGGTAAAATCTAGAAACTGTCGTCTGGGAGGTCACTGTATTATAAGATTACATAAAAGAAATAAACTTATTCTTGTAACTCTCAAGTGTTACTAGGCCTATCTAGGTAATTTAATTAAGGATGTGCTGGACAAATACTATGATTACTATGAAATAATGGTAATACTAGATTGTTTGAACACTGGTTATAGTAAGGTTTAAATTCATGTGGCAATTTAATATACAATATCTTCTGCCAAGCAATTTGGTTAATATACAATAATGTTATTATTATGTTTATGTATACTTTTTAGAAGTCTCGACTCAGATGTAGGCGAATCGGTAGTAATAATGGCATTCACGGGCTTACACCAAGTGAACGTCATAATATATACGATATCTATTGTTTTTATATATTACTTATATATATATATATATATATATTACTCATGTATTATTATTGTCTTTTTTTTTTTTTTTTTTTTACTATATGAGTAATTACAATAACCAAAAAAAAAGTAAATAGTATTTATTCTTCATCTCCACTAAATAATATATAATATTTTACACTTAACTCGCTAAAAATATTTATACATCAGATGTAACTATCCCAACTAATAGCATACTTGGGATATGGAGGATAGAAAACCTAAATATGCATTTTAAGAACAAAAATAATTCTAGATATATATATATATAAAATTGAAAAGAATATTGTAACCAGTCTACAGATAGATCTAGTTATTTACACTGTTTAGGCCAAAATATTACAAGCACCAGCATCACGTTTTCATTATTGCATCTAACATTGCTTGTAGAGCAACAAAATCTTGAGATTCGTGTATAGAAACGAAACGCTCCTCGAGGAAGCGAGTAACATACAGGGTAAAGCGTTGACGAAAAACAAATGGATCTAGAGATTTTTTTTTTTTTTTTTTTTTTTTTTTTTTTTTTTTTTTTTTTTTAAATTCATATGAGACCCAAAATGCAACCCTTCCAAAACGAAAGGTTTATTTATTTTTATTTATTATTATTATTATATTTTTTTTCTTTAATACTATTTTTTAGGACCACAAACTCCCCAACCGTTCAGAGATAATCTTTAACAACAATTATTTTATTAGAAATAAAATGAATATTTCCATTTAAATAGTATAACCTTAGTCATGACATGTAAGTCATACTTCTTGTAGGTTTCCTAGTAAATAAATCTATTTAAAAACCTTCAAAGTGTTAATTCGCAATGTATAATCTTGATTTAGTGATAGCAAATTCATTCTGAAATTATTGAATGTATTAGGGAAATAAAAACATTTTTTGGGTATTCAATAAATCCAATATGTGCCTTGATATTACGGTTAAATGTGGGTATTAAACACCATGCTGTTTCTATATGAAATACCTGTGGAGTTGCCTACACGTATTAGGGTTTCACCGTGTTTGAAGATGATTATTGAAAAAATATCTTTAAGCACAAGTAACGCTGCATTTAACTTTAAATAGTTGATCGGATTTGTTATTTAAATCAAATAACAAAAATACCGAGAATAATGACCATATGTTACATAACTGATTGTGTCCCGATAATAAAAATAATATGACAACTACCACCTGTAATTATATCTATCTGTAAGAGGGATAGTATTTTGATAAACATTATTAAAATTGTTATATATATATATATACATATCTTTGCATTTATAAAAATTTTTATTTTTTAATATTATTATTATATTTTTTTTTTTCTTATTTTTTTTTTTCTTTTTATTTCACCCTTGTGTTGATTTTTAATCTTTTATCTAATGGTAAAGCAATTTGATTTTTTATTTATTTATTGCTTGTATAATACAACCTTAACAGTTGTATTATTTCCAATTATCAAACTATCTTTTAAATAACCAATAAATCCTAAAGAATGATATAGCTTATTATGTCTATGATCCTAAATTACTAAGTGTCGTTATTGTTCCTTGTCCATTATTATGACATTTCAAATAGGAACTATGTTATATAAATATATAACTGACACAATGTCCCTAGATCTTAATCAGTTATGTATGGTCTTGTATCTTTTAAAAGGTTAGTAAAAACATAAATATAGTGTTCTGCTCAAACCAAAGGAAAGAACTTGAAATGCATAGAATTTCCATTTAACCATAGACATGTAAACACTGTTTAAGGTAATCATGAATTAGTATCCAAATATGCTTTCTTGAAAACAATAGTAAGTAGTGAGTGGAATGCCAGGCTTTATTTAAAGCTCAAGATTAAGACCAAGATATTCAATATAAACCAACATCACCATCATCAGGTGTTGGTAAAGTAAAAATATTGTAAAAAATTGGTTAAGAGTAAACAATATGTTACCACTGATGTGAGAAGTCTTTCTACACACATACCGAGTATATTTTGAAAAAATCTTCATTCCTTGAGAATAATGAGTTTAAGTGTTTATACAAATAGACTCTTAAAGCTAACCACTTGCAAAGCTTGGGTCAATAGTTATTTGTTACAACTGGTCTTTAAAATTATAATTATAATCGACCACATTATTAACCACTCACCTAAAAATCTGTTGTGATTGAAGATTTATTCCAAAGGAAACTTCGATCAAGCCTTTCTGTGATACAGGTATTTGTGCATGAGGCTTGTTGTAAGTCAGATAATGACCCTATTTGGTATGAGTATCTCAAACTTTTGGATGAAGTTTATCATAGGATGAAGTGTAAATATCTTCGTCATATTTGTTATTATAAAATATTGTACTATATATATATGAATTGAACAATCATTGTTTCTTAAACCATTTTGCCGATCATTTGTTCCAGTACTTGTACTATGAAATTTCTTCTTATTATTTATTATACATAATAAATGACCAGCACCAGTAATAAGATAATTGATAGCAAATTATCTTTATAAAGGCAAATTATTTAAAATTATTAAGAAACAATCATGTCAAATGCTCGAGAGCAGTAAGCATTCGCCTGATGTGGCATGGCTTTTGACTCTTTACAGCTACAATAGTAACTGCGACTTGTGCAACTTTTAAAGTCTAATCATGTGTTATCCGTCCCACAGTTTCCTAGAGGCTAGTGTTCTTCCTTTAAACTATTTTTTCCTTTAGTCTATCTATCACCATCTAGATAGATAGATAGTTCCTTTAGTAAATTACTCTTTAATATGCTGATCTACCTAGATACCAAATTCTTATGAATGGTTAAACCAAATTTAGGTTCTTCTAGAGTATTACAAAAGGATATAAATTGTCATCTCTATATCCTGTATCATGTACATTATTAATCTGAATGATTCTTCAATAAAATGTTCATTCATTAAAATCATTACACCCAATTGATGGTAATAGTTGTGTCTATCTACTGATTATTAGTATTTTGTTATATGGGTTATTTACCCGATGTGAAGGACATCATACCCTATTAGAATGGGTGAATATCCGTTGTATCCGTCTACTTAATAGTAGTATCTTATTATAGTTGTTATATAGGTAAATATCCAATATGTAAGGGTCCCTTATTTGAACGGATGAATATCCATTAGGTATATTCTACTCAATAGTAGATTATTTTATGTGAGTAAATACTCAAAATAAACAGGTTAGTACCCATGAACGGGGCTAAATAGCACCCTATTTCTTGTAATGTAGGTAAATATCCAATATGTAAGGGTCATAACCTTATTTGAACGGGTGAATACCTATTAGGTATATTCTACTCAATAGTAGATTCTTTTATGTGAGTAAATACTCAGTATAAACGGGTTAGTATCCCTGCACGGGGCTAAATAGCACCCTATTTCTATGTTCATAGCTTTATATAAGCGAGATTTATATAAGGATTTAAATAAGCGAGATCACCTAAATAGGTGACAAGCTTAGTTAATGAACATAAGACGTCAAATTCCTTGCTACAGAACAATATGATAATCTAAAAATCCTTTGCTTGGAAAAATATATATGTAAAAATTTACCTTGTCATTCCTCATTAATATATAAGATTATCATCTTATCTTTAATAAATGAAAATAATACATTTTCAATTTGCGACGGCATTCGTAATGGCCGCCTAGTACAAGTCTTCAGAATAATTTCGTCAAAATTCTTTATTTTCCATTGTAACTTTTCTGCACAATATATCACACCTACGTCTTTTATAAATTATTAATTGAAATATTTGTTATAAATTAACAATTTTTACGATAAATTACTTATTTTATTTCTTATTTTGAAAAATCATAAATGTACACAGGCTGCACGAAAAACGATAATGACATTTACCGGTAGGGGGCGCTATAAGTAGGTTGGATATTGTTTTAAATTATTTGAATTCGAGGTTTTTAGCTCTGAATATACGTGACACAAGGCTGACGACTGGCGGTGTACTACAAGTCAACATTATCATTTCGAGACTATGCAGTGAAGTACAATTATATGTAAATGTAACGACACATTCGTTGTGTTAATGAGCGTTATGATTTAACTAGCTGTGATAATTAAGCGAATTGCTCAATCGTAATTTTAAAATTTGAAAGCTCTGAAAAATTTAAGTAAACTTCGCCGCACCGCTTTATCAGTTACATGATTCGTTTTGCTTGCATCTAATGACACAATCTCCGAAATTTACTGTTTTACCTAATAACTTTACCAAATATGTATTAATAATAGTGCCTAGATTGTTAATATTTATTTTTTCAAATATTACAGTTAAATTGTTATCGTTCGGAAGTTTACGACGTAAACCTTTCTACAGAGTGTATTGTTGATTGTTCTTTAAATTTGTTCAGAAAATATACAATTTCTATTAAGTAATAAAACTCAAATAGTTACAATTACTCTCAAGATTATTGCAACTATCAATATTTGCAACAGTTTTTCCTCAAAATAAAGGCTATCTTAGTCTATGTGGTTGTTACTGTGAAACTTGTTTTACAACAGTGTAATTATCATCCATGTAATTACATAATAATTAGGGAACACGAGTATATTTGTATGTATGCTACTCGTGCTATCATAAGCGTAAAACAAGTAAAACGTGTATTCATGTATTTTATATAGTAAATGGTAATTATATTATCAACTATCACGATGTTCATTACACAACATTTGTTTAATTTAAAAACAGTTATTATTTTTTACGCAAAAAATGTTTATCGTCATACCGTGTTGAAACAATATGATAAGATACACGCCTACATCCTGTTTGTCTTACTTATCTGATGCGCTAATCTACATCGTGTTCCTACTTATTTTGTTTAAGCCGTGCTTGTTCTGCTTCATCCCGTTTGCAAACTATTTAACGAGTTGTATTATCATCGCTTTGATACTTTTTGGAAAATCTTTACCCAAGATAAATTTGTTTATAAAAGAACGTGTCTTGTGGGATTGGCGGCTGCTTATACTGGTCCAAAGCGTCTCTTAGTTATTGGCTTTGTAAGCACAGGCAAATTTAATTTTAAGGATCCTTATTAATGATTTGCACAGACCAGATCCAAAAAAAATTCAATGAAGTCGAAATTCTTGCACAAAAGCAAAAAAATAGTATTATTTACCTTGAATGGTGCAAAAAAATCAGAAGTCGAAGCGTCGTGTCTCATTTCGCAATGGTAAACTGACCCGCTCCTTTAGCGGCCCTAAATTTCTCCTTTCCGCTCCCCCGGGACAATCCGCCTATTTCCGCTTCGGTACCGCGACCGCTCTACTTGTCAAGCGAAATTTGGGTCACACCATATTAGTTATCTATGTGCAATTCGCTTAATGGTCAATGAAACAAATTCCTTTAGCCGATTTTTGTACTCAGCGTGAAAAGTTGAAACATTTTCGTTTCGTCGATGATATGACAAGTTGATTTGATAGTTCTTGTTACTTAGGACTCTGAAGAAAATCTTGATTTTTGATTACTTCCCTAAATCGTTGTGCCAATTTTCTGTAAAAAACATAGTGTTTATTTACCATAATTCTGATCCTTTCTTCTCTATAATCTACTTTTCCATATCGGTATCCAAGTTCTTACTGCACTGTCAAGTCTCATCAAAAATATTGTATCATAATTGACGCCAATGTTTCAGGCAAATAACATAAATGCTTTAAACACGGGTAAATGTTTTAGATGCGGCCAATAACTAATGCAATGTGGCAGTTTTACACGAGAGCGGGCAAACGTGCTAATTGATGTCAGAGTTTATTTTAGCGCCCGGTTTCGAGTACAGTTAAAAGTAATAAACGCCATGTACGCGGCAAACACGGATCGTTATAAAGCTTTGATGTAGTTCATTAGAACTGGAATTGCTCTTATTTAAATGCTCATATCAGTGACATTCAACATGAAATGTTTATGCCCGAACTGAGCAAACGGAAAAAACATACTCGATGCTTCTCTAACGTCACGGCTTTCATGAGTCTACCGCAAAAACCTCAACCAACTGATACATTCATCAAACGGAGCCCGCTTCTTAATCCGACCGAAATATAGAGAGCCACACAACGTCTTGCTAAATGGAAATACGCGGTGGAATCCCCCAGTGAGAGAAACGATGCCTTGTATAGTGCCGATACGGTCCATTTTAGCACCGGTACGGGGTCTAATGTTATACAAGAATACAAAACGTGTGATCCGCATTAAAACGAGCAACGCTTTAACAACTTCAACGCAAACGCGATACGGTGCACATTCGGGAGGTCGTCAAAATATCAACAATATTCGATCTGACTGAGAGCGTGCCAGTTGCCGTGCGGTTGAGCGATTTATCGCCGTGGGTTTTTGTGTTAAGGTGAAGTTTTGTTTGTCCTTTCCGCTGACATGGGACAATAAAATTATGGCCGGCGTTTGAAGACGGGCGCTCCGGCTCATTTCGAGGAGTGATACCTTCGCCTTTGTTGATACAATATTCAAACGCATCGAGTTACATTGTTCCGGTAATGTTGCTTTTATTGTACGTTTATGTTATATTATGTATCAAAGGCAAAATCCGGCTCGAAGGATGATATTTTAACGAACCATTATATTCTAAGGACACCAATTGAATAGGCGATATCCACAGCCTAACGAGTTTGTAAATTAGATCATTTTTCTATTTAAATTTATTTAATGACAGAGGAAATTGTAAACAAACAATAGATTATTATAATAATGCAAGTGTTCATAATTGATCGATTATATTATAATATTATTATTATAGTAACAATGGCGTTATCTTGGAAGCACGTCTCGGAGGCTCGACTGAGTGTCCAACATCCATTGGATTATTCGGAGCGTTTACAACATAATAGAGAGCATTAGTCCGATCCACTTTTGACATCATTATCTGTGTAGCCGTTTCACGATAACCCACGAGGCGCTCCCGCCCCGCGGGCGAGCCGAGCGCGCCGGCCGCACTCAGTCGCGTACAACGTCGCTCTCCGCGCGGTCGTGTCTGTGTGTCTCCGCTAACGGTGTCACAAGTGTGACAGACACCTTTTGGCGGGTACTCGCACGGACGCGGGCGGACGTGATACGTGATGTGAATCGGTATGCGCGTGCCGTCAACGCAACGCGACGCAGTGAAATCACCCAACACTTGGATTGCAGTGATCGGATCTTAGGATGTTGTAGTACTATTCGTGTTGTTTCAGAATAGGTACGGATGCGGTGTCCATGATGTTGACTCATGCGTGACGCTCTCGATCGCACCGAATGGGATACGTTTGTTCGTTTGGTTTGTTGTGAACGGATAAGAATTAGGACTTGTTGATTAGACGCCGTATTTCAAGTTAATTGCCCGAACACGCGTGTAACGCGCAATGAAATTTCTATTACGTGCTCTATGCGGTGGTTTGAGTACCGATATATTGCACATTCAAGTACACTGGATTGTTTATTTGACGTCTCAGTAAATATTAATCATTTCGCTTTTATACAGACATAATAAGTAAGCTAATAATATAAACATTGCTTGTTGCAATATTACGAGTACTTTAATTTATAATCCTAACCGAAATATTAAAATTCAGAGAACTGATTTAACAAGTACCCTATTACTTTTATAAGCTTGATGTGTCATAGAGTATAGATGTCATAAATACATAGGCACATTAACAAATAACTATATAATATATCGGGTAAGAAAATATCTTGACGTCGGGAAATTCCCGTTTCGCCATAATGCCATATTTGTTTTTAGTTGACCAATTACGCGCATTTATGGTAGTTCCTTATTCCGCCGAAGTGGCGCTGTACATCTTCAAATGATCGTCATAAATTTAAAGCTTAAACTTTTTATACATATTCAATTATACATTAATGCAATTGAAATTATATTTCATAAAAACTTTTATTGGTTTTTATTTTTAGTGTTTTTGTAATATTTTATTCGATATAATTAAGTAAAAATGTAAAATATCAATTCATATTTTAAATAATTTATTTTTCGGTTGTAAAATAGCACAAATACTTTTCATAAAACTATTTATTTTTAATATCACCGAATAATAAACAGCACTATAAGTATATCATAACGGTTATTTAATAATATTATTTAAAACAGTTTATATAAGAAGTGCGATAAAGTTCCAACGGATTGTTTTTCCGCGACACAAAGGAACTACTATCGGGATTACGTAACGATATCAAACAAACGAGCCGAGATTACTGATTAGTCTGATTATTTATGATTTTATGGTTATTCAAAATCACGTAATTGTGATATTATATATGCATTGCAACTTATGGAATTTTATAAGCAACTTGTAATAAATTGTCGCCGATCGCATATCTATCTACGGTTTGGAATTTTCAATGAAGTAAATGATTTTACGCGGAGATATTAAAAAATTTTTTTTTATAATAAATACGCAGCGAAAGTCTATTCAGTCTAAATAATGATACCTAAATGGTCACTGTCTCTTATGGACATGTGGAGTTCGAATCCTACCTGAGGTAGGTCATGGATGCGTTGCTACCCATACGGACTACGAAGGAGCGCCTCGTGTCAACACATCATTCAAAACCCTGCAGACAGAGTTACATATTCATTGTAGCTTATAGATTTAAATAAGCAACTGACCTCTATCGGTGCCTATCGATATCTATAAATTAAGTCTTTTCGTAAGTCTTAAAAAAAAATATTATCACTAAAGCAAGTTTATAGTTACGAAAAACGTCGAACATGCATTTTCAATCTAACTGTGTGAGTGGTAGACTCACTATATTATTTTGTAGCACTAAGAGTTAAGTAAAATATTCCTTCAATAGCAACATTGCAGTCTCAAAGAAAATGTTCCCATGAATTCAAATCTCGAAATTTCTCTCGCAACATCTTCGACCAAAGAGTTGAGATGCTCGTGGATATTTTAATTTAAAATTTTGGTGACCAATGCAGTCGGGTGAATTTGAATCTCGTCTTAATCTTTCAAGAGCAGGAGGCGAGTTGAAATGACATTAAAAGACTCGGTAATTCTAGCAAGTGCTCGCTCCGTGATTTTATCGCGTTTTATGACCCCCGTCTAGTTTGAGTTTATCATGGGTTCCTTTAGGAATATCAAACTCGACAATGGTGTTCCCCGAAAACGTATTAAGTTAGGAACTTTTTGAGTTGGTTATAAATTTTCCACTTTAGAGCTTAGAAGAAAGCATTTTTAAACTGGATAAGTGGTTAAATACGAGAGTACACAATTAACGTAGCTTAAAATAAATTAATTTCCGTATCTTAAAAATGCTTGTTTCACTTAAAAGATGTGATTTGTGATGAAAGTTAAATTGCTTCTTATCGCATGCACATCACAGCTACTGAACAGGGTTAGCCATAAAGAAAATAAACTATTTATTTGTTATTATGAAACTTCGAATTCGTAATTACATTAAATTGGTAGTACATATAAAGTCTGGCAGCTGAAGAAATCATTGTTTTCAATCAGTGATACTTGGGCATGACAAGAGTTACTAGACTAGAGAGTAATACGCGTTTGTAAGAAAAAAATAAATAATTAACGAATATAACTTATGTTATTTAGGTCAAAGAAAATTAAATTTGAATAAAGTTTGACTTGTTGCATTCGTTTTAATCGAATTACACGCAGCATGTGATCGAATGCGAGTGACATAGCGATCAGAATTCGACCTCCACTCGTAACTGGGTTAATGTATGTGTAATGTGGGACAGGCAAGTTTTGGCTCCGATAGAAAATTTCCTCGCGTTCAACAGAAAACACCGGAGTACTCGGTATTAACCTTGACAGACATTCATAATTACATTTGCACCCGTACGTCGGTGCAAGCGGGCTACATCATGTATGTGTTGCTCGGTTAATTCGAAACTCGGTATCGAAAACTTGGCGGCTCGAATTTGTGTGCTTACTGGCTGAATAAGGCCACGTTTTGCTGTAGCTCAGTGTAATATTAATTATAATTAATAATTTAAAATGTATGTCAGTAAAAAAACAATGTATAATAGGTTTTTATTTAAATTTGGCGAAACGTTTGGAATTTTCCGTTCCTATGAGAACACTCTTGTATTGAAATACAACGTCGATTAAAAATTTCAAGTCAATCCCTCGTCTACTTTTCAAAGTTTGCGAACACAAACATAGGAATCAGAATTTGTATATATACAAAGATTTTGCAAAGTAGACGTGACCTTCACAAAAAATTCCACTAAAGTCGTGATATGTGGACGACACGTCACGTGCCGCACGACATTCGTGTGAGTGGTGCTCTATTTTTTATATTTTACTTAGTAACCTTTATTTTACTAATACCTTCGGAATTAAAACTAAAGATGGTGGAAGTTTTTGGTATGAGTGCGGCGACACCGATTTATCTTGTTATTCCTATCTTACAGTACTCTGTTCTGGTTTCAAGGAAATACATTACATTACATATGGCGTTCCAACTTAATCCGCAGAGTTGTATCCAGTTAGTTTAAACTGGATACAGGGGTAACAAAGGGACACGAGTCATTAAATACAGACTTAGCACCAGTTGGCCTGCAAACTCTTTTGTCACTTCCATCACATAAACAACACGAAGAACGAGGATAAATAGAGGAAATCATATCGGAAAACTTAGACGTGGAATGGGATCATGCTCAGTTGCACCCATACGAACTCATTCCGGCGGACATCGGGCAACGCCGATCAATCACGCGGGAAAATACCCGAGTAATGGCCTCCTCATGACCCTCACGAAAAAACACCACAACCTATTTACCGCGTTAAATAACGCAAAAAGTATCCGCAAGAGTGCCCCGCAATTAATCACGCCCGCCGGGAAAAATTCACGTAATCACTATACCTCGTGACGAGAGCAAAACTTATTTGTTCGGAAACGTCCTTTCCATTTATCAGCTCTCATAATCTGCTAATGTAAACAGTTTCTTATGTACCCCGTCCCGCGAGTCGCCCGCCCCCGCCACTTTTAACGTCTCTCGCTGATACGAGAAAGTTTATGGCCGACCTCCCTACCGAGGGATTACCTGGCTGTAAATATCTGGCCGTGATTGGATATTGAGTCTAAACAATATTCCGATATTTTTTCCTATGACATGAATACTGTTAACGTAACAGGAAAACAAAGGATTTAACTTTGCGTTTCGATTGAAACAAAAAGCATTTCTAGATCCGGTGTAAAGGCCTGTTTATATATACGGACATAGAACAAAATCGTATATTTCCGTTTACCCAGTAGTGTTACGGTAGATACAAATAAATCAATACACTTTATTTATAGAAGAACACTTTTGTCTGCCGCGGGACGCGTCTGATGCGCTATATGCTTGTAGATAAACCCTTATTCAGGAAAAATGCAATGGTTGTGTATTCTAAAACGGGAGTTGTTATGCACGGTACACGCTCCGATGATATTATAACATGTGCGAAGGTATTCGACTAGTGTCCGTGACATTATAAACGATGATATCTAGTTTCGTGGCACGTTTCCTTCTCCCCCGTCCGCCACCAGATTACGTTTTCCTCGTAAAATTTATTATTTGTGCAGATGAACTTCGCAGGAGGAAAAGGTGAAATTTAAACGAGGATTTCCCGTTAGCGCTCGGCCCGAGATCGAATTATTCGAAGCCATCAGCGGACTAACAATTTGTTGGAATCTTTACCGACTTAACGATTTTAATTACTGAGTTCTGGTGTTGTTGAATTTGTTATGTTTTAGATGAGGAACCTTTGACCGATGGCAATATTATGAATATTGATAGCTCGGAGCGATCGAGTGTGGCGCGTCATGAATATTAACCGATCGTATCGGTTAGTATCGGCATCAAACTGCGATCAGCGTGTCTAATATGAAATCTGTTTCACAGTACATCAGTTGGCGTGGATTGTTTATCGATTGATGGTAATCCCGTGCCGGATGAAAATGTTCGTTCGTGGCGTAGATTGAAATGGAAACAGTTTAAAGTTGAATACAGTGTAGTGTAGTGTGTGGAGTTTGGAGATTGTTTTTGTTATTGTGTGTTAGAAGTACGGTTTAACGATAGCGTTCAGTGTCGATAAGAAGTGTAAGGCGGTAGCTGGTATGCATATGTGTTATGAGAGGCCTGGCCTGGTCACCGCCTTGAACGGAGGCGTTGGGTATGTATTTTATTTAATTATAATTCTTATTTTTTAATTAACATGTGTAATAGATTTAATGTAGTATAATTGCAAAAATATCGTCTGTTTTGCCTTTTAGTTGTATTAAGCACTGCAGGAATATCATCTTAAGAGTACAGTAAGGGAACTTACGTGAGGCTTTCATACTTAGTATTTAGATGTAGCAATGTAGCAATGTTTATTCTGAATATTACTCGCTACCGATTTATTTTAATTGCTCGCTTAGCTGTATGAAATCAAAATTACATTATGGTTATTTGTATCGCTTATAATTTTCAATTATTTATTTTACGACATCCATATTATTTGGCATACAGAGATTAAACATTTGCATGTTACTTATATGTCCAGTCGTTGAGTTAAGAAAAGGTAACGTGGGACAAAATGCGAATCGCCCGCCAATTAATTAATTGGCTAAGAGGCGCTACTCTTTATAATATTTCTGTTTTCCTTCCTTGGAACAATATCTTAATTATTTATTGTCTCCTTATAAAGCTTTCATGTTGCATGGTTCGCATGATAGATAGCATAAATATTTATTAGCATAAAGGTTAATTAGTAAAATCCCCGTCACTTGCTGTAAAATACTTTTTGCGTGAAAACCTAATAAAAATCGGTTTAGCCGGTGTCAAAGTTAGCTAAACATACTGATTAATAATTCAAAGAAAAGTATGTTAGGTCTCGGTACCGTACAAATATTAATACAAGCTTAGAAGATGGAATTTCTTATCACAGACAAACATTTACTTTTTATTTATCTGTGTAGATTAGGACTTGAGGGGATTTTCAGTGTGTCATCTAGAAAAGCTCGTACATTCGTCTCGAAACGTTTATCGTTCGCTATAAAGCTGAAGGAAACAATAAGTCCGCATGTTTACGATAGGTACATAAACACAACTAGCTCTCCGTAGCTCTCGTACGATCGTAACAACAATATCGATATCAATTTTTTTTGTTCTTTAATTATTTTTCATTGCATGTTCTTGTTACAAGTATTGTAATAACAATAGTTGGATGTGTTAATTATTTTTATCGCAACTGGTTAGAACCGAAAATTCAGTTTAAGATATCAATTGTTTGTTATTGTTACCTCTTTCTGCAACATTGTGTGTAATATACTGTAAGTTTACGAAATTTTATTTGTTGACCGTAATGCACATGTGTTAGAAACAAACTGGAATTTACTAATGATAATTTTCAGTTATTTTTTTGAAATATTGTATTTTGAAAACCAATTCCAAACAGATGAAACAAAAATTGGAAAAATAATACATTAGGGTTTTCATATCTCGACTCATTTGAAAAAGGCTTAACATTCGTTAATGCTTATCGTTCGCTATAAAGCTAAAACAATAAGTCCGCATGTTTACGTTACATAAACACAACAAGTTCTCCACAGCTCTCGCACAACCGTAACAGGATCAATATCGAAGTGTTTCAATGGTTTAATTATTTTTCATTGCATGGTCTTGCTTGTTACATGCATTGTAGTTTGTACACTAATTAGATTTCATCGTCACATGTTACAACCTAAAAAAACTGCTAAAAATATGAATTGTTACTATCTGCCGCAATTTATTATATACTTACTAGTTAGCTTATAGAATTATATATGTATGCTTGCTTAAAACTAAATTCTTTAAAAACATACGATTGCGTTTTATAGTTATAATCATTTCATATAATTTTGTAGGATTACCGTACGAGTAACAACCAACAATTGTTTTCTTATAGGGAATATTGCTGTGTATAACTTTAATAGGGATGTAATCTGAATTGTAAAGACTTCTTCACTCACTCAATTATGTATTATATTTAAAAAAATCATTAACAAACAGCAAGAACAAAATTAATATAAAATCGTATTATATGTTAGTGTTTCTTCTCATCTGAAAAAGGTTTAACGTTCGTAAATGTTTACCGTACGCTATAAAGCCGAAGGAAACAATAAGTCCGCATGTTTACGATTCATAAACACAACTAGCTCTCGCCCGATAATCACCACAACTGACCGCCGATATCAAAGTCATTAAATTGTTTAATTATTTTACATTGCGTTATTGTTACAAAAGTGTTGTGTGTAAACACACTTTATGGTCGTATGAAATGGTTTTTGCTTGCATTGGTAGTTATAAAAAATTATAAAATATTTTTTATATGCGTTTTAAACTTGTTGTTAAATGAATAATAAATTTATTATAGCGTCTGCGAATTTTCACTGGTTAGTATAGCTCTGCCCTTATGCCCTAGATCCTGCTCATTTTGAGAGAGGACACGTGCTTAATAATGTCACGATAATGGGTTGACAGCAATAACAAAAACTATAATAACTTTTATAATTATTATTGATGGTAACTAAGTCGTAATTAAGTCGTAAACTCTTCATGGTTAGACTACGGCGGCACCAACGCCAAATGTATTTATCAGCTTAAAATAGCACTTTTAAGTCTTGTTACTCTGTCGGTATTAAAAAGTAAAATATTATTTATTTATTTACTCTTTATTGACCATGTTAAAAACAGTGTGGTGCAATAGGCGGACTTAATGCTAAATAGCATTATCTCCCAGTCTACCTTAGGGATGTGCAGAAAAATTGAACGCGGTACAACTATACTAAAATAATAATAATAATAAAAATAATAGTATAATAAAAAGTAAAATATTATTTATTTCCAAGTAACCAATCACAAGGGCCGCTCGTTTGAAATGATTGGATATGTAGGATTTCCAGTGAACCGTAGAGACTGATATCGGATGAAGCCTAATGAAGAAAACAGGGGCACATGATTACACAGGCGATTAACAGTCGTGTTACTGCTTGAGAAGCGGATTACTTCAATCCAATAAGGCCCACGGCTTAAGTAAACCTCCTCGCTACATCCGACGCATTATAGCGTGCCACTCATAGCGGCATTTTTACACGAATGAAATATATACACGACCGTGTAGAATAGTGAATTAACTTTAACATTGGTATTAAGAGATTCCAGGTTAGATTACAAGTTAAACAACTGGCAAAAATATAATTTTGGATATGAATGATATGACGTCATGGATATGACTGATATGATTGGACGTCACTTCTAGAATCTGATTCTGACTGATCTCTTATATAAAAAATCTAGTTCAGCAGATATTAAAAAGTACTGTTCTGATAGATCGAGTACCTGTCTTTGTGTGTGTTCATGGAATAAACCGCTTTTGAGTTCTCACTTCGAATTGTTTCATAAAGAATAATATACCGATAATTCGTTTTCCGGTTAAATAAGGAAGGTGTTACTTTTTCGCACATTATCGTCGATATGGCTTAATTAACAATAGCGTCGCGCCAACTGATAAAATATTAATTACCCGTTTTAATGACATCTGAACACGTAAGCGCGTTCCATGCACGATGGGTATGGAGCCTATGAGCAAACAAAACTGCAATTTAACCAATTACGACGCTAAATAGATTATAAAGTGACTGGAATTAATGTATCCGGGCTACGTAAGGTTATATTTCTAGACAATTTCACCTGTATCACTTTAACAATAAGGTTCCTTATGTTATACTGAACCGGATCGGATTAAACGACTAGATTTCGGCTTAAATTTTCACTTGTATTATACAAGCAGTAGGGTTGAAATTAACGAGGAAAAGGTAGGCGTTCTGTCGAGTGTGCATTCTAGAGATGTTAAGGAAATTTTTGTCGCTACTGCGATGGACATAAGATTCAAATTCTCCGACGCACAGATAGGGTGTTCGGTGCCAAGTCGAGAATAAAAAAAGATGCAAGCAATGGCGCTAGAATTGTTTATACAGCGGTCATAATTCAGGAAAAAACAAGTGGAGAATAAGTAATAGTCTCTTTAATACCCGACTCCGGGGTAAAGGCCTTACCGAGGTTATTTTTAATGCAGTCCCCGGTTTTATTAGCTGAATGTTTAACTACCGTGTGTTGTGTGTTTACGGTTATTGCCTGTTAACTTGTGTCCTCTTCGAAGTGTGAAAGGATCAACCGTTAACCGCTTTACCTGGGATTGGTAACTATTGAGCGGGCATAGAACAACCCATAGTGGTGAGTAGAAAAGAATCATGAAAATCTGGTATAAAACAAAATAATAAGTGTAATTAAAGTTAAACATTTTATTTTTAACTGGCTTCATCGCTATATTTTTACAAACAAATTCAAAAGTACATAATACTGTCATTTCACTTACAGTACTCTATAAGACATTTTTAATCAGATTTTTATGAGAATATTTAAATAATTGCAGTGGGTCATCTATCAGTCCTTGGAAAATTTGAATTGAGTATGTAATCTCCATGCTTTACATTATTATATCGTAAACGTTATAAATAAATGTAAATAAACAGATAAACAAGATATATTTTGCTTAAATAAACTACTTTCTTTAAGCAGACATGGCTATACTATAACATAAATGTCTTTCGCTGACTACATTTAATCCTTTAATCGCATCCAACTACATTCACGGGAAGAGTTATACTATTCTAGATCACGCGAACTAAACAGTTATAGGGTACAATTTCACTATCGTGCAAAGAGTAAGACGTATTACAATAATTACATTATATGTCGTAAACACGTCACCGGCCTTTTAATATATTACGCATTACGTTGTATTACATTTTATAGCGTTTTACAAGTCGAGCCACGCGCTCTGTTCCCGTGCTATTGTGCAACAAGATTGCGAACAATTAATTATTGTTATAGACCAGATATGAAATAGAAATGTTTTGATTAATACTAGATTCGGATGAATGCGTGGGACGTCGAATGGAGAATGTGTTCGCTAAAAATGTTTTGAGAGAAATTTCGAAGATTTTATTAATGTTTATTCTGGAGTTAGTATTATGTCATGTGAAGGTAACATACTTTTAAAGAAAGTTAATTTATTTGAAAATATACACGAATACGAACATGAAAGATCCCCGATCCAGAACAATAACCTAAATTATTATTTAGAAGATGTCCGCCTGGCCGAACATCGAATTCGGAACTGCGCGGCCGATCGAAATGGTATTCCTGGTGTGATTAATATTTATATTTTTATACTACCGTTACAAAAGCTTTTCGTATACAAAGCCACTCCTATGACACGTAGGAAACGCTACCTACTAAGTTTCTTTGAAATAAACATTTGAATAATGGTAATTACCGACAAAGCGACCAAATAGACTCGTAAAAGCATATCGTATGCACTTTCTGGCATTTGTTATGTGCTTGTCCGAACCAATCACCGTGCAGTCTGAATCAATCAGAGTGCATTCGTTGGTCCCCGCATACCGCGGCGAGTTCACAGTATTATCTGTGTGAAAATAAATTGGACAAGTACGAAACGGACTCATAAAAGGGGGGGTTCCGTATCACGACATTATATTTGTGTAACATAAAAAACAGTACTTATAATTTTTCATTCGTGAAATTTGGGACTCTTAACAGCCATTTATTTACTTTAGAGATTGTTTCAATATGACACATGAACAACCAGGTATATGAGAGAACATTATAGACAAACGGACGGCGTAGGTTTAGTATTAAGCAAAACTACAATATAAAAACAAAAGAAGCCAGGCACGCCCACATGCTATTTCTACATCACATTTTACTATTGCAAAACCTCCTTCATCTCGTTAACTTTTATATTCTATATACAGGCTTTTTGTAAGTTGTTGAGTTGTTGTTGTCTAATAATATGTATTTTCTATATTTAAATTATACAATTACTATAGTTGTTATTATTTTTGTTTTTTGCTAAAAAACGTCGAAGAACGATTTATTCATGAGCGGGAATAAAATATATTTTGTTAAATATTGCATTAATGTCAAAAAATCCTTATTTTTTGTAGAAATAACTGGCTTTGTTTCATTACAGCGTTTCGTAGTGACTTACTTCGAATTATTAAATTACCGCATTTGGTTAATATTAACATTTGCAACACCAAAAATATTTTCAATAGCCATTACTTATCCAATTCACGAACAAATTACAGGAGCGTCGGGGCAACCCAATTAACGTTGAACTAATTAAAAAATATGCTCCTCGGCGTCCCCGTTTTGCGAGATAACTCTCAATTATTATCAGTCACTTTGTTAATGAATAAGATAATTTATGAAAGGTTTAAGGCGGCCCTTATTTGACAAATGGGATCTGTGTAGGGCTGTCACGTGGCCGGCTGCGGTACGCCAGATTTGTAAGGGAGTTTATCAATGGGTCAGACCCTTTGGTCCTTAAATCCAAATTAATCGAACTTAAAAAAGTTGGATGCGATCGATAATATTATCGAAGAAATGTTGCTTTATTCGTGTGAGATTTTTTATAAAGTGATTTGGGTTTTGTCTGTGGCAAATGTAGCTGATGAGTATCATTAAAAACCAACATTTTTTTTAAGGTTCAAATAAAAAAAATAAAAGCATCGTCAACCATAATCAAATCAAATCAAATGAAATCAAATCCAATTATTGTTCACACTAATTTATTCCTCTCAGTTGATTGTATTATTAATTTTGTCTTATCAACCGGTCCTGTTGCGTCAAAAAACTATAGGTACACTACACCGTGAACTGTGAAACCAAACTCATAAACAGGTATCTGTATAATTTTATAAACTACCTAAATATGTTTTTCCTTACCTGACAAAGCGTGTGTAGCCGCTACATTCCGGAGTCGTGTATGCTACAAGATTATAATAAATCTACATCGCACCAATCCGAGACGATT
The DNA here is from genome assembly GCA_014595695.2 of Epargyreus clarus clarus. NCBI lineage: Eukaryota > Metazoa > Arthropoda > Insecta > Lepidoptera > Hesperiidae > Epargyreus > Epargyreus clarus. The sequence continues at coordinate 942,982 of JACTTY020000086.1, read as the reverse complement.
GTGTATGATGTTTTCGGCAATTACAGCTCCCATACTAAATGTCGTTATCGAAAGGTGGTAGAGCTAAGAGGGCAAAAAAAAGCAGTGATAGCCTAGTTGTTAAGAAACTCGGCCTCTCGATCGAGGGGTCCGAGGTTCAAATCCCAGGCACGCACCTCTGATTTTTTTTTTAATTGCAAGAATTCGCGAATTAATTAAGGACAAGTAACTTTTATGTTAGGATACGAATATTTAGATTTATTCAGTCGGCTTTGTTTGGAACGGTATGTACGACTCAATACTAGTATTTGTATAAATTGGTACTACTCGTATAAGCACCTGCAAGCAGGCGCTCTAGTGGTTAAGAAACTCGGCCTCTCGATCGAGGGGTCCGAGGTTCAAATCCCAGGCACGCACCTCTGATTTTTTTTTTAATTGCAAGAATTCGCGAATTAATTAAGGACAAGTAACTTTTATGTTAGGATACGAATATTTAGATTTATTCAGTCGGCTTTGTTTGGAACGGTATGTACGACTCAATACTAGTATTTGTATAAATTGGTACTACTCGTATAAGCACCTGCAAGCAGGCGCTCTAGTGGTTAAGAAACTCGGCCTCTCGATCGAGGGGTCCGAGGTTCAAATCCCAGGCATGTACCTCTGATTTTTCAAAAAAGTATGTGCATTGTGCGTATTAGAAATTAATTATCACTTGCTAAACGGTGAAGGAAAACATCGTGAGGAAACCTGCATACCTTAGAGATTTATAAAAAAAATCTCAAAGGTACTTATGTGAAGTCTACCAATACGCACTTGGCCAGCGCGGTGGACTATAACCTAATCCTTCTCATTATGAGAGGAGACCCGTGCCCAGCAGTGGGACAGTAATGGGTTGTTGATGATGATTGATGAGAGCCGAGAGGGTCGACCGGATATGTCCCACAGTCACACCTTTTGTCACACCAATCTAGCGCGAAGCAGGTCCGCGTTTCGTTAGAAGGGCGACCATATTTCGTATCCATAGTCCTTATCTGTGGTCGGCTTAAGGTAGAGACAATTCTATATGAAGTTGATCATAGATGTCCGCAGGTTGCATTGACCACTTACCATCAGGTGGGCTGCAAGCTCCCTTGTTTGTCCGATCTTATACGAGTCATCTTCATCATCAACCCGTTACTGTCCCACTGTTGGGCACGGGTCTCCTCTCAGAATGATTAGGCCATAGTCCACCGCGCTGGCCAAGTGGTTTTTGGTAGACTTCACATACCTTTGAGATTTTTTTTACATATCTCTTAGGCATGCAGGTTACCCTCACGATGTTTTCCTTCGCCGTTTAAGCAAGTGTTAATTAATTTCTAATACGCACATACTTTTTTGAAAAATCAGAGGTGCATGCCTGGGATTTGAACCTCGGACCCCTCGATCGAGAGGCCGAGTTTCTTAACCACTAGGCTATCACTGCCGCTAGAGCGCCTGCTTGTAGGTGCTTATACGAGTAGTACCATATACAAATACTAGTATTGAGTCGTACATACCGTTCCAAACAAAGCCGACTGAATAAATCTAAATATTCGTATCCTAACATAAAAGTTACTTGTCCTTAATTAATTCGCGAATTCTTGCAATAAAAAAATACAATAACGTAACATATGTGTACATAACAACGCTTTAGATACTAATCACCCACGTTTCGTTGTATCAAATGACACCGCGGGAAGGAGCACCCAGGTCGCTGACCCTACGGAAAGTCTCCATGGCTTTTGTGTAGGGTTGTCGCGTCGGGAAATAATAAGTAGTATTGTGTCGTTAAGAATTTAGTAACAAGTTTGTATTTCTACTTTTTATGTTTTGATATTTTCATTTAATATAACTTTGTACTTTCAAATAGTATTTTGTATGACATACAAGTTTTATCACTACTTATTTCCTCGAATTGTCATTTGCAAGTAGAACCAAATATGTATAGTAAAATAATGAAAATTTAGCCTGAAAAGCCGACAAAATATTTTAGTTTCTTCTTCTTATTCATAAACGAATGTTTTTTGAGCTTCTCTTTCTCTATCATAAAATTAACTCTAAAAAGGTCTTCAGACAGCTTATACGATAGATATAGAACTGATATCAACCATTTATGAATAACCAGTAAGTTTTCACTTGATTCAATAAGTATTAAAAAACGAAAATAGACGTCTCGTTCTCTACAAATCAAGCGACAAACTTATTCAAAACCCGTCACTTCCGATTACAAATTTTATTTACTTGAAACAACATTATTTCCGCGTGCGTGGCAACCCTACTGCGACGGTTGTTTAGGGAGAAGTTTCACCGAGACAGTTTATCGATACGCATCACGTGTAGAGCGTTCAACTCGAGTCGCGATCATTGTTAATGTGAACGCTTACGTTCGCACTCGTTGCTTTAATTAAACTGATGCGCTTAAGTTTTATAAGGTGGTAGAACTCGTCTTGTTGTGGTGAGGACCCGCCGCCACACCTCTTTCTGACTAATAACAGCAGTGTTAAGAGCTGCTGTGTTCTGGTTTGAAGGGTGTGGTAAGGGAGACATACTTATCCGAAGCGTTAATATAATAAGCGTTATCCAACTTAGTCCTCAGGGGTAGTAACGCATCTGTGGCGAGTTTATTACAGAAGTCCATGCCCAAAAAATTGTGTATTTTGTATAAAATATAGTTTTATATAAACATATTTAATTTAAACCGGTGCATGATTTTCAATCCATATGGACTTACAAAATAGTACACAAAAAAAAAAACAAAAAATACTTTTATATATCGGTCTATATCTGTAAGCAAGAGAAAGCTGTACATGAAACAAGTTGCAAAACAAAAGTCAGCTTCAAACATGTCCAAAGGCTAAGATGAAATTGTTGAGCTAAACTAAAGCGATAGCGCGGCGATGTGTCAAGGGGTTTCAATTAGCGCCCCCTGGTGCTGCCAGAGGCTCCGGTTATTTACGACTATCTCCTCGTCGCTGTCCGTGTGTTAACCCAAACAGGGGTAAAAATAATTATTTGTCGTTCTCACATAGAAATCGATTTAGCTGTTACTTAGATTGGTAATAAATATTCAGTGATATGAATAAATAGTGGTAATTGTTGTTTTTATTTTTGAGGTTTTGGAATTTGAACTTAAGTCTAAATATTATTACGCGATATACATACATATTTTCAATTATATAGACTACTTCAGTTTAATTTAAATGTATGCTATAGCCTGATTCATAATTAGGTGTCCAAAATGTAAACAAACAAATGCCACTGTCAAAATTAACAAGAAATAAAAACTTTAACAAACTCAACAAAAAACGAAAACTTTACAATTATTCACAATTTAACAAACGCGCTATGAAAACGATAATACATTCGAGTTCAATTACAATCACGAAAATGAATAACATCAGCTACGAAACTTAAAAATGATGGCACAAGAAATGTTCTGGGTTCCGATTGTGTTACCATTATCACATTTTAATTTTCTACCATAAACCTTGTTTTTTATTATTATTACTGTGTGGAACGAAATTGAGGTAACATAAATATTAAAATATGTGAATTGATCTTAATTTTTTTAGATTATTATTTTATTATTGTTGTATTAATTTAATATTGTCAAAAATAAGAAACTACCATTTGAAACGTATTTTCTTGATAGGTCACAACACCTTTGTTTACATTTTGGACACCTAATTATGAATCAGACTATAGTATGTTTTACATACAATGTGGTTGATTTCCGAATACTGTATCTAGGTATCATGTAACGTACATGTGTTATGATTTGGGTTTTAAAGTATGTTTACACAGATATTTTACGAACGTGCAAGATGTGGAATGAACTTCCTACTGAGGTATTCCCAGAGCGCTATGACATGGGGCTCTTCAAAAAAGGTGCAAAAAGAGCTCTCCTTCAAAGCCGGCGATGCATTGGCGACTCCTCTGGTGTTGCAAATGTTCATAGGCGACGTTGACTACTTTCCATCAGGTAGCACGTCTGCTTTTTCGTTAGGCTCAAACATATAAAAAAAAAAAAAAAAATATACAAGTATTAAATCTCTGTTATTAAAACGATGAAGGAACACATTGTGAGACAACTACATACCGAATATTCCTCCGAGAAATGAGTTTTCAAATGAGAAATTGGCTATAGTGGCACGTGTCCCTAAGATCTAAGACACCTCAATTGTAGGACTAAATATATTTATATTTATGTATGTGTTTTTCATTAAATTAAATTTGAACGCTAACGTTCACTACTTACACGACATAACACATGGATAATTATGGATGATGAATTAAGGATAGATAAAGTCGTATCCGAAACGAGTTTTCTACAAAAATAGAAGTGATAGATAGAGCGGAGATATATCTAAAAATAACAAAAGTCGGACGACGGCGCCACGATGTTTGAAGGGTTTTCAATTAGCGCCCCCTTGTTGCCAGGTGCTCTAGTTTACGACGAACACACTCGGGTAAGCTTTTTCTGATTGCATCTATTTTAAACCAGCATTTAAATGAAATATTTTTTATGTAGGTATATAGTATGAAAAGTGTTGGTTAAGCCTAGAATGTATCAAAAAGTTTTTAAAGGTGACGGATTTTTATTAAATCGCGTTTACTTAGTTGTTCCTGAGGAATGTTGAGGGGGAAAAATATGTGACTTTGTATGTCTTAGATTGTGTTTGTCGTGATCTGTTTTGATTTTAAAATTTCTACTAGTAGTCTAGAATTTATATTATGGATTTACTATTTGAAACATTAGATATATATTAGGCCTTGAAGAGCTTATCAGTTGCCGATTTTATATAATTTGTATAATTTTCTATGATAGGCAAAAAAATTAAATTGTAGTCCAAAATTCGTATTTGATATAAAATCAAAGTTAAAAAAAGAAATACCTAAAGAACTAAAAACGAATTAAATTGCCGATTCTATTCAAAGGAAGTATGCACACTAATTACATCCACATAAACACATGTGCGCACACGTCCTCGGCCAGCTGTTATCGCATCGGTGGCGATAAAAAAATGAGTCGCCGGGTAAAATAAGTCAAAGGGTCGACGACCCCGCGAGGGGTGGCGCCGGCTCCGGGCCAATCGTAAATTACTCTTTATCGAAAGATAAACGAAACGAACGCCGTTTTCGACGCTACAATTTTTTAATTTATCTAGGTGTTACTTTGAGATTTTGGTGGTATAAATAATTAATTTGAAAGTGCGATTTGTGTGATAAGAATCGAACGAATAGTGAAGTCATTAGCCAGCTCAAGGATTTTAGAAGCGAAATGAAGTTATTTATTTTACAATTGTGTTATTTACAATTAGTACATAATTTAAGAACTTATGTGTAGTTGTACTTTTTACGTCTTTCTTAGTAGTTACGAAGAATGATTTAAGAAGTAACTACTTATGACTTCCTACCGTCGTTAATTTTAGTGCTATAAGTTGGTAATATGATAAATAGTAGCAGGCTATTAGTCAGTAGCATCAATGAAATAGCAGCATCAATAATAAACGACGACAACAAAGCAAGAGATGTTTTTTAGTCCCATTCGGCTCTACACTGCACTGCACCCAATTTCATCTCAATCAGCCCACTGATTATTAAGTTACGCTCCGAATAGCCAGCCGACAGATCGACGTACCATTTGCTTCGAAAAATGCCTCAAAAAGTAAACCAAAATAGTTCGCCTTCGACCGCACCAACTCTACCAATTTTCTAAAAATATAGGTCAAACCAAATTTCATGTGTAGGTATCCAACCTATTTCGTTTGAGGTTAGTCGGATATTACGTGTATATTACAGCCGGTTATGATGCTCCGGTAACTTAATGTAATGTTGAGAATATTAAATGCCTATGTAGGCTTATTCGACCTCAATTTTTTGTGTATCGACACCGCAACGGAACTACTGTTTGTATTTAGTTTCATATCATTAATACAAACTCATTGTAGTTTGTATTAATAACTGTAACTAAATTACTATTTTAACGCAAAATAATACTTAAACATTTTTAAATGATTAAGATTAATTTTATGGAAGATTTTTTTTGCATGTACGCGAACAAAATAAATACATAAGTGACTAATTAAAACCTTATAAGATATTTTGGAACAGTTAATTATTAACCTACATCTAAAAGACGCGTATAAATTGCTTTGATTGAAGGGACGCAATAATAATGTAAGGCTACGAACGCAATAATAATATGATATCTATTGCATTTGAAAACTTAAAAACATTGCAGCAAAAGTAAAAACAACACTACTTTTATGAAAATCTTCGTTACATTATCAAGATTATAAATTTTATGGATTACTTACGACGAAACGAAATAGAACAAGACAAAGGAGATTTTTGAGTTTTGAAATCCCCACACGCGCTACACCTGCTTACTAAAGTTCCCAGACCTTCCTCGGTAGTTCTTTTAAAATTTTATTATTTCTTATTTCATTATTTGCTAACCATTGTTGTCCAATGTAGGGGTAAGTCAGAGCAAGCTGAGAGTAACATCTTTGAAGGGTCGCTTCGTACCACCCCTAGTTATTGTGTTCGTAATATAAAAGCAGATTGTGTGGGGGCTAAGTGTAATGAATGTTCTTGCACGGTCCCGAGTTCGATTTCTTTTTCATTTGTATTTAGTCGCAGGGAGGTGAGATTAAAAATACTTACGCATACGTACGGAGTGGTGGCTGCTGACTTTTAATTATAGTATGGGGGATTAGAAATATAATACTTAAATTTTTTTACTCCATAGTGTTGTAATTACTCTCAAACATTGACATAATTCATGTCGTATGTATAACTTCATTAAATAAATAATGTAATCCAAATTAATTTCATTTTAGATTACAACTTTATTGAACTGTTATAACCATTACTTAGATAGAAGTCCATGAAATCAAAACAAAGAGAGAATCTGCTTCTTAACATCAATGACCTGCCTTTTATAGTAGTTGCCTAAATTATGTCGTTCTGTGAGTAAACCGACTGTTTGGTAATTTCTTAATACACTAAAGCGGTTTTCCTGTTTAATATACTAACAAACAGTCGCTAGCTTACAAAATAATGGCTCGGAGCGGCGCTCTTAAAGGTCTCAACTCAGTTATATTATGTTTGTCGTTCTTATCTTGTTCTGAACACTAAATGGTAAAACGCACGAGGTTGTGTGGTCAAAACACACGAAGAGGTTTATGGGACTTTAAAGCTGCGTGTATTTTAAGAAATACTCGTAATAAAAAGGTTTTATGTCATAATTAACTTTGTTTCCTTATGACAAAACTTATGAAAATGAGATTATATGATTCTAATTTATGTTAAATGAAAACCATGTACTCGCATACACAATATTATTTTAGACATATTTTATTGTAAACGATAATAAACAACGATAAGTGACGTGATATACTTAAAGAATACCAAACAAAATGTCAAAGCTGTCGATTTCATTGACATCAATTGCTCGTACAACAGTATTTTCCGCAAATTAAATCTCTGCGCATAATTGCTTCCTTCCTTGTATGTGAAACTACATTACCTTGTCAATGTATTCGAATCTTACCCGTTTACCTTACTCACAACTGAATATATTATCAAAATCCTTGAGAACCTGCACAGACGGCAAGACAATAAGACGTTTCATTTAAAATGATAATAGCAGTAATAACATCTTAACGCAGAAACGTTAATTTGCGCAGATGACACATAATCGACCAATCAATCGCTAACGAATACACTACTTCACACATGCAGTACAAAAATGGTAGCACGGTGCATTCCGTTTCATCTCTGTTCAATTATCCTGTTAAAAATCCCATCCGTCGCGTACGTCATTCGAATTCCAGTTTTGAGTTTCGCACATAAACCGGTAAGCGATCCGCCTTACCAAAGGTCGTTCGTTGACGGTACGCGCGCCCGTGTGTATGTCGGGCGGTTCAATGGATCGCTCTAGTTGGGTTTGGGCAACGTTGTTTTTGGTTTTAGACGAAAACCGTTACGTAGCCGATATCTAGTTATTATATTGATATAGATGTTTCTTTATGCCGATACTAGAATCACTTGGTACAGAGGTTGAATAGCTTCAGTTGGCAAACTTCGGCAAACGGTATTTTGAAACTTAATCCATTTTATTCACTTTGTCTCTTTCTCGCCTTCGCAATTGTTTTATGTCAAACAGAGACACGCCGATTATTACAATGAATAACGGTTTTAGATTTTACGTTTGTCGATTTGTAATAATGGTTGGCTATATTTAATATATCGTTATCGATATGATACGATATGTAAACGGAAACGGTTTTCAGTTATGGTATTGTATATCGTATCCATGTGTAGTGTGTGCGTCGCTTCCGGAAGTCCAAGTGGGTGGTCCGTAAACAGTACAGTGTGTTCGTTACCCCTCCCCCTGTACGTGACTTAGCCGGGACAAGTCCGGGTCGTAAGTTTTGGGAAGTTTTCGGCTGCAAAATGTTTACAGCTTAACTTGTAATTGTATTAGCAATGATCCGCCGTCATTAGGCAACGTAGTTGATTCATTTGTTATGTTTTCTTTTTTTGTTTCTGACGCCTTAGAATCCTAGATTTATAAATGACAGTTGTCCAACTATACCTTTTTTACCCATAAGGTTTATAAATAATATTGTTTACTTTTAACGGATATCGTTTCGATATCAAAAACTTGCCAATAATTTCTACTTAGGGAAATATAACGCAAATTTCACAGTAGAAACTACAGAATAACTTAGTTTTATTTCCTTTTTTCACATCGTCCTGTGGTGAAAGTTATTATACTGCTATGTAGCGTCGAGTTTTCCGAAGTAAAAACTTTAATCTCGCTATGAGGCTTTGAACGAACACCGACTAAGTCAACAATTTGTTCGTTGACCCATTTGTGTCTTACGTCGCGTGACAGTCTTCTATGGCTTTTTCATTTTTCCGTATTAATGCAGAGGTCCGAACTGAATGATGATAGTAATATATACATTTTTGGTTTTCTTTGTAATTGTAGATATTTTCTTATCGATACAAGTAAATTGTTTGTAAAATGTTTTATCCAATGTATTGCCTAGCAAAAATCTAAATATGACAATTTCTGCCAATCAATATATTAGTATAGCCCGTAATTACCATTTTTATAAACTAAAGATTTTTTTATTTGTGAGATTTCTTGCTTCTGAGAGGTCTGAGAGTCTGGAATGTCGGATCAAGATAACTGAAATCTAGCTCACTAAATTTTATATCAAATCCAAAATCTCATTAAAATCTGGCTGGTACTTCAAGAGATAAACGCGTTCAAATAAACAAACAATCTCTTCACTTATAATATTAATATACTTTCGCAGTACCTCTCAGTACCTAGTTAGCAGTCAAAAATAAACAGCAATGAGTAGGTGCTGAGGTAATTTTAAGTTGCTTTTAAAATTCCTCGTGACTGCGCTCAATAAAGACATTAAGGTTATACAGGAGTAATTAATTGCCGTCTATTTGTTTAGGTTTCGGGGAAAATTAAGCGCTTTACTTTTGTTGGAACGTTATTTTTAATGCTGTCGAGGTCACTTACTCCCCGCTTTGCAACTTTTATCGTCCATAATGTATAGTTTTTCACTTCATTAGGTCTAAAAAGTTTTTACTAAAAAGTTAACTCTTTGAGTTAACTAAAAAGTTAACTCAAAGAGTTAACTTTTTAGTAAAAAGTCCATTATCCTTATAGTCTTAGATGTAGTAGTTAAGGAAATTCATTATATTAGTAATATTTTTTGTGTCAAAGATAACACATTTTAATGTTATCGTAATATTTAAAACGAAGTTACGTTTCAACTTACTAATTTTGTACTTTGTTTACCGCTTTTATTTTCGTTTTAGTTGGTTAATGTCGTTGTGATACATTTTAATAAGTTTTATGGATCGTATCCTTAAAACTTTACTTAAAAGATTTTCAAGTTACCTTAAAACGAGATTAACGAATAAAATAATTACATGTTCTGCCATTACAATCGTCTAACAGGCCGTTATAAATAATTTTATTCCCAAACAATTACAAAATTTATTCAGTAAAATGTTCTTTTAGCGTAGAACTATTACTTCTAGTTCACATAGTGTAGTTATTTCAACGCTTGTAACATCACACATTTTTGCATATAATACATACGTAGGTACATCCATATATTACCACGACAATTATGATTACAAGCATAACTCAGGTAATTTGTATAATAATTCTGGCGATCGGTTGTCGGCCACGGAGTCGACGCGGACGGTGAAAGTGGTCACGCCCGCTCTCGTAATGTAACGGACTGTTATTAATAAATTCCTCGTCACGGAAATTTGTTATATTATTTCCTTCGATAAATCATATTTTTATCGGAAAAAAGTAGGGCATTCCACATACTGTGATGTCAGGAGTGTGAGTATTTCTTTAGTTCTCGCATTTGTCTGTTAATGCCTTAAAATAAATATAAATTAGTACAACGTTCTAAATATTCTGTTCTAAATTTAATCAGGGTGTTTAAGATGGATTACGCTTGCAACTCCATAAATCTGTCAGCTGTAAGAAGTCTTCCGTAATAGGTCGAACAATTCTCAAAAAAAGCATTCTTGCAGTGGGTAGTAGTTGTACGTGTTGGCAACGTTTGTGTACCTTAGATTTTCACAAAGATCCTGCTACCCTTAATTTGGTATCTTAATTACACCTATTTCTGTTTTATAACAGTAGTGTATACGATGATGTGCTATAACTCGAGACATGTTGAATAGCTCACTTGCTTAGTCTTCAGTTATAACCCGTCTATAATCGACTTCCTGTAAAAGTGGCATCCTTATAAGTATAACGTACCAAATATATACAAACCGTTTACTGCTAACAGTTTATAAACTAACGCACGTGTTTTAAAAATGTAATATTGAATGTTTTTTCTCCGCAAGGATTTTTTTTTATCTTTATAACGCTTGATAAAAAGTTCGATATACCAAAAACTTCATCAGATACCAAGATAAGATAGTTTTAATCGGGATTATCGATTAAAATTTCATGCTATTTTTAGACTTTTGTATTAGAAATATCGATATTGGATGTCAATACTTAATATCGTTTTATTTCCAAAATCGTCAGACTACCTTTATTGCGAGAGAATTGTATGGTGATTTAAATATAACTAAGGATATGTGTAATATATTTTAATTTAAATGAAGTTGCGATATGATCTTAGTTATTTTAGGTACGAAACGCACGTACCTAGATATAGAATAAACGTTGCCAATACAATAAAACGATCAACAAACTCGTTTTAAAAGCCAATTTGCACGTAGCCACTTTAATTTGTGAATGTCACAATGTAACAGTAGTTGTATGTGACAGACAAGCTATAAATCTCGTACGGCGAATATTCTCAATGTCAACCGACATCCGGTTGTCCGAACTTACCGGACCGGTTCGGTGGAGTAAGGTCGCTTCTCGGACCGGTAATGCATTTATGTTGAAACATAATTATCGTGTAATCTTATTTTTATAAAATTCGCACTGTTGGTATTAAGCGAAGTGGCACACGCCGGATCGCCTGTTTAAAGTAAACTTGTTGTAGTTCTGCTTTATAAAAGCAGGGTTAAGCGCTGATGTGTTGGTTTCGATAGTGTGGCAGGTCACAGACTTATTACACGTTTTACTTAGTCCTCAGTGGTAGCAATATATCTGTAATCGATCTGGTGTTAATAACGTAATGTTACTTTAATTTCTTTAAATAAAAATCCCATGATCTTATGAAATGAATGAGATGTTAAGATACGTTTATCATAGAACTTTTCACTTAAATGATTAATACACAGCTAAACATACATAAGAGTATTAAGAGTTATTAATAAATAGATGTTACTTAGAACCACGCAACATGTTTGCAAGCAGCAAATACACTAACAGTTCTCTGAATGCGAGTCAATTCATATTACATGCGATCCAATAAAATACATCTCGCTTATTATCACAACACTCGAGCATATTATAATACTAAGTCGAGTGCACAATATAAACAGGGACAAAATGGACTGTGTAAACGGAACGCGACTCGCCGCGTCGTTTCTCATTCGGTGTCATAATAAATCGAAGTGAAAACTCGTTCCATAATACATCCGCCAAGGACGTTGTTAGTAGGGCTGCTCGCTACGATCTAGTGATGCGGTGTGTGTGAACGCGGTGTTTGTGGGGTTGTTTGTGTGTTTGTTTCTGTGACGATGTAGGTTAAAGTTGTCAAAGTTTAGTTTAATTAATACGTGTGTAAATTTGTAAGGATGCGCGATTTCTGTAATTGTATTATTTTATATTAAGGAAATTGAAAATGAACATTACAGTTCAACCTAATACATACCTATTATGTGGACACTGAAAGTCATTAACATCTGCACGTAAGTAATTTGATAATAATACAATTAGTTGAGAACGTCATAAAGTACTAAATTTAAAAAATGTCACATTTAAATCAAGTATTTCTCTGTACGTACATTCGATAACGGAATTTACATTCATCCGAAAATTTTCCGATATTTCATTTTCATGGAATTAGGCTTTACGATTCATTGAAATAATTTACCATTTCAATTTTTCGACTGGGCTTAATTAAAGTTGTGCATGATGATTTTACGTGTCTAATAACATTTTAGTTATGAAAACCATTCAATATAAATAATTACATCCGAGTAGAAAATACCCGAAATTTCAGGCGGAATTATTGATTACGTTTGTACAGAGTGGATCTCGTGATTGCAGCAAGGGATTTCTGTCTGCTATGAGACAAGAAAACCTATGACGTCAATGGAATTAAACCAAAAATTACCTTCAAATGTAAGGTCAAGTAAATATTATAAGTGGTATTTTCATTACCAAAGTCAAACTTAAATTAAAACATACGTTAAACATATAATATGAATGAAGAATTAAGAATAAGAGGTCTAATAGGTTATCAATATACGACAGCTCCAAATGTTTGTGTTCTTGTCGAATTAGATTCCTTATAATTGTCGAGTGTATAAAGCTAATATTTATTCAAACTTGCGTTGGCAGCCCTACTTAAACCAAGACGCTCCAACAGCTCGGTCGACATGCAAACTTAATGCCGTATACAGAATACCGACACAACGGGCCAGTTGATGCCGCGCACATTTAACATTTATTATGTACGCATTTGGGATCATAGTCGCGTGGGCTCGTTTCGAACTTAATTTTGTTGTTCCTACGCTATTGGATACATTCCGCTTAATCGAAAATATGTCGAAGGTATCATTGGGTGTATTGTTGGAGTTCTTCGGTGTGATAGTTCGTAGTTTTTTGGGGTAACTAATTAGTAAAATGGATTATTTCGTCCTGTCCGTCCTTGTTTGTCTTCATGTCAATATTTTACGTAGATGCTATTTGCCTTATGATATTTAACTTATAGAAAATTATGGAAAATCATTTGGCTTTGCACTTTATATATGTATGAATTAGTACCGTTTAGGTTATCTTGTACCGTTATTTTAAGATGAGCTTCAGATAATGGAGTATTCAAAATTACATATTTTTAAATAGTTGTTTTGTAAGTTGTTATGTCATCGGTTTTAAGATTACAATAAAATGTGTCATACTAAAAAAATAGTGTAGTCCCAACACTAGCCACATATTCCAACATGAGTCCAACATATTAAAGGTACCTGGGATTCGAACCTGAGACTCCCTGTATGAGATGACGAAATTGATACCCATATATTTTACCACGGTATAACGACGCACCTATTGTCATATGAAAAAATGGCGGAGAAGTGTGGTTATTAAAATAATAATTTGTCGTTCGATGTATGCCCGTTGTGGTGATTGATAACACCGCTTCGAGGAAATAATCGCTGTTTATAAATAGATATGTACCTCTTTCCACTTCGATAAGTGTTAATATGTCGTAATTGGAAAATATTTATGACGTACTTTTACTTGCCACTTTTTGTGTTAAGGCAACATTTTATTGTTTACAACTAAATGCGAAGTCTAAATATATACTATAGTAGATACATTATCGACTATTATGCGGTTCCTGGAGGAATGGACATACAATAACAATTTTTTATAGATAGATTTTAATTAATCAACGCAATGCCTACCTTTATGTATGTACATAATTGAAAACTATATTTAACTTATATACTTAGAATATGTTATTATTTTGCAATTAATATAAAATAGGATTGCGAAGCAGGGTGCTCAAAACACAAACTTGTTCGACGGCAAATACTTCCTTTCAATGTTTCGAAATTTTTTGAACATTATATAATTAATTCTTGATGTAATAATATTGTCAATTTATTCATCGTGACGTTAATTGTGCTAAATTCGTCTGAGCAAAAGGTTAATCACCTGTATATGTCAAATGGCGTACATAATTAGCACCGTATTCATTAATTTATTTAGATTCTATGTAAATCTGGTTTTTGATGATATTGATGTACCTAAAGAACATGTAGTCCGCTTGATGGTAAGTGGTCCCTACCGCCCGTAGACATCTGTAGCAAATCCTACATAGGATTATAGTCCCATCTGAGGTTATCAACAAATGCGTTGCCACCTCTAAGGACAAAGTTTATGTCTATATCCTTCAAACTAGAGCATACTAACACTTAACACTGGGCATAAGGCAGAGATTTGTACGACAATGGTGTCACCGGAGTCGAAAAACGAATGATTTTATCACCTTTAAATTTACAACCTCGTTCATATCGCTTAATAAAACCATTTCAGCTTATATACGTTTTGCCTTGTTTTCTCGTAACTTTTGAATGTTGTGGCGACGTAAACAAAACCTAGTTTTAAAATGTACGTGAAAAACAGCGTTCCTTTTGCCGTGCACTTGGAATTTGTGTATAAATTTTTTGCCCACCGCAATATAAATGTTGGCGCGGTGATTCTGGATTATTTTTAGTGTAATATCCGAGTGTTTCAACCGCTGTACATTTTAATAGTATTAACAACCTGATATCTCATTTTAATGAAAGACTTATTTTTGTTATTCAGGTACGAGTAGATATGTGTTATTATTTTATTATGTGTAATTTATAAATGTCTCTGTAGTTTAAATTTTCTGAATATCGTGTATGTCTGAGAAATCCATTGGCGGACATAAGACCCGGAACGACGTTTTGCCGTAGTCATCCCGTTTAACCTCGAATTCAGCTAGCAATCTCGGATATGGGCATGCTGTCATTAATAAGTGACTGCATGGTTGCATCTTTTGGATTGAATCCCTTAGTGACTACATGTCAAATCTAATCAACGAATTGTTCTGATCTATTTAAAAAAAATCTGTATAATTTATACTGAACTCTATTAGTCTTAAAATCTAAAAAAGCGACGCCTTATTAAATCTAGGTGTTTTCTCGCTCGTGCCTACTTTGAGGTTTCGAACAGAAGTTGCTTGGAGTATTATTATTTTTTGTGCCCAGACAATAAACGGGCTACTAAATGCATTTATACCAGCGTGACGATATCTGATAGCGCGGGACTCTTCTTTAAGGGATGCCTACCCACTTGACACTCCCTTTCTAGCTCTAGTCCTCGGTTGATCCTCCACAGGTGATGTCGGATGGCGATGTCTTAGTAGGGAAAAAGAGGTGTCTTCAAGTAAAGTCTAAACAATGTTTTATATTGTCTCAGGTACGACAAGCGGGACCGGGGCGGGGTCGGCGGCGGCGGCGGGGCCGGCGGCGGCGGCGCGGGCGGCGCGGCGTGGGCGGGCCGCGAGCGGGACGCGCGCGACTCGCGCGACACTCGCGACCGCGAGCGCGACCGCGAGCGCGAGCGGCAGGCGCGCGCGCACCAGATGTCGCACGCGCACGCCGCCGAGCCGGACGCCTCGTCGCTCTTCCCGGCGCCTGTAAAGGTACTACATTGCAAACGTTTATATTGATGCATTAGGTTTGAATCACTTGTATGTAATGGCAACATAGTAATCTTCTGGATTAAAAAAAAATACATACAGAACATGGTATATCCTTTGCGAGTCGATTTAAAGGAAATATTCTATTGACGGCCACCTGTTAATAATTCTACATATTATAACAGGTACCTTCCTAAAAGTCTTGAGTCTGAACCTAAAGTCTATTTATATGGATAGGCTTTCAAACTTAGCAATCCTTATATTACATTTGCCAAAGAATAATATTTAAGTTCCTAGTATTGCGATTATCAGCGCAGTCTACCAAAAAATTGCACACAAGTCTACTTAGGGTACTTTTAAATAATTCTGATATTTTTGAACTACAACTACAAGTAATTTTTCAATATCTTTACCGACATCTTATCGTAATAGATTTTATATTATCAATCAAATAGATTCATGAATTGGTCGATTTCAATCTCAAAACATTAAGCGTCGATAATAAGCTATTCGAAGCTCATCCACCCAGATATAATTCACTACAGATGTCTGGGTTATACTAAACAGCTCAGAACTTGCAGTAATGCGAGGCTTACGCGACACTACAATTAAAGCCAGGACAGCAAGATATTATGCGGAGTCGCGACGCCAAAATTTGTATAATGCCAGTAATTGTTCACACTGTCTTACTGCTCGTACTTCGCTCATTAGATTAAATACGGAGCCAGTAGTGAGTGTTGTGACTACGATAGTTTATTTTGCTAACTCATTGGATTGATAGAAACGTAAACGTAATTGATTGAGTTAGGTTAGTAATTCGGCGTGAAATGTAGGCCTTGTAATGTTTGCCCGAGATGCATTATAAGTAATAATTAAAATAAAGATTTTGAAGAATTTAAACACGAATATTTCCTACCTTTTTGTATTATTGTAAATAAATAAAGAAAGAACATGAACGGCTCTAAGTAAACAGCGAAAAAAGGAAGCACGAGTTAATATTATCAATTACAGTTACAATCAATTTGCTGAATTTCACGATATTTTGTATTTATGATTTATATATTTGATTTGAATTATGAAAACGCTCAAAAGGGATTCCAGAAATTCAATATATTTTTTCATAATCATTAACATTTACAATAATACATCGTTATCACACTATCATCATCTACAAATTTATCACACTTCCATTATAAAAGACATTACAAAAATCAGTTGACTATTCATAACTAAAAGCAAGATTGAATATTCCAAAAATATAAAAATAGACCAAGTATTTAAAAGTGACGCAAATAATCACCAACCAGCAATTATGTGGTCTATGCACGGATCAGAGTGATGTGACTCTAACACAATATTCTACTTATTTAATTTATTTGTACTCCATCATATAATTTTGGGAGTTAATTCCGTGTAGGATTAAACCAGTCATGATTACTGTTTACATGAGACTTCAGGGCAAAGTATATAGAGTTAATCCCTGGTTATATTTGAGTTGTAACCTTCAATTCAACTTTATATTTACTTATTAAAAGGGATCATGTTGATTTTATCGTATGGTTTAGGATTAACTCACAAATAAACATGTTCTGATCTATTGGGAAGATTAAGGTAACTCAAATGTCAAAAAAATATTAAATTCATGTAATGACTGAATGAGGTACAATATATTAAAACCGATTAACCAATAATATAGAATATCTCAGATACCTGGTAAGTGAATGTTAAAGATCAAAACCGTCTAGATAGAATATTTGCTGAAATAATAACTCCAGCGGCGCATGCAAACTTTCATAAACACGTAACTCGAATATACTTTCGTGTGTTTGCGCGCCGGTAACAGTTTCTGAGAAGCCTCCGCTTGCCGTGTAGCCGTCGCTGCCAATCGCGTGATCGTTCGCAGTAAAAGTGAAGTATGTGGTTTTGTAGCGAGCCGCACGTGCCCGGTGTTCGGATCGAGTCACATAGATACCTCGCCGATGATAGCCGCCGCTCATTTAGTTTAATGAGATCTCCGATAGCGTTACGTGCGCGCATCGTTTCATTAGCCGGGCCGTCGCGCGACCGAGCGCGGGGAAGACCAAGCGAATTTGGCCGCACGAGCGCCGGTTCGAGGCCGCCGCGTCTTGTTTACGCGTTGACGTCGGTAATTACGCTTATACGTTCCGTCGGATCGCGTCGGAAATTGTTGCCAAATGATTTACTCGTCTAATATTTGCCCCGCCGACGATAACGAGAGTGTTTCTCTCTGTAATCCGATGTTTACGCTCCTTCAAATCCGTTTCCGCGTCGCTCGACAAATGTTACTCTTTTTTGCAATTTTTCCCGGTATCGCGGGAGCGCTGCACGGCGCGGCGGCGGTAATGTAATAAAACGAATGCATTTTAAATTGTGTGCAGTACAGAGTTGAGTTTTAATGAATTAACGTCGAGCGGCTTTTTGAACGGGACCGGGAACAAAGTGGAGTTGTAATAACATTTTAAAAGCGGTCGGCTTATCACAGTCGGCCGCCGCCACGACCCAGTTTGTGATGCGCCGTACAACGCCACACCGCAGCGCCACATGCGAACATAAACACATTATATATAAGTTTAGTGTAATTAAACTCGCCGCTTCCCGCGCTCCCTAACAAAGTGCACCAGATTTAGGAGTGCCCCAAGGCACGCTCTCGATCCACTGCTATTCATACTTCACAAATAAACCAAACAAACAGAGTTTGATGAGCAGTTTATTTGCATTTAACGCATAAATAGCTATTAGTATATTCAATTAGTCCAGTATGAACAATGCTTTTACGTCGATGCGTATTTGACATGAAAAACATCAAATCAAATATTTAAATATAAATAAATACAAGCGTATGTGCAAATTGAATGTTAATGTTTAAAAAACTCATCATTTAATACGTTTCAATTTAATGTTATCTCCTAAGTTCATTTGAATATTTGTTCAATTAGCAGCTGATGTATTAATTGCGCAATGGAGCAATTATGACGATATTTAATTTTATGTAGGTATCTTACAGCAGATGCAAGGTACTTAATCAGACACTTGTACTAAATGCATAGAAATTGTTTAGTTAACGAACCGGTTCGATTACCACACATCACGGTAATTGAATCTCAATTACCTGCAACACAGGCGTGAGCTTTGGGCGATACGTGCATAGAGTGTTGATTGTGCGGGTAATGTTTGTGTGTGTGTGTTTGTATACAGTACAGTCTTATCATACCTTAAGGCGCGTATAAGTAATTCGGAATTTTAACATCGCGTCACATCTATCGCAGTCGTATAATTTTTTTTATGGATTTGAAGTAGCAAATGGGCATGCAATCCGGCTAATTTTACTGGTCGCATTCAGTCACTGCAGTTTATGGGCACTCGTCACTAAATCACAGCTCACAAATGCTACACGAGTTCTATTTGATGTCGGTTAGTGATACGATGATTGAAGATTAAGTAGAAACACTAAACGTATATCATGTATATGTACTTCATTCATCATGAATATATCTAATACCACTTCAAACTTGGATTTTCTTAAGAGACCTATACTCTAGATGAGAAAGATGGTGTAGCCGAGGTGATGATGACCGTAGTAGATAAAAAACATAGCCTACTAACTAGAATACAACACGCTATACTATCGTTATAAGATAGAAATATGATGGTAATTTGTTATCAGTAGGGATTACTGATATCAATGATGTGATAATGGTGACGAAAATGAACAGGGAATAACAGATGGAATCGCGCAATCCACGGCGGATTGAAAACTAGTTATTGAATGCTGACGTCGATTGGGGACGATCCAATTTTAGTTCGTATTAATCAGATATGATATTTGGTAAATATGCGTTACAATATGTATTCAATAATACAGTACTATGGAAATTAATGTTGACTGATAATGTTGGGATGGCACTGTGCATGATTGAGGAGAGATAATCTAGTGGTATTCATTGTTTAGGGTTTAGTTCTGAATTCTAATATGAAAGAATTAAGAATAAGAAAGACAAAAATAGAGAGGGAGATATGGATGGGTTACTTAAACTGAAATACAATTACGAACTGTTTAGACATTTTAAAAATCTTTAACTTTATGAATTCATGAAATCTCGAAATATCACTTACATAATTATAGTCTGTTTATTAATACATAAAACCAGTAATATTGTCGATTTGAACAGATGGTCCGTTATGTATTTCACTGTCGACACCTATGCTAATTTGTCTTTTTTCTCAGACCACATAGCCACGAGTTGTTTGAAAACACCTTGCCAAGGTCGTTCGGATACATTCTCAGGTGCATGTGTCTTTATTACTCGTGTGTATTGGTTTGGTATTTTCTATCTTTTATTTCTTATCTATTATCATCATTGACTATATTTTGTTCTGATATCGGCCCTACGCTTGTCTCTTTTATATATTTAAACTTATGTAGAGCAATGCCTTTCATTATTTGTTTATTAGTTCCTATTATATTAAGATTTTTGACAATGACTAGTATTTAACAGTGAAAATGATGACGATAATTCAATAATTTAAGCTTGATTTGCCTTGACGGTCTTAATTCAATATTTTCGTTGCTATATTCGTCCATACCAGAAATAAAATCGTAATCGTACATACTTTGCACGTCACCATGTTTCATCAAAAGATATTAACTTAGAAAAACTTACTATTTATTTCTATCATAATTGAAACACTAAAACAATCAAAGTAGAAAACGACCTTCGCAAAGCACAGAATTGGGAGCGAATTTCCACGACAGATATTAATACTAGCGTAGATTTGAATTTTCACAGATCATTTCTTCGATTACCAACGATCGACCGTAATGGAAGTCGAGTTATCTTTGTGGACCGGATCAAAAGATTGAAATTTCTGCGATTCTCTCGACGCGATGCTATTTTCGTCGGTGTCCCAAATCGAGTTTTCGTACTAGCGGATTATAAATGAAATGAAGAGATTTATTGGAAAATTATGTTAGTTACGATTACGACACTTTTAGGATCTTGTTGGTTTCACAGTATTTATTAGTACGTAGAAAAAGAAGTACCGAGAAAAAGAATATTCATTCTTTTTCTAATAAATTACTAGATAATAAAGAATGGTCATTCTTTTTCTTGCCTAGAAATGGCTTCGAGGTAGAGTATTAAGGACTACGTACGTATCACAAAATATACCTAGTTCTTATTATTTCTTACAACTGTTGTCATAATTGCTATTCATGGATAACTTTTTATAGAAATAATAAGACAATAGAGAAAATTGTGTCGATCTTTCAAATTGAGTCCGTTCAGAGCATGAACACTTGATTCGAATAGAAAACAGTATTGGTTTATGATTCTTCAAGACTAAGTTGAAACGACTTATTATAGTAACAGTTGCTCCAAACTATAACTCACACGGTAATATAAAACCGGACAAGCGCGATTTAAGCTCGCGTGTGGAGAATTCCGTATGTTGATTATTTACGTTGTTTCCCGTATGTTGTTTTAATTCTGAACCAATTTTAAATTATGTTTACCAACTGAAAATATACGTTTTGTTTGCATCACACTGAAATATAGAGAGGTTTACCGTTTTATTTTGAGACTAGACTTCTATTAAGTTTTCCTATAATCTCTAATAAATTAAGAAATATTTTCCCATAAGGCTCATTTTTAAATGATTTTATCATACATGTAAGAATTTTTATCCTTTATTTATGGACATTTATTATTAAATATTTGCACGATTATTTAATGATGTATTTCTAAGATCAACGCGACCTTTCTGACGTTGCTTTCAACGCCACAGCTTTTTGTATGCCTTCCAATAACCTTCAACGGGATAATTGCCTTCAGCTGCTAATTTTATTATTTAAGGATGTCGTTATAATTATTTATATTTAACAGGTTTATAAATACTCTTCATACCTTTTTTTGATGTATGCGATGCAATGAAATAATTATATGAAGCGGTTATGGTACAAAAAGATTATTAATGATTTTATTTGCTTTAGTATTCTATCTTCGTCATGGGAAATAAGAAAAACTATAACTTCGTGGTTCTTTAAATTTCGGCCAGACTATAACATATTAGGTAATATGTTACTTTTATTTTTTACTATAAATCTAAATACTATAAATAAATACTGTGCCAAAACGCCGTATTCTCATATAAAAAGCGAAAGACAAAGGTACACAGCGGTCCAACTTGATCCTCTTGTTCATAGGTGCATCAAGCAAGAATATAAGAATGTTGCTTTTACTCTTGTTTGTCCCGGGATATATTACATTGCAGGCAAAATTACATAAACTGATCGGGATTTTCTAGTCGCAGTAACTATTCATTCGCAGCATTACAATGTACTAATTAATCCGACGTAATTAAAAAACATGGTCCTTTTTCAATCCTCGACTGCTAATACAGCTTTTGGTCTACACTAGGAATGGGTGGCAAGTCTCTTGATTACATAAATAAAATAAAAATTTGTTCGTGCTCGTTTGCCACATTCATGGAATAACCAGTCAGTTACTAAAAATAACTATCCTGCAACAAAAATGTATACGAGGAAACATTTGTTAACCAATTAGTATTAACAATCATTTAGGTGGTTCGTACTTGAAATATCCACTCCTCTCATTAAAGTAGAGCGGACGACGGCCAATTACTGTTAACTTCGCTGGCCATTAATTATTCGTGAACGATAAGCACAGTGCCGGCGATTTGGGATAAAGTTATAGTATATGCATAATTTTTCAATATACCTAATATTTACTATAATAAAAATCTAAATGTAAGAAAATGTATACATACTTTATGTCGTATATACAGCGTGTTAGGTTAAACATAGGATAATTTAGGCTATAAATTACAAGGCAATATTAAAATATTTTAAAAAACCTGATGATACTGAATACAATCATGATTAATTATAATAAAAGCCTAGCTTAGCCTAAAACAATAAAAAAAAACTATGGAAGTAGTAAGTATTATTTAATTTCATTATGAGAAATAAAGCATATAGTCCACTTGAGTAATGAAACATATAGTTAGTGGTAGTGAAGCTCGTGGACATCTGTAAGAACTCCAATGTCACCAAGTATTGGATTCTCACTTGAAGTCGGTCACAGGTTGGAACGCCTCATGTAAACGTCTCTATAATATACATTGCAAACATAACATGCTTAATAAAGAAAATAGATTAAAAACCCTAAGGATCAAAACATAACTTAGACTGAAAGTGAATGTATAAATTATAACTTTTAACGATATTTTTTTTTGTATACGAAATCGCTCACCAACAATGGAGTATTGTAGTCGATGTAGCCGTTGGTACCGTCTAGACGGCCTCATTAGCGCCACCCTCCCCTGTGTACCCGCGACCAACCTCACACTCCAATGTACGACTGAAACGTGTCCTAATTCCATATTGTGTTCAACAGTCAAAGCATCTATTGCCTTCACAGTTTGAAATCGCGCGCTAAGTAGCGCCAATATATTATTGTTGGTGTAACTCGCACCGTCTAGTCTAGACGACCTCATTAGCATCGCTCTCCCCTCGGGAAACCGCGGTCTACACATTCCGGTGTATAACGAAAATGTGGCCTGATTTTCGTATTATCTTTAACTATGTAACTGTCATAGAGTTTCTGTTTTTAAAATTATTCTATTTTTTAATATTCGTTGTTTAAAAATGTACTAATTATTTGCACGGCAGACTGAGCTCCGCTTATGCTCTAAGACGTTTCATAGATTAATTACCCATAAAATATTGACGTAATGAATATCCAATCCAATTACAAACGCACTAACTGGGCTATTTTTGCAATCAATATCTCAGATTATATATTATATCTACAATAATCTGTTTGCTTAGGTAATCGTTTTATTGTGTTAGCTTTACTTGTTTTATTTCGTTTTATACTTCCATCTCAACTTCGTGGCTCGAATTCTAAAACCATAATCATTACTAATCTTCTTCATACTATATTGTCTACTCTGTAATCTTGCATCATCATCTACGAAATGTTATTTGGTTTCGACTTCCTACATTTCTACAGTCTACATAAGCCGTGAAATCTGTGTGAAGTGTTCTAGGCTCTCAAATATGACGCAGCAAATACACATGTAAATATGTTCATACTTGGTATGTTGACAACTTAAATGAGTCATGTTGGTTTTCATAATCTCGTATTACCATCGTTAATGTATCAAACGGGTCGTGTGATTACGAATCCGTATAATTGGATAGCTACTTGATCTCAAAGTTAATTTAAATAACGCCAAGGTCGCGGTCGTTTCATAAATAGTCTGTTTTATTCTATCTCTGACGTTGTAAAATTGTTGGTGTCTGTATTATGTAGAGATTGATTAATTTATTTTAAAAGCTGGTACACAGTGTTTCTGTAAGAATTAATTCTTACAAGATTACAGGACATACAAGGTAGAGTTGTTTCCTATAATAGAGCTGAAACCTGGGTGATTCACATTCGAGAATAAAAAAGACAGTCAAAAAATGTATTCCGTTGCACAAGAAACGTGTTTTGTATAAGGTTTTTTATTTGCTTCAATGTAAAAACGATAAAATACACAATAATAATTTAATGCAATTATAGTGCACAATGTAAAGTGAAACTTGTGTGTTCACTTAATGTAATGAAGTATAATTAGTATTTATTAATAATTAAAGTCGCCTTAGTGTGAGTAAGGCTCGCATTCAGAAAAAAAATCAAAGAAACATTTTTTTTTTGGTAATTACTACTGAACAAAATATTTTCTGGTATGAAACCATCGGTGCGCAAGCTTACATCACACTTGGTTTAACTAATAAAACACTTATAGCTGAACATAGTACGTACCTACTCCTTATTCGATGTCGGTATTCAATCGTTATCGAGGTATCGCCTAATGCAAATCGTACATGAATTCGACACAGTCCCGGAGTCGTCAACCGACTGCCCTTGTCCTTGTCTGACTCGCTCGTATTTATTTTAACATATACACCTACTTACTTACTATTTATATAGCGTGTATAATTGTATAACTATTTATATCGGCTACAGATAGACCTTAACTTTAACTGAATATTTTACGAAGCTAAAGTAGGCGTTTTAGAAATAAGAAAAGTATTTTCTTTGAGCAATGTAAAAAATGTAAGATGAATGAAGTCTATTAATCCGCTCAATTAGCACTTCTAATGAAGTAAAAATACACCCCTTTTATTCTAAAGGAGTAAAATATCTATAACGGATTCAGGTTTCAAATTAAAAAATCCAGATTCTAAACTACATGCAGCCGAAAATAACTGTAGTTCAAGAATAACTATTCACAAGAATCGCTTTGCTAAACTCGCATAAACTAAATGTCCCGGCGGATTCGTAGCGCGCGGTCGGATGGGAAATATTCGTTGTCAGAAATAGATTTGAATGAAAGAAACTGTAGCAAACGGAACAGAATAATGGATTGAGTAAACGTAACGTAAAATTGTGGGATGTTTTGAAAACTCATGGTAAGGGTACAGTTTGAACCTAAACAATCGAAGCTCTTTGGCAATTCCATTCAACTGTCTTTATACGATAACACAAACTATGTTAAGCAAGCAAGTTGTAGAATTAAGTTTCAATGTGCTTTTGTTAGAAAGAATTTTGTTCCGAGTAAAGTTTCCTTTTTTAATTTTTAAGCTATTGCATAGCTTTTATCGCGGGCTTTGAGCGCGGCGACCGAATCGAGAAATTCCGTAACGAAAATAAGTAACACCTTTCAACAACTCGGTTGCCTGGAGACTTGATATCCAACTATCAAGTCTCCAGGCAACCGAGTTGTTGACTGTCAATAGAAAAATATGGATATAATTGAATAAAGTATTATTTTACATTCCTTATTATTTTATTTGATATTGGCGACGAGATGTCGAATGAACTAAAAAACAATAAGGAAATACGAGCCACATTACGTGGGTTAATGAAACGAACCGAAAATTACATTTCGGGAATAGAAAAAATTGACATTGAAGAAATAAATATACGACTGAATTCTTTACAAGAAAATTTGAACAAATTCTACGCGATTCAAGAAAAAATTGAATGGCTTACAGAAGAAGAAAATTTAGAAGAGGAAATAAAATACAGGTACGAATTTGAAGAAATATATACAAAGCTAAAATTTAAATTTTTGAATGTACAAAAAGAAAATAATCGGCTAATACCTGAATGTTCTTTTATATCAGCAAGAGCGGAAGTTTATTTGATAAACTGTTAACTGTCAAGGCACGCTTGAGACGTACACCTAATACAAAAGAGTTATCACCTTATCAGTTAATGTTCGGCAGAGAGGTAAGAACCTATATGCATGCCTTATTTAAGAAATCCGCCCCACTATCCAGATTACATTACAATGCACCGCCAACGCAGGAGTTCGGACAAGGTGATAAGGTACAAGTCCGCAGTTACACCAACCCAAGAGTTAAATGGGAGTTCGGAGTCGTCATCCGAAGATTAGGTAGACTCCATTATGAAGTCAGAACTGAAAATGGCATACTGGTGCGCCGTCACCTTGACCAAATGCTGCCGGCGCCCCTGGTGGTGTAAGTGAAAATAGCGGTGGAGGACTGTTGGATATCAAGTCTCCAGGCAACCGAGTTGTTGACTGTCAATAGAAAAATATGGATATAATTGAATAAAGTATTATTTTACATTCCTTATTATTTTATTTGATAACCTTAATTCGTGAACTTGAACACAGATGGCAGTAATACACATTTTTTTATAATCCGTGCAGAAATCTTAAAATTACGTGAAGTATATTTTATATTCCCATTATACAATTCAAAATTATATTACCATATTATCCAAATAATATGTTTTATCAACATAAGCTATGTTGAATTCTGGATTGATAAAATAACGTAAAAGAGTGTTTGTTATTTTTAAACGTACAATTACAACTGACAGACTTGACAGCACAAAATCAAAACGCCATTATGATTTATGGTACAAATAATTTGTGCACAAAGTGTTTTAAATATGAATAAACAAAGTGCATTTATTAATGAAAAATGCGATGTACATGTAACATTCGGCCAAATGTTTAGAATGTTCAGTCTTGCTTGGAGTTATGAAATGTCAGCTGATATTTGCAATGTCTTATATAATGGAGATATGATAAAATAGTGGATAAAGATGTATTAATGTAAATGTTGATGATTATGGAAGAATATATTGTATTTCTGGAATTCCTTCTGAGCGTTTTCATACCATAAAAAATGCTATGCAATAGCTTTACCGCGGCAGTCTCCGAGTGCCACACGTATTTTTTCTTTCTATAATTATTGATACGCTATGAAACAACGAGTTTTTCTTCAAAATCTTCTTTTTCCTTTTTCTTTCATGTCTTTGCATAAGTTATATATTGCAAATTATTTTTGTAATTGCAAAATATAATCAGAAGTAGGGTTGTTTGTGCTATCTTAAATCATCCTAACAGGCATGCTAATATGAAAATATTTTTGTGTTTAAATAAATGTATATTTGTTTCGTGAAGTCAATTTCGAGTTTGTTTTGATACATCTGAATAATCAGTTTTATTTATTTTTCTTTTTCTATCCATAGTGCAGTTCGCGCCAAACTGCTAGTCCGCTCTGAAGTTGTTGCGATCAGGTGTAATCATACAATTTGCTATGGCGACGCGATTCATTTCTATATTCAGAGCGGACTAACA
Source organism: Epargyreus clarus clarus (assembly GCA_014595695.2). NCBI lineage: Eukaryota > Metazoa > Arthropoda > Insecta > Lepidoptera > Hesperiidae > Epargyreus > Epargyreus clarus. The sequence continues at coordinate 915,398 of JACTTY020000086.1, read as the reverse complement.
GTTTTACGTGGACTATAGGTACGTATTGTATTATTACCATAAAATTTGAATCCTTTGTCTCGATATTTAGGTGTTCGATCCGACGGCGGCGACGTCCCGCCACCGGCCGTTGACACCGCACGTACGCGATTTATAAACGCAGCACATTCTAAAATCGTGTCGACGACTCACCTCCACTCCACTATTGACAACTTTATAGTTGAACTTACTTCTCCGTGTGGCTCCGCTCGTATGCTCCCTTTTCGCGAGATTTACGGATTTAGATCTAGTATTTTAACTTATGAAGTTAGTGTTATGGCGTGTAGCTTCATGTGTGTAGTAATTTCTTCCATATGTCTAGCAAGGAACACAAATCACACATTTTTAATGTATATAAGGTTAAGCAGTAAAGTAGTTCTGTAAACGGTTACATTAACATATGTATTTAGGTACATTTGAGGACTATTCTCGAATCTATTGAATAAAATCTAACTAAAATAGTGTGTTGTATAAAAAGTCTGTCTTATTATATAGTAGAATTGAAACAGTAAAACACAACGCAAATTATTATTGAAAATAATTAACTTCTCAGACACAATTATTGTCAGACGGGACGATGTATTCAATTTTCAAGACAGTATTTGTTCAGTTGTTATCAATGAAACAATCATTGAATTTATTTTTTATCATTTTGTTGCTTTTAAATTTATCACGTCTATCGCTGGCGAGGCAACGATCTATCTAGCTGATAAATCGCCATTATTTATCTTCATAGCAATGTTGCCTCGTGAATTTATGCGAAATCGTATGAGATAGCACATGCGAACGTGAATTTGTGCGCTATCAAGTGCAAAGTCACTATCACTATCATATTGATGACCGCTCGAATCGCAGTGATACGTCTTATCAGCCACTAGATATATTATATTGTCGTTGATTTATAAAGTGATGTAATGATACGAACGTGTCGTTTGAATGTAGGTGTATACGCCCTTTTGAGATTAGCAACTAGTGTAGTTGTGGTTGCGAGCGGATGAAATTTTAATGGATTTGGCGCGGATCCAGCGCTGTTTCCTGCTAGTTCATGATTAACATAGGTAACTAAAGGCTGACCCTGAACTCTGCGATGAGGATTTTCCGGGTAGTACAACTTTTGTTTCAAGTCCAAGAAACGAAGTGAAAAAGTAAACAAGAATTGACTAAGTATAGTATTTACAATACAAATATCAAAGTTTTCCACAAGATTTCCTCCATGTATGTATATACAAATATGTATTGTGTACTTGATGTTATAGCAGAGAACAGAATCATCTTCCATGTTCATTTTCCTTATGATTATATGGATCGTGATTGTACGACAATTTCGCAACAGAACAATTTTGGCAGAAACATACGGACGGTTCGCTATTGCCATTCGCATGCAAAGATGATATTCGACTAAATTAGATAAAAATAAATGCGAAGAACGAACAGGTTTACCGTTTTTTCGCCACAAACGTTCGAAATCGGCCGATATATAGGAGCAACTGGTTCTAAGAGCGAGTAGTGCCCTAGTTTCGCGACGGGCTATAAATTTTGTAACGTCTCTCGAGCGTAATATCTTGTAGTTTAGTCAAAGTATGAGCTTCGAGCCGCTAATAAACTCGGCCGGCGGGGCGAAATAATTCCCAAGTAACTCGCTAGTTTGTTTGCTCTTTGATATTTTCTTGTATGTGTGTGTACGACTGTTTGTTTATTTATACGAACACTGGGGAATTGAGATCTAGAATTTATAGATTCGTCAGATCTTTAAAATGGTTAGACGTTTGTAGTTGTTTATGGTTGCGCGTATCGCCGTAGTGATAAACATCGTTGAAGTCAAACACTAACTGTTATGTATGTCACCACATATTTCCTATTGATTCATGTTTGTAGATGTGGGAAATTGAAATACTGCCGATGTGGTAAGATCTACTCAGTAACCTACTAAATGAAATTAGACTGATACTTTAAAATGACGCAAGAATTTATTTTCTTGCACGTATATGTGGAAGCCTTATCAAACAATGATGTGGACATCATAAAATCATATCGTCAATTATTCTATATTTATAAATACGATTGCTTAATTCATGTTGATCATTGTGTAAACTTATTTGATTTAAAATATTTAGTATCAATTAGCGTAAACGTACTACTACATACTAACGAACTTAATAAATAAGTAAAGGACCGATCCCAATTGGTCATGTGGCTTGCGAACGAAAGATTTACGAAACTGAACGTAAACACAAGCAGCCTTGGTGCGTTGGTGGCTCGTGCCCTTGTTTTGCACAGAAATCTTGTGACGATCATGACCAGCGCTCGACCGATCGTCGCGACGAAAATAAAACGGCGCTCTCGAACGCCGACGGAGATCATGACGAACACCGACATGAATCACTGACGCGTGCACACTGGATTATTTATTTGTTTTGTATTCTAAAACTATGGATTGAAAAGTGAACAGATGCGACACATGTCTGTTTCTTCGATGGAAACATGACAACAATTTGTTTAAATATAGGCATTTACCGCGACCTTCATCAGCCATCCATCCATCCATGTCATATGAAACAAAATAGGGTATTTCATTGGATGACATATATGTACGGTTTAATTGAAATAAAATAGACTTAGATCTGTGATAACACGTTGAATTGCACATATCATTAACGTCGTAAAAACATTCATCTTCATTGACAACGTTTACAAAAATGTAATCCAAAAGGATACTGCTTAGTATTGAATTGAAAATTACATTCCATGAATAACAATACGAAGAATAACCCAAGCAGCCTTGGTCAGTGCCTCGTATACATGTTTAAGAGTAATTTACAGTTGTTGTGACGAACACCGTGACCAACAGCAAAGTGGTCGACGGAAATAGCCCGCCAGACGAGATCCCGACGTCAGCGACGATGACGATTGCAATGTGAATCACTCGGGTCGTATGCAGACGAACTTGGTGTTTCATTGTTCCCGAACATAATGTGAAACACCCGAATAAAGGAAACATTTTTGCGCAACAAAATCTTGAAATACTAATCGTTGTTTATGCAACGGGTGTTTATATTTCTTTAAGATCCGCAAATGTATCACCAATTAGGATTTATGTTATAGGATTTATGTTACATGATGTGATGATGTGATGATCTCTACTTTAAATAATATCTCTCGTTTCTGTATAAGGATCATTAACATATCCAGTCAAATTGCGTGGCTAAATCGATATATTCTAAGAAATATAATATCCAGCAGTGAAACATAATATTTTTTCTGAATAAGCGTTCGCCTTGTTTGTTTCATTTCCTTGGAGTTGATTTCAAAGTCGACGACAATGACAAGCATTCGTGATGCGACAGCTCCTTACAGACATATAAAAACAGAGCAAAAGGTATGTGGCCTATGTGAAGATTGCCATCTTCATGGTTTCCAGTGTCGCACTAATTACGATTCTACTAATTATTATTCCGTATCTTCTTTAGCTGGTTGGTCCAGTTCGTGGTCCAATTAACAGCTGTTTATGTAATCAATTCGTATATTAAGAAGACCTTAAAAATATTGAAATGATACAATTCGATTTCGAATCTCTACTACTTATTATCTTACTATAGAAAGTTGAAGAAACTAACATATTATGGCAAAGATATTGGCTAATTCAGATTACTCATTGGACTCAAAATAGATAGCTATTTGTGACTTCTCTACGTCGACAATATTTGTAATCATGTTGATGACGATTGTTTAAATCTCTCAATTATGCAATGTACCTATTATGTATGTATTTGTGGATATATCTAGAATTTTGTCTATTTGAGTCTCATCGTCATTAGAATTTGTAAGGACTTTTGAATGACGAATATTTCAACTATAATAATGTATGTTGTTTCTATATCGTTCATTATTGCTTCTCACTCAATGCGGATAAGCGTTGTTTTAAAAGTAACGTTGATTTAATAAAATAACTGAATTATCAAGAGCAGCAGTGACATACAGCAGTGAATACGGTAGAAAAATATCTAAATAGTTCCGTTTGTTATCAGGTGACGGGAAACAAGGATCCCGTGCGTCAGCAGATCCAGACAAAGTTGGGGGACTACCATCTCGCCCAGACGCTGCTCGACGACCCCAGCAAGTCCATCGGTATCTGCGCCGAGCCTGCCAGCCCTGCACCCTGTGAGTACCACACCTTTAACCTTTTTGAATACTTTGACCAGATAGTTCTCTACTTTGTCTTATAGGAGATGAAATATTATGTCGTTGAATGATTTTTACACGTTAATAGACCAAACCCAAGGAAAGACTAGTTATTGTTCGGTATTGCGACTCTTTAATAAAACCTGATGTAACAACCCCAATGTACTATTTTGCCTGTTGAAAGCACAAAGTGATATAGCTAAAGTCATAAATGTATTACAATCCTTTCTGATACACGAAGGCCACGTTTTATGCAAAGCTTCGAGGAAATTAAGAGAGCTCATAACAAGAACAACGGGGTCGAGTTCCTTCTTGCTGAAAATTTTCCATGTTTTAAAAAATATTTTAATATCTCCTTGTCTGTGGGAATTGACGCCTCCGTGACTCCTTTATCTCCCTCGGACGCTCCGCAATTTCACCGGATACAATACGACTTCTAATAAGGCTTATTGCGGTTAAAACTGGGAGAGGTTTCCCGGTGGGGAAACATTTTTTATCCCGCTAAGCGTAGCTTTATCCTGTTTACAAGTAACTACATAGTTGCCAGGATTCACTTTATCGGGCACTTTAGATTAAAAATACATTCCTCTTAATTGCGCTGGGTACTTTTTATTGTTCGAACAATTCTCAGTCAGATATAGATGTTGATTTATTTTATTATAAGTCGGAATTTATCTACTTCGTTAATTGCTGGTCTCATGATACCGATAAGTAGTTGGCAATTAAATTGTTTCTCTTATTCTTCGATTCATTACAACTTTACTGGTTTGTTGGTGATATTATTTATGAAAATATTCTAAAGAAGTTTTTAACTACAGTTATTTACTTTTATTCTAATAGTAGAAATAGTCCATCTAGCTTAATTGGCAACTGCTTTCAATAAATAATCGAATAAAAAATTTATTTTACAAGATCAAAAGTAGACGTCATGATTATGATAGGTTAGTTATGTTGACTTTAAAAGTAAAGTTATGCTATACGGACATGTTTTAAAATAAGAATTCATAAAATATATATATACGGTCGAATTGAGTAACCTCCTCCTTTTTCGAAGTCGGTTAAAAAGAATAACCAAATAACAATAGAACACTTACATACATAGGTGCTCGTAAACTATTTGCCAAAAAATATCTTGAAGAAAATCGAAGCGAAAGCGCATCTCGCATCAACAACATTTGAAACATGACTCACGCGTCCAAAATCGATAAATAAACCGTATTGTACATCGGTATGGAAGTCTGTCTGTCCATTAGCGAACAGCGGACGCATCATAAATAAAGTTCAAGGTGTAGCTCCGTCTGAATCATCGTACCAAAGTGCGTATGATTAAGCCGTTGTCAAAATCTCATGGTCCTCTTTCACAATGGAGATAGTGTTGAGCTTGGTGTAGATGACGTCACTATACATTCCAATTGACCTCACGACGAATATGTGAACGCCTTAATTTATTGCAATCAGATAACTGAAATAAATATTTAAGATAATCGAATGTAATTACATTATTGATTAGATTGAAGATTAGGATCAGAAAAGAAATACTCCTAAAACAGACAAACTGTTATTTTTATATTAGATGTGAGAATTGTTTTTAAGCTTCGTTGGATTGCATATTTATTATTATTTTAAAGTGTTCAAATACGTATTTCCAATGTTGATATGAGAACCGCTCACGATGCATGAATATCGGCCGAACAGTTGCAATCATCGCCTCCGCAAAGTGATGGGATATTCAATTTGCATTTATATCCACCCGTACATCCGTATACATTCAATATCAGTACGTAAACGATATATATTGTTAAGAGTGGTTATAACCCTCATTTATATGAGTAACTATGTTCTCATAGTCAAGAGAAATTAGAAGTTCTGGAGCTTACATCTTCATCATCATCATAAATTTTTATCAATGCAGTCTATGAACAAAGGTCACAAAATTCAAATTGGACATAGATATATCCTTCCTTATATTACTCATGGAATTTTTATACGAACTAATATGAAGAATACGTACGTTTTCCTCATATAGCAATATTTGCCTTGATACATAAAACCTTCACACAAGCATCGTACGCCACAGCATGCGGTATCGTAACACTTTTGCTATAAAGCGGAAATAGATACAGCATTAGATTTGCCTCACTCAAACCTCGTAGAATTTCACCCTCATTACACTTTTACATACATTACATAGACTTCACTTTTATAAACTCTACTTAAAACCAATAGGCGCGCGGCTCATCGTTCCGTTCCGTTTCATCTCAGCTCGAAGCCATCGTTCCGTCCGCAAAGGTTCTCCGGCGATTCGACTCGCCGAAGTGGAAATTCGATTTAATTTGGAAGTTCCGAGGCTGATCTTTTGGACATGAAAGTAACGTTTACAAAGATAAAGTTGTATTTGACTTTAATATTACGATTTGAAGAGATGAGCTGTACCCGGCAGTGGGATAATAAAGGTTTCAAGATTATGATGATGAACGTGAATGGTATGATATTTCCTGATTTTATTAAGGGAAAACATTGACATTCATAAGAAAAAATATCAACACATAAAATAAATCCATATTAAACAATAAAATACATTATTAATGCACATGCTACTAAAATATTCAATACAAACTTCGCCAGACAACAGCATTATCTTTGAAGTAACAAGAAAATTACCTCGTAAATAATGGTATCAAGAGAGCTCGAAGAGACTTTACGTCGCGAGCAGAACCTGCTCAATTTGTTTGCTCTTTATCGTTGTCCCTTCACGTTAAGGGACGTAAACTACGTATTCAGGGCGACATGTCACACAGAATACTAAGGTATATAGGCACATTGAAATCATTCGACCAAAATATGGATTTCAGGTGAAACGAAACATAAAAGGCCTTTATGTCGCACACAAAACTTTTTTATTCCTTTCAAGATTATACGCAGAACAGATAATTTAGGGAAGGCATTACCATAACAAAAGCGGATAAGTTATTTGATACGCGGTCCCGCCGCCTAGAGCTACTTTAACGGAATCTTCAATTTTTCAGCTTCACCCCGAAAAGATATCCGATATTTTTCCCCGAAACGCCGAATGGGATTTGCATAATGGCTAATTTGGGTCAATTTGTACACCTGTCCTCTATTCACGAGTGTACGATGACTGTATTCGGCTTCGATCTTTCGTGGGATAATATTGCTGAACATTCTGAAAGTGAAAGGAGTTTTGATGGTTTGATTGCGGCTATACATTGATACACCGATAGTACGGTTGTAGCCTTATAGTAATTATGTTCCCAATAAAGTGTTCTAGTTTGAAGAATATTTTAAAAGGGTACATGAAATAAGAAGTTTCAAGGTAGTCTTCAAGGGTAGCAAACAACACATTTGTAATTGTTTAGTAAAAGTCTTTAATGTACATAACAATGTTCCAAGGGCGGTAACGGCTTCTTAATATTGCCTAAAACACCAATTTGCTACTTCTATAAACAAAAATTGGCAAAACCCCGAAAGAGCTGAGTGAAATCTCAAAATGTTAAATGAAGTTTTAAAGTTTCGCTCCGTCGTTCCAAGGCCGTGTAGCCGAAATCTTTGGAAGCTTCTCTATGTGAATTCATTTTTAGGGTTCTCTATGTGAATTCATTTTTAGGGGATAAAAACCGAACCCTGAACCGAAATAGATACACAATTGAATTTTTACAGTGTATGTATAAAGGTGTCTGCTATAACGACAAATATTAAAAATAAATGGGCGTCGCCATACAAGAAACCACTATTTCTCGGAATTTTTCGCTTTATCTGTTGAACTGTTTATAAGGTTCAAATTTTCACAATGTATTTATGTCAGTGGCTGATAATAATAAATACTAAAAATAAAAAAGTATGAAAACGTTGGTGGTACGGAACCCTCCGTGTGCGAGTTCGACTCGTACTTGGTGAATTATTATAGATCGGTCTAGCGGTTGCGAAGGTCGGAACGAGATCGCGATGACAACACTTGAGTCATCCCACTTCAATAGTTTAATGCAGTTTTGTAGATGTTTTCGTTGTTTAGTTAGACTATATTTTCATTTTAGTAGTTTTAGATAATACAGAAATTATTTACGATTTATAAACGCAGCAAAAGGAACTATGTGTAGATTTAGAAGTGACTCTCTAACATAGTCTTCAACGTTTTTAATGACGATGGTATATGTTCTTAGTATTTGTCTTAAAGTCTAGCTTACTTAAAGAAGGAAAACTTTAGAAGAATTCTGCAGAGCCATCATTGTTTCCTCGTATCAATTTAACAGGAAACATATTCATCAGATAAATTTGTCCATCACGTTGATTTCCATTAACGCTATGACAAATGGTCCTCGGCGTCATTTCTAACGATGTTTTCCAGGGGTTAGTCATGAATATTGTGACGTCACAGCCGTTGAAGTTACGTTACGAAGCTTCAGTGTAATGGATGGTGTACGCAGGTGAAACACGAATGGAGGATAACGATAGACTAACATGTCTGAAATTTATACATTTCCGAGGAATACGTGGGATTTACGCGCGAACGAACATGATTGATTCGCTATTTTTGGAGCTGGCCATTTAATGTAAGACAACTACGATATTCTAGTCGGTTAATGCAAGTAGACTAGCTATAAAACGTGAAATAAGTTTAACGTTTCGCTTTTACTTTATGAAGTAACACTTTAAAATACAATCCTTAGTGATTTTGTTCAAGTTCTGTCATTAATAACAATGCCTAGTTCTTAAATAGGATTATTATCAATGTAGTAAAACACACACCGACAATACTTTATTAAAATCTCGATTGAAATAAAGCTGTTTTTCATCAAGTCAATATCGCTCAATCAGAGGAGGTTGACTTATCGGCGCGAAGTGAAATTGTGATAAGGCATCGCTTCGAACCCGTGGCCTTAGCACTTGGTCTGAGCAATTTTATGCCCATGGTGATGGTGTCATCGAGATACTACATCAGATTCAAACACGGAAGGTTTAAGAATTAAAATTTAAATTGTCTGTATTTTTATTCAAATATACCACATGTGTGTATCATGAATTGATTATTACATATCCTTTAAGAAAAACATGATTAGGAAAGTTATTACATTTGTGACAGTATTAATTGACGTCCGTATTCAGTGTTTACCAAATCTTTCCTTTAAAAGTTTTAAATTTAACAGTTTTTCAATCAATCATTGACAAATGTCGAAGTTTGGTAAGCAAAATTTGGTCAAGGCTGATTTTATTGCTAACGGGAATTAGTCAGCGTGGTTGACTAATCCATAATTTTAATTACTATTATCCGCTTTATTTCATGAACAGTGCTCAGCTATAATAGGACACTAATGTTTGATGCTGACTAATATGTTTATGACTAACCAGTAGCCATTATGCTCCCTTAATACGCCATCTGGTCAGACGAGAGTACATATGCACTTACATTCCTATCATTCGTACTATTTTCATGCACATAAAACGATTCACGTAACATTGCAACGTGTTATTGAATAGATAAATAATTTTCCGAAATCACATACAAATTCACGTACAATAATGGGTCGATGACGAAGATGATAAAAAATCATATTCGATCGAATTTATTTGATACCGAAAATAACATACTTTCTTCAATTGAAATGGTAATGGTGGATTCGTAAGTCGAATCGAAAAGCAAACCAACATAGACAATGCTGACTAACATTTAAATAAAATTAAAAACAATGCAAATAACTAAGTAATTGTTATCCACTAACATTATACGATGTTATTCCTTGAACCATCGCAATGATCTAACCAGTTAATGTTTGTAGGCGGTCTAATAGAGTCGCAGTGGGTGGAACATCAAACATGAGGAATGCAACTAAACGGTGCCCGCGGTCGTGTATGATCATGTATGTGATGATCGACGTTGATATTTTGCTTATATTTCCACCACATTTAATAGTTTATTACATTTTTGAAAAATCATGATTGTTGATTTTTGTTTTCTTGTTTTTTATTCACGTAATTAAGAGATTACTTCATTAGACATTAATTAATTAGATTTGGAAGAAGTTTTGTCTGGGTATGTTTTTGTTACGTTAAATGTTTTGATGACAGCTTTAGGTGCTGAGTAAAGAGAAAAAAGAACTATTTTTTTGTTAATTACAGAAAATGATCCCTAACATTAAATCGCAAGTTAGATAACAATCTCACGGCCCATAAGCTCAACTAACTAATATCTCTAAAGTCTGAAGTAACCGCTTTGACTCGAGCCGTAGCCATAAAGAGTGGTACCCTCATAAAAACCGGTAATAATGATATCCCAGTAGAAGTGAATAATTGTAGGAGCGACGCGTTGAGGCCGACAATCCTGCTGTTTTACGATTTAATTCGAAGCAGTCAGCTCTTAATTAATGATGGGACCATCATGGGGATCGAACATTGATAAAAACAATGACATTATGTTCTCATTATCGGTTCTAAATCTTAACGTCACTAACCATAAATCTTGGAGATACCAAAATGCCGTAAAATTTTGCAACAAGTGATATTTGTTTTTCATATATAAACGATATTTAATGATTAATCAAAATATTCTCATGGCCAAGGTTTATCGAAAATTTTAAAATATTTCCGTGTATCTAATCGTCTTATCGTTTATCTATTACGATGTTGTCGATATCGATGCATCTCATCACTTGTTTAAAGCGCATTACAACGTCGTTTCGTTCTAGTCCTTTAATGTCTCATAAATTAAACGTGAAAAGTGGGTCGGCATCGGTCGACGGTACCGATTGTGAGAGAAAGTGCCGGATGATAAACATGTGCCGTGGAGTCCAACTGTCGCGTATAATTCCGTTTCGTTTCGATATGGTGATAGATTAAGAAAGAATAGGTGATTTACATAGGTGCGTTATAACAATTATAGAAATACCAATAAAAGATAACGACGAAAAAGTAAAAATGGTAGAGCCATATATGAAAGTTAAGAGGCTACAACAGCAACAGTATTATGCGCTGCTATTCTGATTTCGAAGAGTCTCGTGCCTCGTATGAATGGGAAGGCAATGTATAAATGATACAAATCATTCCAACTTAGACCTTAGGTAACCAACTATGGAACTTTAATATTACTGGAGTCAACTATGGGTAGTCACTTAACATCAGATGAACTTGCGTGTACATTTGCAATTTCTATATTTTAAAAATTAAGAGATTTTTTTTTTTTTCTTAATTTATTTAGGTTAACAAACAGTTACACAGCGAGATATAATACATAAAGAAATAATTAACAAAGTAGGTAGCTGTAAACCAGCACCGTTAACCACTGATTACTAAAGTATAATTGAAATTTAATACAATTGAAAGTGAAAGCATTTTTTTTTATAAACAAAAATTGTTCTATAAGGATTACAAAGTTTTACAAAGTTATTCTATAAGGGTTATAAGGATTTACAATGACATCTTGCTGTAGGTACCTTTTTATAAAAGTGTTTGCATTAATGATTTTTTGAAAGTTCCAGGACAGTTATTTATAATATCTATGTGATTGAAGTTAGAATTATAGGTATTAATTATTCGATACATTGCAGAACGTTTACCAGCATTAGTCCGACATTTTACAGTAGCAAACAAAAGCTGTTCCCTACGAATATGAGTATAATTTGGTATTCTATAGTGTATATAAGAAGTAAGAGGTATACAATCATATCTTTCATGACATATATCGTAAAGCAGCATAGCACTAAGTTGAAGGCGTCTTGATTTAAGAGTTTGTATGTTATATTTCTTACAAAGACATTGATATGACAGATGATTGTGAAAACATTTGTAATGTACAAGTCTTAAATATTTCTTTTGTACAGATTCAAGAGCGTCAATATATTTATAATATATTGAAAAATTAATTCGTATTTAATTGTCTTTATTTATATGATAACTTACTTGACAAATCAAATCGTCCTTTAGTTACTAAAATACCTTCGCTTATTTACACATGACAAGATCTAAAACCCTCGACCTGTAAATGATCTGGATCACTATAACGAAACTTGGTTATTTCACGGTTACATAAAGGATCTTCAGTCATGTCGATATAATTTGTTTGGCCCTTAACAGTAAACACGATAGCCCTTATGGAGCAAAAGGATTTATTAACATGAAATGGACATACCTTCGGCATTTGTTTTCCAATTCATTTAACTTAATAAAAACATTATGTTCTCTATCTCTCTCTTTGATGTTAAGTAATTACTACCGCCCAAAAACATTAGGTGTCCCGGGTTTTGCAATATTCTAAGCAATTATTTACTTAACTGTTAAGGGCAATGCTTTCGAACGTATGAATGCATGTCACATATTGCGTTCAGCTCATACTGTTTGACGGATTTTAACACATTAGGTGTCGTATGATTTCCTTAAATAGTAGTGCTTACCTTAACACTTTTAAGCAGCCATAATGTAATTTCTTTGTATTCTGATAATTATGCGCTATGTACAAACTTTACTTTGTTATATTATTTGCGCTTCAATCTATCAATCGTGCTTCGCATATGGATTATATCGTTCCCATTAATAGTGTAGCGGGATCTAAGGGCGTGGTCACACTCTACAAATAGCATTTAGTTAACATGTTAATGCTACTTGTAGCTATATGCTAATGTTATTTGAAGTTGTCCATCCATTTTTAATTTTATTGGATTAGGAAATGGTATTATGCTATGTGTTTTTTGGTATATCCATATCTTGACCGAACAATATGTACACAATTTTATTACATCGGCTGTTGGTTTGTTAATTAGTGGTAAGATGCTATGCTATGTGCTTATAGCACCACCAGCTAATGACGTCACTGTCCAGCATAGTGTGTCCATGCCGTTACGGTGGACATGCTCGCAGGGTCCACATGAGTCACGGCGTTGATCGGCGGTTCGCGGTGTGGATAGTGTGAAATCGTCCGCGTGTCACTATTATACGGTTTCCAGTTTCGCCGGTGCGCGCGAAACTGTATTAATTGGAACTACTTTGCTAATGGAAAAGGTTGGATGTTGTGGACGTTTTCGGTTTTATCCGATACATTATAACCGGTAAACGGTTATGTAACGGATATCCGGTAAACGGTTTTTTCTTATATCTATATCTGGAATACAGCATTTATATTACCCACGTCAAGTATAACTTTACTGATAAACTTAACTGATAAATTCAGAAGCAAACATACGTGTATTCAAACAATTTTATTCCCTTCGTGTCTTTTTCATGTAAACAAATATAAGTTCGTGGTTTTTGATCTACCGGGAGGCTATCGTATCAATATGGTAAGATATAGGTATTAATAATAACAGTTTTTAGTTACGTTGAAATATATCGGATCATGCCTACAAAAGATTGTTTGTGTTAATCGTAACATTTGGGGGTGCGGTTGGACACCGGTCAGCCGTCGTGCGTGAAACCAGCTCGCGGATTAAATGTTATTGCGTAATGATATATAGGTAATTAAAAGTTATTATAGACGAAATGCGGATTAAAACATCCTTCGTTTGCTTTTCTAATATTTTAATTATTTTTACAGATTTGTTTAAAATGATGTACACAGACCTTAACGAATTATTTTCTTGTACATTTTGAAGAATGTTTTAAGTAAGATGTAAAATAACTAAATAAGATTAAAACTTGACGATACTTGTAAATTAACTGTGATTTTCTAAACTATTTATAAAATAGCAAAAGAATATTAAACCAGTTTGTATGCTTTTCTATAGGCACCTAAGGGATACTTTTCTAAATACCTCATGAACTAAACTGTGCGCATAAGTTCACTCATACTTATATCAGACAAAAGATGATCAACTCGCTCATATTCTTAATACTTAATAATTAATCATATTCATTTACATACGTTTCCTTAACATTGTAACAAAGCAAAACATTTATGAGCAATAAATAACACAGTGGGCACATCGGGTAGATTAGTGCCAATTGATGCTCAATTCTTGCTTCACGGGCGCATCCCATCAATGGCGTACTCGCGCCGATTACGATGTTACGAAACATGAAAATTGCATTTGTACGGCCCATAGAATTAAGCGGGTCAAGAAAAGCCTCGCATTCATTTTTGATTTAAAATGAAATGGTTTCGGAGAATTTTCCAATATTTTTTGTATAATAATAACTAAACAATCCAAGATTTTGACTTTGCAGATACGCTATTTAATATGTGTGTGTATATATATATATATATATATATATATATATAATTATATTTAATCCCTTGTTGTTACTGTGATATTTCTGGCGTATTATAGTGAGATTATAAATCACTAGTGTTATACAGATAAAAGACGTTTCTATCCGCCACTCGGTCTGTGGTACGAGCAGTAACGGCACTGAACATGAATGAATGTAATGTCAAGGGTGGTTCGACCACGTCCGCCACGCTGCGAGTGGACGCGCGTGCGAGTGCTAGCATGTGCCATGAGTGATGATTGTACTAAGGCCAGCGACGAGGCAAATAACTGACCTTTTTTGTAAGATCATAAGTGAATAGTGCTATACAGATTTAAAGACATGCCAGTTCTATCCGTCACTCGCTCTGTGGCGCGAGCAGTAATGGCACAGAACATGAATGAATGTCAAGGGTGGTTCGAGCACGTCCGCCACGCTGCGAGTGGACGCGTGTGCGAGTGCGAGCGAGTACGGTGAGTGATGACTGATGATTTTGTGACGGCCAGTGTCGAGACTCGTCGCTGACCGTTTTGTGACGTCACGACGAGCGCGGAACGGTTTTTTTTAAGAATTCCTTCGCCGAAACGGAATTTTAATGGTACATTGTCGATGTTTCTTATAAATATCAATGTGCAACTTGTCTCAGTACGAATGCTTTGACATTTTCCGGTAAGAGTTCTATGAGTTATCTCGGTATTCAATTTTACAGAATGAATGGATGATTAACAAAATCTACTGAATTATTATAAACATTCCTCACAATATAAAAATCGATTGTCTTTTGAACGCAATGAAGAAACGTCTACTAAAATACACATGATGCACATGCACAAAAGTTGTATCAATTAAAATCTTATTAGACTAACTAATATACCTAATGAAATTTCAAATAATTTCAGATTATTTCAAATTAGCATAATTAGAATAAAAAATACAAATTACATTTTCCTTAAAAGTTATAAATCTTAAGCTATTTCTTCGGTCGGTTGTCATTAAAGAAAGAACTTGCTTAGTTATTTGTTATGAGAACGGTTCCAGTTAAAAATAACCTAGTTGGGGCAACAGAAATAAAAATATAACTATTTCATTTCAACACGGGTATTATATTGTGTTTAATCTATCATTTTCTTTATGATACATGTGTGTCTTGATGTCAAAGTAAGGATGATTGAGTTGGATCGTATGTATGATGTATTCATTGCGCGATTCGATAGTCTCTTTGGAAAGTACTTAAGCCGTATTTATATTCAAGAAACAAAGACTCCTCTACTACCTTAAAACGAAAAAATTGGAAATGTATGCTATATTTAAGTTACACAGTCAAATTAAATTTTGTACAGAGGTATCCAATTAACAAATAAGTAGGTAATAGGTTTTGAAAAAGTGTTAAATATTTATGTTATAGTGTAACTATATTTATCCACCTTATGCATTTTACTATATCACCATATCACGATTATGAACCTGTAGTTTTAATTGCAAATATTTATGTATTTAAGTATTAGTTTCCTAATATATCTACGTAACCTACTTCAAGTAATAGTCTTATAGCACCTATTATTTTTTTTAAATCTGTCTCGTAAAATCAAAAGACTAGCGCGTTCAAAGAATGTCTTCGCCTTTATAATATTAGTATACATGTAACGTTATGATGGCAAACAAAGAAGCCACTTCGTGTATAAAATTTAGCAAGTCCAAGGTTACGTCGAAGATTACGACAATTGAATTAACCTTCGGTCACGTGCCACTTCATCCTTCGCCTGTGACCTTGTGAGAATTGTGATAAATGTAAATTATCTTAATTTTTCCCCGACTGCCGAGTGTAATGTATTTTGAGCGTATTTATGTCTTATTCTTTGTTACGCCCTATAGCGCAAACAGTATTTTTATCGGCTATTCGAGTCGATAAAAGCTAAATATTGATTTTTAAAAATGAGGTGTCGTACGATCGTCTAAATTTTGGGAACATAGGCTACAATACTTCCTTTCAGTTAATTATTTTAAAACAGACAGATTTTTGTTCTTATAATATTTATTAGTTATTTATTTAACTTCTAACTATAGCAAGTTTTCAAGGGCCACAGCTATTCAACAGGATTCCGTATAAAAGATAGACTTTGAACTCATTGTTCAGATGTTGTTTGAAGTTGGATATTACTTAAAGGTTTCATAAGTTTAACTTTAAATAGTAGTAACAATACGATTATGGATTGTGTGTGTTCTTATTATTTGATAAAAAAAAAAATATTTTCTTATGTAAATTGGTATAAGTCATGTTTCCCGTCGTATTTAGTTGATTCGAACGAATAAAATAATACTTTCTTACAATACGTATTTAATATAATCCTACGATTTGTAACTTTACTTAAGAGATTACGATCTAATAATAGTAGTAGTAGTAGGACGGGTACTAGTAGCGTGGAACGTAAATACCGACACCGGTGGAAATACTGGGAAAAGCGCTGCATTTACAATGCTCTCTCTAACTGGAGTATGCGCATTGGGGTGTGTCTTTAGTAAGCGATACGGCGATATTTTTCCCTAAATTCACTGTTTAAACGATATATTGTTCATACATGTTTTTTTGCTCTAGATTTTGTAGGACTAAGTAAAGGTTTTCTGAATTAATATTTAACCGTTGATCCATAATGAGGGCAAGCAATTTTCAGTTGGTGGTTAAGATTCTCTCCCGGACTGTAATCTACCAACTTCTTCATTGGAAAAGCTACTTAGGTACACACAATTCCCAATTCAATAGGTTAAATTCCCTAAATCACTCATAAAACATTCAGTATTTACTACTGACATCATGTATATTATTGTTTGCGATTCTCTAGCTTCTTACAAATGTGATTATTGATATGTAGATATTCATACAAGTGTCATTTAAAAACAATATTTACATAAATTACAATAAACATTTCCACTCCTTATAAATATAATAAAAACGATTCTATTGTTTAAACGTCACATAATTTATTCTAAATCATGATAGCACTACCATTTATTATCTGTTTTACAACGCGCTGTATCAGAATTTTAAATTGGACGCTTGTCTGTCTATGTGTCTATAGAGACGTGATGATATATTTACAGATAGTTACATAAAAGTAATATAACATGTATCCGAAGGTTGGCGTTGTGTGAGTTGATTAACATACAATCGTTTTCGCGGCAGCCGCCAACCTTGGTGTGACAAGAGTGGCATAAATCATGAGGTGTGGTTTTTTGTTTTTTGTATACTTCAACTATACTAATTCACGTGTTCGGTCGCACTGTTGTTTACTTAGGTGCGATATATAAATCGTATTATTCATACGTCTACATTGTAGATTATGGAACAATTGTTACACGTAAGTGAGTTGATTCTTAATTACCGTTCATGATGATGTTTATGTGACAGATGCACGCTGGTGTTACATTGTAATGTGTTTATTTGTATTACATTCATGTTTTAAATATTTATGGTATATATAATAGTATGCAGAATAATTTTAGAATTACATGTTTCAGTATTTTGCAAAACCCACACTATTATATTTGATTTAACATTATTATTTAATCCTTAGCAATTATCTGTATACGTATATCCGCTTCCGCTAATGCACAATGCCCGCTCCCTTCCACTTAATCCCCGTGAGTCCGACCGGGCCGGCACGAATAATAAGAGTAAATAACCCGCTTCATTTTTTACCTCCCGGATTTTGTTATTGCACTGACTTTCGGACATTTTTTTAATTCTTCGCCCCTGTTTCCCCTTGTAGCCGTGTTTTGTATTTTTTTACCTTTACTGAAATTGACCACTTCGTTATCCTCGTTACTTATTGACTAGCTTGCTTGCATTAACAGTGTTATTGGGTCGAGGGTACCGGGTTAATTTTATCCGGGATCAAAACATTTTGGAACTTTGACAATCACTTTAAGTGAAAAAATCGATTTGATTACGGAATGCCTCGTGCGCCACCCACACCAATTGGCACAAGAGGCATTCCATTTAGAATTTTTACTGCAGTAAATAACATAGATAACACTGTCGATGAAATACATTGTCCATTAAACTTTGTAATGACATTATTCGTCACATATTTATTACATAAACGTATTTTTTTGTAAACTAAATTCTTCGGTGTGTACAAAAAGTTAGAAAATAGTTATTTTTCAGACTGTCGTCACAAAAACGATAAATCGATCGATTTCCCCGCTGACTCTACATTATTAGGTCAACATTGGTAACCGTACAGCTCCAGTACTGTACGCAAATTCACCTGTCACTTGATTGCACAGTCAACAGCCAACGCAATTTGTGCGACGCGGCGTTGTATTGTTATTTTTCTGACGGTACTTTTAATGGCACTGCGTTTGTATTTTTATTTTTTAAATAAGTTGTGATAATTTTGCTGACTGTACTTATAGAGTTGTAACTTGAAAGTCGTGCCAAGAGACCATAAGCGTGCAAAAATGACATTAAAAATTATCTTACTGTTAAATGCAGTTTAACGGCACCCATGCATTACCCACTAACCTATAAATTGTAGTTAAAGACTTGCCTTTGGATAATATATATAGGTTATAATACAATACAATTTGATAACTGTATTGTTAATTTAGTTGTTACTTTGTATTTATATTATAGTTAACGGTAACTTTGAGAATGATTTAAACTTGACATACATAACAACATAACAACGTATCTAACCTGCATATGTACAATACATCGATATGGAGCTTGCTGCTTTGCGGCTAAACTAAGTAGGTCATAATAGGTCGTAGATATCATTTCCTAACATCTCTATCTCTTAATCTATACGTCTATAACACTATTTAACTTTATTTTTAGGAAATCCAAAATGGGTGTAATTTCTTCTTGCCTACAGAAATATAACATCAAAAATAAAGCATATCATCCGTCATGCATATTCAAATCTAAACAAACAAAATGTGTCGCTAACTAAAAGAATCTTTCATTTTTGAAACTGCAGAGATGAGCTGTGAAGGCCTCGAAGGAGGCCTTGACCGTTGACCCACATACTCGCGAAGTGGGATAGTGGAACACTTGTACTTTGCGGTTATACGATATCGGCGACGTTCGCTTATTATATCTACAAGATATAATCTAATAACTTTAAACGAACAATTATTCGATGTGAGTACATCGAATAACAGTTTTTTTTTTTTTTTGCATCAGTAACGTCGTTGCATATAAACTGAAAATTGTAATTGTATTAGTAATTATTATAAAAACAAAAATCCTCAAATGTTAAAAATTGTCTAGATGTAGGGCGTGTCAATGACATACATTCGTCAAACACTATCCTCCTCAGGCGGATACAAAAATATGTATCGAACTAAGTAGGTGAAACCTTAAGAGTTCTAACAATCTGCTTTTCGAATTGTAATTCGTACATAAGTAAAAAAATCAAGGGGCTCCTGTCATCGTAGGCTCTATTAATAAGCTCAAGTATCAATTCGCGAGCTCATACAAATCCGTTAATACCGACTGCTGTTGCAGATTATCCTTTAAAAGCGATGTGAGTGTCGTTTTATTTACGTTCGGGGGAGCTACGGAGCGCTCGTAGCGCCGTAGCACTGGCGTATCGACTCTGTGATCGTGGTATATACGATACTGTCCACTTTTTTCATATTATGATGAATTGGTGATCCTAACTTGAACTATGGAATCGTATGTGAAGTTGATAGACTTCAAGTTTTCCTTAATGATATTCATCACTGTTAAAGGAAGGATACGTAGATTATTTACCACATTTCGGAAATTGTCTCTAAAGATTCGAAATTAATATATCTATCCAAGGCTAATAATTAGCTATACTATTATTTCTAAATCTATTAAAAATAACATATGCATAACTGTTAATCATAACGGAACCGTATGATAATAATAAATTGCAAATTTTACTAATTTTAGTTATGTTAACTTTTTACATAACACAACTTTATTGATTTTCAATACAAGGAAAAGTCTTCAACCATCCGTGTAGTATGGTGCTAATTACAAATAAAAATCCACTGTAGTTACTGCGAGAAACAAGACAGCAGTTTGACTACACTGTATCAGTAATCGACGTCACAGTTAGCAGCTCAGATCACGTTTCCCGATACAAATGTTATTTCTGTTACTGTTTCGTATTGACGACGGAAGGGGTGAATGGCGTCTGACGTTTATACATACAATGCAACGTGAATTGCTACACTATAAATTCCCTTTTCAATAACGCTAGTTGTCTACGTATCTACTGTAATTTTGTGAAATACAAAGAGAATAACTAACGTAACGTGACATAAAGATATCCAATAGCGGTTGTGATGACATTGAAATAATGTAATATAATAATGTGTGACGCTTTTTCAAATGTGTTTAAGTGTTTACTTCACTCCATAAGTCAGTAAGTCAGTTTTGAATCTGGTAGAACCCTTTGTGGCTCGACTTCGGAAGCACCATTGACTATGTTAAGCGTAACTGTGCTCCGGTTTGAAAGGTGCGGTAAGGAGGACATACATGTCAGAGGCGTTAAAACTTATTCCTCAGTGAATTTGCATCATGCATGCATCTTTGCATCTGTGGCCGTAGTCTCTAAGTAGGTCTCTTAACTTATTTGGAATTGATGACACATGTCATCGGTTAATTGATTAATAATAACGAGCGTTAGACAGGCACTTATATACCTTGCTTTTTAAAATCAATTGTATCATTATTTTTCCACTTTTATATCTACCCACTGTACAAGAAAACTACTTTAACATTCAAGTGGCGATCTCTATGACGCCCACTCCCACTTGTATTGCTGAAGTGAGGGCTTAATTTGAATCGCGGAGATTATGAACGCCCACGCAACGACGGCTTAGGATTGTATCGCTTTAAACTTGTCTGCTGGAGGATATTGTCGATGCCGTTAGGATATTAACGTGTTAACTTGTGGACTTTATATCTTCTTATGTATTTATAGGTGTAAAATTTATAGTTTATTGTGTTGAATGTATAGTTTCGTATCTGTCATGTCCTGTGTGACATTAAGCAGGATACTTCTCTTATCTGAGACTGATTACAGTCAACATATCGATGGGCGCAGTAGCCACTTACCATCAGGTGAAATGTACGCTCGTTCGCTACTTTAATATAATGGAAAATATATTTGTGTAGTTAAGGTAAATTGAGGGTATTTCTTCTTTTGATTTCCTTAAGGATTAAATAAATAAAGAAATAATATCTTTGATTGTATCCGGTGTTCTAAGGAGATTACCGTGCCTCAAATATATGTCATAATATGTGAGTAGCCCACTTGTTTCGAGGAACCAAACACAATTTTCACACCAGTAGACGCTGTAGCTATTTATGTGGATGATTTTAACATTATTTACATTTTCTGCAGCAAATAATGTGCGTCTAATTGCTCGTCGGAACCATAATGGAGCCGTGCGCCAATACCTTGCATTTCATAGCGATTACCAATACACGGTTATACAAAGTATTTCAAGAATAATTTTGCAATGCGACAGGGTGTGAATATACATAGGGCCTTAAATCTTATGAGGATCACAAAATTAGCAAATCTACGATATCGTTTAAAACTCTACGATCTAACTTCTCTATAATAGAAATGGATTGATGATGAATGATGATTAGTATTGTACATCAATAACATAAAAAAATGTATTAAATTAATACAAGAATACAATAATTATATTATGTTCTTACATAAATTTTCAAATAGGCAAGGGATAAAAAATATTAATTGAATATTATACACCCATTGGTGCGTAACATGAATACTTTGTGGTTACCAAGTCGCACGTATGATGAAATCATCACGCTATAAATACGTAAAGCAAATATAGGTAATAATGGTCTATAATTAATAATAATCTCGCACGTTTTTTCCTGTTATCGATATCCCCATTTCCGCGTACTGTTTTTGTTTACGTATTTCTCATATATTTCCAATCACGTTTGATCCAATCCGCTAGGGTCGCTGATTGGAAATGTATGGGCAAATACGTAAACAAATACCAAAACAGTAATTTTTGTAAAAAACGTAAAAAACTCATACTAAGTTACATCATCATCATCACCTACATATACACAGTTGTTTATGTTTTTACTGATGATTCGTTGCGTCATATACGACTCTTTATTGTCCAACTGAAGTGCCATGGTCTTCTCTTAATAACAAGGGGTTAAAGCGATCGTATCTAAGCTACAAATTGACGCAATGTAGGGCGCGTTTTATTGGATGAGAGTCGTTAAGCGTTGTCGGTTGCTTTTGGCCTTTGGATAGAAGTGTCCCTCTATAATTACGTGAGGCAATTCTTGCGTTTCGATTAAATGTGTGGATGCAGGCTGATATACATATGAAGAAGTAGAAGAAGATATAGACATACATATGAAGTGACCGTTTCAGTCCTTAGGAGTGACAATGCAACTGTGATTGGCTTCAAGTAGGACCGTTGTACTATATGGACGTGGTTACAAATGTCCTTTAACGACAGTGAGCACTTATCATCAGATGTATTGCATACTCTGTTGTAATTTTGATTAATAAAATCACCTGGGGAGTTCCTGAATTACCACTTTACCATGCTGCTACAATACTGATTGGTAATGTACAAGTGGCCAAATCGACTAGGTACTTTTCAATAAGACCTCCAACCCGGTTAAACGACTCCAATCTAATGATAACAACGAGAACCGGCTTAACGTGTCCACATGCGGCAAAACACGGAAATGCGCGTGAAATCATCTCTTAATTATTCTATACTGGACAGTAAAAAAGGACTTGTACCTTTACCAGGAGTTTTTACGTTTTGACAAATATGACTGTTTTGGTATTTGTTTACGTATTGGCCCATACGATTTTCTAGTTCTGACACGATCCGCTAGGGGCGCTGATTGAAAATGTATGGTTGCCCATACGTAAACAAATACCAAAACAGTCATATTTGTCGAAACGTAAAAACTCCTGGTAAGGGTACTGGTTAATTTTTATCAACACAGGCTCACAGACTACACTCGTTCGATTGTCGCTCGCCCGCCACGCCGCGCTGATTCGATTTCTCAGTTGAATCGACACAATCGCCACTCACCGCTGTTACTTAACGTTTTATCGATATTGCCCGCCGTTATTACCGAATTCCATTATAGTAAACTTGATTATTTTCCATAGAAATGCGAGTGGTGCAGAATCGGAACGGTCGCTATGCGTTATGTTATGATTGAAGCGCTTTTTGTACTCGTACTCGTAGTTACTCTGATATCATTTTAAACGTTGACATGAACACTGTGTTGTATATTATATATAGTTTTGTCATCATATACTTTCTTGTATAAAGTAGTATAATATATTAAAACTCATCTTGTGTACATAATCAATATATTTGCATTTAATTTAGTGCACTTATGGGTGGTGCTAAAAACAGTTTAATTATGCGTAGGTGACTAGGTATAATAATATAATCAGTGATTGTTGTTACCTTCCGTATCGTAACCTGAAATCCCGGTTGCAAACAAAGGAAAATCCGCGCATTATAAGGTGTGGGATTATTTTAATAACTCGTCTCGACTCTACCGTGATTCAACGTTCGCGAATGAAATATTTATGAGAATCGCTCATTTTTAAAGCTGCCCTAATAGGGCGGCAGGGCGGATAAATTATTGTGGGCGGGCATCCGCATTTCAGTGGCATTTTTTACTTCCGGGTGTTTATTTTTTTTTAACATTACAAGTATACGGACTCAGCTTTAGTGTTACTCCAGAAAAAGTGAAATCATGCACAGATCCTTAATTATTTCTCTCTGGTTATTAAATACAAGAGGTTATCTCCTATTTGACAATTAACCCTTTTTTGGAAATTAGTGATCCATTTTGCATCATTGATCACTAGAGCTTAGCTATTAGTTAATGCATTTTTTATTTTCATAATATTTCGGATGCTATGGAGGGTTGAATAAAGCCGTCAATAGTTAAATTTAAAATAATGTTAATAGTGTTCTTACTAACGCTACCTGTTGTAAAAGCTGACAAGGGATCTTTTGAAGGTGGTAGAACCCTTTATGATCAACCTTGGCGTTGATGATGTCTGTGTGCGGAAGTGGCCACTTTTCAAATATGGACTACATGCTCTTTTGCTACTTATATATGGGAATATCATATTATCTTTATACACTAATATTTTTGTTATATTTAAAAACAAACTCAAAATTACTAATTCCCGTGTGCTAAATCCCGCACATAACAATGGTGCACCGTTCCGCACTCGTATATCACGCGCTCGGGAACGCGGGAATCAATCGCTCGGTTCCCGGGGGCGATATCTATTGGTACGTATCGCCGGCCGACAGAGCACGCTCCGCAGAAACTCAGTTGCCCGCTTGTTTAACCAATTAATAATTATATTAGCATCACATATAAATGACACACATTTGTGGACTGTAGCGCATTGTTAACGATAACAGTTCGTTTACAGCATAATACGGATTTATTGAATAAGTCTGTTGGTTTAAACCTTGATTAACCAGTTCTGGTCTTGATCTGCATTATCATATTTCTAAGAGAGTGAAACATTCGATCATGAAAGTGTTGGTTTCCGTAAAAAGGCAATATACATCAAATAACTTTCAATTTGCCGAAGTCGAATATTTTGAACATTGTTCTCAAAGTGAGTGAAATACACATACAATCTTCAACGTGACGTATAATGGCTTCATTTCTTACCACATCACAGAGACCATAGATTTAGAGATTTTTAAAGATTTTAAAAATTTATTGAACAAAAACACGTTACAAAAGATACCTGTAAGATGTCGCAAAAAAAACTCTAAGTCTGGTTGTGTGTGTAAATATTACAAAGTATATAAAAGTAAACGACTTACCTTACTTACCTACCTGTATATATGATACAGGTAAGAACACATTCCTCTGACATATTTCTCTACAGTCTATGCATTGGCAACGACTTCGCCCGCAATATATCTTAGGGGGGTACGTGGAGTACGGGGGGCGACATCGGTGAACAATTTATGGCTATTTGACACTGGATGTGTTACAACGTTGCCGGGGAGCCCTACGCGGGCGCCGGCTCTCCTATCAATTACGTTTATTGTGGCTGGATGAACGGTGGAATGGATTGGTGCAGGGGACCGGCAATTTAAGAGATGTAGTCAAAGTGTTCAGATTGGAGGCGTATTAGTGGATTCAATTTTTGGTTTAGCGTAATTGTTTGGTAATTAGCGGTAAATTCTAAGTAAATGAAAATGAAATATTTTATCATATTATGTCATAACAAAACAACGTATTTCTTTTAGTGTAATAGAATATTTTTAAATGCTTTGTCTCTAGTGATTTCGTATGTCGTTTTTCCATAAGCACACAGAGACAAAGACGTAAAAACCCAGACCCACAAGACTCAGAATATTAAAATTTCAATTCGCGTCCAGAATTTTGCATAAAATTTTAAAACACGCATCTTTAATTTATTTTGCGCCTATAACAAAATGAGTCAATTAAGGCGCAATTTCTTCACGCCAACCTTACCTTACAATTATTATTTACTTATCTTCACAAATAACGACTGTGTTTAACGTACGATAACAACTAAAAATTTCATTATTGCTTGCCATATCGCAGTACTCCCTCGTAAAATTTTGCCACTAAACGAAAGTTGTAGTAATTGCTTAACCTTAAGCTGTTCGGTTTTATTCCCCGGGCACCATAGATCAATAAGCGCTAGAGGGATCCAAATCGGTTTCATATATCGTATCGTATAAACTAAACACTACGACCTATTATTGACTCGAGTGTGCCGTGTCGTGTCGTTAACAAATCGCGGATAGTAAACATCTCGGCGGCGCTCAACGATACGCAAATCTCTATTATTTATCGTTTCGTATCGCGTTATATATCGTTGTATGGTTATATCGCCATTGTACTCGTCGGCAAATTTCGCCCCACACATGATATATTATGTGAAAGTGGATATTTACGCCTCAATGCCGTTAGATGGACTTATGCGTGTGCATTTAACAATAATATGCACGCGTGTCATTTGCGTGCTGTTTTTCGTATTCTGCAATTATTTGCAATTCTGAGTAACTTATCTTTTTGTACACATATTTGATTGTTCGTTATTCTTTCTTGAGTATTTTTGTATTTAGTTTATATTGTGAATAGTAAGAATAAGTAACTTAAAGATGATTTAGATGAATTATACGTAATCAGAATGACTAAGCTAGAATGCCTTGAAAAAGAATATCTCCCACCACCAACCACAACACAGTAGCGTTTAACACTGCTGTTATTAAAATAGGTGTGACGGTGGTACCACCGTAGTCTTTCTTTAACTTCTGAGATTTCTACCTTTATAATCCAAACTGTGAATAATGTAACTACGCAACCGATCTGTAAACCAGACTTTACAGTGAGAAATTTCAAGTATATAAGTATTATCTATTTTATTACTACTTCCCTACTAAGATATTACTCCCTTAACGGAATTTGAATCCTCGAGCCATGGCAGGGGTACCCAACGAGCGTATCGCCAATAAAAGTCGCAGGATTCACTGCGGTTCCCATGAGAGGGCCATAAAGGAGGGCTTTCCGTGGGGTGGGATCGTAAAGCCATGACTTTCCTTCAAAATGTGCGTATATGAAATTCGCATTGCTCCTCATTTTTCATTTGTATGACTTTTTAAAAGTTAGGTTCACCACGGTGGAGGATTTTAATAGTTTAGTAAGTTGGTGTGACAGCTTAAAGTACGATTACAATAGCCGTAGGAAGCGACTAATAATCATATCCGCGTGGGGTGATGAGCAAAGTCTTGGTGTGAAGTTGAGTATTTGTACCAATCTGAAGTGATTGATAACTACTATCAGTTACACGGCAATACCCTTTGTTCCTCTTGTGCTGTACTGGGTTCGATCCCCGGTCAGTTAAACATGTAAAAGATGAGTTTCTATTTCTATTCTGCGCATGCTTGTATCTGCAAGGATGTTTGATTACTTGTTTTTAACTGTAATAGGGTTTTGTAAAGATTTTGTATACCTATGTTAGGTAATTTTTATACATTACAGATCGACTGTAAGCTTTTATTAGAACTGTGTCACCGTAATGACACAGTATAAGCATCAATAGATATTTGTACTGTGGTAATGATGACCTTGTGTGGTGAATAGTTATCTCTTATTAATTCGTTTTAAATATGAACCGACAGCTAAAAAAAACTTAAGAAGTATTATAAAGCGAAACTTCCTACATCTATACAATATATACGATTGCGTGCATTATTCTGATGTAGAGTTGGAGAGCTACATAAAAAAGACAACACAAAGCGCCACCGACCGGGACACAATAATATGTTTGCAGCTTTAGAAAAAAATCTAAATGCAGACAGCTGTATTAAAATGAAATCATCATAACGTAATTCTTGGGTAATATTAATAATATTTGATAGCCAACTTAATGCTGTCGCGCTGCTGGGCAGGTGTCTTCTACGAGAATGATTAAGAATTGCCATTGTCAATCGCGCTGGCTAAGTGTGATTAGTAGACTTTATTATATACCTATTGAGGTCTTTATATCAGGCATACAAGTTTCGGTCTTCAGCTTAAAACATGTGATGACTATTTAAATGAAGATTATATCGAAAACCCAGAGATACGACTGATATTTGTGAGTTCATATATTTTGAATTTGATGATGTCACGAATCTTTCCGTATGAGGAAAAACGTGTGACCTCTATCAAAGACTTATTTCGTCTTGTTAAACAAATGATTATATGGAAACGAATGATGATGCAGTCACAAGCACACTCAATAAGAATTTATAAGGAAAGATATTTCATGCTTGATTACGTCACAAATCTGTCCATGAGGAAAAAGTTGTAAGATAATTTATCCATGATTGTTTTAGTTTCGTTAAATAACAATATAAATGATGATGCAGTATTTAACTGTCGATGTAGGTATAATAGGAAGCATTCGTAACCATCACCGCTCGGAGGGACCACCCACTTCCTTAAGGAAAGACCTCGCATCTCGCATTGACCTGCTTACGTTTCGCGATACAGCGCCGCGACCGACCTTGCCGGGAAACAAGATGATATGCATTCTACTCGCACGTTTATATTGTACTTAGGTCTGCGACTTTATTTTATTTTTATAATATAGGAGTAGCTGAAGAGTATGCAATCTACCTGATATATGTTTACTGCCGCACATGAACATCTGTAATCAACCACGGATAAGATTAGATTCTTATCTGAGGTCGGCCACAGATGCGCCACTACCCCTAAGGACTAAGCTGGAATGCCTCAGAAAAATATGCCTCTCTTACTACACCCTTCAAGCTAGAACACAGCAGCGTTTAACACTGCTGTCATTAGACTGAAATAAGTGTGGCAGTCGGAGTCGAACCTCAGAACCCCTACCACCACAGACCTTTATACCTCTAGTTTTCTTATCGTAGCAAAACAAAACATTATACCAGTTCTTAAGCCGAACCATAAAATTTTAAATGCAATAAGTAGGTATAATTAAACTGGATCCAGTAGTTTTTGCGTATTACTTGAACAAATTCACAAAAAATAGCCTTATTGTGTAGATTTATTATTAAGCGTTAAGTTTTATCTGTGGTTGGTGAGTCTG
The DNA here is from genome assembly GCA_014595695.2 of Epargyreus clarus clarus. Taxonomy (NCBI): domain Eukaryota; kingdom Metazoa; phylum Arthropoda; class Insecta; order Lepidoptera; family Hesperiidae; genus Epargyreus; species Epargyreus clarus. The sequence continues at coordinate 886,362 of JACTTY020000086.1, read as the reverse complement.
CATTTTTATTACCCACTTAATAATTTTATCCATGTAATAATTCATACCATTACATTTATTTGTTTATTTATAAGTAGTACAACTCCATGTATGTAAATATGACCTTCCTGTCAGTTGCAAAATAATATCCAACTTAAAACGTTTGTTAAAGAAACAATTTCTTAGAAAGTCCTTAAAATCTTCTCGTGACAATCTCTTGAAAATGATTTTTAGTATGCATTTCGTGCAGGTATGCGTAACAGTTGGATGACGCTATCATCTAAACTCTTTCCTTTTGTTCCACGTGCCGTCAGTAAAAAGTCAAAAGCAATATACCTAATTGCATCCACTCTCTCCCCGTCCGTGATACATCAGACTGTTTGTACAGCGTGTTTATACGGACGATTGTCTGCATACAAAATATTCACCGACGAATGCACTTGCCAATGTACCTACCGTCTGCTGTTTGAGCGAGACTGTTTAGTTATGCTCGCCTGGTAATTAAATTAGTTTGTTCGTTTCATATACAAAGTAAACTAACTAATTAAGTAATATATTTGGTTTTTTGTTTCGTTTCTACGTGGATGTTAATTGGAAATGTAAATTTTTAGAAGTTTCTTAGATTTACTTCGTTCGTATGTTTGTAAATATCTATAAAGCTGAGGTGAAAAATGTTGTCTTTAAAAGTCTCATTACACCATTTAAGGCCTATGTTGTGTTGTTCGGTATGGTTAAGACAGTAAAAATATTGTGTTATAATATGTATCGATGGTGCTAATCCCAAATCATGAAGAGCTCGAAAATTAGCACTGCTTAATAGCAGTTGGAATTGTCATATCATGCAAAGCGTTCATGCAGCCCATCTGATGTCGAATGATGACTGCAGATCTTAACTACGGACTCAATTGGGCTCGCGCTAATACGATTAACAACTTCTAAAGAAACCTGTTACAGCAATACGTACCCATCAGCTCCCGATGCGGGGTATCTACGCCAGTAAATCGGGTGTCCAAGTAAATCCGCACCGGATTATCCGCGCGTCGGTGACTGCGGATGATTTATATCCGGTCGCGGGATCCGCGCCGGCCTATATGTGAGCGTTGAAATTTTAGTTACGCCTGATATTTTGTTAGGCGTCGCGGATATTAAACTTGTACGCGATGGTCGTAAATAACCGCGGAACTAGCGGACTATTCGTGTAATATAGATGCTAGATAGGTACTCTTACTTTGACATGTGGCCAAATAAAGTTGTTTGTTATGCTGCATTAATGATAATTGAAGGTACTTTTTGTTCGTTTTGATTACAATCTTCGTTCGTAGAATCTCTATTGACTATCCCATCAACCCATTGTTGTCACACGGCTAGATATAAACCTCTTGTGTATTATGATAAAAGATATGAAATTCTCGTGCGACTTCGAAGATTCAAACGAATTGGAATTTATTATTGGACTTCTAGTTTTCCAACGGGAGAACGAAATTCATACTTATTTATACATTACTTAGTCTTAAATGTAACTACGTTTACACGAGCCATGAGATAATTTAAAATTAAAATAAACAAATAAACCCTATCATAATTACATACTAACATTTCGAAATTAAATTCCAATTAACTAATAGAACGTTTTAACACACAATACTGGTATGCATATTGAAACTTAGACATTAAGGGTCGCCCATCGGCGCCTATACAAGCCACAATAACAATACAGGTAGTAGACACTTTACTGTCCGGTCACAGTTATTATCTACTCGTAAGGCCACCCGTGCGCTTTTACTAGGGTTGTCGACAGCCTAACTTTTTTTTATATTATACAATATTAATATGTAATAAACTAGCACGCGTGCAGCGGATGGAAAATTGCAATATTCTGCTTCTCATGGACATTTGTTGTCAACCTCAGATAGGATTGGAGTCGTATTGAAGTCTGTCAAATATACGTTTTATTGAAAACCCTTCGAAGCTGGACTCAATGGGTACCACCGCCATAATTTTTTCAGCCCGATAACAGCAGAGTTCTGCTGCTGTGTTCCAATTTAAAGGGCGTTGTAAGGGACACAACCTCATTCGAGGCGTTCCAATGGAGTCCTAAGTAAGACTATTATTTTATCACGGGTTGATTGCAGATGTTCATGGGTGACAGTAGACATTTACCATCAGGTAGTATGCTCGTATATTATGTAAAAAAAATAATAGCACAGGCTCTGAAGCTAGGAAGCTTGCAGCGGCAAAAATAAATAAAAAGATAAAGAAACTTGTTCGTTCTTTCAACAGGCAGCTCGTAAAGCCCGGCGTTGAGAAATCGCTCCTCTTTTTATGAGTTATGTGTTTTATTCGGATCGCGACGAAGACGAAGTGGCGTTAGGGACGGCGGACTCGTGTAGATTAGGATTTAGTTACATGGAAAAGTTCACTAACATGGAAAGATCTGGAGTTTTCTATTAACTTTCTGTACGGTTGCTTTATGGAAATGGAAATGTGTGTAAAAACAGTTTATTGAGAACACGGGTCATGTCGTCAATCCATTATTGTCTCACTGCTGGACATGGGTCTCCTTTGCCTTTAAGCGAGAGGGGTTTAGGGTAGATCATCGTCCACCGCGCTGGTCAAGTGCAAATTAGTAGATTTCCCAGACCTTTTCTCGTTTATAAATCTCAGGCAAGGTTTCCTCGCGATGTTTTTCTTTCTTTTCACACAAGTTTATTTACTATACCCAAGACACCCTTGAATATTAGGACAATTATCGCGTTGTCAAAATTAATAAGCAAAATCAATTTAGTTGTAAAAGATTTCAGAAATCATCTCCTGTGATAAAACCCACCAAAACCATCACTTTCCATGTTTCATGCCGGTGCAGATGGTTCACGGTATATGCGTTCCTTGCACCCCATAAATAATAGTGCCACGATAATGGCAATGGAATAATAACTTCATAACATAATGTGAGCCTTTATGCCCCATAATGCCGATGTTTAGACATCGCTGTGGTAAACCCTGTGACTTCGTAAACGACTCTATTGAATAGGGTTCTAAAGACCTGTCTTGTAATTGTCAAAGTTGTGTTTATTTTGTATTTTAGTATGTAATATAATTTGTAAATGAGGGATATTGTAGACAAAGGGAAATTATTTTTTAACCGACTTAAATAAAGGAGGAGGTTTCTCAATTCGACCGTATATATGTAATTACGTGTGCAATTAGTTGTTGTTTCACTGACGACAGCTATTGTAAGTGATTGACATCGTTAAGGTTACTTAGAATGAATTTGTATGTATTACGTTGTAATGACCTTGTAGGGATCCAATTAGGTCTTGTGACATTTTTAGCGACAGTAATTCCCTTGGGTGCAATTCGGTGCGCTTAGAGGCATTTTTCAAAAGAATCACTTAATGTTCATACACGTTTTATATTTAATTCCTGTACAAAATTCTGTATTTTCGGACTTATTGGCTGTCAATAAAGCGACTTACTAATACATTGTTGTAAATTGATAGTAGTGATTCAGAAAATATTGCGTACGTGCGTAGCACACAAGTCGTCCTTACATTGGAATCGGACGAACGGTTCACAAACTACTTAAACGGGATAAACGTAAAACCAAATATTTCCTTATAAACAGATACTTGACTAACCGATACAAAACATTAGTCATTAGACTGAGTTAATTGCTGGAACGCATACCCCGGGCGCAATCACACCGCGCACGGCTAATGTCTTGCGCAAAGCGTAAAGTGCCGCGAATCACGGTGTGATTATCGCTAAACACGGACACTGTCATAGAGCACGGTACGGACGGTACGGTAAATATGTAACATATGACGTTTAAGTTAAGATTCTAATGTAATATTATAATATTTTCGTTTACCTCTCACTCGTTAGAAAGAGACTTGACTTGACTGCACATGACGACATTGTTATAATTAAGATGTGACTTTTGAAAATTAAGTTAATTAGCACAATTAATATAGATTCTTGGCTACAAGGATTTCCTATCTTTGTTTTGGACATGTAATCCTATCTGGGGTTGATTACAGATGTCCATGGGCGGCAGTAGCCACTTACCGTCAGGTGGACTGCATGCTCGTCTGCTACTCCTATATTATAAAAAAAAACATGAAGTGCGTTTAGTACTACACTGAAGCACTGCGCGCGCGCACCGCCCGCGCACGTGTCAACGGCCGCAGGTGCGCAGTGTCGTTGCCCGGGGCGCTCATTGTTTGCCGTACGACCCTATGTCGCTTTGGTTTATGCCCTCGTGTCCTATGTAAGGGTTGCGAAAATTTTGCGAGGTGGATTTTTTGTTCACTTTTTTCTAAATAAAGATAATTGAAAAGCTGTTGGGGTATGATAAATCCAAACCTCGACATTGTAGTAGAGCTTTGATATAATGAACGCCTTATACAATTAAAACTATAAAAACCAAAATAATAATAATATAATGGATAAAAATTACAAAAATTATGTATATACTTACACTGGTTTACGTAAAAAGTTGATTAACTTAATTAAGTGCAAAAACTTAATTTATGTTTACTTATCTTTTACGTACGTACGTTCGAGAAATATTAATTAAGTATTTCCATACTAAGATTTTTCTTTCATGAATTTATACTTCATCGTCTTTCTGTTTTCATTAGGATTCGCCTGATAGGAAGATTTAATGGCCTATAAATGGTCAAGATTTGATAAGTAAACTTTACATGTATTAAAAAACAAATAAATGTATTAACAGCGAAACAATTATGTTAATTAGAATCACAAGTCCGCTTAATGCGAACAAGTCGGACAAGAAGTTTCGCGAACCAAAACTAAATTGTGCATTGCCCTGTGCCAGTGGTTGTAAACCTTTTTGTCGGTTGCTACACATTAAATTTGTTTTGTTGTTTAGAAGATGTACATCGTACAATACTGTGAATTTTGATGCTTATAACTACATTGTTTTCGATCCAAATTGATCCATTTTTTGTAGAATTTTACTCGCAAATAAAATGAATAAAAATTTCATAGCAGTACATAAAATGAATAAATAATGATTAAAAAAAGTATTAATCCAACTATTATAACACATATATTTCAAACGCAAACCTACGATTTTGAGCCGAAAACGATATACGATCTGTCTCTATGCGGTTAGGACAACGAGTAACTCCGAAGTTAAATTAAATTCGAATGCAGGTGCGTCTACGAACAGCTGTGCAGACCTGTAACCTATTTATTATCTGTGCACTGTCGTGGCACCTGAGCACGCGGTGGAATAATTGTAATGATAACACGTCAAAAGGTTGATACCCCCTGACGTAGACGGTCACTGTACTCGGTTTGTCCTACGATTGATCTTTATATAAAATACTTAGTAATTTCGGTATCGTAGTAGATGTTTCTTTATTCATATGTGGCGTGTGCAGGTCGTGATTTACTTGCGGCTTTTCATGATATGGTCGGCGTTGTTTCGATTCCATTATTATATTCATTATAATATTGAATATATGTGCATTTAGACCATAATGTAGGTTCTTAATTCTTAGTAAAATTGGTGACTATCACATCGAATTCTGGATCAAATATGTAAATTATGAAACAACGTAAGAAGTCATATCTAAATCTATTTAAAGTTACAAATGTACACTGAAGTAGCGTTGCGGAGCATGCTCCCGGCGTTTTTCAGTTGTGGGGAAGCAATCGTGCCCATTTGTATGAAATAATGTTTACATTAAAATTAAATCATGAAAACTTACATGATAATAATGTGGAAAAGGCAAAATATACGCCTTTTATTTATCTTGGGATTCAACAAAATTTAGATAGCGCTTTAAGAATGCGATTAACGTAACTTTAACGTATAACATTAAAGTTTATTTGAACGATTAAGACTGGTATTCCCCTATCATCTTCACATGAATCCAAACCAATTTATACTGTTTAAGCGAAACACAAAAGTGTTAATTACAAGAATGACTCACCGATTGTTAAGTTTTAAAGTGAAAACAGCATCGATTCGACAACGTAACTAATTCGCATCGAGGCTCAACAGGCGATAAAGGCTGCCTGCCAGAAAGTTTCAACATTCATTCCCACCCCCGCCCTTAGAACGTTCACACTTTATATTCCACCCTTAACGCGGGTGCGACACGTCCTTATTCACGCCTTTATCGGCGATTCGATTCGGCGATAGAATACAGATATGAAATTTATTAGAGCCTACTTGCCGCTCAAAGAGGTTATCGCCGCGCGAAGACAGCCTAAATCTCAATGTGGCTTTGTGCTCAGTGTGAGCTGGATTGCTTTCTTTCCAAAGGTTTGAATTAAATTTAGCTATATATTTATATGGTTTAATGTTAGTGGTGAGAGTAAGACTACCACATCTGTCCTCAAGTTACAGCTTCAAGTAGAACCCTTATGTAGTTGGCTAGTTAATAACTGATATCTAAAGGCGAGAGTAACCATTTTCCATCAAGTGGACAATATGCTGTATCCACTTTGGACCCTCCACATTGTTCTCATATGAAGTGAAGAAGTTTTGTAAACAACGGTCTCCAAGAGTCTCAAGGATAAAAACACAAGTTCACCTTCAAGGATAGTAGAGCATGTTGCAACCGAACTATAACGCACTACCTTTAATATTTCATATTAGCAACCGAATCGAGCCAATCATGAAACATTAAATCAGCATAATACATCCACCGGCCGGAATAAGATTCAATTACGAGGATCCTGGTAATAACCAACAAGATACATTACATGTTGTAAGCTGGGAGCCGCATGGTAATGGACCCAGTAAATTGACCAATCAGGTACTACGTGCCTACTATCAACTCATATACACTTAATAGACAACACTTATGTCGATGGAAATAAACTTCAAATCTCAAAGAAATTCCACCTTTAGGGTGGGTTGCACCATATAACTTTAACCTTTACAAAAGCCTCACCAACAGTCAAATCCATGGTTAAATAAATCATTAGTTGTTTTATTTTTTAAGGTTGAAATTACGTCATTACTTACATTTAACATTAGCCGCCCGATTTCGATCGGTTGAAGTTTGTTTTTGTCAACTTCCGCATCTATCAACGTCGATTAAAATTGTGGTGACAGAGACACAAAAGACATTATTGGCAATTAACTTGGTGTAATTGTTACATTCCATCGCTATCGTCAAAGTTATTGTTATAGTTAACTTTAACTCAAACTTTACACGCGACTTCGGTGCAACCCACCTTCAGTTAAATGCAATGCGATCGTGGTAATTGGGAGTTAGCAGTATATGCGTCCGCGCTTCCTACGGGAATAGGTTTCAATCTAATAAAATCTGTCTTATGTTCGCCGGGTAATATGCGATTATTTGCGATAATAACATGCGTCCGGTAATGGCTTAAGAGATTGAGTCGGAATTGCGTAACGTTGGCGTAATTTGGTTGCATCGGAGCGAGATGCGATGCTATGGGTACTGTGGATTTCTATCGTAAAATTTTCTTACGAGCCAGAGACTTTGTATGTGTGCTATTAGCTTCTTTATTGTGTGCAATAAGAGTAACAAAGATAGAGTAATTTGTCTTGGATTAGATTAGTAGGATGGGCGGTATTGGTAGTATCGGAATTAGTAGTAGTATAGGCGTTAGTATATTTAATGAAAATTCGAGTGGGAAAAATGCGTTATTCAGGATAAGTTGGTGCAATTCGGAAAATAAAGTATTTTTTTTTAAATAATAACAGCTTACATTTCTTTATTACCTGTAAATCGTGAAAATGCAAAATATATATCTAGCCGGTGACATTTTGTGTCTATATCATTTGACAGATGTTTCGTTAGTAATTTCATAGTGTCATGCGCGCACGCAACTTCAGTCACGTCATGTTACACATTTTACCTCAACACAGTTTTACCTCAATGTCATCGAAATCTAACAATTAACCTCAGACCATTGACTCATCGTCATTAGTCATGGGTATTGGGTTGGATTCATTTTCAAGGTTTAAGGATAAAGTTCATTAGACTAGTCAATTTATTTTTTAAATCATTACGGAAACTTTTGAAACTTACCACGAAAACAGCAACCTTTTGCCTTACGTGATATCGAAAAGTTTCAATTATGCAAAACGTATCATTAACTTGATACACACAAACAACCCACAGGTATTCCGAAATTCACATAACGCACCCAAACAAGCTACTAAGTGCATCTTAAGGACGTCGTGGTCAATAACAATTAGAACGCACCCACCGTCGTGGTGCGGTCAGACTCGGAAATGTGGGAATGGCGTAATTTTGTTGGTGTCGTGACCGCTGCGACCGTGGGAACGTGGGGCATTACCGTTGCGCCCCGGTGCGAGCATGGGATGAATATAAAAATAAGAAGACGATGGTGCACAGGCGACACGATTAGTCGCAAATAGGGGATGGAGGCCATAGGCTGCCGGGTTGTTAGTGCATTAGTAAATGAAAATGCTTGTTGAGTTGAGTATTTACTTAATAAAGGGTGAATTAATGTTGTATCACTATCAAAGGGGACATTCCATTTTAATTACAATATGTTAATATGGAAATGATGTCTTGCTCTTTATTGGTGATAGGAATAAAATCACAAAATGCATTTATTTCAATCCGATTACATGTACGTTTCAGAAGCCTTGTGCATATATGTAGGTGCTATTATTCTTAATATACCTTGATATTTGAAAATAGTAGAATCCTTAAACACTAACATATCATTATTTTTTTCCTTACAGCAATATTATAGTGCTATTTCCTTATATAAAGGTGTTCAGAAAGACACATTTCCGTCTAACTTTGTGACCTCATTTAGATTGGATTTTTATTCCGTTTGAAGTTGGTTTAAGCCTTCAAGATGTCCATGGTATCACTTAATATAAGGAGGACAACGAACTACGAACCCATTTCTCCCACTAAATAAAAAGCCGCCCGCAAACATCAATGCGTCGCGGTATTTCGAATCGACATAAAAAATATGGCATTCCCATTTCCGTAGCGTTTTTTCCACTGTGTGTGTTTTTTTTAAACCGCGATCAAAAACACTTCCAACTTCCATTAAAATATACATCTCGATGTACACACATGTGCATCAGACGCAATCTAGGACTGCTTTGTCCTACTCGCAATCTCAATAAACCAGCGCTTTATTCCCCACGCCCCGAGTACACCCCCACGGGGTGGGATGGGGGATGGAGTGCTATTAGGGCGTTTTTATATTGGACTTACTTCCGCTCTTGTTTTTTCACAGTTTTTCACAGTGAAACCTGCGTTTATTTGCACATATTGAGGTTTTTCTGTTTTTAGAATTAGCTTTTAAACAATTTTAAAATAACAAAGATATTTTTTTTAACATTTAGTACAAGCGTTTTAACGTTCTAAGGCGTTGTCTACATAGTTGGTACTAAACGTTTGTAATATTCCCATTGAGGTAAAAGATCTAAAGCTACGACAATTAAGTGTTTAACAATAAGGAGCGCAAAGCTATCATCGTTTAGATAAGGTATTCAGTTTATAATAAAACGGCAACTTTCTACTCATGCTCTGTAATACGTAGTCCATTAACTGTAATGGGTAACTCCATCAAAAGCTCATAAATAGTGGAATTTATTCTGATTTTGTAATGAGTTAGAGCAGTCATTAAAACGCGCGGTTTTTATCGTCCAGTGCGTAAACGGCCTTAGATTGAGGGCGTTTCAAGATGCCTTTCCGATGCCGCTTGAGGATGCTCGGAGGCTCTATAGATGTCTACACATAATTGTTGTTTTGTGTGTCTGTTTTAAACACTGTTTGATATTTTATGTCTCTATCTCGGAAGACAACTTTCATGAATAAAAACAAGATTATTATTTGTTTATGTTAAATGCCATATGTGTCTTATTGGGACTCTTATTTAGTCATAATTCAGTATATAACTGACTAGCTGACCCGGCAAACTTTGTACCGCCTCAAAATCTATTTATCAAATATATTTCATATAAAATATAGCCTATCTTACTCGTGGATAATGTAGCTTTCGAATGGTGAAAGAATGTTTAAAATCGGTCCAGTAGTTTTTGAGCCTATTCATTACAATCAAACAAACAAAAAAAGATTTCCTCTTTATAATATTAGTATAGATATGACAATTAATAAAATTCGTGTTTAACCCTTTAAGTTAACTCTTACATATCAGATTGTTGTAGTAACGATTTTAATATCACTATTAATCACGATCCCATCTTACGCGTTGCCGACTATTCACCGGTGGCTGGAGCGCCAATCTTTTATTAATCCATAAAATCTCCACCCGCCTTCTCTGCGAAGACTCGTATACTTTCCTTTACTACTTTTCTTTTGTTAACTCTCGGTGAGCATACTTATAGTAGCTTTTTAGTTTTTTTTTTATACTTCCTTAGTTTAATTAAATTCAGAAATGTTTTATATTGCTCTTATGATAGTTTAACAGAACGTGGTAAAACTGTGTTATTTATCAATAAAAACATAATTAATAATATCATTTATTTTCATAACGAATTAGCGTTGATTGTTTTTTTTAATTGTTTCACTATCAATGCATATGTAAATGATAGGATACATAAATCATATTAAAATTAATATAAAAGTAAAAAATAATCAATACCGGAACATAGATTAAGAGCAAAAAACAAAATTTTGTCAGATTCTACCGAAATCAATTGGGCCGATATGTAGAAATTATTAGATACGAGTATAGGTACTCAGACACGAATGTTCTCGTTAATAGTTCAGGATTTAACAGATTCGTTATTAATATGACGACGATATAACTACTATTAATACGTTTTTGAAAGGGCATCGGACACAGGTACAGGAATAGCGAACGGCAATAAATTTGTACGTTTTTAGGGTTGTCACTTGTCATTCACCCGTTTTTCCCGCATGTCCAATCTCCGCGTAAGTGTTATTCTTAGTGTTTTCCAGCCAAATATATGCGTAAGATTTTATGTAGCATATCTAATCAAAGTATACAAAATATACTAGCTTTTGATAACACAATAACTAGTTCCTTTCTATTTACAAAAAAAAGCTTTACATTTTTTTAAGAAAAATATATGCCCGGTTATTAATTGCAATTAAGTTGTCAAAATAACGCCCCGTGCGCCTGTCAACCCTACCAGCACGTCGAAATTTTAAATTGATACGACCATTGAAAACAGAATTTTTAATGCGTGTATTGAAAAACTGAATTCAATGAAACGGAACGCGACAGGAGCGGCGCGGCGTCGGCGGACTTGAAATTGTTTCAATTTTAAAAATAACCGACGGCATGCATGGCATTACTTTTAATTTCTGCGTCGTTTTGAAAATGAACGCGCTCAGGTATAAATTGGTAGGTGCTTTACGTATTTACTTTTATAATTGTCTTGACTTTCTGTATAAGTATCTACCTATTTATTTTCTATAAAACAATTTTAAGACCTTTATTTTGGACGACATTTCGTTTTTTACCATTCAATACGCTGTGTAAAATGTTGTGTCAATATCGCGTCAACTAATAAAAAGTAAGAATTAAAACTATAATTAATAACGATTTTTCCCCTTTTAAATAAAAATACAATTTTGTAAAAAAAAAAAAAACAACTTATCGAGTCCATTCATATCCTCTCGTACATTTAACGGATCTGTTACTCGGTATTTTTTGGCAGATATTACCAGTGACTAACGAAAGTATTTTCGACATTCCAGAAGTGTAGTACACTGACCGTTTTGTCATGTGCATTGTCGATAATCTAGTAGATTCCATCTGCAACTTACTGTCCACTGCTGCACAGATTTGCACTCAAAGTGAGAGCAAATCCGAGTGAGAGATTTAGATCATAGTCCACCACGCCATGTGCGAATTGATAGCCTTCACACACCTTTAAGAACTTTTTTTACAGATCCCTATGACACGTAGTTTTCGTCTTGATGTTTAAGCGAGTGATAATTTATTTTTAATCTGCACGTAACTTTGAAAAATCTGAGGTGCGTGCTTGGGTTTTGAATCTCTACTCTCCGATTGAGAGGTGGAGTTTCAGCCACTAGGCTATCACAGTTTGTTGCAGGATGGCAGTTTAATTCACATTTATTCTAATATGTTTTTAATTAATTTACTCATTCACATTTTCCATTGTCCCCAGGCCACCCGGCGCGACGCGAGAGCGAGTTCAAGAAGCCTGCGCACGCGCCACACGGCACCAATGGCCGCGTGCACCGCCCTTATTACAATAAGGTATGCTTATTGTAGTTAGCGGTGTAGTTAACGTGGTATAGTGGATAAAAATAGTGTACTATTATAAAAGAATATCAAAAGCCCATGAGATTTATTCCGGGCAGAGAGGGGTAATCTCGAGACGCGAATAATCATATCATCAAAGGCGACATATGAGAAACCAGGTGGGTATGAAGTCCCCCCGTATCGTATTGTGAGTAAATACTGTAGTTAGTGGTGAAATGGTGTTAGAATCTTTCGTACTTTGACTTCGAAGGCACCACCTCCATGCTTATTTCGATCTTGTTAAGTAAAGAGTAAAGAGTCGCTGTTTGATCTGATTTGAGAGGTGAAGTAAAGGGATGTAGGAGTTATAACATCATTTGGGAAAATACTTCCTTAAGTTCCATAAGTGACACACGTTCTTAATAATAAAAAATATTCTAAAAACCTATATAATTTGTACTTTATTGGTATGTTTTGTCTCCAGGGCGAGGGTCTTACCTCGACGGGCGCGGCCGCTCACCGACCGCCTCCCTTGCGGATACCTAACGGCTTTCAAGGACAGGTTTGTTTTGCTTTTATTATTTTATTTTTATTTTGGCGTATAGAAAAAATTGCTTACATAGAACTGCTGGGAATGAATTTCTACTGGATCAAATTTGGACTTTAAATGTTAAGAAATATCATGATGTTTTATCATTGGAAAATAATCAAAAGACTAAACTATGTTGCACGCATATTTACCGATATATTGTCTATAAGTGACTTTAAAATACCAGCAAAAGTTTGCGCTATACAAAAAAATACTTTTTAATACGCTTTTATTAGCTTCAGACGTATGTATGTTGGTATGTTAGTATGTAATAGAATCTTTGAACATGATTTTAACCCCCTTCAAAACGTCGGATTAACTCGAAATTTGGCATACTTATTAAGGACCGATGACAATTCAATATTTTAAACATTCTGACCCGTTATCCTTACTAGGATAATCAGGATCAGCGATTTTTGTTTTCCTGAGACCCGGAGGTCTGCGTTAAGACCAATAAAGGAATCTACCAGGCGCGCCGATCACCTAACCTAACCTAACCTGACCTGACCTGACCTACCTGACCTGACCTGACCTGACCTGACCTCAAACTTCGACGCGTCTGTTGTTAATAGCATCATGAAGCGGTGTCTCATCATCCTTATTCATTCAGCACTTCAACATCTGCACCTTCCTTTAACAAGATTTCCACTATTTTCATTGTTCCCATTTCTTGCTGCCAAGATGTAAAGGCATATATGATTTCAGCTCATCGTCATAGTCACAACTTATATTATTAACTCGAGCTGTAAAATTAATTAAACTACTAACAGTTTTAAAATCTCTGCAGGCAGCAGCAACACAAAGAGAAGAAATTCTAGAATTATTTTTGATATTAACATCATCATCTGTAATATTAAATCGATGATTGGACGACGTCCTTTTGAAATGGCTAGATGTAAAGCAGTTGACCGTTTTTCTCTTGAGTATTGCCATCAGCGCCTGTTTTTAAAAGATGCTCTATCATCCTTTCTCCGTGATTACTTTTATCCAAGATAGAGGACCTGGGATATGGTATAAATTATGAAAGAAAGCAGTTAGCATTGGCAATTCGGATGTCATTCAACAACTCCTCTGGGATTTTCACGTTAACAATAAAAATAAACACCAATGTAAAACACCACTTCATACAGCTGTGTTAAACAATGACCCAATATTCATTTTTGCACTGCTAAGCAAAGGTGCTGATGCTGATTCGAAAGATAAACTTGATAATACGCTACGTAATAATCGTTAAAATAATCACTAAAAAATCAAAAAAATGAAAATAATAATAGTTAAAAAAAACTAAAAAATACGCTTTTATAAAAAGTTCGACCAAAAAATGAAAAATAAATAATAGTTTAAAAAAACTAAAAAAATACACTTTTTATAGAAAATCCAACTAAAAAATAGAAAATATTTTTTTTTAAATTTGAATTAAGAATAGTGTAAATAAGATAAAAATATTTTTTATTGTAAAAAAGCGTGGGGTGCTTTTTAAGATATTATCAAAATGATAATCCTTCTACTCAATATCTATCAATAAAATATTTATAACTATTGACACCATGCACCCCACGCTTTTTTTACAATAAAAAATATTTTTATCTTATTTACACTATTCTTAATTCAGATTTAAAAAAAAATATTTTCTATTTTTTAGTTGGATTTTCTATAAAAAGTGTTTTTTTTTAGTTTTTTTAAACTATTATTTATTAATATTCTCCGGTCTAATCAAAAATGATTAGTTAATCTTGAAATGGCTGAATCTCTTTTGGCGATATATTTACCCATCACTCGAAAATATATATTTTTTATCTTACAATAGGCTTACGTTAATAACATTTTACCGAGAATGTATAATTGTAAAGATATCCTTTATGTTACTTGAAATATAGCTATTTATGAAAAACCACTTTGAATATACGACATTACGCTTGAATCCATGCATACAAAGCGAGCACAGAATGAATGGACTAGTAGCATAGAATCTCCATTTTCCCCATAGTCACGTCAATATTATTAATTCATAAAGAGATCGGCTTAATCCCGCTCGGGGCATCATTAATACGGATTAATTGGTGCGGCGCCACGAGTAACTTTGGGGTAACGGGCTCATACGCAAATACACTGACCTTTATTATGTGCCTACGTCTGGTTTTGTTTGTTTTGATCTACTCGTAACTGTATAATAACTTTGGTGTTCTTAGAGATTTTGAACTTGTTTATCTAGAACGTATCTAGAAACGCTTTATTAATTACGGCTATATGTACGACTATGTCACACTTCATTAAGTACGGGTATATTTACAACTATATAATAATAGTTTGATATTTTCATAATAGTGATACATTAGCAGTGATGCCTAGTGGTTAAGAAACTCGGCCTCTCGAGGGGTCCGAGGTTCAAATCCCAGGCACGCACCTCTGATTTTTCAAAGTTATGTGCGTATTAGAAATAAATTATCACTTGCTTAAGCGGTGAAGGAAAACATCGTGAGGAAACCTGCATACCTGAGAGATTTATTAAAAAAAAATCTCAAAGGTATATGAAGTCTACCAATACGCACTTGGCCAGCACGGTGAACTATGGCGTAATCCTTTTCGTTCTGAGAGGAGACCCGTGCCCAGTAGTGGGACAGTAATGAGTTGTTGATGATGATGATGATTATAAATTAATAACGTGAATGCAGTGATAATCAAATAGCCTAGTGGTTTGAAAATTGACCATTCAATCGAGGGGTCCATGGTTCGAAACCCGAGCACGTTGAATTTACAAATTAAGTTGTCATTTAAGTAAGAATTAAGTACTTATTAGTGCAGTTTAGTAAATTAGGCACCTATTTTCTGAAATTATTTCAAATTCGATACTTGTTGTCTAAAATAATGTAAACTGATATATTGCGGGTCTGGGAATTCCGTTTGTCTATTATATTGTTACAGGGAAAAATATTAAATATTAATAAAATACTTTTCCTTGTGCGTCACAACAAATTGTCTACCTTATCCACGTAAACTATAAAAAGTAACACTTGAGTGTTCGAGCTTAGTTAAATAGCACTCTATTTAAACGAATCACTAATTTTTTTTGGAAAATTTTCTGTTCTTTAAAAACAGTTCACTTTTATTTGAGTATTATTTTCGTTTGCTTAACCCAAATATTCCACCGGTAAAACGTATCTCAACAATAACGTATTTTATTGCAAAAAAAGTCGTAAATCGCATATCATCGCTCGCCGTAAACGTTCCCAAATTCAATATCTCGTTTCGTTGAAGAGATGTGACGCATAAACGCGAAAATAGTTTTTATTGTTGTTATTTTGCATTCTTCCCGGGAAAATTTCCGATGTGATAACCCGGTTATCTGTTTTAAAAGGAAATACTTAGATATTCGTATATAAAAAAGGTTTCGTACAGAGATTTGTTACTTTTATTTAAATCATAACTAAACAGGTCGGTAACATTGTGTTCTTTTGGTATGTGCATTTTAAGTTACAAAAATATATTTATATTTTAGTAAGTGACCTCGGCCACATATGGACATTAACTACAAAAATCCTAGGAGTCCTAATTGAGTTGAGATCGGCCACAGGTACGTTGCTACCATCGAGGACTAAGATGGAATATGAGAATATATATATCTTCCCCTTATCACACCCTTCAAACCAGATACAGCAGCGCGTAAGTTATAAGGCAGAAATAAATGTGGCGATGACGTCTCTACAGTCGAAAAACATGGTTCGTTTTACTTCTCCTACTATCTAGTAGTAATTAACCATTTTTATTATTCACAGCACACCATCGATAGCAGTCAACCGCCTATAGAAACCATTCTAAAGGTATGTACATTTTTAAATTTATATTCATGTAGCAATAAAAAAGATTTACTATAAAATGTACATTGTACATAAAAAGACAATATTTTTGGTAATGTGTGTACTAACTCGTTATACTTTTGTTCCCCAGGAGATGAAGACTCTTCCTACCCCTTTGTCGGTGATCGCGGCGACACCGCGGAAGGAGCTGGAAAACAAGTTTATCTTCAACCCCTACACTAATAAGGTGAGGTGTTGCGAGGAACTTTGGGTACTTTGATATAGCTGCTACGAAGTTTAGTTTCATATAGGTGATGTGATTCCCGATCGCTGATCTGGACGTTGCTTAAGTTTACAGATCAGTGCCACTTCAATAAAACCAATTAATAATTATGAATCAATCTATCAATTGTTTGCACGTTGTTTCAAGGTTGAAAAAAAAACGGATTGATTGATTATAATCGATTTCATTTATGGCAATAGTGGTAAGAGTCGTCACATGTAGGACTCATAGGAGGTTGATACTGTTTGTTTCATTTCATTAAAACATATATCAACTTCCTAACGATCAATTCAAAATACGTAATAACCATCGAATACGAGTTACATGAAAATTAGTTGAAATATTTATTTATTATAGGTGCAAGAAAACCCCCAATTGGTCAACAACGATCTCAAAACTCCCATCACAAAACCCGGTAAGTCTAGATTACTCTTTACACTAAGTGGTGTCTGTCATCTTGGACTTTTATTAATATTTAAAGATTTTAAACCTTAAAATTAGAACAGTATCCGAGTAACATCCGAGCTTACTTTGATAAAAACGTATTCGTATCGTTTTCCAAGATTTGTAATTTTACAATATTTTGTAATTGTTACGATTTCATAATTTTATTTGATTTAGGTATAGCTGATTTTATATTAATTATTATATTCAAATAAATCGTGAAAATAGTTTTTATTAAAAATTTAGTTGCATCGTTTATGTCTAAGAAATTCAAGACTTGTTTATAATATTAAAATATTCGAACCTATTTAATATTTAGGCATAATACGTACGAAGCGTAAATTTCGACGTATTTCAAAATTGTTATAATTTTATTTCGTTAATCTAACAGTGATTTTATAATTGTAATTCTCGGTCCGAAATGACAGCACTGACAGTTTTATAGCGGCCCGGCGATTTGTTATTATTGTTATTGTTGTTATAAATTGCCTCCGATAAAGTGATAAGGGTACGGTCTGTTGAACGGCGCCAAGGCCGCGGCGGATTGATAAGGTGACTTGCGTTATGTTTGTTGTTGAAGAGTTATATTGCTATTAATGTGCACATTTTTTAATTATTTCGATTATATGTTTATATTATATCGGTGTAGTGATATCTGGTTCTTAATATTTACTGATACGATAGCTGCTTACTAATGCAATCGATTATAGATTGTACAGGTACAAATATCGAACGCTGATGTATGTCATGTGTAAATGTGTGTGCCTGTATGGACGCGCGCTTTTTTGTGTGTGTTGTGTGCGTGATGATATAATGGTATTACATTTTCTAACATGCTTTTTTGTTTCTAAAATCTGATTTAATTTAAACTAACATAGGTATAGTCCACCTAACAGTAAAGGATCAAGGTCGCCGGATATGTGTAATCAATTTAAAATTAGTCCTGTCTGGGATCGACCGCGAATGAGTTGTTGTGTCAATGGAGTAAGTTTGAACATCCCGAGTAACTGCTTTACCACATTCAAACCAGAACACAGAAGCGCTTACAAAACAGTTATTATGTTATGCCACCGTAGTTGCGTACCCTAATGTCACCCTTGAGTTATTGTCTGACTTAATAAGTATTTATCACTAGGTTTTATCTTTCACATTACTTAATATTATAAGAATCGGTTGCGAAACCCGTGCACAATTCGCATCTGACTTAGTTAATCTCAAGAATGCCAATGTTTAAGCATACGAAGCCGCTAATTGGCTCGCATCTCGACCGCCGACGAGTGGACGACGAAAATGAGAATAAAATGAGTGCAATTCCACTCGCTTAGACGAATATGAATGAGGCATGGAGGGAAAGTAATGAGACGTTTGTGGGTGTTTTCTCTTGTTTAGCAGTTCATGGTTTTGATTCCTGTGGAATTTGTTTTCGTTTGTGACGTACGAGTTAGTGTGATCATGCTTATAGAAAACGACCTGACGCTAAAAGCTCTTGAAAGCTTTCATATTTAAACTAGAACAATATTAGAAAGAATTAGATTAAAAAAGGACTTCATAAAAATATATTAATCTTAAGAATGCCAACGTTTAAGCGTACGAAGCCGCTAATTGGCTCGCGTCTCGACCGCCGACAAGTGGACGACGAAAATGAGAATAAAATGAGTGCAATTCCACTCGCTTAGACGAATATGAACGAGGCATGAGGGGAAAGTAATGAGACGTTTGTGGGTGTTTTCTTTTGTTTAGCAGTTCATGGTTTTGATTCCTGTGGAATTTGTTTTAGTTTGTGACGTACGAGTAAGTGTGATCATGCTTATAGAAAACGACCTGACGCTAAAAGCTCTTGAAAGCCTTCATATTTAAACTAGAACAATATTAGAAAGAATTAGATTAAAAAAGGACTTCATAAAAATATATTAATCTTAAGAATGCCAACGTTTAAGAGTACGGAGCCGCTAATTGGCTCGCATCTCGACCGCCGACGAGTGCACGACGAAAATGAGAATGAAATGAGTGCAATTCCACTCGCTTAGACGAATGTGAACGAGGTATGGGGGAAAGTAATGAGACGTTTGCGGGCGGTTTCTTTTGTTTTGCTGTTCTTGATTTTGATTCCTGTGGTATTTGTTTTTTCTTTTCTGTCATCAAAGTAAGTGTTGCGATCATACTCGTAGCAATTAATCGGACGCTAAAAGCTCATGAGATTTATTTAAACTAGAAAATTATTTGAAAGATTTTGATTAAAAACGTCTTTATAAAAATATATTAATCTCAAGAATGCCAACGTTTAAGCGTACGGAGCCGCTAATTGGCTCGCGTCTCGACCGCCGACGAGTGGACGACGAATATGAGAATAAAATGAATGCAATTCCACTCGCTTAGACGAATGTGAACGAGGTATGGGGGAAAAGTAATGAGACGTTTGTGGGTGTTTTCTTTTGTTTAGCTGTTCTTGGTTTTGATTCATGTCGGATTTGTTTTCGTTGGTGTCGTACGAGTAAGTGTAATCTTGCTTATAGTAAACAACCTGACGCTAAAAGCTTATGAAAGCCTTCATATTTAAAGTAGAATAATATTAGAAAGAATTAGATTAAAAAAGGACAACATAAAGATATATTAATCTTAAGCATGCCAACGTTTAAGCGTACGGAGCCGCTAATTGGTTCGCGTCTCGACCGCTGACGAGTGGACGACGAAAATGAGAATAAAATGAGTGAAATCCACTCGCTTAGACGAATGTGAACGAGGTATGGGGGAAAGTAATGAGACGTTTGCGGGCGGTTTCTTTTGTTTTGCTGTTCTTGGTTTTGATTCGTGTGGGATTCGTTTTTCCTTTTCCATCATCAGAGTAAGTGTTGCGATCGTACTTGTAGCAATTAATCGGACGCTAAAAGCTCATGAGATATATTTAAACTAGAAAATTATTTGAAAGAATTTGATTAAAAACGTCTTTATAAAAATATATTAATCTCAAGAATGCCAACGTTTAAGCGTACGGAGCCGCTAATTGGCTCGCATCTCGACCGCCGACGAGTGGACGACGAAAATGAGAATAAAATGAGTGCAATTCCACTCGCTTAGACGAATGTGAACGAGGCATGGGGGAAAGTAATGAGACGGTTGCGAGCGTTTTCTTTTGTTTAGCTGTTCTTGGTTTTGATTCATACGGGATTTGTTTTTTTTTGTGTCATAGGAGTGCGAATACGATTGTAGTAAACAACCTGAGTCTAAGTGCTCAACTCACTTACAATTTTATAACTTCGGCTCTATAAAACAAAGTAGAAATTTTAGATCAAGACTTAAGTACTTAAAAGCTCAATCCGTTTAAATTATTTTTATCTGTTTAATTTATTAGTAAAGTTAAATGTAAACTTTAAAGTAAATAACAATCCGTTTAAACATATTCAAACGTGTTATTTTCATACAAGCGATGTCTAAATAACTGATAAATTTAAGGGCAATTCACTCCCAACGCGGACCGCCGACGCCACCTGTCGGCGACGGGCGCAAATAAATCGCACAGTAAAAAATAAATGAAACGCCATTAAGCGTAGCGCACACACGCAGATGCGATACGTACGTAAAACAAGGGGAAAATATATAATATAACTGATATTATAACGATAAAGTAACTTTACAATATACATAATAATATGTTTAATGTTTTAGTAGAAATATTGGGAATGATAATAGCATAAATCGACAGTTAACAGAGAGTTACATTTACGATACACCGACAGTACCGTTATGTAAATAAATAGTTGTACGATTAAAATTAGGTGATATAACAATTCATTTTATTTATATGCGTATGAAAATAATATGTTTTTATATAAATTACGTGTAAATATTTATAATTAGAAATATGTATGTCTAAAAATATATAACTTTCCAAAAGGTAATAAAATTAACAGCGTGGTAATAATAGAAATAAAAATATAATAAATGACAAAGCAAATTCATTATGCAGTATAAACTTAGAAATATGCAGCAACGATAAATCAAAGTTACAATATTAATTATGATTATGCAATGGGTATGTATAATTGTTGACATGGCTATGGCAGTAAATAATGTTTCTTTTGCGGCCGACCAGAATAGGTTTTCTGAATTACTTCTAGCAAAAATATACATGAAATAAATATTAAGCGGAGCCTACACTGACGTGAACGTGACGATAAACTCATAAAACAAGCGGTCGCGAAAATATACGCGCGCGCAAACTGAATATTAATGGATATCAACTAGTGATGCGACGAATATTCCTTGTGTTAATAATATTCCTTAAGGCGTCGCATATTTCTGGATTTTTCCTCTTAGGGTCTTTATAGAATTAATACATGTTTGTAAAGTGTAAATTAAACTAGTAATAGATTAATATTTTTTTAAGTTCAATAAAAAATAAATCTGCTTTACAAAAATCAAGACACTTGATCAGAATCAGAAAACTTGATTTTTGTAAAGCAGAATTAATTTTTTCACACAATATTTGTAGTTTCTTTCTTAACTTTGCTTTATTATGCAAGTAACTAATATTTACGAAGCAATATTTGTGACATCACTAAAACTGTCCAGACATAGTAGTAGGCGCTGTTTGCACTATCTGAGCCATCTGTTTTAAAGCTTATTCAAAAATAAAGTTCACCATGTTGGAATAAAGTTGAAATCACATTGACTAAATAACAGTAAGGATGCACTCGGATTTCTGTAAGTCCAATGAAATTCAAGCTTTGTTACGTATGTGAGAAGTTGATAATGGATTGTGAGTGTTGAGGTTTCGGTTTACCCTTGAGCCACGAGTCAAGGCAATGCGCTTTTTTAAATCTAACTCCTAACGTTATTCGTTACTGTTAACGGCTTTTTTGCAGCAGTTTATTTTTATAGCAGTTACTTCAAAGTTAAGCGTTAGTTTAATAGCTGTTATTTTTTATTGCTTTAACAGTTGGCTCGAATAGGCTTGTCAAAAACTACTGGGTTTCGTTCCGCTTCGTGACGTTTCGCGATTTGAATATTCAACAACAATTAATTTTATTCCTTTTCGTGCGACTGCCGAATGTTTTTCGAGGCATTCTCATTCTTTGGCACGCCCTATAGCCTAAACAGCTTGACGGATTGTAACACATGAGGTGTCGTTGGATTCGTCTAAATTATGGGAGTGATATAGGATATATTTTAAGCAGTGGTGATTTTTGTTTTAATACTAATTTAAAGAATCACGAGTTCACATTTATATCACATTTGACCTATCGTGTTTTTATGAGTTATGAACTTATGAGTTACATACGACACTTATTAAAGTGTTTTTTTTTTGTCTAGTCGCATTATAGCTTATAATGAGACATAAATTCTTCGTCACGTTCGTCTTTGACAAAACTTCTTAATTAGGGTAAAGTATAATTAATAAATAACTCATATACTAACTGTTCAACGAAATTAGATTGACACTCGATATTTTCAACAATACTCACTTTTTTTAAAAACATCACTAGAGTGCTGTAGACACTGAATAAACCTTAAACGACAAAAAAACGATATTCACAGTGCCCTTTGTCAGATAACCATCGTTATCGCTAAACAAATTCATACTGACTCTGAACGAACCAGTTGAGTTCACAGCGCCATGCAAAAAAAACACTATTTGCCAATTATCCTATCGTACGGGACGGAGCGAAAAAAGGTAGAAAAGCATGGAAAACAATTGTCAGTCAAACGCACGAGTGGTTAGTGGCATGGACGGAGTGACAGAATAGACTTCTAATTTTTTTTAATCGATCTTATGTATAAGGAAATCTGCCTGAATTAATTTAATACTTATTACGAATATTACTTGACGCATAGCTTCACTTACACTGGACATCTTAGAAATTCTAAGATTCTAAGTTTCTAAGTTACTTAGTAATGTCGTAGTCACCTCATTCGGTTGAGCTTGTAAGTTATACTCCATACGAAGTTATTAAGCTACTGCAGATTGATAACTTCACATAGAGATTCCTTTATTAGATAAACAGGCAAGATAAAATAGATAAAAACATTTTTCTTTTTTGTTTATCAAGCGATTTCCTTTTTTTGATATGTTTTGTACATTTTGGCATACGTAAGTATTATTAATAAACAGTTGAAAAAAATAGAAGTTTAAGATATCTAATGGTCGAAATTAAACTACTGGCGAGCTGCTCGTCCATACAATTAGCTATAGTCCGCATAGTAGTCCGCAGTTATCAACGAGATTGCTCCCCAGAGATCGTGTCACTCGCACCTCGCCTCTACGTGATTCTCAATCTGCTACGCAATACCTTATCTAGTAAAATCTTACCAAAATACATAAGGACAATTATTAGAAGAAACGGACAATCAAGAATTGAAGGTGGTAGAACCCTATGTGGTTCGCCTGCGGTGGCACCACCTATACTTACGAGTATTTCTGTCTAGTAACAGCAGGGATTGTGGTTTGAAGGATGTGGTAAGGGAGACATACTTTTCCGAGCCATTCCAGTTTAGTCCTCAGGAGTAGCGGCGCATCTGTGGCCGACTTTAGATAGAAAATTAATTTTATCTGGTATTAATTACAGACGTGCATGGGCGGCACTTGCCACTTGCCATCAGGTGGCTTGCCCGCTTGTCTGCTACTCCTAGATAATATAAAGATAAACAATTTCCGAAAGATAGTATAAATTAAATAGTATATCAAAGGAGATATCGCAAGTAAATTCGAAATTCGCAAAGCGGACCCCGACGGCCCGCGTCACATGCAGACAACTGCGTCTGGTAGTACTAGTGCCTATTGTGTACTCGTAGCAATTTATCCACGATGTCTCCACCGTAGAGTAGGGTTCACAAAAAAGTTGTAGATAATTCAATGTAATAAACTAAATCTATTTAATTTGGAGTTAATGCCATAAGGATTTTAAGACTGTTTACGATAGGAGGATGTTTTATTTCTACCAAGAATTAAATAAATAAAACATAATATTATTTGTTGTCAGAAGTTATCTACAGATAATTTTCTTTCCTACATAACGCATATATAAAACGATACGTATAAAAATATGTGCGTATACTTTTAGCAATTTATCAAATGATATCGCGATACACTAATAATAAATATATTTATTAACTTAGAAAGCTTTAGTAACGTACCTATAGGTACGTTACTAAAGCTTTCTACGGTAACTTAACAATTACTTTAGAATACGTATACAAATCCCGACTACATTGCACTTAAACAAACGTAAGAGCTTTAACAAAACGTAGGCACGTGTAACAGCCCTGCAATCAAGTTTCTGCACAAATAAAAAAAGAACTGTCGATTCGAAATCGTACGTCCGAAAACGTTTCCGTATTGATTGCATATGAACGGAGGAGTATAACGGAGTGGTTATAGTAGATATCTTGCAAAAATGCTGGTTATTCATACATCGCACCGATGTAGATTGAACTTCTGTGCAATCGGAATATAACTATTGACTTGGCACGAGATAAAAATCTCACTTTATGTAGGACTAGCTGACCCGGCAAACTCTGTACCGCCTCAAAATCAATTTATCAAATATATTTCATATAAAATATAGTCTATGTTACTCGTGGATAATGTAGCTTTCGAATGATGAAAGAATTTTTAAAATCGGTCCAGTAGTTTTTGAGCCTATTAATTACAACCAAACAAACAGTTTTCATCTTTATAACATTAGTGTAGACAAGTTATCGCCCTTCTGTTTATATGATTTTTACAAAGCTAATAATGTTTTGACTAAAATTTATTGGTAGAAGTTCGGTATATATTTAATCGGAAGTAGTAGAATCAAAATATAAAAGTCTTATTTTTTAATTTTTTAACCCGTTACTAAGTTAAATGTATTAGTTAAGGGCTAGTGTTGTTAAATTTAAACTAGATATTGCCGCAACATAGATACAGATCATAAATATACTGGGTGTCAATATTATAATAAGAACCGAATATTCTACATTAAAATTTTCTTGTTATCGCAAAATTCAATTAGAATAATCTTTTATGAATTGAAATTGTCAGTGCATATTAGATTTTATGGTTTGGTTTTAGAAGTAATTGGTATTATTATATTAACCAAGTAATCGATATTGTTAATAGGAAATATACACATTTAGGTACACCTACAATATTGTACTACGTCTTTACTTTTATCTGGCTATATTTCAGCGTTCATCTCGATACTTACCAAAGTCAATTGTGTTATAATGCAGCGAATAATTCATATGTATAACATCTATATCATTTGTGTATGTTTTTATAGTTTCAATTCATCAGTTTTACAACCAAACTATTGTCAATACATACAAAGTCGCGAAAGGAAGCAAGTTACCGATTAATAGATGAGACCAATTTCATTGGTCCCGGGAATTTTCACTTTGGACCGACAAAGCCGGGCCGAGCTCGATGAAAATGTCAGCGATTCCTTTAAATTACCGGTTTTTTTAGCGCTAATGTCCTGATTGAAGTGCTCTTATTATTTTCGCTCCGACAAGCAAGGACACCTATAGGTATTCATGGAAATAAATGACCGCCACTCGACCGATGTAATGAAAAGTTCCCGGGTTATCTTCATGAACAAAAAGGTCATATTTTGACATTTCGTCAAATTGAGATAAGTAGACAAGAGGATTGGCCAATATTTATTAAAATCGATACCCAAATAAATATACATTCAGTTTACAAAATCATTGCTTAAATTTAAATAGGTTTTTAGTTTGTGAAGTTATATATAGTACTTTGTAAGAAAATTAATTGCATTTTCATATACATCCAAAAATACTAATAGACCTTCAACATTATTAGTTAGTATGTTAATTAGGAATATCTGAGCATAACTGCCTGGACTTCAAAATGTAGGGACAATAAACACTTATTTTTAAATTGAAACATATCGAATCGTTGTTATAAGTATATAATTTTTGAGAGAATCGACGTGAAAATTCCAGTGTGATCGTAACCTAAGTCCTTGATTGCGAAGTTACGCAAACTCCTAGCCAGCGAGCGAACTTCCACAAAAGCCTTTTTAATTTCATCGATAACCCCAATTTCTTTGCGCGGAAAATCAAAACACAGTTCCAGAAGTTTGGACAATAAAAACCGTGTTTCGTGGTACAATTAGGCTTAAATTGGTGGTTGACGCTCGCAGTAATAATGAGGTTGTTTTCACTAAGTGCCGAGTAACAAGAGAAAAGATAAGTCAAGTGGAAAATGTACGTAAACATTTGGCGAAGTTATTAATTTATTATGTTTAACTAGTATAGTCAAATTTTAATCTTTTCAGTAGTTAACGCACAAACTTGTCTTATTTTATGCGTTAATATATAAAATATACGCCAGGGTGTTTGACGCCAAATATTTGACGTCAGTAACAAAAGTTACACACAACACAAAAAAAAAAGTAGAGCGCCCGCTCGATTGGGTTTCGAATAAATGAACCTCTGGAATTGATTTATTAAACGCCATTGAACCCTGCCCGACGGGGAACAATCGACGAATTGAGCCACTATTTGCTATGAGGACAATAGACAAGATTCTATGCCCTGTGACCTATGAGCGATGTCAGCGAAGGGCTAATGACTCGAGCCATTGAGGGTCCATATGCGTTTGTTAAGGGTTAACGAAGCGATCATAACTCGTGTGGTTTGCAAACAATAACGCCAATTAATACGGATTTGTTATACTTTAAAAGTAATAATTATTAAATAACGTATACATTATAATGTAATGAAGAATATTGCGGCTCGCCACAATTATTTATCCCTATAAATCAAGTTACGTAACGCTTTCGGTATTTGATTGGGTGACCCTTTGAGGCAAATTTTCCAGGGTAGGGTACAGGAATATTCTTAAGATGATTGACTAATCCTTTAGAGGGGCTGCCAACAATTTTTTATCATAGTTACCTTAACAAAAAAGTTACAAACGACTTAAAATATTTCTATGAGGATAAATAGATTCGCGAATGCGTACAGAATAATACTGTGGTCCGTGACCCTTAGTCAGCGAAGGGATCTAATGACTCGAGCCACAGAAGGTCCATTTGCGGTTGTTAACGAAAACCAAAGCCATGGACCGGCGCTCGGACGACGCCCGGTTGTTAATAGCGACGATAAGTTTCACGGCGGCGGCCCGGCTTGGACCGCCCCGGGCGCGGCACCGTCTCGTTCCGAAAAATGGAACGAATTTCCTCTTAGATTAGATTCCGTCGCGAAACCACAAACGACACTTGACACAGATGCTTTTTTAAATGTTGACGACTTTGCAGTTTTATTTAAATTTTAGATTAATATTAAATGAATGCTACTGGTACAACATTTTACTTGCTTTTAAATAGAAAACGAAAAGATATCGTTTGCCTGTTTAAACGATTATTTCAAACTAATTCGTAAGTGAAGATAAGGTAAGGTATAGTTGATTAAACAAATAATAAAAAGGGAAACAAAGTACTTAATGAATTGTGGCTTTTCCCTAATTGAATCCTTGTGGGAACACTGGGCGGCGGACTTCTCGAACGTTCTCATTTATCTGCCACAGTTTAAGGATGAGCTAGGCCACCCAGATTCGTTAATTTCCTCTGTAGCCTTCAACTAGAACTTGTATTTATTCAATAACAAACTCGTCTCGTCTTGTCTGGTCCCGTTCGCTCTTCACGAAGTTTTAATTAATGCGTATAGTTAGTGTTAAACCGTCGGGTCGCTGCTGCCGTGAGATTCACTCGAGTGGGACGCGCCTCGCGATTTTGGAGGCCGAATTCATTAATGTTTTATCTTCCCGTCATTAGGGCGTCAATGCCTATCGTGTTTCTTATTTGTCAAAGTAATTGACCCCGTTCTTCGGCTATTAAATTTCGTCAACTAACAACGTCTTAAACTCTGCAACACTCTTGAACAAGCAATTTTTGATATTTCAGGTACTATAGAGTGCGCATAGAAATAAATACAATTTGTAGATCACAACAGACATCTGAATTTATCTTATTTGCATGGCTGAAGGACATAGTTACCATGCGGACTTTTATCATACCTTATCTGATTCCTAACTGTAAATAGAGTTCAAAGATGACAAATTATTTAGAAGTTCTCGTACAATTTTAGTTTACTTTGAACAACAAATTTAATCGGAAAACTTGTCCAGAAAGGAAAGATGTTAGAGTGTCTTATAAGACAAACTTTTAAATTGAAACGAAAAGCATCTGCGGTCGGTTCGAATCCATATTAAAATAAAATACTTACTCCAATGGCTCGATTTGCAGATAAATAATATATTGGATCGGAGCGAATAGTTCGCGGGGCGAATGCGGGCTCGCCGAGAATTGAGAAGTTGAAGAAAGTAGGATTTTTAACTGCCCTGATTTTTCTTCGTGCTCGTAACGCCAACTCGGTCTCGAGACGGGAAATTGAAGGATCCATTCTCTGTTTGAAAACAACTTTAAAAGACAGACATTACAACGATAGTATTACATCTGGGGTTGAGATCCGATCACGCCTCGGAAGTCTTGCGACCGTTAAATCCAAACGGATTTCCTGATTTTAAGCTTCTACTTAAAATCTTGTTTGGACAAGTTGGAATTGAAATAATTTTCTTATGCAATTTAATATGAGATTTTCCATTTTAGACTTATCGTCTTATAAGAAATGGACCTGGAACTGGAACTCATACTTAGATCATCACACGTACAATCATAATAAATACTTGTACTTTCTTGCTACACTATGTTTGATAAAGTCTACAGCAATTTATTCAAAAGACACCCTTGACAATTACGACCTCAATTTTGTCGCGTGGCTCGTATTTTTCAATTAAATGTTACGTTCAACGTTTTCTTTCGAGGGTCGTTTCGAAGAACCTAATACTAATATTTCAATGGCTACGACTTCATTGTTGTGAGAATCCTGGCAAAGTTCAATTTTAAATTAAAGTTATTTATTTTAATTGACAATGTATTTTATGTTTTGTTATTAGCTGAGTGTCCAAATCTACATGTACATACATTGTTTATAAGTACAAATGTTTGGAATCTCTTACTATTGCCCATCTATCTAACGTTTTACTTACCAGAAATTTGACAATTGATTTAAAACTAGTAATTGACCAAAGATACAAGATATCATGTATTTAAAGTATTTTAAAATGTTTATCAACATGTTTCAAAAGCGCTCCAATTCCATTTATCACTTCCAGCGGTTATCGCCTCTCATCAAATCAAAGGATTCCCATCAACACTGCCACTTGTGTAGCGGTATGATTTGATCTGGCCATGTTTTAAAGTTCGCCAGACCGTTCACTTTCGACTTCAATCGGCTTTGAATCCGGGAACACGCCGTTTCGGGCCATTCACACGCCATCCCCGCCCCCGATATCGCCTCGGATTTCAATAGGGAACGGAGTGAATCCGAAATCGTATCTCAATATGCCAGTTTAATCGCGCAACGCCATCTATTGACTCACGGAGTAAACTTGATGCCACAGTGAAAGGAAACTCGTAGGAATTTATCATAAAATAAAATCTTATCGTCCTCAAGTTATAATATTTTAATGAGTTATTTCATAGTTCATTCACATAAAATATGTACTTAATGGTCTGAATATGTTCTTGTCTTAAATTGGATATTATTGTCACTATATTTACTTAGGAATATTGTTTTTTGTTTAGGAATTATGTTCTTAATACTCTTAATGTTATTTATTTATTTAATGTTATTTTTTCTCTTTTTTACATTTACAAAATCATGATATTCTTTAACATTGTATACGTGTTAAATATTTCAAAATGTTTCACTACAAAATAATTCAAAATTATAATTTAATATTCAAGACGTTATTTCACTTGAACTACTGACTGGATTTATACAATACACGTGGTGTAGGTGGCAGTTAAGGAGGGGGTGAGGGGTGAACCGGGGTGGGTTCGGTACTACGTCTACTACGATACACGAGAACGTCGGTAGTAAGGGGCTATTTGGGGCGGTCGGAGCTCCAGTTTACTACTAATATGGTTACCCTTCTAACTCAGATTTGTGGATCTGTAAACAAATTGTATTGATTGGATAATTGAATTGGATTAAGACAAATTACGTACATAAGTAAAAAAATATCAAATTTCAACTTGAATGGGATTATTTTTTGTTAAATGATAATAGAAGCAATTTTATTTTCAATTGTTTTAATATAAAAATAAGTTATCGATACGTAAAAATTATAAATAATAGGTATAAATCCTCTTTTCTGTTTCTTTTTTATAATTATCACGTAATATTTGCCATATATTGTATTTTTTATTAAAGGAATGTCTAACAATCATTAAAATGTAGTGGTAGTGGTAGGTATTGTAATAACCATTAAATTATATTGGGTATATTGTATGTAGCCTTTTATTATTTTTTAAATAAATCTATATATATAGATATATACAGCTCAATGTTTCGTAGGTATCACGATTAGGTATCACATCATATTTGTTACATGTCCTAGGAATATCGATACAATATATCCACACACTACACCGCTCGTGTTTCGGACGTCGATTTAGATTATTGGCTACGCTGTCCGTCAATGGGGCCGCCGTATAATAGTTTGTTACGCTATGAATTTCCTAATTAATGCCGCCCAACGCAAATATTCCGATGAAAATTTTAATGAAACCATACATTTTGTATTTGTATTTTGGTGGGCGTCGCTGTGTTTGGATCGTGATTAATATTTCGATGTACGCTTTGTATAGAAGTGGATATTCATTGTACTAATTATGATTTAACCCAAAATAGGATAGGATTTTTAGTTCTATTTGAAGTGTTTTTTTAATCATTGTTATCGAAGTTTCTAACAAGTACGAAATCCATGTAATGGTAAATGGCTACTGCCGCCCATAAACATAATACAAAATGAACATCAATCCCCGATGAAATTAGGGATCTATCTAAGGTCAGCCACAAATGCGTTGCTACCCTGATTGATAAGCTGAAAAGTCTAGTGTGAGTAGGTATCCTTTACTAGACCGCACAAAGCAGGACACAACACCGTTATTAGGCAGAAATTGGTGTGGCGGTGATGTTTGATGTCCATATCTAGGTAATCTAGGTCAAGATATAGGTAAACCATTTTCAATACTCCACGTTTCGTTTCTCACCGCTATATATTCAAGGGACTGTTACTGTTTATAGGTAAACTTTACGAGTATCCGGCCGATAATAAAACGTTCCGTTCGGATATAACTTGAACAGATAGAAAGTGTAATCCAAAATGACGGATAGTTCAGTATATATCGTACAATGAATCCTACGTATTTCGACTCTGGTGGCACATCTGCCACGCCTATTTTTACCTTTTGCAATGTTAAGCATTGCTGTGTTCTGATGTTAAGGTGTGCGAAAGAAGACACTCTTAATAAGGTATTCCCTTTTGCTTTTTGGAAGTGGCAACGTCTTAGCATCAGTAGGGTAATTAATCAGCTTAGGTTTGACTTCTATCATTTCTGAAGCTCATGACAGATATCTGCAACTCCATGAGTGCCACTGCCACTACATAACAATTAAATTGCATGCTCGTTTGTTACTACTGAATATATCATTAAATGTATACGTTTCGATATCGAATAGTATATCCTATATATAACGAGATTTAGGGCTAGAAAAGAAAGCCGCCATTCTAAATTACAACCCTTATTGAACCGAGTAATACTTACAGGTATTATATATACCCTATAGTCCTGTATCGTGCCGTATTGTGGATTTTATTCGCCCTCTTTTCATTCTCCAAATCTAGGCTAGCGCTTGATTTATGTAGCTTTTCTGTGAGCGCGGTTTACTGAGCACCTTTTGTACCGGAGGTATGTGTTATGTTTTCGCGAATGACAATGTTATTTATTAAAGTTATGAACGTATTAATATTACAGACTGAGTAAGTAAATAGATATCTTATTCGTTGTATTTATATAAGATGATATCGGTATGTGAATATTGTTTGTGTGATAAGCTTGGTTTAGATAACACAACAAGTGGCAATAAGTGTGGCGGTGGTGGTTGTTAAAGTTGGTCCACAAATCTACCACCTTCACAAACCTTCCAGAATTTATT
Organism: Epargyreus clarus clarus; assembly: GCA_014595695.2. Classification (NCBI taxonomy): domain Eukaryota; kingdom Metazoa; phylum Arthropoda; class Insecta; order Lepidoptera; family Hesperiidae; genus Epargyreus; species Epargyreus clarus. The sequence continues at coordinate 853,991 of JACTTY020000086.1, read as the reverse complement.
ACAAGCTGGCATTTGACTTTAGTAAGTGATCGACTAGAAAAAGCAAATGTTTGTGTAACAAACAAACATTTGTGTTAGTTGGACAAAACAAGACCGAATTTTTGACGACTTGAGAACTGTTTATTGCTCAGTATTATATGTTATAGTGACACGATTTATTGTTTTAGGTTTCTGTTTTTTCGGATGATTTTATTTGGCATTTCTAGTAGTGTCTGACTGGGCCTTGGGTATCTTTATGCGAGCTTCGTGACTCAACTGCGTAGTGGTCCCGCGATAAGTTCTGCGGTGCCGTTACTCTTTGTTTCGAACGCTCTAATGTTTTTCCATGTCTAGGTTAGTTAGAGTGGTATTCATTCAAGCTCTTTCCCATGACCGGTCTCATGTACTGTTCTCTCGTAGATACCTTGGACGTTAAGTCTATAATACATTCGGGCATGAAATCAGTTCAACTGGAAAGATGAAAAATCAAAATATCAAATATCAAAATATAGGCAATTAGTTTTGCATAGTTACATAACTTTTGATGTTTGTAAACATATTAATTCATTTACATATCTGAATAGTTTTAGTATATTATTTTACTTACGTACTTGGTGACGCTCTGTGACTATTATTTTTTTATATGGATTATATTTTTATAAGTATAAGTTGGTTTGATAACAAGACGGATAGGTACAAATTATACCTAACTCTATACTAACAGAAATGTGAAGTACATAATAGCGAAGAAATTCCGCAAACTCCAATTAGTTCACGTCTGCTTATTTCAAGCAATCATATTACAAATCAAATTGGAATATAATTATACATAACATCACCCTGAGACTATGGCGGATGTGTTATCGGTTAACTGAGTCGAATATGTGGGGATATTGTGATCATTACGAGCCGGGTCACGTAGGCGGGACGATGTGCCCCGAATGGGATGTCGGGGACAGCCGTCACGCTGATCACTCGATTACGATGTACGCGGTTGGTGCCTCCGTGTTGTGTTGCGGCTAAGTGCCTCTGGCTTATTGCTTGAAGGCCTAGTGACTTATAGAACATGGCGATATGGCTTGTCTACTTAATAAATATCGAACATAGTATTTTTGGAGAATAACTTGCAGCTTAACAGGTGGATGCCGGGTTAAGTTGTGCGTTATCTTCTAGAATGTGCACAACCTTTTATACCCATAAAAGCATGTGCATTGTGCATAGGATTCCCTTATATGTCGCAGGAGGGCACTAAAAGGGCAACTGGGAATATTAATTGATAAAGAAAGCTTGTTGTGAAAAAATATTAAGTTCTCATAGGGATTTATATCTCATTAAATGTGAGAATAATTCATCATTATAAGAATCAATATCGTCTAATTAATTCTCTAATCTAACGAAATTCCTGAACTGTTACGATCTGAAAAGTTTACCAAAGAAGTTGAGATTAAGTAATAGACCGTGACATACATAATGATAAGATAAGTTGGGATCAAAAAGGATCTTTGGTTGTCCTCTTTGCTTGGGTTAATTGGAGCGACGCGGTCCATTCGCTGGTAATCATTCAATTGAATAAGTGTATAATTACTCATACAGTAATACTTACGCTGAAATCCTATAAATATTACGCCCTAATGCTTTTTATTTAAATTGAAAATGCCATATGAACCAACCACAATAAATCTGTATCCTATTCTATGAGCGCAAAAAATACTTTAATCCTTCTAACGGATGTGATACAAAAGTAATCTTAAAGAGTAACAGCTTCGTAAATACAATGCAAATCAAGTTCTCAACATAAGGAGGTATGGGCATTATTCGCTCGAAAGGTGACTGGTTCATATTACAGGAGTTTCGGTTTTCAGTGGAGCTGAACGGTGATTTTAGGGTTGCTAGGATCAAACAGAAAAGTCAGAGTCATTTATCGGCATTAGATTTAATCCGGCAGATAATCTGGATAATCCGAATACACCTACAAACCTTTTCTCATCATCATATTTATCGTGATAAATACTTTTTTATTTGCGTCTGTTACTTTGATATGCCTTATTTTTATAGTTAAGCAGTCAAACGTAAATGTCTTCAATTAATTAATAGGTACATGACGTCATTAACACAAATTTGTTAACAGTAACATAAATGAATTTAAATTGAATTATTTAATTATAGATATCCGGTGAAGCCGGAAATCGGCAACCCTTGTCGCGTCTCGGAACTGAAGGCGCCGCACTTCCCGTTTCCGACTCAAGGGCTGATTTTTTTTTCTCTCCCCCCTCCCCATTCTTCATCCGAGTTTGTCGTCGCGATTCTTTTCGGACGAATTTTCCGTTGCGGTATTTTACTGCAGTTTAAACTTTTAACGCACCTCGACTTCCCCCCTTTCGCGCTAAACGGAATTTTAAAAACCTGTTTAAAATTTGCCCGAGCGGAATTTTCGGACGTGCTAATACGTCGTCAGCCTTCCGTGAATCCCGGAAGCGGGTTATAGGGAATTCTGTTAGCCCGATGAAATTTTGCGGTTGTTTAGCTCTTCATATAGAAAATTTAAATTCATTTAACGAACGAGCGAACTCAAAAAGAAATAGAATTATCAGTTCAAGTGTTATTTCTCATTTTTTGGAAATGTTCCAAATTCTATCTGGTGTCAATTATTGAACATTACACCCTTTTTAAGTTAGTTTAGTTACCATGACCGTAAATCAAGTTGACTTAGAAAATATATTGTTATAATTATTTCACGTACAAACAACAAAAAATTACAATTGAAACCAGGTGTTCATCCCAAACACACTAATTAATTGACGTACAATTAAAGGAGTCATTCGTCAAAACAAAGGGAGCCGATGTTTATTAAATACCTTACTAACTACCTGATAAGTTTAATATCATCTGCTTCACCAACCTGTTGCTTAGAGTTTACAATTGGATATTCGAATGTTCGTCTGAAATGTAAACATTTGACGTCAGAGCCGGATTTTGAGGTCTGCGGAGGACCCAGAGCATCGACGGAGCGGAGGGAGGCCTCTAATTATTTTCCGTATAAAAGGAACTTTTTCGTCAAGTCTTTGAAATAATTGTGGACAAAAATATCACATTTCATCAAAAATATAGTAATTAGTTAAGTACAAAGTATTTTCGCTAAAAAGTGAAAAAAATCCGTTTGGAAACGTTGCAGACCTGTGAAATTTGTATATGGTTTTCTTCTATTATAGAGGTCCCGCTCTTGTGCAGGCCTCGGAGCAGTAGTACCTCATAACCTCCCGCAAATCCGACCCTGTTTGACATACAATTAGAGGAGTCATCCGCCAATAAAAAGCGACCCGACACCCACACGAAACAGCCGGATACCCTTTTTCCGCTGCATCCTCGCTAATTATCCCCGCGTAATCACACTAATTAACCGCACGCAACGACTTCCGCGAAGGTATGCCTATCGGTATCGACCACGCGGCTGTATCTGAGAGATGTGTGAAATCAAACTCATCTTGAAGGTCTTGAAGTCATGTAATAATATAGTCACATAAACGGTACAGAGTAACGATATAACAATTATACGTAAGTAAGTTCACACTAGTGATTAGAAGTATTATAACTACACAAGTATCTCCGTTATTCGACTGCTCTTGCTGAAGTCTCCGACCAGAATGTCGCTCTCTGTTAATTCGAGCGCCGCCAAGGTGTCGTCCCCACTTCACCTACCCGCATCTGTTTTTAAACTGTAGTATCAAATGAGTCACTTATTACTTTAATGTAACGTTATAAAAATGTGATATCGTTAATATCCAAGCTTCTTATTAACGACGATAACATTCGGCCGTCCTGCTCACACGTTCGTCCTCGATCGTGTATGGTCTGATGCAAGAGCTGCAAAAGAAAACCAGTTGTTTAATGCCTAAGTCCAGAAGAGTTACACATTTTCTTGTAATACCGACTCGCACGTAAGAGGCCCGAACTGTTTATCAAAAACATGGCTTAAACTCTACGCATTTTCTTGCAATACCGACTCGCATGTAAAAAGCCCGAACTGTTGATCCGCACCAAGGCTTAAACTAGGTGATGTTCATATAGAATCACACTAGTTGTGTATTACCTAGGTTATAAATCTGCCCCAACAGTGTTCACCACGGATTTCTGTTGCAGGCATAGTTCATAAGGACTCTTTACATAAATGTCATATGCGCGACAGGTATTGAAGCGAATGCATTAGACCATTGTTAAATAATAAAACACACGGTTATAACTAGGTGATGTTCATATAGGATCACTCTAGTCATGTATCACCGCAGTTTTTATACCTTGTTTACGATAACATTCGGCCAGTGCTCAACTCAAATTTACTCTAAAAATGCAATATTCACTCAATGTAATACATCCACCCAACATACATACATACATACACCCAACCATATGCATCACCAAGAGACACCCGCGAACATTACACTGCTCGAGGCATCTGCACTAATCCATCTTAACTACAGATAAATAAAAATCAAACTAAAAAAGTTTCCTACACCTACAGTAATGACAACATCTAGCTGCCCACTTTACTTATGTCTGGATTCTAAGTCCAATAGTTAAATCTCCAACAACTATTGATTCGATAAAGTTACGCATCAGAATAACGACGTTAATCTTATTAGTCCATTTCGGAATGCTCAACAACCTGTTCAATAACTGTTATACTGATAGATAGATAGATCTATAGTTGGCCACTAAATGAATCTGTGCGACTCAAAATACTATTATAAAATTATTTTATTACTACTTAGTACTTCTTTTAATTATTACAATGTTATTTTATACAAATAGTTGCCTTTCCAATGTACGTCTTTTATCAACTGATGAAGCAGTATCAAAATAATAATATATCGTGAATATTTGAAATGAATGATATCAAAGTTAAAGACTAAATAATGGTAAACAAACCATGAATTTCACACAATATAACACGTATAAGTTGTATGAACCCAATTTTTTTACGTTATTTATCACAAATTCAAATTATTTCTTTCAAAATAGGGCCACATAACCCACTTTTGAAAGTCAGAAAGAAATTTCATTACATTAAATTGAATTTATATTCAGTTATAATAATACATACTATTACATGAATTTCAAAATTTAATTAACAAAGCAAAGGACCCATGCGTTCACGTCAGCGACATACTTGTCAATTGTGTATGGCTTAACTACTTAACTTTTTTTTTTATTATTTCACCAAAAGTTTTAAATTAAGATTCCCATAAGGAAGTTATAGTTTGGGCTATTTTACTGTAAAAGTTATGCATTATACTAAGGAAGATTTGCTAGACTTTACGCAAACGTCGTTTTTTAAAAAAAATAATCAAATAATGTTATGGAAAGAATAAACACATTAAAATGGTCCGTTAATCTAAACGGAGTTTAAACAGACCTTGTCTTACATTGAGTTCCTCGGAAGCGGATTTTTTTTTCCGTAGGTAGTTATCAAACGGATAGTGTTATTGAATACACACTCGTAAACTACCTACCAAGAAAAATGACTTCAGAAACCGGCCATTATTTAACTATACTTATTTGTGTCTACAACTGATAAAAGATTTTTTTTAAACACGCTTTTATTTTTGCCACGCTTTTATTAACTTGACCTGTATGTATGTACCGGAATATTTGAATTCGATTTTTACCTACTTTGAACGGTCAGATTTATTAAAAAATTTTGAAATACTTATGACATGACATGATTTTAATAATCTTGTCCGATTCTAATTTTGTCTCATCACGATCGTCAGATTTAAAACTATAACTGTTTTACATAACATGTGGCTCCTTATCAATCACAACCTAAAATTTCTATGACCTGAAAAAGGTCTATTAAAGTTGATCATGATTTTATACCAGCCAGCCAAACAAACAGTTAGTCAAACTATCTTATGATACACCTTATTACCGAACAATTCATATTTATTATATATATTTCAAACGCCTCGGCTTCACCTGACTTTTATATAGTTTGTAATAAAAATTATATTAGTGCGTAATATCTGTATAGATTATATTAATATAATATGTATCATTTACAACCAACACTCTCAAGGAGATGCTCGATGTTTCTATAGAGAAAACCTAGACATGACGCAATTGTGAACCGTATGAAATTTATATGAAAAGTAAATTATTGTATAAGAAAATCCCATCGAAATGTACCTATGCTTTTATTTGATTACATTATTATTCATTTGGCTATGATATACATATAATAAGAATGAAATCTTGACGTGTTTACATCGAATATATTTGAAAAAGAAAAATTGTCTGTCGGTTTGTATGTTTGAAAATGCATTAAAACCAAAACTACGAAGTTGATGTCAAAAGTATACATTTTTTTTTTAAAACATTACATGACCAGGTAATGGAGAATTCCAAATTACTAACGTACTCCGTGATCTTGACAGAGGGCATTGTATAATTCAAATTATATTTTGAATCCACATGAACAAAGTCGCAGGCAAGACTCGTTTTAAAAATGCAATTCAAATTATATTTTGAATCCACATTAACAAAGTCGCAGGCAAGACTCGTTTTAAAAATGCAATTCAAATTATATTCTGACTCCACATGAACAAAGTCGCAGGCAAGACTCATTTTAAATATGGTATACAAGAGACTATCTAAATTTATGTAGGCTTCAGTGACCGTTTCTCACTTAATACGTATAATAACTTAATTGCTGTAACTTGTAAATAGAACTAAGCTCAAGTTATAAAAGCATCAATTTATTATTATTATTATTATTATTATTTTACTTAAAATAATTTATTCTCAATCCCATACAAAGTGGATCCCGTTTATCATTTCGTAAATGGCTCACATAATTGATAATATCGATAGTCTAAGCGTCTCAACGTTTAAGGTACAAACTTCATTTACCAGTATTTGATAGTGCCCAATTTTCAAACCAAAAGGACGTGTAATGTGTCAAATTCAAATTGAAATTTAAAGATTTAAAATTACGAGATGTAAAGAAATATTAATACAAAACGAAACGTTGCATACTAAATTTAAAACAGACATTTAATATTATGTATAAGTGAGTCAGTCAGAAGTAGAATGGGAGATAAGAGAGATATTTTTATATATAATATTCCAAAGACCGCTGCGCATAAGTTTCTCAGTTTTCTTATAGATCATTAACTAATGTGCATTTATACTTTATGGGAGTCAAAACACAGTAGTACACAGTACTGCGTGAATTCGCCTAGAATTGATGGAAATCTAATTTTGGTAACGTACGTATGCTTCTTTCATAACAATTACGTATCAAGTATATGAAATCAAAAGGAAACTTTCATTGATTTATAAAATGAAAATGTGAACAATGTAGATGTGAATGCAAGTTTATTTTTAAATATAGTCAATTAATATCCAAAAAAAAAAAAAACAATAAACCTTAAACTCATTTACCATTTCCCTCCTGTGTACACTCAGCCACTCAATACCGTGGTCGTGATACTTTTTTGCAGGCAGTTAAATATGTACCACGTAGATATTATACATTTCTGTACAATTATGAATAATCAAAATTTTGCAACTTAATAAACGTGTCACTTATATCAAGTAGGTATACTGTACTCTGTAACTGCGTTTGTTGCTACCGCATAGTCCCTTCCATACAATAATAACAAACGCATATATGTAAACCCCGTTTGAAACATTAAAAGTTATCAAAAATAAATTCAAATCTAACCTGTATGCAATTTCTGGCGTACATTAGCCTATATTAACAACCATTAGGTTCCCATATCTATAAAGCCTGACATTTAAGATTAAAGATCCTTAAAATATTTTCATAAGTACGTGTATTTCTATATATTTCAAAGTAGGTGTAACTTTAGAACAATTAGGATTTACTTTTTACACCACAGAATTTAACCAAATGGACAGATTTACCACAAGAACTGCCTTGCAAAATTACTTTTAGACACTTCTTCACAGAAAATGCACTTATTTTGAAGTAAACACCTCAGTTTACAATGTTAACAAGTAATTTGATAAGAGTAAAGTTTGTTCACAAAATTTAAGTATATCATTTTCAGAGGGTATTAACATTTCATTGAATTACTAGTCTCAATCTATCCATTTTCTTAATTCAAATGAGTTTTCCCTTACATCAACGACATTTATCTACCCCCATTTTTACTTATTCTACCAAGATGAATTCACATATGACATAATAATGTTTTAACTCACGGTTTTTATTCCTGTGTCAAGTATGTTCGTACTTACGAATCGCCGTCCATGATTGTGAGCTGGTTCTTGTACACTTCTGATGAAATCAAACTCATCTTGAAGGTCTTGAAGTCATGTAATAATATAGTCACATAAACGGTACAGAGTAACGATATAACAATTATACGTAAGTAAGTTCACACTAGTGATTAGAAGTATTATAACTACACAAGTATCTCCGTTATTCGACTGCTCTTGCTGAAGTCTCCGACCAGAATGTCGCTCTCTGTTAATTCGAGCGCCGCCAAGGTGTCGTCCCCACTTCACCTACCCGCATCTGTTTTTAAACTGTAGTATCAAATGAGTCACTTATTACTTTAATGTAACGTTATAAAAATGTGATATCGTTAATATCCAAGCTTCTTATTAACGACGATAACATGTGTGTGTGTTTTTTTGTGTTTGGATCGATTAATGCGAACCGGCTATGATACTTGCAACATTGTACTTAGAGTATATTTTTTTAGCATTTCCATACTATATTTTTACTTGTGGTACTTTCGGTATTGGTCAGTTCGGTTTCCCATATTAATCTATAAGCTGTAAGGAATGGCGAATGACATATAATTAAAGTACAATAAATAAATTAAAGTTTTTTTAATGTAGTTTTAATTTGTTTTGAATGTAGGTTTAGAGCAAAAACCTACATAATAAATACTTCTCTATATAAATTTTAATTAATAACTATTATATTAAGATTTAGACATACATAACGATATATTTGGGATCATAGGAGGGTTATAAGTCACAATGCAATTTACCTCGGAAATAGCGACTTCATTTAAGTTTAAAAAACTTGTGAAATATCGTTTAAAAATATTACAATAGCTTTAACGACCTACATAAAGTCATTCTACGATCCTTAAACTTGTTTGCTGATAAGCAATAACATAGATATTTTAAAAATTCAACACGCAAACTCAAGGACGTCTCGGCGGTAACGAGTTTCAACAAAGCACTGTAATTATATCCCTCAAATTTATACTAAACAAACTTCGCAATAGTCCTTGACTGAACTAAATACACACATACATTAGCAAATACAAATCACGAATAAAATTAACATTTCCCTTTACTTTAGTAACTCTTACATTAGTTTCCAATAGTGCCCTTTGTCCGAGCACTCGAAGGAGTAAACCCTAAACCGCCGGGAGTCGGGACGGCCCTTCGAGTAAAGTACACGTGCCCTATTTAGTTACTTGTAAGTCATCTTGTGACTCGAATTCAAATCGATACGACCTCGTCTCGTAAGCCCCTTTTCCCACGACAAACCCCTCGCTTGTACCGTAATAAATTATATTTCTATACGCGACAGTATTAGGTAAGTTTCTTTTGAACCCTCTCACTAGAAATTCCTGACTATACTTGATAGACTAATGCTAAACCTGTTCAAACTTTGACTAAAACTTTTGGGATTAATTCCGTAGTTTCGATGTTATTTTAAAGAACTATTCAATGTTTGTCTGTACGTTCTAAATTTGATTAAAATTGAGATAAGATTTTGATAAAACTATTTAAGTAGCACTATTTTTGATTAAATTACATCATATCAAAAACATACTACGAATAAATTGCAAATTAAGTACGCACCTCGCAAAGTTCGCATACAACGTACACAAAGTTTAAATTTGGTCGGTTAACATCAACCCCTTATAGTATAATCGGCGCAATCCGACCAAGTTAAGTTACTAACTATTTGCTCGTTGGCTCGATTTTAGACGGTATTTCATTTTATTACCCGTAGAGTTTCCGCGCACGATCCCCGCTCGGTTTGGGTGTACGGTTTTTCAATTTTCCCACAGAAATCTTTAATATTTTCTGAGTAAAAAGTTACTTGTTACTTTCTTTAACTTTTATCTCTATTTGTTTGAATGTTTCGTAACAATCGATTCAGTGATTTGTAAATTTAGCTCGTAATACAAATAAAAAGATAGAATAAATAATGTTAAAACTCCCTATCTCTGAGTCTGGCCAGTGTTCGAACCAGGAATTCTCTGCGTGCCAGATAATTGTACCTTTGACTATTTTAGAGTTTCGTATTTGTTACTTTTAATTTGGTGTTTAATAAAAGATTTTGTATTGTATTGTATAGTGTATGATGACCGTTGTGAGCTTCTAAGGAGTCATGTCATGTTTATTCATGTCAATCCAGCTGGTTTTGTATTTTTTATAAATATAAGGGTTAAAGCTAAACCTGTCACAGTTAGATGTACTCTCATTAGAGAGGATGTCGATCGGGCGCGGTGCGGGGTGGTATTAATTTTGGGGTAGAGATGGCCCGCCGTGACGTGGGTATTCATACGAAACCGCCCCCTCCGCACGTGAGGGTTGATAATAATGTGGATCGAGATTTGTTGCTAATTTACTAAGTTTTCGTTATACGGTTTATTGTAATAGTAATTAAGGGTTAAAGGAATAGAAGGACTATTACGTTTTTATTTCTAATAGTACTTTTAGGATAGGATAGAATTAGAGTATTTTATTTTTATTTAAAGCAATATGGCACTTTTATACATGTAAAGTACAATGTATTAACTGTTTTCTTTAACACATAAAATTAATAAACCAGAAATCTAATTCTTTGTAGGTTAATGTTTAATATTATTTTATTAACTTTAGTTTTAAATAACTTTAGAATTATTTACATGAAATGTGTGCCAAAAATATTTAATGTCGTTAAATCATTTTAAGACACTTCAAAACCAGCCGTAAAATAAAGTTCAAATGTGAATTAAAATTCGAAAATTCCCGTGCTCACACATCAAAACATTCCGCCACGATTCCGTTTTGAAAAAAATAAGTCAAAAAGAAAACTTCGTCAATGGCTTTCGTCGGCTCGAAACAAGACCAATTAAAATTCGTATTCTCAAACGTACTGAAATATGATTAAATCTATGCAAATATACGAAATGGAAGTTAATGTGTCTGTTTGTAATACTTTGTAATTTCAATGTGTTATGCATTTATAATATGCATTTTTAAACGTATTTCTTTATTTTTGCGATAACAAACTTAAAATACAATCGGTAAATTTTGTTTTTTTTAGTATATAAAGTGTTAAAACTCTAAGTGGTATATGTCTATTTTTATTTGTCTTGTAAGGCAAACACTTAAATATAGTAGCAAGATATCTGTAATCGAACTCAGATGTGGCTTGTATTTTGACTTTATAAACATTGTCCAAGAGTTGTCACTGATCTAAAATATCTCGAGATAGCTGTAGACAGAAATCGTATATGTACGCGAACCGAACCGCGCGCTTAAGTTTGTCTTACACAAACATTTGCACGTAGGTTGCACTCGCCAAAAATTCCATAAGTCGACGTCCCGACAACGAGAGGCAAATTGTCAATTAAAATGTTTCCATGAGCGCAAACGATAAACGCTTACATAATTAGTGTGCGATTGGCTTGTTATTCTTGCGTATGAAAATATTCACCGCAACACAACACGCCTCGTTCTTGTTGTTGTTCCATAATTATTCATGTGACAATACCGTCACTTGTTGTGTCTGCTAATAAGCAATGAAATGTGCTATTTTTCTAAAGTTTAATTTGTTAATGAATAAAAAAATGGATCGCCTTGCTTGTGGTTATTGTATTTACGCGGTTTATGTGGTGTTTTTTTTTTATCATGAAGATCGACTTTTCGCTCTATTGTTGTATTTGCAAAGTTTCAAGAACGACATGTGTGACAATGTAATCTTAGTCCACGCTCTTTAGATTGAAACATGACAATACTTATTTGTCCATTGGATAACTTTTCAACTCTATTCTATATTGCTATGCATGTTTGCCATACACTTAAATAAAAAATGTTATGGGTGAACAACTCTTATCACTTAGGTGTATGAAAAATTAGACCTACTGAATATGTATATAAAATTTGGTGAAAATCGTAAAAGCCGTTTCGGAGGAGTACGGTAACTAACATTATGACACGAGAATTTAATATATAAGATAAAGGTCAAATCCACAAAAAATCCTATATCTGTCTTGTGATTAATCCATAACAAATTCAATATTGGACATTTTTGGTATACACCAAGATCTTAACTTTGACTTTGACTTAATTTGAGTTACTTTTAATATTGTAACTATTGGAAAACTGGCGTAAACAGAAGTTTCTCGCGGTAATAACGTGAATTAGGAAACGCAATAGGAACCTTATTTAGAATGTGTTAACACCCGAAGCCCGATAAGTATCGTGCCGTCGGCTCTCGGTAAATTTCCCGCTACGGTTGGTGTGGGGTCGTGTAAACTTTGTAAATTAACAAGTGCTTTGTTATGTAAACTGTTGCGTTCGAGCTTATTAACTTCTTATGTTTGAAATATTAATTATGAGGAATTATTAATAACTATAACTTTGTTGGTGCTTTTTCTCCGAATGATACGTTGCTGTGGCTTTTTTGATATTACGGTTAGAAAGTCGTCGATTTGGTACCCGCTATAACGTAAAAAATGAGACAAAGGAAATCTCCATTCCCTACGAATTCCAGAATATAGTTCGGAGAACTAACAGTATGGCACTCGTATAACAGACCTTTTTAAGACAACGAGTTCCTAACTTCCTACCCAACCCAAAGGTACTGCCTTGTGGTAGGTTTCTTCTGTGTTTATCTTTAATACTTCCATACACCTCAAAATATTGTATTCTTTATGATATTGTAATATTTTAACAATGAGCTGTTCTTTGATACTAATAGTTTATTCAAATCTAATAATTAATCATATTTTTTGCGGTAAGACGATTAATGTTTGACCGTAGCAATTTTAACACGAAGTGGTGTCGTAAAAAATACAAAGCTCACAATCGATGAGGAAAAACCGCAAAATAACGTACTTCTTTTGTATACGCTATTACTGGTAATTTCCATTTTATGCCTTGTATCTTTAAGTCATTCTTCACTAGTCGGAGAACCCTTTGTTCAGGAAATTATTTGATCGGTCACACTATTCTAATTAGTTTGACAAAAAAATATTCCTTTAGTAGTGTTGTGTTATGTTTATTTTTTAAATTTTCCTGTATTTTCCCGTATTCTTTCCAATTTTCCTGTATTTTCCCAGGCTCAAAGTCCTTCATGTTACGTACACAAATAACCTACATAGCCTACTATCCGTTCAAAATTTATAGACCACCTGTCTATTTTTATATCTTCATATTTATAATAGATTTTCATTGTCTTTCAATATTTTATGGCACTATTTTCATGAGGTCGTCAATCTTTTGCGTTTCCAAATTGACCTGACGTTACGATGTCGCTGACTTCGGCGTCTGCGTAATAAAATTTTGCTCTTAATACATTTTGTTCGAGCGATTTCGTCCGAAGTTCATTCCTCTTAGTTTTACTGGTATAACGATCGAAGGTGAAAATTCATAACTATACTTCATATTACACTTGTCTTCATAGACAACACTAGGTGAATGCACTTGAAGAGCTTTTAATTTCTGCGGGAAATCTGTAGTGCTCGGTAAATATATAAATTACATTGGTAAATACTGTGTGTTGACTTGTGACTCTTGAAAATCAAAATTTGGAAGAAGAAACACTCTATTGGCTTTGCTCGCATTATGCATTTGTTAAACTGTGAATTTCCGGAATTGTAGAAAATACACATCAACATTAATTTATGTTACTCACAAAAGTTATTTATTCGTTTCATATTTGTCATTTTGAATTAGCGAATGAATTCTCTGCAATTTATTGTTGACCCAGAAATGTATGCCATCGCAAAAATGTTCGCGAATTCTGTTCTACTTATATGCTATTATTATCGAAATATTAGATTCATTTTCATGTACATTTTTATTGTATATACTGGTATTTTTATTCGGTGTTTATTTAGGTAAAGGGTAGATATAGTACATAACCCTGAATTTACTCAAAAGGTAATTTGAGCTTTGAATATAAAACACACATAAATTATATCTTTTAATATAAATGAGATTACATATTGCAAGCAATTTAAAGGCCCATCTGTATAATTTACAATACGCGAACGGAAGGTGGCCATTCATTTGGTGGGCACGTGAGTCCGAAACAGGTGGGTAACAGGTGTTCTCGCGTTCTTAGATCGACCGTTTGGATTACGAGTGGAAACCTCCCACTCCTGACGACTTAATGTGCTCAAAATATCAGGGATGATTGCTTTTGTCCGAATAAAAATGCTGATATTGAACTGTAATGTTATTCTTGTGTGAAAAATAAGGAAATTGAGCTCGGGAGTATCTATGTCGATAGGAAAACATATCAAAAATACTAATCTTGGATGCTAGAGATATGATATTAAATAGATGAATAAATTGATAATGTTATTTTTGATGATTAAGTTATTTACAGTAAGCAAAAGCTGAATACTGTAGGCGTTTGGCTTTGATAAGCATGCTGTATAATGGTCCGTCACCTTCTTGGATATTTATATTTTAAACAATTGAATGAGGTATCAAAGGAGCGTGCAGTCCACTTGATAGTAACTGGTAACTACCGCTTATGGACATGCATAACCAACTCCAGGTAAAAAAAGGAATTCTACCTGAATTTGGTCATGGATTAAAACTCCTGAGCACTAAGATGGTCACCTCATTATGTAAGTCAACCCGCATTCATAACCCTTCCACCGAAACGCAAAAACGACAACGAGGGATGGCAGTGGTACCTCCTTAGTTGAACTGTTCTACCGCCTTTCACAATTCATTTGCGGGAAAAGTACCACATTTAATCATGCATTTGTATCGCCACTCGCTCGACATACCCTGATCCTTACTCACACAACCTGACCTTCTCTTTATCGAGAGTAACATTTAAAAAAGAAACTGGAACGACTTTCCTTTCTTAAAGAAATTTATTGCCAAAGTGCTGAATGTCATCGTAATCCTCCGTCAAGTTGCATTAATTGCCTTTATTTTACGAGCACGATCCAAGCCTCACATCTGTCCTGCGAGGGTTTCACTGGCTCATAAAAGGTCTCACGGTGAAAGTATTGCCCGATTAGACTCGAAATGTTTTATTTTCACTTTGTGCAAGCTACTAAGCTTCACTTTGTACACCTGTGATGTATTTATAGTGTATTCTTTGGATTTAACGACATGTTATTCTGTTTATCAGTTGAATCTCTCTTTTTTTTAAAATTTAGTAGTTGCTTTCTATTTTTGAAGTCAACCTTGTCTATATAGTTCCTTAGTGTTTTAATGATATTGTAAACTTTACTTTCATTGGTTTTGCAAATGTAAGAGGTGTGAATAACTTATATGTACCATGTCATAGCTTGGATTTTATATTTCGCTTTTGAAAAACGTTAACCATTTTCTTTATGGTTGAATGATAATAATATAGAATGTGTGAATACAAAACATGTATGATACAGATCAAGAATGGCAATCTTCTTCTTTTTTTGTTGATATTACATGCGATCGAGATGTATTTCTAGAATGCCAGCAGCGTCTTTTTGTGAATTGTAATCACCTAATAATTTTATGATTAAGAACATCCAATCGGCCGTGACAATTGGCAAAAACCCCACGACTAACCTCTGGCACTCAATACCCAGCAACAGCGCTTTTCGTGGCTAAGTTAGCCACGACAACGGTATTTTATCCGTTAACAAATACCAGGGTATTTCTGTATACATCTAGAAATATCCCCCCATTCTTGTTAACCAAAGTACTTATTAAAGTGTACAAGATGTTACTACAACGGTTTATGCTCGATTTAGGACGCGTTCCGGAATTAGATCGGGTTCCGACCGAAGACGGCTTATTGTAGCGTTCGGTTTCACTTCTTGTTGTTGTTTCACTCTTGTTTTAGGATTTCGTGGAATCGTGCATTAAATCGTCTTCGATAATAATCGCCAACCGTATTGGACCTACCTAAGCGCGCCTTGGGAATGAAGGAAATTGGTTTTATGATTTTTGCGATCGAATTGATAACGCTGGGGCGTTACATTACAATAATAATGTTGTGTAATATGACATGTCACAATATTTTTTTATGATCCGCTGCTCGCTAAGCATAAATGTTCCCGCAATTGAAGGAGGCCTGAATTATATTCCACCATGCTTATCCAATAAGGGTTGGTATACCACATAGAGTACAGTTTTAACATAATTGTAATGAATATTTTAATTGCAACATCTTAAACGTAAAAAATTCTTACGTTGCCGTATTTTCATGTTTACTTTCTTGTTATACGAGCAAGCGAGATTCGGCGCATGTTAGCTTTACAACTTCTTAAGTTAACGAGACTTATGCGTTTTAGCTGTAGTTTTACAAAGTTTTCCTTATATTTATGTTTGTCTCCTTTACTTTACTTTGCGTAAATAAGGTACAATTGCATACGATATGTAGGTAATATGAATATTGAGTATGTTCGAAAGCGACTTGAGATTAAATGTAATTATGTGTAAGATGAGGAAAACAAGATCAAAATTTAAATTTCAAAGTAGACATTAAAAGTCCGACACCAAGACTAGACCGATCTTAAATAGCAGTACATATTCCTGTTTCAAACTTATTATAATTAATTGTTATGCAGCTTATTGTTAATTGCTAATTCCGTGAATGACCAGTCCATACAAACTCAACCCGATACAAAACACAATATAGATAGGTACATACATGTAAGTGAGTCCATAGAATCGAATGCATCAGACGATCGTGCTAGGCGCGTGCGGTGCGGTCAGTACACTCGCGCGCGTCGCTCCGTCGTGACGTCTCCGTGACGATGCCGCGTGCACTTCTCCACGCGATTGTATACGTATACGCTCATTATGCGCGCGTAACTCGAACGTGCACTTTTCCACGCGACTGTATACCGTAAAAAATACAAAGAAGTGTTTTCGAAGCTTTCGTAAAGTATACGCGGAGATCTTACGACGCGCGGATTTCAATCGCATTTGAGTGTTGGCGACTCATACATAAAGACGACGTTACGTTTGTGTTGAATGAAATAAATCATAACATCCTAAGGTTTGCTACAGGTTGTATTTCAATGTAATGTGTTCTGGATTCCCGCGACAAGTGGACCGAATTTAGATTCAATTTTCAGTTAAATTCGTCTATTAATTATTTACTGTTTTTGTCGAATATCTCATTTGGAACGCAAAATTAATGTAGTCTTGATTATTTGACAATCATTGAAAGGAGTAGATGTTTTCTTACCTAATTAAACTAACTACTAATGAGTTAAACTGGTAATGTACACCGGTTAAGATTGTGAACTATGTATTTCCTGCGTTTTTGTCTGCGTTGTATTCATTAAGCGTCTATTGCAAGTGCACAGAAGGTCGGCGTCTGGAAAATCGATGGGAAGCAAACATAGTGGATGTTGATGTGCGAATAATCGGGACGCTAGGGTTGTCACTTTTAGGTTATTTAACTAATTAAATTAGGTACATTCATGGTTATAATCTGTTAATTGTTTGCAAATTTTATCGCAGTCGTAATTTATCTGTTTTTGTCGATAAATATAATGATAATAATCAAACGATACATATAAGAGGAAAGTAAAATCCAATCATAAAATTCAATTTATTTCAATATTATGTTATTTTAAAGTATTTTTTTTGTTTCTTTATTTTCGTGAGATGCTCAATGACGCCATGACATGTTATATCGAAACATATAGATTTTATATGTAATAAAAATAACTATTTCTATCTAATTAGTTTATTTCCTGTAATTATAAAAATCATCCGAATCATTAGTATATAACAGAATGACTAATTAGACACTAAAGTTGAAACCCCTACAATTACTACAGAAAACTACCAAACACCTGTAATTAAACTTATTAATGAACCTTTAGTTTGATTACCCCAACTGGCGCAAGTGGCAACCCTATTCCCACCCCCTCGTTTCGGCGGTAATAATAACGTCGGAGGGGTACGTGCGTGCATGCACTTGGTGGCGGGGTGCGGGACGAAGGGGGGGCTGACTGAGGGCGGAGTGGCCATCGATTTGAATCCCGTCTGGTTAGAATTGAAAATTCAAAGGGTGATTTTCACAGGTTCTCCCTAGCTTTGAATGGACACGGATTTCGAAATAGAAACGTAAATATTACCTTGACAGGTTTTACTTTTAAACCTTTTCAGTGTCAAATACTTTTTGGATTGTTACATTGGATGTTGAAAATTTTCACATATAAATGAAATTATCATTTTTTATTACCAATAAATGTATGATTACTATAACGATCAAATCAACAAATTCATGTATCCCCTTCAATTATTTATTCACTGTAAATCAATTTAATAAAAAATAAAATATTGAACGCTGTCCCGTCGTAAAAAATAAAGACTATCTATTTTTATTGAAGCAAAATCTTGATCAAAGGAAACTATTATTAGTTATCGGGCTTAACGCGATATAAAACACATCAAAAGATGTATGTATTTATAAACGCGTTCCACTTTCACCATTTGCGTTCGAATAACCACGGAGACAGAATTATTGTATTAATACGATCACTGGCCGTGGTAATGTGACCAAAACGAAATCAAAATATTTTGGTTCACTGTATCGTTTTGTTGGAAGTTAATAATTAACGCCTTACGAGGTGTTTTGTTTTTAATTTGAAATATATTGAAGTTTGTGATCTGGCTTATAGTAAAGTTACTGGCGCCTAAAGATGAATACTCAAGCTTCCCTTAAGCATTAAGGAAACCTTCCCTAGCATCATGAATGTCGTATCGATCTCCCGTGCAGAGGGGTTACTATTCGAAAACCTGATTATTAAATTAATCTGTTCTAGGTCTATCATCCACCCATAATACTTGGAATCCAAATGATCCCACCAAACATACTTACAAGGATATTTTATGCCCCAACAAAATCCAAATTTAGTTACTCAACGCTCGATAGATCTTACAACTCGTCGAGGGTACGGTAAGACGGATATAGTCTTAGTAGTTCAAAACGGTCAACGCAATCTCTGTAGCTAAGGAATAAGATTGAATATC
This sequence comes from Epargyreus clarus clarus, assembly GCA_014595695.2. Classification (NCBI taxonomy): domain Eukaryota; kingdom Metazoa; phylum Arthropoda; class Insecta; order Lepidoptera; family Hesperiidae; genus Epargyreus; species Epargyreus clarus. The sequence goes on along the minus strand of JACTTY020000086.1, from coordinate 834,791 downwards.
GGCTGAATAGGCTGCATATGACAGTCGAAGAATAAAAGGGGAAGTAGGGGCTCATTGTCACCACCTGTCCGTCTTTAACAGCTTTCGGAAGACGCAGTAGCGTCCGGGGGAACGGCGCGCGCGCATCTGTCGGCCGTTTCGCGCGTAAACCGAACATGTGCTAGGATTAGTTTGGAGAAATGGTAGTAGTGAACTTTCGTACCTTACGTTCTATTCATTATTTGACGTCCTTTGTCTGCTGTTACTCGTTGTGCGTATTATGCGTTTTATATTAATTTTGTTTATTTTTTCAAGTGTACTACTATTACAGTGTGAACGCTTTAAAAGCAATAATTGTGCCAAAACTATACCAAATAATAACTAAGTGTAAAGTATTGAACAGTGCTTTCGCCATTACTTGCCAAAGACATTGTATTATAAATAGTGCAGTAGGTGTATTTATTTACAAGTTATTGTTGTGTGTGTTATTGTTGTGTTCGTCAGTTTATGTCTACGTGACTATAATAGTACGAGTAGTGTGAATATAATGTGAAAATGTTGGGATTACTGACATCGGATTTTGGTTACAACAATCGTATGATGTTGCTGCAACATCTGATCGATTGTGGCGATGTGCTGCTTGGGAAGCAATATGTATATGGTATGTTTATGTTTTCTTTTATTCATATACTTTTTCTAAATTTATTTCTTGATAGGAACTTTGACATGGATGTAACGGTAGCAATTGGTTTGACTGACATAGTAAAGGGCATTTTATCTAAAGATTGTAACGTATAGACTCACGAGAAGGGTTGTTGACATTCAACCCTTCAAGATAGTACTCATGCATGTGTAGAAACATCTTAGACTATAAATTAATATGCATAGCGATGTCGTAACTACATGAATATTTACAGATGCAACATAAAAAAGAAAACAATAAAATATCAAAAAATATTCCGTTTTGTCATATATTATGTGCTTTTAGTCAAAAAAGAAAACACTAAAGTTGCTTCATTTTATCCGTAGAAGGATCCACGGTTAATCTTGTATTATTTTATTTACTTATACGATACTTTTTAATTGTTGTTATTCAAATAGATTCGGTTCCAGTATTTAAATTACGTCAATCACGGAAAGCGTGTACCCAACTGTGACATATCATTTTTTCTACTCTTAAGCTGATAGATTGAGCTCTAGTAATTAAATCGCGTCAACGAAGCGAGACATGCAATTATGTCATATCTGTCACTTTGCTATTACCGCTCAAGTGCAATATCCTGTTCGGCTTAACACAGTGACACGCCCGTTCACACCTGTCTCCAGCTAATCTAATAACTGTGTGCGGTTGGTAGCTTACTGCACTCGATTTATTACGCTTCTGTCATTGATATCTTGTATACCTGTTGCTTTATATCCTGTATATTAATATCACAAAAAATCTTGAGTACCTATTTACAATATTAACCCGAATAACCCCTTTCCACCCGTAAATGTCCGTAATGCAGTAGAATATTAATAGTGGGTAGGAATTGCAATTGATCCGATTCACATAAGCTATGTCTTGTCAAATGACATAGTAATCTATCTATTCATCTATTGAGGTACACTGTTGGACGAATGCCTCTCGTAATTGGCGCCTTTTTAACAAGTCCTATGCATTTTGAGTATATCAGAATTCCGCTGTCATCTTCAGTTCGTCCGTCCACTTTGTCGCAGACCTGTACTCCTTTTACCTAAACGCACTCTAAAACAAACCATTTTTACCACAATCAAATGTTTTGTCCAACACATACATATATCATTCGTTCGCGTAATACGATTCTAAGTTCAGGTCCGCATATCTCTACGTCGCGGCCGGCGCGTGCGCAGCTCCTCGCGATCGTATCTCCGCCTTTTATTTATCGTCGCATTGTTTCACGGTATCATAAATTCGTTGCCATTTTAATTAGCATTCAACTTGGTCCGATTTGATCATCCCTCGCGTAAACCGGTGATGAAATCTGTTTGTTTGTATCGAATACGAAACATTTTTAAGATTAAAATAAACATTGAAATATTTAGAAGAGTATTAGTTTATTGTGTTCTATTATAATAATCATAACGGGTAATGCATTAAAAGTACAGAATACCCGGTGGTCAGATTTACCTCAAAAGCTTTGCAGCTAGTTAACAACATGGAACATGTATTTTTTTTCTTGATTACATTTTCTTACGCAATGATGCTTAGCTTTTAATCGAGATAGGTATTTATTATTTTGTTACTAATTTTATTATCTTACTTTATTTGTATACCGTATTGTATTTATTTATGTAACATACCAATTTTAACTACATATTATATACATACATATACTAAATCGTTGTGTTTTAAGGATAATCTTTTCTGATACGAAAGGAAAATTTTGTTTCTAAAATGATAGTCTTGATATATTGACTACTGGAGTATCTAAATAAACACATTGTGGCTACAATATAATCATGAATATCATAATAATCGTATCGTACACACGATTCATTCAATTGATATTTCATAGATCACAAATAAAGCTCTAAGCGTGATTTCGCATATTATTATCCCGATAATATATCGTCGTCGTTGCCTTGCAGATCGTGATGACACTAACGATATGTTTACACTCGAATGTATTTCTGTCACCTGTTGATTCATTGCTCTCTCAATACACTTGTATAGGGACACGGCAAAGGTATCGATACTCTGTGGTATCGAGTACTTCTCCTGACGATATCGATAGGTTTGTACTCGATATTTTGTAATCGATACTTATGTACAATGAAGACTTTTCGACAATTTGGTAATCGTATCGAATAAATCTTAGATATTACTTACTTAAAACCTGAGAATGCTGAAATTTGACGGCGTCAAAAAGGTTGTCGACTTTGTCTTTGCATATGACGTATACTTCTGAAAAGTATCGATACTTTGAAGTTTTCATAATTTTATGAATACGATAGTTTTTGCGTTACTGCTTATGAGTATCTACATACTACTACTATATACTCATAAGCACTTACAGCATCGATAGTTTCTATTCAATACCCTTTCACTACACTATTACAATTATTGCTGGCCTCAGTTTGAGTTAGTTTATTTTATGATATGACATCATAAAATTATTAAATTACATAATTATACCAAACATTATGTTTCTAATGTTTTTTAAGGTATTGTGTTTTTGTTTGTTGTGTTTAAAAAATGTTAACACAATATGGATATTACTACGATTTGATATTTTCACAACCTCATTCCACATATACTAACGTACAAACTACAGGTATAATTTTATAAGAACACAGATATTATCGGCCTGAAGTGATCGCTTTATATTAATAAAGTTAAATACCGTTGATTACAATGGTTAGATAGCCGACCTAATAAAACTGTTTGATGTTATACAAAATATTTCAAAGTTTATCTTGCTTAATATCAGTGAAAAACGATTAGTTTCTACTAACTATGCATCTACAATGTTGTTCGTACTAATTACTAGCACTTACACTGGCCATAATGTTTTAATTTCTAATTATTTCGTACATTTGTTACACAAATGGACATCACAATTTTCCTTACGATACCATCAATTAGGTAACTACCATATGGTTCAGTAATTTTACTCTGCCATAATTATATAGGTACTGTGGTAGGTTTATGAGCCGCACGGCTCACAGTTGCGGCATGCGAATGCGGCTCATGCGACAGTCATTTCCTTGCCATATTCTTCAGCATTCAACAAAAGCTGCTGGGTTCTTGGTAAAGGGTGCGGTAAGGTAAACATACTTGCCGTCGCCAGTTCGAGACGTTCCAATTTAATCCTAGCTGGTGGGACCTGGAAACTTTCAGGTATCCATAAGCACTACTTTCTATATAGCCACACTGCATTTCTGTAGCAAACTAGCGGTTTGGTACAGAAATATCATATAAAAATCTATCCCGCGTATGACGGCAGAAAAAAATGTTGATTTGAATTCAGGATTAAAACGTAATAAAAGTATTAATTCGAATCCCCGTAATGATTGTTTGTGTGTCACCTGCTTTACTTGTCTTCCCGTTGCGGCAGCCGCATGACCTGTGCCGTAAAGTCCGCTCGGTCACAATTATTTTACTATAAGAAACATAACGGTAGGTTGTTTGAACAATAAAAGGCCTTATTATTTCGCAATTACTACAACGTACCCACCTAGAAGCAATTACACCGTAGGTATGCCCTTCCATTTCCCGACGCGGCCTGTAATTTCGCCCCCTCTCCTCCCCCCCATACTATTCAATTTCCTTTTAATCCACGCTAGACATGTGGGGACCGGCGCAACCTATGTTTTTAATGCTAATGCAAAAATTACTGTCATAGTTGAAGCAAAAATTACTGCCGTTCCTTTTATGCTCCATCGGTGCCCTAATAGAATAATTACGGTGCGCGATGATGAATGAAAATGTAACAATATATGAAATAATGAATGTTTGTGTGTTTGTCCGAGTGTCATGAATCTGTGTGTTCTCCCCATAACAGTCAGGGTTTCATCAACATCACCATCAACAACCCATTACTGTCTACTGCTGGGCAAGGGACTCTTCTCATAATGAGAAGGATTAGGCCATAGTCCACCGCGCTGGCCAAGTGCGTATTGGTAGACTGCACATACCTTTGAGATTCTTTTTTTTTCTATAAATCTCTCAGGTATGCAGGTTTTTATAAGTTCATTATTAGGTAATTCATTACTATTTTACGATAGGTGTCGCGCGAGTCGTTTCACACTTAGTCTAAACCATGGGATCTTGAAGCATAGATTTTAACCCAAATTTCTTAACGTAATTGTTAGATTTTTTTTTTCAAAAATGTTGAATAACCTATAAAGTAACTTTAGTACGTATTATTAGTGTGAATCTGTGAATTTCTTGTTCATTTATGTGATAAAAGGAGCAAACGAACTTCCTGAAATTGGTCAAACATGTGTTCCCATCATGTGTTCATGAGCTAGCACAATCTCTAAGCGAAAATGCAGCAGTGCTACCTTTTTTCCATAACATTGGAATTTGTTTGGCCATGGTGACATAACACGGTCGAACCATGAATAATACTACCGCCCCGGCATAATGTTTTTCTGGTAACAACAAAAGAAAGGTTCCATAAAATGTTTGTTGTCCATTCCGTAATTAAAAATACGCATAACGGGCAAATACAATTGTGGTGAATTCGTCTCGAAGACCAAAAATGTTATGCATTCGGCTCCGAGACCGAAAATATTACTTTCCGCGGCCGTTAGAACAAATAAGGAACCGAATGTTCCTCTCTTCGATGGACAAGATGATCGTGTCCCGAAGAAGGTTAAGTGGACTGTATATACGAAAAATAAGATGCAAAGTGCTATAGGGTCACGCACTCACCTGCTGCTGATGGGCGCAGCCTCTTGTACTAGGTATAAGGCACCTTCAACTCACCCTAAGCTCGAGCTAGCTAGTCTTACCTCGGAATGGTCTACCGGTTACCTCTACCTTCTTCCTCTTCTCACGTGGCGTCGATCTTACAGCACGTTGCACCGATGAACAATGAAGTTAACGCGCATTTAAAGGAAACGCTACGAATACGAATAGTGGCTTCTACTTCGGAGTATAACTAAAACGACAAATATGCGCGAGCGCGACCGACGACTCCGAAGCTTCTCGAACAAGAACAAATCCCGGTGGCGGAAGCCATCAGGCTCCCGCCACCGCGAACGACACGACGACAACGACACTACAACGAACTATTTCAAACTCGAATCTCTATGCTTTTAATCCGACAGATTAAAATTAATATCAACGACAGATAATTAATACGTAGAACCATAGACAAAACTGAACATACCGCCCACCTAAATACTACGTATTTACGAAAACAAATAGACATTACTTAACCTAAGACAAGAAAGAGTTAAGTTAAAACGTAACTATTTCGAAAACGACACAGATTATGAACTACGACACGAAAGATTTACGTGAAAATGTAACTAACTTAAGAAAACGACACAAATTAATAACCTACGACAAGAAAGAGTTACGTTGAAACGAAACTAATTTACGAAAACGATAAGAAATACTTCTAGATTCGCACACCACGCTCACGACAGAGAGCAACAACTGCAAAACAAATAGCTCGTTTAGGCGAGAGAATCCAAAAATCTTGCGAAAGTAAATTTTGTAGAGTTTGAGCACCAGGATGCATGGATTTCTTATGGTACTCATCGATAATAAGAAATGTTAATCTATGATTACGAGGCAAAAGAATAGGATGTCTAACGGTAAACTCTACATTAGCGTTAGCTAACCGACCGCCCACCCTCAAAATACCCGCGTCATCAACGAAAGGAGACAATTTACGCAAGGCTTTGGGTAGCGAATTAGGCGAACCTTTACTTAGACAATCCAATTCAAACGAAAACGACTCTACTTGTGCTTGCTTTATGAGCAACTCAAAAGCTTGACGTAGCTCACAAGGCTGTAATGCACCGACAAATTTATTTTTATAATTTCTCAAATTATGAGCGAAACGAAAACAAAATGACAAAACACGCTTTACTTTCGAAAGCGACGAAAAACGATTTAACAAATCGCTAACGAGATTCATCTTTTCCGGTGACAGAAGGCTAAGAATCCTTTGTTCTTCTGCGATAGAGTCTGTGTCCTGTTCTACCAATAATGAAGAAGGCCAATCATTCTCTGGCTCTACAAGCCATGAAGGGCCCTTCCACCACATGGAACAGTCAACGAGGTCAGCTGGAAGCGTACCACGAGAACCAATATCAGCAGCATTCGAACTAGAGCTCACGTGACGCCAATGGTCAGGAGCTATTCTACTCTGAATGTGGCTGACTCTATTCGCCACAAACGTTTTCCACTTGGATGGACAAGATTTAATCCAAGCCAAAGTGACAGTAGAGTCAGACCATGCGTAAAGTTCTTGAACTGCATGAAATGGTTTTAAAGCCTCTACCACTGATTCCATTAAAGTAGATAACAAGACAGCAGCTAAAAGTTCCAATCTTGGAATCGACAATTTTCGCAAAGGCGCGACTTTCGACTTTGCGCAACAAAAATGAACGGATGTAGAGCCATCCGCCTCAACGACACGAAAGAATGTGACAGCACAATAGCCACGTTCTGAAGCGTCACAGAAGCCATGCAACTGTAACGACACGAAAGAATTTACCATACGCCGAGGAATGGTAATCGAAACTAACGACGACAATTGAGACTTAAATCGCAACCACTCGTGTGCAATGTGAGGTGGCACATTATCGTCCCATGAAACTCCCGAAGTCCAGAGAAGTTGCATAAGATATTTAGCATAAAACGTAATCGGCGCTAGAAATCCCAAAGGGTCATAAATCCGCGCAATATGGGAGAGTATGGTACGTTTGGTGCACCTAGAATCATCGGGGTTGACGACACGAAATCTAAAATCATCCGATTGCGGATGCCATAAAAGTCCCAAAATTTTTAAGGAGAGGTCTGACATCTCTTCGAAATGTTTAAATTCTTCTGAGTATAAGTCAGAAGATGGAAGATCAACGAAAAACTCACTACAATTAGATGTCCACTTTCTTAAATGGAAACCACCAGACGACAAAATTTTGGTGAGTTCCGAGCGCAATTGTAGAGCTTGCTCTACCGAGTCAGCGCCCGACACGATATCATCGACATAAATGTCTCTACTAAGAACTGTAGAAGCAGCCGGAAGTTCTTGGGTAGAGTCTTCTGCTAGTTGAGCGATCGCACGAAGAGCCTGAAACGGTGCAGATGATACGCCATAAGTGACCGTGCGAAGCCTATAGTCACGTATAGGACCGTCAGCAGATGGGCGCCACAGAATGCGTAGGTACTCGGTGTCATCTCTACAAACCAAGATTTGTCTATACATCTGTTTGACGTCACCAGTAAAAACGACAGCATGCCAACGGAACCGAATAAGTAAATCGAAAATATTAGTTTGCAGTTTAGGCCCAGCAAGTAGCGTATCATTCAAAGACAATCCATTAGCATCTCTACAACTTGCATCGAACACAGTACGAAGTGGGGTGCTAACAGAATCTGGTCGCAATACTCCGTGATGAGGGATATAATAAAACTTCCCAACGCTTGAAGTCGGGGGATCCACCTGCTCCATATGACCGGCAACCTCATACTCATTCATGAACCGAACGTAGGCATCTCTAAATTCAGCATTTGTATTAAGTCTACGTTCGAGAGACAGAAATCTTTTTAAAGCAATTTCACGGGAATGTGAGAACGATGGCTTTACTGCAGGATTCATGAAGGGAAGAGGCACCACAAATCTACCATCATCGTTACGACTATAATTATTAGTGAAATAATTTTCACAGGCTTGATCCTCCTTCGAAAGGATTTTACAGACAGGAGTGCGAACCTCTTCTGTTTCCCAGAACCTTTTTAAAGTGTTATCTAATTTTATATTTGATAAATAAGAGTTATCGACGAAAAAACAATCACTCTGTTTACCATTACGACAGTTGTGTGTGTGATCTACCTCACACTCACCCATTAGAATCCAACCAAATATAGTATTTAGAGCCTTTGGTTGTCCCGGCCTCCCTCGTCTCAGACCAGGTATGAGAGATGAAGCAAATATATCCGCATTCAATAGCATGTCAATAGCCCCTGGACGAGCGAAGTCTGGATCAGCCAAAGGTAAATTCCTAATATGTGACCAACCACAAAAATCAACAAAATGTGCAGGTTGGTCACTACATATCGACGACAAAACAAAAGCTTCAAACTTAAAATCGATTTTATTTGAGTTATAGGATTTTATTTCACAACATAGTGAACCACGAGACTCAGCAACAGAAGATCCGATTCCATTTATTGATTGTTTAGTGTTTTTAATACATAACCCGAGGCGCTTTGCACATGGTACCGAAATAAAGTTGCAAGCGCTTGCACAATCCAACAACACCCTTACAGATTGAAAGTTTCCCCAACTATCTTTTATAAGAACCTTAGCTGTAGAAAACAAGATTGTACTTTTACCACCGACAGAAGTTAAAACAATATTACTCAGTTGTGCATTATTATTAATGGAACTAACAACTTCAGTATCAGGTTGGGAATTGCTATCAGCGGACGGTGTAACCGATTTTTTAAAATGTAACAATGTGTTATGTGAACACCCACATACACCACAACTTATAGGGACTCGACAAGTTTTTACCCTATGAGTTTTCGAAAAGCAACGGATACAAAGATTTTTATTTTTAATGAATTTAAATCGAGAATCTATATCTAAATTTAGAAAATTCTTACATGATGAAAGACTATGTTGGCCAGTACAAAAGTCACAAGTCACTCCCGACACGACAAATGAGGATTTGGACTTTTTAAAGTTACTTGGTTTCGGTTCTTTTGATATTCCTACATTACTTAATATTGGGTTCGGAGTTACCTCACTTAATGCCCTAACTTGTTTCTCAACAAAATCCTGAACTTGAGTGAACTCTGGTATTTCATCTGAATTAAATTCTAATTGAAATGATTCTTTTGTGGCCCGATCTAATTTTGACCAAAATAAATGGAACAACATGAAGTTCTTATCTGGTAATCCAAACTTTTCCAAAACACTTAAATTCTCCACAAAAGTTCTATGAACACGCTCAAGTTCTACAGCTGATTTTGTTTTCACTGGCTCACATGACAACAACTTTTGATAATAGGAGGCCGTTATATAGCGCTTCTTATTATAATATTTATTAAGTGTATCATACGCGTCTGTATAATTTTCATCCGTGAGTGGAAAGTTCCTGATTAAATCATACGCTTTATTTTCGACACAAGTTAACAAGTAATGTAACTTTTCCACATTAGGAATATTTCTATTATGGATCAACGACTCAAATAATTGTTTAAAAGATAACCAATTTTCTAGCTTACCATCGAATGGCTTAATGTTAATTTTAGGCAGCTTAGCAAAACCCGAAACTACTTCTTGTTTAATCTGACGGTCACTATTTAAATGCCGCAGACGGGCCAAAACACTTCTAAATTTTGTATCAAATGATGCAGTTACACCAATTTCAGACTGGCGTTGGGCAGCACTTAATGAACGCAATAAATTTATTTGCGCTTTATGGAATTCATTTGAAAGTTCCCTAAGGTCCTCCTCAACGCAGCCTGTCATATCCGATCCCGCTATATACTCCAATCGCATCATACTGTAATCCCGGGCAATCCTATTAACGTCCCCATCATTTGCGCCACTTTCGTTGCTCCCAGTAGACATTGTCATTAATTGATATAAGTTTATAAACTTAACGAAATCGACAACAATAGCAAATAATTGCAATGTCACTGACAGCTGACTTCGACACAATAATACGTCAAAGTCTAATACAATTTGACAGTATTGACAATATGACCAACGACAAATAAATATGGCGCAATGCAATACTGACAACCAACGACTATTAATAAAAATAGCGCAAAGATGGCGGGACCTAAGTACAACTAACAAAGTGATGAGTTGTAAAGAATCACACCCACCCTCAACATAAAATGTTAATCGACAAAACGAAAATTACGAAATTTTATAGAAATGCAATACAAAATAGCAAATCTAATACGAAATACGACACGAAACGACAAATTTAGAAGCCACTTTACGTAAATGTTCGTTCCTTTAGCGAAATACGACACGATAAAATTAATTTCAATGTTCGTTATGTTCGGTCGACGGAAAATAGCAAAAATGGTGTTTAGGACGATGGAACAATTAAGATCCGCCGAAGTGACCAAAAATGTGTGAACATACATCCGGCACGATGGCCAAAAATGTTGTGAATTCGTCTCGAAGACCAAAAATGTTATGCATTCGGCTCCGAGACCGAAAATATTACTTTCCGCGGCCGTTAGAACAAATAAGGAACCGAATGTTCCTCTCTTCGATGGACAAGATGATCGTGTCCCGAAGAAGGTTAAGTGGACTGTATATACGAAAAATAAGATGCAAAGTGCTATAGGGTCACGCACTCACCTGCTGCTGATGGGCGCAGCCTCTTGTACTAGGTATAAGGCACCTTCAACTCACCCTAAGCTCGAGCTAGCTAGTCTTACCTCGGAATAGTCTACCGGTTACCTCTACCTTCTTCCTCTTCTCACGTGGCGTCGATCTTACAGCACGTTGCACCGATGAACAATGAAGTTAACGCGCATTTAAAGGAAACGCTACGAATACGAATAGTGGCTTCTACTTCGGAGTATAACTAAAACGACAAATATGCGCGAGCGCGACCGACGACTCCGAAGCTTCTCGAACAAGAACAAATCCCGGTGGCGGAAGCCATCAGGCTCCCGCCACCGCGAACGACACGACGACAACGACACTACAACGAACTATTTCAAACTCGAATCTCTATGCTTTTAATCCGACAGATTAAAATTAATATCAACGACAGATAATTAATACGTAGAACCATAGACAAAACTGAACACAATAGAGAAATACGGCGTTTACGTCGAATTACACAACCGTCAAAGTCGTTCATTGTTTGCGAAAGTTTTTTCTTTACGCTATTGACACGAAAAATTGCTTCAAAAACAGTTTCCCCGGGGATCCCACTAAGTCACAAAAACTTGACGCTTTGAACTTTATTTCGGGCAAACAATGACGGACTTTATATACCTACCTATAGGAAATTAAATTTCTCAAAACCCCTTTACGCAACGATGTCGACTTCGTAAGAAGACATTAGCCTTTATTGCTTTACTACACGCACAAACAAAAGTATTTCTAGTTGAAAAGAACCAAACGATTGACCATTTGTAATTTTGTACGGCCAGATGGTACACGTGCATCGCACAGTCGCACTCGTATACAAAGTCTTGTCGTCAAAAGTATGAATAATAAGGTCTACGAATATTTTTATGATGAAGTCCACCTAATAGTGACCACCGCTGTTTCCCACGGACAACTGTGATTAACCCCAGACTAGATTAAAGTTCTATGTAAGGTTGTCACGGATATGTAGCAACTTCTGAGGACCGAGTTGAAATGTGTTGTATAGGTGTTCCTTTCATACCACAACTTTTCACCTTAGATCACTGCAGCGTTTACAATCGCTTATTATTATGTAGATATGGGTATTGCGATGGCCTCGAAGGGTTCTACCACGTTGAAATAGTTTAGAAACTTTAGGCAATCGTTAATAATAACTTGTGTGGTCTCACGTTCGTGACTTGTCCATTAACATACGTGATTCGTAATGCCCCATAAGATTTTCGTCATAAGAGGTGCGTCCGAGTGCATTAACTGTACGTTCTCTGTAATATAGTTCATATTTTAAAACCAGGATAAACTTTATTTTCTTTGAATGTTGAGAGGATTATTTGAATGCACGGTTTCTTTATATATTACAGTTTAAGATACTTTAAAGAACTTACTTGTTCTGATATGAAGTTGTATATTAATTTTCATATAAAGTTGTACGCATTGGAGCAACTTGGTGGATCATACTAAATTGGATTATGTCCCTATATCTGGGATACTGGAGGGAGCCTCCAATCCAAGCAGTACGACAAAAAGTTAAAGCGATAAACATGTCATTAAAAAATTCACATCGATTAAAAGGTTTTTACAAAGCTCGTAAAATATATTTAATAAGTTGTTTATTGTTATACTTGAAATGAAAGAAAAGCGTTTGTGATTTCAAAATGTAAACGCATAATACATATTCAGGTGTTTTCGCCTCGGTACATAACAGAGGTCTGAGTTTTGGTTTAATCGACGCAGTGGCTCTCGAGAGCTGTCTGGAGGTTTGCACAAGCGAGAAGAACCCTTGAAATAGGGGGTGACTCTGAGGGTTGGAAATATTCTTTATCATATTCGGTGTTTTGATACATTATTAATGATTACAATTATCATACTATCTACACATTACCAATACTTTGTACTGTAGTTTTGTGACTACAAGCCCTTTTATTTACTACTGCGAGGCAAAGGTGTTTCGTCACAGTAGAGAAAGTTGCGTAGTCGAATTTCATGATGAAATGATGAAATTTTGTATGCTCATATCATTTTTATAAAAGGTCTAAAATTTATCATTAATCATTATTTTGTCTATAATTACAGTTTTACTTCTTATACGACAGAATTAAATCTCGAAGTAGTGCGATGTGTACCTACTTACTTCTTATTTCATTAAAATATCTTTAAAGAGGAGCGAGGCAAGTTATAATAACCAATTATAACAAGTACAATTAAAACCACAATACAAGTCTGAGCGAACCGCGAAACATTGCCAACTGGATGTTATTGCAATCAAAGAGCTTCCACGAACTTGGATGGAAATACACGAACACACTCCCTATTCTTTCGCGGAAATAGCTTCTATTGTAGAAATTTTGATTTTATTGCCGTTTCCCCGAAACGCGGTAAAGATGATTATGATTATCTTGAACTTGAATTTAAAATATAAGTGAAAAAATATCATATACGTAATGATATTTGTTATAAAATGTTTCGGTAAAATATTTCTAATTTAATACTCATTTACATAGTACTTTAATCTTATATACTAATAAATAGTATAAATATGATTTACATCGTCGTCATCGTCATCTTATTATTGTACCACTGCTGGGCCCGTGCCCATCCGTATCCGTCCGATATCCGTATATCCTCACAGAAGTTTACCAATCACACGTGCATACCTAAGGCCTAAGATTCGAATCTCGGCGTAGGTTCATGTCTTTTCATACTGGCCATGTCTTCTAACTATCACTGTTCATAAATATAATTGAATCAAATAAAGAAAGTCTGCGTATCAAAATGTTCACAGCGTTTAGTTTTTTTAAACAATGGCGAAGCACGTACGAGATGAACGTATAACCTTACTCCGGTTCTTGTCAGCATCGGCTAGATGCTAGCGAGAAAGGAAGCGGCAGCGATTTATATAATCAAGAGAATCTAAACGCTGTTATAGTATACGTCTGGCTTTTTGGAATGTGGGCTTTTTGAAAAACTATGTAACAATCACACGAGGGTCATTTGAGTATATTATTATTTTGGATCCTGGTATTCCTATACTCATTTTTGTATATCCACGGGATATACAAAAATGAGTATAGGAATAATATAGGAGTATAGGAATACTCCGATACATGGAGCATTAGTACGTGGCTGTGAGTGTAATACTTAAGTATGTGAACGTCAATGTTTGGAATAACGACTAATGTTACACTTAATCCGACGCTCACGCTGTAATTTCTTCGTCTGTGTCGCTTATGACTTACACCATTACATGATCCGGGCCACTCCAGTTCCCCGGCGGCGGCGTCACGCGGCCTGTTTAAAAAACAAAACGCCATCGCGCACATATGTAGACCGCCATTTGCATTCTGAAGGGGACAACGGTATCATTATGACGTAGCGGGAACAGTCATCTCGTCAGATGTGCCCGCCTTGTAATCCGCCTACGTTTATCTGTACGATTATTGCGAATTTGGATTTTTATTACTTTCTTGTATGTGTGCGTATGTGTAATTCCAATTACAATATAATTTAACGCATTGTCATTTTAACAAAATTTAAATGAACATTTTTTTATGTCGTTATGTTTTACCTGGTCTACGGTCTTTTGTATGGTCCAGAAGAACGGGATCACCGTAAGAGTGGACTTTACTTGTGAATTTTAATGTGTTGTGAAGAATTGCTTAAGCCTTCTTCATAGAGTTCATAAAACCATGTAAAGTCTACCAACACAAACACGACCACATTATTTAAATGTCGTATTTAACCTTCTCATCTGCCACATGGCAAACATTCCTAGTTTTATTTATAAAAGAAACTAAGGTAATTAATTTTTAAGTAATCCTACGAGTATATTTAAGGTAACATAGTGCGAGTCTTTATCCACTAAGTTCGATAATTCTTGTTGTAACTTAAGAAATAACCCCATTAAAGGTTAAATAACAAATTTCATGTATGTGTGCACAAATACTTGTGTATTCTGTTTATTGTAATCAATACGAAAATCCATTAAGGTACAGGCTTTTGCGTAACCAGACTTGAGTGCCTAAGGGGTAGCAACCCGACTGGGGGGTTGACGACCCCTGCGACGATGCGACCTATCAGTGATCTTTCACACATCGATTCATTTTTTGGTATTAATAAAAAATATTATCTGGTCTTATGAAATCACTGAAGCAATAATAGTTTATTTGTTTTAAAAACGACCTCTCGAACTTGGGTTAAAACGTTGACTACTGATTTGGAATTACTAAATTATTTTAAAAGTGTCGCGTATGGAAATCAATTTAAACTTTATGTCCATTTCCGTCCGTGCAGTTTAGTACCCTTACCATGAGTTTTTACGTTTTAACAAATATGAATGTTTTGGTATTTGTTTACGTATTTGCCCATACAAATTCCAATCAGCGCCCCTAGCGGATTGTATCAGAACTATAGTGACAGTAACATAACATTAAATGTCTAAATTGACAAAATGGCGCTTTATTTTTTGTCTCTCTTTTTTGCGAACATGTGAGGCAGACAGAAACACTTGAGCACTTACTTATTGTTACGTTTACTCAGTCTACTGAAGCAAACGGAACAGAATATTGGATTGAGAAAACGTAACGTAATATTGTGGGATAATTTGAAAACTCATGGTAAGGGTACAATTCGCTGCTTCGTGCAATCCAAAACCATACAGTTCTGAGTTAACATCGAATGCAAAAATGCAGTCCGTCTGCTGGAGCCCTTAGTCCTCATTCATATATAACTGTTATGCATTTGAACTACTTGCAGTTATATTTCTAAATACAAAGATTATTTTGTGAATTAAACGACTAGTGCGCCATCTTTCGCAAAACTGTCATACTATTTCGTACTACTTAGCAAATTACACTTTAAACGGTCGAAATATGTATATGTATACCTTGCCCTTTGTTTCGTATACCTTGTCTTGGAGTAAGTGATAGCAGATTAAGAGGGTTAGCGACCCTTGTGACCGTATCGGTCGTCTGCCCTTTTGTGTTCGCGAACTTTACTATTATTTATTTAGTTCAACGAGGTTACCTACCTACCTACTTAGTTTAATAACTTACGAAAGTATTTCATGAGTAAGTATGAACTGCAGACGCCTGGAATGGACTCTAAGGTTAGTTTTTTTGCAATGCCACCGAAGATGCAGTTCGTGCTTGTATAATATGCAGCAAACGAACACGAGGTCCATCTTGTGGTAAGTGTCTACTGCCGCCCATTCACATCAGTTATCAATCCCAAAAAAGATCAGACTCTTGTCAGAAATCAGCTCCAGGCGCGTTGCTACTCATGAGACCTAAGATGGAACGCCCCGAATTGTTCCCTTACCACATCTTTCAAACCAAAACACAGCTACATTAGGCAGCACTATATGTGACGGTTGTGCTTCCGGTGTTGCACAACATATTGGAATTTCTCGTATACACCTTTGGAATGTCTCGTATAATTAAAAAAAAAACATATAAGTAAAATACCCTAAACACACACAAAGTCTAAGTTGAATCGCTATGTTTTAATCTATTCAAGTTTACGACTATCACGAACATAAACGTATGCATAAACCAGCTGTTGACACACTAACTACTATAAACCGCCATTATACGAGTACTAAAGTTAAGTCTTTAAAGCTCAAAACCAACAGGGTATCGACCGGGAACCGAACTCGCTACTAATCACCGAATACGTTCAATGTTTACTTGCTCGTTGCCTAAGCAAACAATTTTCCGTCTCACCGCACATAGGCGTTATAACATTCCACTCTGTCGCTAAGCGTATAAGGTTTGAATTTGTATACAGCATCTACTACGAGAGGAAAGGTATGATTTTCAAGCTAAGTGACTCGGTTCTGAGCTTTAAGGCTTTGTAATAAAGTTTAATATGGAAATTTGTTTAATATACGGGAAAACCATAAGCTATATGAGACGCTTATCGGAATGCACACTAATATGTCACTTATTCAGTAACAGCCAAGGCTCGAAATACCACAAACAAACACGCGAATGATATATGTGACTATGAGACTTTCTGTTGTTTGCTTTCACGTGGTTTGAGCGAGTTTAAAAACAGTTATCGCCTTTGAAATTCAACTTTTCGTGGTAAAAGTCCAAGGTTCGGCTTCCAGGCACCTTGATTGTTTAGTTATTTGCATATTAAAATACATCGTTTACTTTAACACGTTCCCTGCGGCACAGATTTTTCTGTACTTTCCATTACTGCGTTACGAGTTGTTTTAAACCTCGTCCTATATCCGACATTGTGGCGGCACGAGGCGTGTTAAATCCCACCGCCCGAAGGAGACTAAAATCCTTTTTTTGGCGCCAAATAAGACAAAATCGACGGCTTTTGTCTTGATTATTATTAACAATGAGTTGATTAACCTAAAACTGCCGCCGCCCTTGGTTAAATTCGTTACTTTAGATTCTATGGGTAAAATAAAATGTGGGTCTAATGCACCTCGGACCGCACTGAAAAATGGCAGGTTTCCATATAATTTAGTGATGGGAAAATAAATATCGATTTTATTTTATTGTTTTTATTTATCAACGTTATGGACAGAATGAATACAAAAAGGGGAAAAGTTATGGATGTTTTTCATTGAAACATTTCAAACAATAAGGTTTTTTGCAAACAGTGCATTCCGTGAGATTTTTTTTTTGGTTTTTTTGTCTGCCTCACGACATGTCAAGAATGTGCGGAGTTTTTCGTAGCATCCGACACATCTCTTCTTCTTTGGACCCTTATCGAGATGATGTGCTTTCTTTGCAGTGGATTCTGAAAAGTAGGAGCGAGTAGATTAGAGTAAAGAGTAATCGGAATACTCGGTAACGATTTTGCATACGTTTCCTATATCAATAATGTAGCTACTTAACTTTTGTTTGAACCATAACAGGAAACGTAATTATCTATAATGTAATTTCTTACTATACGGATATACGCCTAGCCTGCCAAGTATTTGTGACTTACCTGTTTTTAAAATATCTTCCTGTATTCTGATTCTGGCTCAGATTTTTCAACCGGTTTTTCTTCATCTTCCTCCATGATCAACTTTTTTCGGCAACGTTTCGACATGATAATTTTCAACATAAAGACAGCGGTCCTACTTCGTCGCTACGCAGCCTCGACTGCGTTGCACAACACTAACCACGTGAAGCTAGCGTGGGGTGCGGTACGAGGTGCGTGGGGAAACGAGGCGTTCCCAACCTCGTTCCGCACTGTGTTAGCATTATTATTTGTTCAGTGCGGTACGAGGTCTAACAAACCCGACATTAGGTTGGTGTACCATAGAACTAGGAATCAGTAGCACATCACAAACATATAGTTATCACTCTCCTACACTGAACCAGACGGAAGTTATGCCTCTCGCACCACAGAGAAGTTAAAGTTTTTTCTTACCGCTATAACGACCAGACATGGACGAGGTGTTTTAAGCCGCGTTCCGCAGCTAACGTGTTAAAGTTAAAGGAAATATTGTGAGGGAATTTAAGAGCTTGAGATATTTGTACATAAATTTGTTAAAACTCTGAAAAATGTACTCGAAAGTGAAAAGGAAGACATACTCTGACGAGGCGTTCCAACTTGTCCTCAATGATAGTTGCCAACCTCACATATGAGTATGAGTCTTATCTGGGATGGATTAGAGATTTCTATGTAGTAGCCATTTATCATCAGGTGGACTGCAAGCTCGTTTGCTACTTCAATATTAAAAAAAAGAAGAAAAAAAACATTTTGTTTGAAGAATTCCGATAGCGATGTGCGCGGTACGCGGCGGCCGCAGCGTTGCGGGCTCAACCGTTCCCTTAATACCCCACTTGCTTCGAATTACCGCAATTATGAGCTGTTCGAGGAACCGACGCGCTTCGGTCCGAGTGCAATCGTGATTGCGGTCGCGGTGCAAATGGATAGGTGGTCGGTCTAGTGAACTTTGCGCTTGAGATCGGAATATCTGTTTTGTGTTGCGGGCATGCGTTGCGTAATCGTAGTCTAGTGTGTGTGTGTGTGTGTGTGAGTATGTGTGGGGCAGTGTGTGTTTTGTTTATACTAATGTGTAGATTATGTATATTGTGTAACTATGCGTGTTTGTTTGTGTCCATGACACTCAAAACAAAATAGACGTAATAGAATATCAGTAATGAGTGATATTATATGTCCCACTATATTTATTTTATGATCTTTTTGAATTATCAGCAGTTATTCGGGAAAATCAGAATTTAAGACGTCATAATTAAAATAAATTCTTACTTTGATAGTGACAAAATTATGTTGACAAACATTTTCCTAGTACCCCCCGTACGGTTCCAATTAAGCGGCGAGCTTCGGTTGCAATGCAATTGTTATTGCGGTTATGATTCAAACATTGCCTGTTTCTATTTTCTACGATTTGCTAGCAACTTCATTCTTGACAGCTCATTTTAATTAATATTTAATTCAAAATAAAACAGTACCACTTAACTATCAGAATAGTATAAGACTAAAATAGCTATAAGAAAGTCTGTGAAATTTCTTAGACCATATAGTAGCGTGATTTCTGATTAGGACTTACGGCCGGTCTCAATAACTTACTAACATTTAACTAAAAGTTAAATTAGCTACCAAAAGTAGCTGATGACAGTTGTTTGCGTTTCAATAACTCAAGATAGTTAGAAAATTTAACTTTTACTATTTATCTATCTTTGGGAGGGCTTTGTGCTAACCATAGTTAGGTTGAACCATACAAAAATGACATAAAGCGTTTCAATAACATTCTGACAGCTTACTTTAGTTAGTTTGAGATACCATCTGTCAATATTTTGCTATCTCTCAAAATCGGGCGGTAATCGCCAGATAAAGCATTATAAATAATACTTTTTCTTAGAATAATGGTGTAATTTTGTGATTAAAGTGATAATAAGAAGTATGAGGCCGGTATATTTGATTCTGGTGCAAAAACAGAAGCTGTAGAACGCACGACCTAAGTCGAAGGTCGACCTATGATTTTACAAAGTTGTGTTCAAAAGGTGCTTATTAGTAATTAGTTTTCGTTTGCTATTACGACGAAGGACAATAACGTGATGAAACACACAAACATTCTTTAAAAAATATTCTCAAACGCGTGTGAAGTCTACCAATTCGCATTTAGCCAGCGCAGTGATATTTGAGTTTTGTCCAGTGAATTTGACCTAAATCTCGCTTACTTTGAAAGGACATCCATGTCCAGCAGTGGGACAATAGCTTGACTTGCAATTATTAGTGTACATATAATAAAATATTGTTATACTATGTAATAAGTTGTAAGTATTCCGTAATCAAGGATGACGGAAAACGCTTTAATAACATGTATCTGGATATAGTACAAAAATATGGCAAAACATGTATTTGTTATATAAAGTAAATAAAGAATATTCGATTATTTTCTTGTTTTTATTGTTAAATATCCCAATCATATTATATTTTATATTAAATAGGCGGCATCAGCTGTCAAACGTCAAAGTGCGTTTGGTTACTGCAGGTTCGTAACTTCGTAAGTATTTCATTACAATTATATCGTAATGTAGGAAATCTACCTTTTTATGTATAATTATGAATGAAGATTTAAAAAAGGCATAATATTACTTAAGCTAACACTACTAAAGTGAAATTAATAATTTATTTGACAATATTAAACATGGATCAGTTTTGTTGAAATGCAAAAACAGAACGCATCGGAGGGACACATTTGCTTACCGAAGATAAGGAATCTATCTGACTTTAACTATAGTTGGCGTTGCGAATAAAAATTTATTGAGACGACAGTAACAGATAGTTTGAATGTCACAGAAAAACTCTGGTAGCTAACCGAGTTTAACTGTTAGTAGATTATTGAGACTGGCCGTTAGTAGTAGATTTACGATAAGGTAAAATACGTAAAGAAAATTAGGTCGATTTGAAAACTGTTTTTTTGATGTGAAACATCTATAGCCGCACGTAAAACCGATTTCTGGCGTGGCGACTGTATACATATACAGTCTATATGCGGTAGTGTGTACGGTGTGGCGACGCGTCGCCATGCGCAATAACTATTACCGAAGTCACTGATTAAACGAATTAAGTAGTCACGATTTGAAATAAATTCGTAAATTTTTGTATTTAATGAAAATAAATGTTTATTCAATAAATAGTCATCGTTATCTGGAAAAAAATCGTAATATTTTATTTTATCATTATGACATATTTAGTTCCTATCACAATATGTTCTTTTCTGCATATTACTTTTACAAAATAATGTCGATGTTTCACATCTGCCAGGCGTCCCGTGACGGCTCACATTTTTTTTTGTTTCTTCTTACAAATAAACACTTCAGGAGCAGGTACTCCTAGTTTAGGTACCATATCTGCAAAATGTCTTGCTTTGCGTTATTCAGTACTAAGGCAATAAAACTAACATGTGATATTCCATACAATAGTTTTTCTTAAATCGCTTAATCTGTAATCGTAGTGGAACCTGTTGAGTGATATTATCGTGTTGTTAATTTTATTGTTTCTTGTTTCAGGTTTAGATAACCGGATATCACACTCTAGGAGTTCTGCATCGCCGTGAGTATTGATTTTTTATCTAACTGTGGAGGGTAATGTTCGAGCGTATGTATGAAGAAGCGTGTGCAATAAGTTACCTTAGACTAAAGTAACATTTTTTTATGAGGATAATGTAATAGTTCAAAAAAAACGTAATGCAATCTATGTGTGTTTGTGAACTTTTACCGTCAGTCGAACAGAAATCGCATTTAATTGTAAAATATAAATTTAGTCGATCTTGAATTTTTGGATTCTGTTGGACAGGCATAGGTAATAAATAAACAAAAATAACAGGCACTTATGAAGGTACCTAACAATTGAAAATCACACCGTAACACTAAGTACTTTGTCAGTAGAAAATTGATAGAAAGCAATTAGTTTTCTTTAATGTAGGATTTTTTAGTAAAAGATAATATAAAATTCGCGTCACACTGTAGAATATTGTATATATCGTTAAATGTTTGTGGTTTCAGTGATGTGGTGAACAAGGAGGTGGTGTTGTCGGAGAGCGATGACGAGGCGCCAGCTACCACTATCCCGGGACTCGAGCCGTGAGTTTGTTTCTCATTGTATTCTTTGAGATTGGATACAACCCTACGTGGTTTCACAGCGGTGGTAACACCGCCATATTTGCTTTTTCTGTCTTATAACCTTATAAGTCAGATTTTGCTTTTCGGTGGATGGTCGTGAATGCCGGCTGACTTACATTTGAAGCGACTATTTTTGTTGTCAGGGGTGACCTGTGACCGGTTTTAGTTAGAACACCTGTTTTATTTCGAGTTGATTACAGACGTTCATGACAGAGACCACTTTTCATCAGGTCGATTGTATGCTCCTTTGCTCCTAAAATCTTATAAAAGTGCTTTAATTTTATGAAGTTCAACTACCCGACGTCTTACCTTCCTTTTGACATTCTTTCAATGGAGGTCTCTTCACTTCATTCTCATTTTAAAACGTATCCCGTACAATTCGACCAACAGCATCCTATCCCCAATCGGCTCCGGCGGCAGCCCGAGCTCCGGCAGCGAGTCGTCCCCCTCCGACTCGGAGTCGGAGTCGTCGTCCGCGGAGTCGACGGCGGCGCCCCCGCCCGCGCCGGCGCCGCCGGCCGC
This sequence comes from Epargyreus clarus clarus, assembly GCA_014595695.2. NCBI lineage: Eukaryota > Metazoa > Arthropoda > Insecta > Lepidoptera > Hesperiidae > Epargyreus > Epargyreus clarus. The sequence continues at coordinate 812,125 of JACTTY020000086.1, read as the reverse complement.
CCAGCTCTGCTCGTGGCGGCTCTCCAACTTCGCGCCGCCGCCCGCCCAGCCGCCCGACCAGGAGACGTACGACGCCGGCAAGGAGCTCAGGCACGCACTCGACGTTGTTAAGGAGAAACCGGTAAATATAACAGTGTTCATACAATTTGACCCACGGGGCTGAACGGTCACCATACCGGTCTGAACCACCAAGAGTTCCGGGTTTGGTCTCCGTTCAGGCATGATGATGATCTGGACAAATTGATGATTTTGTATATTTTGGGTCTGGGTAGGATATATGTGTCCATTAGCCTTTCGCCTTTGCGTGTGTGTCCATAGTATCCACAACATAGGGTATCCTAGTGTGGGGCTGTTAGTGTAAAAAGTGTCTATTTCTTATATATTAATTACATAAACTGTTGAGAACCCAGTAAATTGACGTCAAGTCCTTAGGACCAATCCATTATTCGACTTTTACTTAAGAAAAACTGCTAACTGTAAACAACTGGGAGTTACGGAATCTTTTCTTATCCAAAATTCTTGAGTGGCTAAATTCGTTGGAGCAAAGCAAGACAGTTGCTAGTTTTCGTCGTTGGCGTCAGGACAGCACATTCACAATAAACCTTGTCCAGAAGCTCAGAATTGCTAAGAGAGCTTTTATGAGCTATGCGTGTCATGTTTCAATTCGTAAGCAAACTAAGCTTATCGACATAGCTCTCAGAATTAGTAGGCTGAAATAGCAATTGTGCCCTAAGGATTGATAACTGAGAAGAAAGATCGGAAGCGGTGGCTATATGTGCAAAAAGAAGTTTAGATTGAGTTCAAGAAAACATATTTTGGTTGAGGAGGCACAGGACCGGTTGAAAAGACGCCAAATAGAAGCCTACATCTAGAACAGAGGAAAAGAACATAGAAAACATCTTTAATTTTCAAAGTTACTCTGAAAAAAGGTGGTAGAACCCTTTGTGGTCCGACTCCGTTCGACACCACCATCACACCTATTTCTACCTAATAACAGCAGCTCTGCTATAGGGGTAGCGGTGAATCTGTGGCCGACCTCAGGTAGGAATCTACCTAATCCTATCTGGGGTTGATTACAGATGTCCATGGGCGGCAGTAGCCTCTTACCATCAAGTGGATTTCAGGGTCGTCTGCTATTCCTATATTATAAAAAAATTACTGGAAATACTAATGTGCATGTAGTCGTGGCCTAACGATTGCCAGTTTCGTCCCCACAGCAACTTTCTCAGGTGTTATGTTGCGAGAGATAGCCTTCCCGGTAAATAATGTTTGAGTCAGCGTTACGCCATTAGGTGCATCTCCACAATGATCAGTGCACTGTTCTCTGTCACCGACGATGGCTTTTAACGTACTTTTTGTATCTTGAATTAGAATTTTCCAGAACTTTTCTATTTAAATTTGTACTTTGTAGTGATACTAATGTGTCAGAATACAAATTTGTGGAGTCATTTGAAGTGAATGAATAGTAAAAAGTTTAGAATTCAATCAAATGTACGATTCTGTCTTATTTGTGTTTGTTGTTTAGACAGATGTGGAAATTGATTTTTTTGTTAATAAACTTAAACTCATTATTAAAAGTGTAAAAACTGAAAAAAAGAACATGGACAGTTACAACTTGTTCACAAATTTCTTTCAAAACATAATGAATCGGAGTGAGTGTGACGCGAAACAGAAATGGATTAATCTTTCGATTTTGAGAACCAATTTGAGGGCTGCGTTAAAAAATTTCGAAAATTCATTAGAATGCGTACCGGCTAGAAGGAGACAGAGTGTTGTCTATGAGTATCTTCGTTTAAAAGACGCGATGTGGCGTGCAGTGGGCGCTGTACATGGGAACATAGCCTCCGTAGCCACCGATTTAGAGGTGAGATTCGTGTGTTCGATTTCCACTCTATAATTCTGAGATGCAATGCTGCGTAATTGCAATTGAAGATATAAATTGACACTTCCTATGTCTTGATTTGTTATAGGCGTTCAATTGTTATAAAATCCTTTGGCGATGATGATAGTTAGTTGCAAACAAATATTCTGAAGGATGGACCGACCGATCGATATCATTTTTCATTCCATGGTAATGTGTTTTTAAAACTATTTTAAATATATAATGTGCTTTCGTTTTTAAATTTTCATTTCTTGACATTATTAATTATGATATAATAAGTAAGTTTTTTACACGCTTTTTATTAGCTTCACCTGTATGTTTGTTTGTATGTTTGTAACCGACTTCTTTGGGCGCGATTTTGACCCACTTTAAACGGCCAGATTTCGTTCAAACTTTGTACATTTATTTCACAATTATACTATTTACTGTTCTTTAATTGATTCCTAGATTCATTTAGATTTTCTACTTTTTAGTTAATTTTATCATAAAAGCGTGTTTTTTAGTTTTTTGAACTATATTTATTTAGATATAAGAACATTATATTGTGTTGAAATGTATTATATTTATGTATATATGTATGTGTGAGTTGAGATAGACGTAAATTAGTGTGTGTAAGTGTTTTTGACTTAGAACAAAATAAAAATCTCCTGTTACAATGCATGCGTCAAAATTATGTATAAAATATTTAGCTTCCATTATTTTTTCACTTGTGGTTTTTTATATTTTTTTAATTAATTGTCCATTTATCGTGGAATATTCTGTTTGCTTATTAATTTATTATTTGAACACACTTAACGGAAATCCCACAATGACAAACCTACTACGATAACGTTAAACCACTTCAGATAATACCTACTCCTTATTCTAATTCCCTCATGTAGAAAATCATTTGAAATGTATTAATAAAATCACTCCATTGTTTGACCGCGATACAGTTGCTTGTGTTTAGTTTTATTCAATAAATGTTAGGATTCGTCTAGATTGAGTGATGAAGTGACAAACGGGTTCATTCTTGTCGGCAAAGAATATTTAACGTGGAATGAAGGAAATCAATTGCAATTGTAATAGCTGTTGAGACAAAACTTTATGAGTCTAATCATGGAGTCCGAAATTTCAGATGATACGAGAATTAAGGAATCGTTAAATAGGTTGATGTACGACTTGGAGTGTCTAGAAATGCAGATGGATTATAACGAATGGATACGAAGAGAAGTATTCATGGAGGTAAAGAATGTAACGACATAAGAATGTTTATCGTTAAGTGAAGTGGATAGGATAATGTTGTTTAAGCAGTTAGCAGGTAGTTTTGATTGTTGTCGTCATTATCATCATCAACACTGTCATCGTAAATCATCATTATCATCAACTCATCATTGTGCCTCTTTACTTTCGTCATCACTCAACATGAAAAATGAATTGGATCAAACGGGATATGGTAAAAAGTAATTCAACCTTTTACGATTCTTCTTCTTTATTTAACATATATTTCTCTATTTCTTATAGTTTCAGATTTGGCCATAAAGGTGCACTTGAAAAATTCAACCTATGTATAGTCCGCGCGAAACTGCTAGTCCGCTCTGAAGTTGTCGCGAGCAGGTGTAGTCATACAATTTGCTATGGCGACGCGATTCATTTCTATATTCAGAGCGGACTAGCAGTTTTACGCGGACTATATATAAAATGATATATAATTTAATATGTTCGGCATAAGTAAATGAAATATGGCAATTGTCACCAGAGTCCGATATCGGACATGTCGGACTCGGAGGCGTCGTCGCCGTCGCCGGGCGCCGCGCGCCGCCGCCGCTCGCTCGCCAACCGCGTGTCCGCCGCCTCCAGCGACGAGGACACGCCGCGGCCGCAGAACACGGTCAGTGTTTATTATTATTATTTATGTATTATTCGCTTCTTCCAAAAAAGAGGAGGTGAAACCAAATATGCAGCCAACGTATGTTGTTTTTGCTGTTAGATAAGATTGCAGTCTTACTTGATGTCGGTTACAGATGTAGTGAAGAATAACTTTGAATCTCGTGTAAGTGTCTCTGTTTTACTACATTCTACAAACCAAAACACAGTGTGTTCGGTTCAGTCTCGTTGTTTACGCCAAATTAGTTCGGATAAATTATCAATGCGAATACACGTATTTTTCTTAGAAGTCCCTCAAAGCAACAGCGACCTTAATACGCAGAACTTATGGTCGAACGTACGTTTGACATTGTTATTATTAAATAGACACAGTTATGACTGTGGTGTCCCTGAAATCGAATCACATAAGGTTTTAACACATTTAGAAAACAGTCCCGTCCCCCCGTCCCCCGTCACACAATCCTCGGAGCAATTCGTTTATTGTGTCTATTGTGTACATCGCAGGCTCGCACGCAACCGTCGCCCGCGACCGTGTCGGGGGGCGGCGTGAAGCGCGGCCGGCCGCCGAAGCCGCGGGCGGAGGAGCGGCCCGCGAAGAAGAAGCGCGGCCGCCCGCCCAAGTCGAAGGTAGCGTCGCCCGCACCCCCGCCTGCCCCCGCACCGCCGCCCGCCCCCGCGCCGCCGCCCGCCCAAGCGCTCGACAGCGACCCCGAGCCGGAGCCCGCCGCGCCGGCGCTCGACACGAAGACCTTCATATTTCGGAAGGTGAGTGTCGCCAACATGTTGATTGCTAAAGCATACATGTAGGTATAGATAGACCGCGCCAAGCTGCTAGTCCGCTCTGAAGTTGTTGCGAGCATGTGTAGTCATACAATTTGCTACGGCGACGCGATTCATTCTCTATTCAGAGCGGACTAGCAGTTTTACGCGGACTATACCTGAAGATAAATAACAGCATGTTAGATGAAAGAGATGAATGTGTGATGAATCAAGACTATCACAGATATAGGTAATTGTAATATGAATATATTTTCAAGAACACTTGATCAGAGAGCAGGAAAAAATGCCAAGCGGAAGCATTTTTTTCCTTTACACTTTTCAGTAGCGAAAACCTTTGGTAAGGGAAGTTTAAGGTTTTTACTCAAATAAACATGCACCAAATATTATAAATTGTTATTCAATTTGTAGGTTTTCACTCCAAAGAAGAGCGACGAATACGGCGGCAAGGGCGGTAAGGGTGGGAAGGGTAAGGGCGGCAAGGGCAAGCGGCAGGTGACGATCATCGAGGGTCCGGCGCCGGAGTCGTGCGCCGATGACGACGAGCGGCGGCGGGAGCGGTCGATAGAGCGGCGCAATGAGGAGGCGATCACTCGGGTGTCGCCGCCGCAAGAGCCCGAGCCTCGTCGTCGAGAGCCCGAGCGACCCGAGCGGCTCGACAGGCCCGAGCGGCCCGAGCGGCTCGACCGGCCCGAACGGATCCCCGAGCGCACCTCCAACGACCGGATACCCTCCGAGCGGACCGTCGACCGCCTACCGGAACGGACCTCCAACGACAGGCTACCCCCCGACAGGAACGAGCGGCACGCTATCGAACGCCCCACGGACCGAATAACGAACGAACGGCTCCAGGCGGACCGGTTGCAGCCGGATCGCAGGTCGATCGAGAGGTTGCAGTCCGAAAGGATGATGGCGGAGCGGTTGCAACACGACCGCTTGGCGTACGAGCGGTTGCAGGCGGATAGGCTCGACAGGGTGGAACGGATCACGCAGGAGAGATACGTCAGGGCGGAGGCCGACGTCGGCTCGGGCTTGAAGTCCGGCCGGGGGTCGGAGAGACTAGAGGATACAAATACAAATAGTGAGTATGATACAGATTTATGTTAGTTGTTGAATTGTCGGGAGGGATAACTTATAAATGATAAAATACATTATGATTTTTTGTCGTACGCATTATCACATAAATACGTCATATATTCAATGCAAACAAATGGGTATTTCTTGTAAACAGTTTTTATTGTAATCATTTGCCACATTAGAAACGTTGGATTTTTGTATACAACGAATAGAATTATGACTTAACAGTTCGAAAAAAATATTGAAGTTTTATGATGTACGTCATCTGCACAAAAACAAAAGGCGATGTTCTTGCGCATGTCGTGCTTCCTAATTTCATTTTCTTTTTCGTTCTTTCCTTTCATAAAATATATCTGCGATTTGTCGATCGGTATGAGTCTCATTTTAAAGGACCTGTGCGTAAAGGTGGTATTCCACTCGTTAAATATCTCGATCATAGAGGTCGCGTGTTAAACTTTTTAATGTAAAACCTAACGATGAAGCAGACGTGCTACTTGATGGAAAATAGTCAACGCCGCCTATGGACACTTGCAACACCAGAGGAGGTGTTAATGCATCGCCGGCTTTTAACGAGAGCTCCTTGCATCTTTTTTCATGAGATCCATGTCATGTTCACGTGCAGGTCGCGGTCGTACGCGCGTGTTGGTGCGCATCGCGCTGAGCCGCCTGCGCGCCGACACGCTGCGCGCGCTGCAGCGCCCGCCGCGCCGCGCGCCGCCGCCGCGCGCCGCCACGCCGCCGCCCCGACCAGGTACCACGCCACACACCACGCTACGACGACCTACTCCACAACACCACAACACCACGACCTACTACTCCACAACACCACGACCTACTACTCCACAACGACCCTCGCTACCACATGCTACCATACAATACTTCATGCTACCCCGCCACACCCCACGCTACAACGACCTAACCCACAACACCTCACGCTACGACGCCCTATTCCGCAACACCCCATGCTACTTTGTCGTATCCTACATCACCATATCCTACTATGCTTCACGACACCCTACATAACCCCGCCACATCCAGCAATACCACTCCGCACCATCTATCCTAACACACGATACCCCACAACACCACACGCTACCCTGCCGTACCCGACGCTACACCATATCCCACCACGCCTCACGCTATCCCACGGCACGATCTACACCACCACACGATACCCCATTACACTCTATCCCACCACACGATACCCCATTACACTCTATCCCATCACACGATACCCCATTACACACTGTTCCACTATACAATACCTCGCCACATCATGTCCTCATACTATACCATACCTTCCCACCGCTTCCCACCCTACACCACCGAACTCTACGCTATATTCAGATACCACTACTAAGAAGCGTCCTACCACGTTCATAAATTACGTTATTATGAATGAAACTTAATGTAGTTTGTACGTGTTTGCAGGGCGGCGAGGCCCTGGAGTCGCTGGGCGGCGCGGCGGCGGGGCGCTCGCCGGTGTACTACTCGTACTTCGAGCGACTGCCCCCGGACGCGCTCTCCGACGACGAGCGCGACCACAAGTGAGCACACGCACACGCAAACACATACACACATGCCCAAACACCATGTTACCAACCCCCCACCCCCGAATTAAAAGCAATAAATCCTTTAAAAGACAGTACAAAACAGTAAACTTCTGAATTTTGAATTGATGGTTGACCCCCCAAAAGTGAACTATCAATTCATGAAATGAAAATGTAAAAAAATCGTATCAAAGGAAAGGACCTCATATTATTTTTTATTGTATAGTTCTACTATAGAGTTTTTAGGTTGTTCAAAAAGAAAAGGAAAATTGATCATTTACCACGCTCCCTTTATTGATCGAAACCACTTAGATAAGAATTTTGAAAAGAAATAGACAAAATAGTTCTTCACTTAAACATTACAAAGAAATCTAAAGTCTTCAAACAAACCAGTGTTAAATTTGTTCGGAACCCGTTTCACACTAACTCGTTACTTGCTCGTATTTTTTTTTTTTGTGTTTTTTTCTCACCGCCATCTTCCCACCCAGATACTACATGGAAGAGGCGAAGCGTTTGCGCATCGCCGCTGAGCGCGAACAGGAGCCCTTAGCTCGTGTGATGTTGTACCACGAATCGGTGCTCTGCTTCGTTCTCACCGGCCGATTGCTCGAAATGGAAATGGACACGAAAAAGGCGTTCACGATATACCGCGAGACAATAGAGTACATCAAGTCGATACACTCGATGCCGCAGCGGTTCCGCACGTCGCCGAAGTCGCCCCATTCGACGTTCAGCAAGCTCGATATACTCAGGTGAGTGTTTTTTTTTTCATAATATAGGAGTAGCAGACGAGCGAGTAGACCACCTGATTGTAAGTGGCTAATGCGGGCGGCATTACCAATAGACATCTGTCAACCCCAGATAGGATTAGATATTCCTACCTGAGGTCGACCACAGATGCGCCGCTAGCCCTGAAGACTAAGCTGGAACGCCTCGGAGTAGTATGTCTCCCTTACCACACTCATCAAACCAGAACACAGCAGTGCTTAACACTGCTGTTGTGAGGCAGAAATAGGTGTGGCGGTGATGCCGCCGAAGTCCAACCGTACAAGGTTCTACCACAAAAATCAGTACATTTTACATAATACTGGCTGTACCCTATGCGCGTTGCTGTACCACCAACTGAATAAAATTGAAGATATCTATCGAAAATTGGTCGTACCAACTCAGAAACCTTCGTGCAATCATGCACTACAACTTTGCTAAAGATCATCACAGGATCAAATGCATAGTTTACAACTCTATAAAGGACATATAGACAAACATTTATTTTTATATGTATAGATTGTTCGTGTTTGTAACGCTCAGATGTGTGATGCTTAGAAGGCGGTAGGAACTTTTGTGGTTCGACTTCTATGGCATTACCGTCATACCTTTTTCTCCCTAAAACAGCAGTGTCAAACGCTGCTGTGTTCTAATCTGAAGGGTGTAAAGTAAGTGGTGGTACCCTTACCAGTCTCCCTAGACATATGACTTGACTTCAGTAGGAAGATATCTACCTGACTAGATCCTCATTTATAGGCATTTCTATTTCTACCATAAACTTCGGATATGATTTTTAATGTTCAATGGTCCTACATTTTATTAATGTCATACATCTGTTTTCAGCCTAAGGGTACAAGCGCTCCTGTATCAGCGAATGTTCAAAATGTACAACCGGGAAGTGAAAGAGTACAACAAGATCGTACAGGAATATCAACAAAAGGTAAATAGGGGTATTTTTTTATAATATAAAGCGGTATGTACATTTATTTACCAACAGTGATAAGGGAAGAGAGGGAAAACCAGTGTGGTTACAAAAACTTAAAAATATTATTTCTGAATTTCCAACAAGTAAAAAGGTTTTGTTGTACGCTTTTGATAATATGGAAGGAAACCCTTGTTAGGTAGCATAAAAAAATTTTAACGTATAATAATAAAACTCGTATTTCCAACAAGTAATAGGGTTTCGTTGTACCCTTTTGATACGAAAGGAAACCCTTATTGGCAACCTAAAAATAATATTTTAATAGTTACAGTATAAGTAGTAGGATTACGTTTTACCTCCGAATATGGAAGGAAACCCTTGTTGGGTAGCATATATATTTTTTTTAATGTAGGTATAATAGTAAAACTGTCGTATTACCAGCCGGCGTGTGCGGAGTCGGTGTCGCCGCTGTCCCCGACGCCGTCGCCCGCGGGCTCCGGGCCGGGCTCGGTGGGCTCGGGCTCGGGCTCGTCGGGCTACTGCTCGCTGGTGCACTCTGTCCCCGCGCACGCGCACCACGCGCTGCTGCAGCTCACCAAGTACTACACGTTCCTGTACGTCGCGCACGAGCTCTGGGAGCAGGCGGATATGCTGTGTCGGCTGCGACCCAATCAAGGTATGTAGCTTTGTTCTCTTTCTTTATTCTTTATGGCGACTTCCCGACTTCGTCCCCAGCGGGATCGGGGCCGGGCTCGGTGAGCTTGGGGCCGTACTCGGTGAGCTTGGAACCGGGCTCGGCGGGCTTGCGACCGGGTTTGATGGGCTCGGTGGACTTGAAGCCGGGATCGGTGGCTATGTTCCGGTTTGAAAAGTGTGATAAAGGAGATAGTTATTTAAGAAATTTAAACCTACTCCTCAGAAGTAGCAACGCATTTGTGATAGCACTTCGCACATTAACACACTTCATGTTCTTTATTTATGTGGTTAATAACAGATGTCCATGGAGAATAGTATCCATTTACCTTTAATTTGACTACATGCCCGTTTGCTACTTTAATATTAATATTATACTAGCACATTTAGAATGTCAATATTCGACAACAACCTAAAATAAGTCGTCTAAGCCACATATTGATCGTGTTGCAGATCTGTTCATAGCGGTGGACCGCAAGTGCGGGCCGCTGACGCTGTTCTCGACGTTCCGTCACCTCGTGCAGTACGTGCGCCACGCGATGTCGCTGCTGAAGGCGCCGCCGCGCGAGTGACCCCGCCCCCCGGCCGCCGCGGGCCCCGCCCCCCGCGCGCTCATCCGCCACTACGTCAACTGCGGCTACTACATGCTGCCGTACGCGTGCGCGTACTGCAACGGGGACGGGGGCGGGGCCAGGGGCGAGCTCCGCCTCTAGTGCGCGTTCGCTCGTACTGGGACAGTGACGGGACGTGTTCCGTTGAACGCGAACGCGAAGGGGCGGGGCCAGGGGTGAGCTCTGCCTCTAGTGCGCGTTCGCTTGTTTTGAACAGTGACGGAACGTGTTCCGTTGGACGAAGTGACCCGCGCTCGCTCGTGACGTCACGGGATGCCCTGACATACCTATATCATATTACGTTGTAGGTACGGCCGTTCTCAATCATGTGGTACCCACGTGTAAAACAAGTTTTGGTATCAAATGCGGTAAAGTTAAAGCAGATGCCGCTTTCGTGATATACTTGGAGAAATTTTCGTGCGAAATCGATATATACAAGAATATTCTATTGTAAATGTCACTAACCGGTCAAAAAACCGCTATGTGTTATGCACACCTCGGTGACGCTCATCCACATGCGTGACACACTGATACGACGCGACAAGACAGTAACTACATGTGACCTAAAAACTGCATCTACATCGAGAGAACGGCGCTATCTATCAGGACTTCAGCTGCAATTACTACATGCGACCTTACAACTATATAAATATACATCGGATATTGTCGGCTTTAGTGCGTTCGCATTCTTTTACACGTCACGACATACGTTGGAGCCGGTTACCATTGGATCCTTTCTCCTCTACGTATGGTTTATTGTCGGTGACTGTTCTCATTGTATCTGACGTCACGACATGCTAGATACGGTCGCATAGCCTAAAACAATGTCGAAAATATATACAACTGATCAAAATGTACGTTTCGTATTTATATAGAAACTCGGCCAATACAAGACCGATGCGAAGACGATGGCGCCCCTAACGGTAATTTTTGGAACTATTGATTACTTTATATGAATTTGAAACGAGATTATTACGTATCGACTTTTATCGGTTCTGTTTATCAGTATAAAGACAAAAGATTTAATTGTATTAAAACAAAAAAACAAAACATAAGATTAACAATGTTTCCAATTGCCGTATGGGTGTGTCCAAATAATTCGCATCGCCAATCACTATGATTTTGATACAATGTTAAATACTATAAGAAAATAATGTTACTTCAAGAGTGAATTCTATAAATCTCATCTATAGATTATGTATAAGAGTACTATAAATTTTCCACTAATGGAAATTTTTAGGGGTCAATGGGCAGTGTTCAAAGCCTAAGTTGTAGTTACTTCCGTTTATTTGCAATTAGAGATTTTATTAACGACAACTTAACGTATATATCTTAACTTCCTGCTGAGATATTCCCGGAGCGCTATGACATGGGACTCTTCAAAAAAGGTGCAAAAAGCGCTCTCCTTCAAAACCGGCGATGCATTGGCGACTCCTCTGGTGTTGCAAGTGTCCATAGGCGACGGTGACTGCTTTCCATCAGATAGCACGTCTGCTTTATCGTTAGGTTCAATTATTAAAAATATATATATCTTGGCCAATGGTTATAAAATTTTATTTCTCAACATCAATTCACGTAAAAGATTTTATATAATATAACGTTCCAATAATAACGTTACGTACATAATTAATTATATTACACACCAAAAACAACGAAGAAAATATTTTTAGTAATTTACATTTCTAATATGAGACAGGCATACATACAAACATACGCTCGAACAACAAATAGGTATTGAACGCTGCCCTAGTGTCCACATTGCTCTAGTGTCAATCGACACTCAGTGTCAGTATATGCATGTGAGACTTTTGATATTTAAAGATGTCTCATTATTTTCTTATCAAGTATTTGATGCAACGGATTACTCAGTTCTTCCTTAAATAATATTATACAATTATAGATGTAACTTCATTCAATAAAGATTACTATCCAAAATGACAGCATTTATATTTAATTCTCGTTATTGTTAATCTGTAAACGAGAAATATATATAAAAGCGGCCATTAATATTTTTATTGCAATAAGTTTAAACAACACTGTATCTTCCGAAAAAGCCAATGTATTTCGAAGCATTTATATGTATATGATTTGGAAAAGTAATTACACATTATATTGTAAATGATTTTTACTTTATCGTCAATATTAGGAATATATATTTATGTATATTATTTATCAATTTGTATTATTTTTGAATTAGTCTATTTTTATTTTTTTATTATATGTGCTTGTGATAAGCATTCTATGCAAGTGATATTTTTGCAAAATCAATTATTTTTGAAGTATTTTTTTAAGTCGGCAATAATAAACAGTTCTAAATAAGTATATTGACGTTTATTTTAATTTATCAAAACTGTTTTACAAGAAAAAATTGAATAAGTCATATACTATATACATAACTACAATAACATAAAAATATTTTGCTTCGAAATATCTCTATGAAATTACATAAAAAGTAAATAAGTATTGTTATGTTATACTATACATTACGAAAACTGTATCTATATTAATTGGTATAAATAAGTTATATAACGTCGCTTAGTATTACATTTTAGTTTATTTGGTAAACAGAACTCGCTACGTTTGCACATGAAGGAAAGAAAATATAAAAAAACGGTGTACAGTACCCGACCTTTAATAATTGCGTAATATATGTTTATCACAAATCTTAGACATTCTTAATTTAATGTCTATATGTAGGAAAAAGAAATCATAATAGAAAAATGATTTGGTACCAGAATAGCTACTGCAGAAACTTAAAGTTTTTTCTTTTAGTCTATGGTTTTTCATCCGTACGACACACACATACTAATATAATGCAGAAATCATTTAGATCTGATGCAGAAAGCAAAGATACTGTAAAAATACATTTCATGCTGTTCACTATTGAATATAAACGTGTTTGAGTAAAGATTTAACTCTCTGAAGAAATTTTCATTCAATTGTTCGCTAAATATAAATATAGGATTGAGTAAAGATATATTGTTACGTTTTATTGCCGTTTTATATAAAAAAATCGTAAAATATTAACGGTCGGGTACGATACAGGATGTTCAGCCGTCTTCCTGGTAATTTTAAGGTGTTAAATAAGGAACAGATTTGTTATAGATGTTGTTACGTTGTCATTTACACATTAAAGACGCTAGTACATTCGTAGAAACAGATCAGTAGGTATATTTTGTTAATACTTACAATTCACGTGTTCCACTAAATGACTGCAACGAACGCGGTCTTGTGTGGTTCGTTACACGTATAACATACAATAACTGCAGTCATTACGATAGTCAAGTGGAGTGCGTGGAATGAGTTAAAAACGCGGTTTGCATCGCATTGTTAAATATGATAACTACATAATTATATACATACAATAATTATTACAAAAAGAGAAGCAATAACATTTTGAACGAATGACAGAAATGATTAGCAATAAATTCAGAAATAAATATTTATATTGAATTATGTGTTGACTAATTCGTTAATAATATTTATTTTAAATATATTCAAATAATTTGTATGACCATAATTAAAATCGCCATTCAATTAGATGTATTCATAAAAATATACTAAACACCAAATTTATGTAATGGATCAGACAGATTTTACAAGCAATTGTAAACAGTAAAATACATTTGACTAAACTTTAAAGCGACGCTCGACTATGTAACGTCGAACAATTTTATTTGATGGAGTGAAAATATATAGAAAGATACGAATGTGAATGTAACTTCTTACTCGTCGCCGCGTTTCGTTCTCTTTCCAAAATGACGACCAAAAATCACAAAATTGTATAAATGCGTATGTGTATATATCGCGCGGTCGCCTAGCGAGCCGGTTTATAGCATTGTTAAGTGATAGACTAACCATATCGTAAGTTTTCCGTTATTATATCCTTCCCTATCAATGAGAAAAACCGTCGGGAGCACGAAAACGAATTGTATAATTATTATAATGGATCGCGATTTGACGTAAACATGATACTGTACAGTTGACGCGAAACGTGTCATTGTATAACTGGTGAGGTGTTTAGAATTTCAAATATCTGTACTTATACATGCTACGAATGATTTTCAGTGAAAAATGTACAAGTAGATGCGGTGTATAATTTTAGTCACTGATTCTCATACAAGTTTTTGTACTTATGGTTATTGTAATTATTTTCTGGTTTGACTAGATTACGGTTAATAATTCACTTAAGTATTTTTATTGTATTTCTTAAAAAATAAGGTAGTCTTTGCAAGAACTCGCGAGTGAAAACGTCTTGTTGGGTAGTCAGTGACTAACATAACGCCGTGTACGGCAATTGCTCGTTTAAAGTTTAACGGGAGATATACGACACAATACGTGATCGCGTGTGGGCCAATCGAGTATATTAAAAAATATCTCAATACAAATGGGAACACTTGTAGGTTTTCACAATAATTATCAGTTTGACGAATTGTCATTATCACGGCTGAATTCGAGTTATGTCGTTAGTATTAGTTGGGTAATTTTTGTTTCACTTACGGATCGGTAAAGGGTTGTGCGATAGAAAAATGTGCTTAAAACGTAATCGTAACAAACAGATACAAACGATAGACAGACTATTTGAACAATACTACTTAATGTTCCTAAATGTAATAAATAAAATTGCAGAACAATCGCTGAGCAAATCCCGTTTAGTCATTCGTTAGATCATTATTTCGTATACATATCAACGGATGGATGATTTGTAACTGTTTTGCAAATATTTTACGATGTTGCAATTGGATGTTTCCACATCTCAAACATCTGATTGGTAACACATTAACAAATGACAATAACATTTGTGTTTAGATCAGCTAGATTATTTTGAATATTTATTCAAATAATTATATTATTGTAAATTCGTCTAATCGGGACATTCGAGCTGCTAGAACAATGATTGATTGACTCGGTCGAATAATGAAGTGCAAATATATTTTTAAATTGAATTTAAAGTACAATGATTAATGTTTATTCGCCGAACATCACATGTTATGAAGTGATTCGAAAACAAGAAAACACCGTTACATCAATAAGTATATTTCTCTCGGTTGTTTATCAAATTTATGTTGTGATTGTAAATATATAATATTATATTATACATTTTGTAATGAATATACATAAATGTTAGTGCCAGGTAGGTTTTTGTATGAAAGTTTATTGTAAGGCGGCTCGGGGCGCGGGCGGCGGTCACTACATTTTTGTTGGAAGGGAATCGACTCGTACGTTTGTTATTACAAAGTTATGGTGTGAGAAAGCAATAATATTCTCACTGTGTTAACTTTGAACGATAGTACAGTTGGCCGCGATGGCCGCCGCTCGCGCGCCGCCGCACGTCGCAACTCAAACCACATAAAGGACAAAATGCTGAACTTTGTAACATTGTTAAATAGCGAGATGCCTTGTACATAGTATATTGTAAGAAATGTGTAGTTTTCGCTCTATATTTTAATTTATATGTAAACTATATTTATAGCTAAGCGGACAAGGAGATATAATAACATAATAATTATAGGAAATTATTGTGAGGATGCATGACGAGGTCTGAGTGCGAGTATTCACGGGATCCTGTTTTCGAACGATTCGTTTGATCTATATGAAAGTTTTAAATTTAACGGTAAAGATGGATATTGTAAATGTTCGGTAGGGGAGCTTGCAGCGTTCGTTTAGTATATTATTAGTGTAGTTACGTTTCTCGCGGTCGATAATAATTCGCGTGAACTCGATAATATTACCCTACGCTAGTTACCTGCTATGTTAGTGGTCGTACGGGGAGCCAGCGCGTGCCTGATACGCAACTATTTGTTTCGACAGTGTATTCACGGAGTCTAAGTATTGGATTACGATACTATATTTTCACACAATTGCATAATAATTACATTATTAGTAATAACACCCCTTTAATGGGCATAAACGTTTGTTCTAAAAAAAGTAAGGTTTATTTATTACTAACAATTGAGTGTGATAAAACAATAATTATTTAAAAAATGGAAATAAAAAATAACTAGCATTGCAACCTTGTTCAATGTTTGATCGTAGTGTTTACAAAGAGTATTTAGAATTGTCCAAGTTTTTCAAATTGATTAATTTTACAACGATGTGAACGCTACTGATAGCGAGTGCTTCATCTCTGTCAATTTATCTCCGTGAATACATGAATAATCACGTATTGGTAATATACGATCGAAAAGCGTTACTTAATAATATAGGCGAGGACGAAAACGCCCGGGATTTGCAATTTTAGCATACGCCAAGATGTTTTAGTGTGACCTTATTTATCGCATTTTTTTTGACGTGGTATACCGCTTCCCAACAGTTTCGTCTCGCAGACAATCCCCATTCTGTACTTACTTCGCACAAATTACATTATTATTTATATTTTAAAATTCGTTATTTATTGCGACATTGTATAATTTATTATTTACTGTACACAAAGCGAAGTTTACTTAATCGTATAGAAGGCCTGTGCGAGGCGCTTCAATTAGGATTCATACAATCAATCGAAAGATCTGTTAATATGTTTTGTTTTACTCTTAGGCGCCTTGCTACGCTTACAGTTTATGTTTTTATTATTTCTCTCTTAATATTGTATTGTTGTGATCATTTTAATATTTATTTGCAATAATTCAAAATTATTAATTTTGTAATTCAAAATTTTTATTGATTCGCGTAATGCATGTGTACTTCGTTTTTTTTTTGTTATCTTTTTTAGATCTTAATTGTACGTTGTCCTGACATTTTATTATTTTTCATTTTGTTGATTAGCCAAGTTATTGAAATAACTGTTAAATCGCTTGATAAATCTATTTTGGGTACCATTGACTACTATGGTGTTCTACGACCATTGTTCATATTCTAACCGTTTAATGCGGATGCATTTTAGATGGATATCTAAACGGGTTATCACAATACAGTCGCGTTCTTATACATTTACGCAGAAACTATGTACGTTTGTAGTGAAGAATTAGGTAAAAAAGTTAGCATGAGTATAGTTTTTCGATTTAGTTAAAATAATAATTCTTTTTTCATAGTTAATTTTCTTATTCAATATGCGTCATTGTATAATATAAAATGCCTTTATTGTAGTGTCAATGAGTTACCTCAGAATGTTATGATATACTTACTTGTTTCGCGCGTGTGTATAATTTGACATGTAAATCTCAATCAAACTGAATTATCCCTAAAATTGACGCCAAATTTTTTTATTGACAAATTTATATGCGATTAAGTTAAGACTAAAATCGTGAGAGGGCGCTGGTGGGGGACGCGTTAGGCTATTTAATTTTTTAGGCAATTGTAAAATACTGTTTTTCTTATATTATTTCTTAAGTAGCATTTTGTGTTGATAGTGTGTATAATTTGTTTTTTTTTTATATTTCCGTTAAGAAATATGTATAAATTTGTTTTCCTTTAATTTTATTATTTGTGTAACTATTACCCTATGTTATTGATGATAGAATACATTAATTTTTATGTATAATTGTATTTTTGGTTTATTTTTCCTTTTATTTCCTTTTTAGTTTTTTTTTCTTGCGTATGTGAAAAGCAAATATTAATTATAATAGTCAATTTAGCGAGTAATAAACATCTGATTTTGACTTATATTCGTCAAAATAAGAAAACGGTACCTCATAACGAACTTTTTATTGAATATTCATGTTTTAAAAGTGCTTTAACTTACTGTTAGCTTTAGTAAGTAATTAAAAATTGCCTTTTGTCAATTTTTCACGGATAACACCATGATACACCACTTTACAAATTAATAAGTACTGCCTTAAGGTACTCGTCCCACCGTAAGCAAGTAAACAGTAAGCGAGTGAGAAAATATAGCGATATTTATCTGGGGAGAGATGTTACTGTAGTAAATACAAAATTCTACACATTTGCATATAGTCCATATTAAATTTACTTAAAAATGCTGTTTTATAACCCGCATCAAGTTGTTAGATATTTATTTTATGTTTGTAATTTTTTGCAATAATATTACTTATAAAAATATTCGATTTATAATTCTTTAATATTATTTATTAAGTATATTTTACCTTTAGTGATTTACACAGGATCTATCAAATTTTCGTCGTAAACGCTGTAAAAAGGTTTTTACTCGCTTTTCGTTTCTTGCTAGCGGTGAGAAAGGTCAATTAAGTTCTAACTTGACTGCAGCTTCTGAGGAAATAAGGTCTTTATTGCGATTAATCTTATTTAAATAGAAAAAAAAAAACAAATTATGGGTATAATTTATAGTCACTGAATGTCCGCATTTAATTCAATCAGTACTAAACATTAAATATTACTTATTCTGTAAGATTTTTTAAAAAAAGTAAACCCAAAGTTTGTGAGTTATAGTTAAATGTGAAAATAGTAGCTAAATAAGGAAGCTAGTAAGAAAGATGATGGACATAATGACGTTGCACCACGGTTGATTTAACCCTTAAATGCTTGTTTTCAAAACAGCCCCAACAGGAAAGTAATGGGTTATTGCTAAAGTCTTATATCCCAGTAGCGAGCGTTAAGTTAGTACGTGTAGTTAAAAGCAATAAATGCCTAGAATTAACAGCAACAACGCAATAAGATTAAAGTAACTTAATATTGTTCATTAATTGCCTTATAGCTTAAAAGAGCCGTATTAGAGTAGTTATAAGCATTGGTAATTCAGTACTGTTGTGTTCAAAATATAATTTCAAATGTTACAACAACCTGAAAGTACCAGTAATTAAATTAAGTACATAATATTCTGTATGAGTTGTATGACTGACACTTTTAATAAAATACTGTGCAGTTAATATTTTACCTGAGCAATCATTTAAATACACACACCATTTAAATTACACATACACACAATAAAAGTAATGTAATTTACACAACAAGTACTGAATTAATAAACACGCAATTCGTAAAACAATACCAGAATCAATTAGTACAATCGGATTATATTAATATATATTTATTAATAAAGTAGGTGTCTGTGTGTTGATGTCGTCGATATTTATATGGATCGCTGCAAGCTCTGTTTAATGCGGTTCTATCCGAAGCTAATTATTCGTAGGACCGTACAGACGCTGCCTTAGGTCACGGTCAGACCAATAGCGAGTACGGAAGCGAGGCGATAATTGAATGCTATAGAATAGTGTATAAGGTGTAAAAATATGTAAAGTTTAACATTTGTAGTACAATATAACAGAGACATGTAAGTAAGTACCTGAAAGTTGGGTAAAAACCCATGTAATTTGAAAGAAACGACACTGCCGACGAAGTGACTCTCTAGGTTAGTATTGCCTCGCATGGCTTGGCCTCTGACCGTGGCCTTAGTTTTCACGCTACACGAAAAAAATATAATTACTTTCAAATAAATAAAGGATACACGCACAATACAAATTTTGCTATTAAATATACGCAGGCGTCTAACTCCCAAATTCAACAAATGTTGCTAAAATGTTCACACAGGCGCTTGCGTAAATAAATGGATCAAAATTATCTTACTTTTCACAAGTGTAGTGTGAAAACTGTACTTCGCAAAGCGCTTTCGTATACGATAGATAAGTATAGTATATCCGCAATTCGCTAACAGCAATATTTTGTACAATGATAACACCAAGAAGTAAATATAACACTAATTATTTATATAAAATTATTTAGCAAATACTATAGCATAACTTGTAGCCACATTTAACGTACGATAAACATGATCGAATCAAAATGACACCAAAGAACATCATGATTTAACTATCGTACGGTAAATGTGGTGTTATACTTTAATCGGTGCAATATTAAGTTAATGGATAACATATAGCAATATTAAACGACCTCATTTTTGTCTGTTCATGCCTTATAAGACGAATTGAACGATCAACGAGTCTTCAATCAATGTTAGCAAATGTTTATATAAACGTTATGGATCATTAACCAGGCCAATGTTTAATACAAGGCATTAAATTCACTTTTTGGGGGTTTATGACTGGATATAATTTAAAATGTTATAAGAAATTTTAAAATCATTGCATTATGATCAAACCGGAGGCATCCTTTCTAAAACCACTGTTCAATTTATTATAAAATACGTAAACTGAAAAAAGTAAAAGCTAAAAAGATGCCACAGACGTAGGGTACATGCAAATCTAGCAGATATTTTATCTTTCACTCTTACATTACATCAACCGTATTTGTCTCTCGCTTGCACTTTGTAATTTTCATTGATTGTACATTTAGCTTTTTAAAATAATTTAATGTATGAGCATATTGTTTACATGTCCATTTTTCAATCAATATTATTCCTTTTATAATTATTTTTAAAATGTTGATTCATACTTTTTTTTAAGGTAGAAAATAAAAATATAATTATTGTTTGTTTAAACGTTGGCAAATCTTCGATTTGTTCACATTTTTGTTGAATATTTTCTGTCTTTCTAACATAATATGTTATGCAAACATGTTAGAGTGAGAGAGTGCATATTCATTCTGCTGCGGAGTTATATTGCCGGTACTTTTTAAACGTAATTAACATTAATTTGCATTTCAAAAATGCTTTCATCATTCTTTAAAAGGCACCTTCTACTGTATTGACATCTTGGTACTATAAGAAGTCGGTTAAAAAGTTAATCACTTATAGTGTAAATTTTGTTCTTAGGAACTTAGGAGCCTGTTTAAAATGTGTTTAATATATATTATTTTATTTAATTGAGTTATAATATCTAAAACATATCTAATTACTGAAAAATTACTGAACTACTAAGAAGTCTTGGTTTATGCATTGGCCTGCGTGAATGCTCTATTACCTGTTCTTATGCTTGGTTTGAATCTTCATTTGATTTGAATAGTACTTTAGTTTATATTTTATTTTATTAATTATACACAATAAATAGTATGTACCTAATATTTACTATAATTTTTCAGAAAATACGGTTATTAAAATATAATTAAAAAGAATTTAAATCAATATGCTAAACATTAAAATAGCTACCTGAAATATCATTACTTGAATGAACCAAAGTGATCACAATATTGGACCATGTTCTGCATTTCTTTTCTATCGATTATTCATAATCCAACTCAAGTATTTCCCAATATTTTATTATAGTATACTTGTACTTGCCAAAGTACCGCAAACAGATCCCCTTGAATACCCAAATGGTAACCATTCACTAAATATCTAAATTGGACCAAAATTTCACTAATAATAATTCAAACCAAGCATATTGCAACAAGAGGCATATAATAACAATTAGTGGCTTATTAAGAATTTTAACGTGTTACCGGTCAATAGTAATATAAGGCTTCAATATATTATAACGAATAGCGATTTTGCTTAGTTACGATTGATAAATAGGAGGCAAGGTATTTTAAGCTATACATATAATATTTTTGAATATTTCGTGTTGATCACAGTAAATATTTGTAGTTCTAAGGGTTTTCGTGCGTGTCGTCGAAATAAATTAAATTAAGTAGGTAACAGCTAGAGCGATTACCTCATGGTTTTAAGGCGGGGAATTGAATTCATTTATTTTAGACTTATATGAAGTTCAAAACGGATATGAAAAAAATATTGTGCCTTAGTGAGATGGACAGCCTCCGATATCATTTGAACCCAAACGGGTGCGGAATGGAACGTAATCTTCATTATTCATGTTAAGTAATGAATCTCTCGCACTGTACACTATGCACGTGTTGTTGATAATGACGTAACATCTTGACGTCATAGTACACAATGCACTATGGTCATGTAATTTACTCTTAATCTACAGGTTGGCGCGGTTTTAAAAACCAAATCGTACTTAGACTTAAATGCAAGATATTTTCTGGTATTAAATCAACCTAGTAGGTCTAATGTAAAACCACACTATTTGATATTATATCATAACTTTGTATTGCTACAAACTATTTCTGCCTTAGATCTGCTGCTCTTATCTAAGTGTGGTTACTTACAAACGCATATAATTCCACTTGGGATTATCTACCATGGTCCATTGTGTACTAGAATATAACTGAGAACCCCTTCTGAGTTAAACAAAATGCAATAATGTTTACACAATATTTGTTTTATTAATGTTGTATCTGATTATTGATTATATTTACACTATAATGTAGATCAGTATGTATATGTCGTAGCAATAATTTATGAGTGGCAATAAGGTCTAGTGGATTTGCTTTGTGTATTGAGTATATTAAGATGTAAAGCGTAGGTACCTTTGTCCTCTCTAGTCTACCTGACGCTGTAAACTGCTTCGTAATCACAATAAGTTCAAATCCTCAGCGTTTTAATATAATAATATATATTTTATAATATCAAGTGAAGTAGAAACGATTTATATTTAATATTTAAAATAATTATGTGATCGATGTTCGTGACGTTTTGTTTAGCTGAAGCTTGTAAGTGATGTTTCTTGCTAAATTGTCTTTCGATTATAATTAATTAGATACGAAATCTTCGAACTTTTCTACGGGCTTTAATTATTTGGTACTAATTTATCTCCATTACGTTGGCTGTAAATGTCTTATTTTTAGCGTTAAGACAAAGTGCCAAGTCGCAGATCTTCTCATAGCTTCTCCTGTTCCTCTTGTTCGCTTACAACCGTGTCTCCTCTGCGCGTAGAACACCAACCTAATCCTGAGGCCGAATAGCTACGGAATCGCTACAGGATACTTTTCATAGACAATCTTGTAAAAATAGTACCTACTACGTATTTTATTTATATTTATAACTCTAATGATCGCTTTAGATAATATAAGGATTTGTTATTTTAAAAGTATCCTGTTAAGAAAGTGAGAAATAGTGTATAAAGCCGTATTAAGTCATGGTATCGTTGATGACGGGAACTCCGGAACGAGATTCTAAATATTTTGTTTTGTAGGGAATGTTTTATTGAGGTAGTTATAGTGTTAATGTGGCTGGATTTCGTATGAAGTCGTGCAATGAATTCCCAACCGTTCTCGAACTGTTCCACCGTCGGTCCGAAGTCCAGCCCTCTCCTTTTGTAACGAGTAGTGCATGTATGTTAAACTAAGTGACAAACTAATTATAGTATAAAATTGTTTACCACGCGCTCGGCAGAGGGCGTTAGACGAAAATATTATTTTTCTTAGATCACATTATATTGTAAAGGCGGTATGGTGCGGCGGGGAGCTGCCGCGGCGACACAAATTCATATTTTTTTACTCGCGACCGCCCGCCGTCACCCATATTTGTTATGTTTAAGAGGAAATATCTATTGTCTATTCCAAGGGTTGAATAACTACCAACACTTTTTTATATTACAATAATTATAGAAATTATTATTGAACTTGTTGTTTTCTTTCACTACCACAACTCTGTAAACCATTACCTATAGGTAAACATCGATTAGAATTCTGAATGATTAAAACTTCTTACAAGTAGAATTCAGATATGTATGAAAAAAACAAACGGAGTAAAGAACTGGCCATAAAGAACTGTCTTTGGCTTAATACATTAATAGTGAGAAACATGAAAAAGTAGGTACTATTTATGACGAGTTTCCATCATTTGGCGAGAGAGTGCGGTGTATGTTATCTTGAAATTAAAAGACTAATTTAGTCAAAATAATGTTTATTACACTTGGTTTCGATTGTGCTTCTTTTTCTTTTTCTTCTTATTATCATGAGCTTCAATAAGATCATCTATTTCCTTACTGTCATCTCCTAGTCGTTTCTCGCCACTGGAACAATGCAAGAAATGTTATATTTGAGTTGTTTTTACAAAAATGGAATTCCTCACACTTTGCCGATTTTTACCATTTGTTACTATACTATAATCAAACAATTTGTAGGGTTCATTGAACGGACAAACTGAAAGGGACTGTAGACATAGTAAAAATATTTCTCTCCAAACAGAACCTAAAACATACCTTATACTTAAAATAATACTCTTTAAAGTTCCTTAAAATACTTTTGCATTACTTTTGATTAAAAAAACCTTTTTTACCCTATTCCCAAAAAAAAGATATTTATTATTATTTGTACCTATTGATTTAAAACAATATTTATTTCTAAAGGTCCTAGAATTTAGCATTAAATTTTTTAAACATACCTTTTAACGGAGACTAGGTTGGCCTTCTTAGAGGAGGCAAGGGCCTGCCCCCAGTCCAGGTCACTGCCCTTGATGCGGTACTGCGCTAGGTCCTCGCCCATTAGCTTCGACAGCTCCTTACGTTGTTTCCGTTCCAACACCTGAAATTATCGACAGGAAAATAAAACTATATAATATTTTTATTATAACAAGAAAAGCTATCAATATCGACGTCAAGATATACGTAAAATGTTGTACTTAATTTTTATTATACTATATCTGAATATGTCTGACATACTCAGTCTGAAAATGGTTATGTACTCTTAATCGGGAGTCGCACTTAGCATCAATTAAATGCTATTGCAGAGAACTCAAAAAGAATTCAGTATTACTACAAGTGAACTTCATGCCTATCGCTAATCCTTATTTGTATATTGCTTCACTACAAAGGGTAAAATTAAACATCTTTAAACAATAAAGCGTAGAACACATTATACAACATAACGAAGGAAAATTATTATCTGTTTGAAAACTCAAATTAACTTTCATTTAATATCCCATTTAACAAATTAAAATTAGAACATTACGCCAATTTTTACTTTTAATCTGTGGGTAAAAAAAATAAACAAAAATAAATCACATGAATTTATTCCTAAATTTCCACCCAATAAACACACATATGCCTAGGATAAGTACCTTGGCAGCCTTCGTCAGTTCCTCATTAAGACTCTGCTTGACCGGTCCCTGTGTTTCCATATCCGCTGTCTTATCGTCTATGCCTATTTCCTTAGCCACTGTATCTTCTAGAATGGAGTTGAGGGCTGTGTTAATCTTCTTGCAAGCTTCGTAGAATTTGGCCAAAACCTGCGAACCTGGGAGCCCTAGCTCGGACGCGATTTCGTCAACGTCTTTCATTTGGAAGCCCATTGCTATAAAGAGGACCTGGAAAAGGTAATAAAATACGTATGATTCAAAATGTGAAGGCTTAGGATCTGTAGAATTATCAGTTTTCTTTCATAACATAGGAGTAGCAGGCGAGCATGCAGTTTTCCTGATGGTAAGTAAGTGGTCACTGCCTCCTATGGACTTCTGTAATGTACCCCAGATAACATTAGATTACCTATCTAACAAACAAATTCTTACGTTCGTTTTTAGGAGAACTAAACTTCATATTATATATTGGATTACCCCAAATTGGATTTCAGACCGAATTTGATTTTTACATTTTGCATATAAATGGCATACATATGTCAAATAAATATTTTATTTTTAGATAAAAAAAACAACAAAACAGCCATATGAAAATGTATGCAAATACATGATATTATCTAACTGACATGAGAAACCAATCTATCTTTGATTGATTGGGATTAATCCCGGATTTTTTCATATGAGAACACTCTACAAATAAACTTTTCAATATTCACCTGTTGCACTGCATCCAATTTAATGGATGCTTTGGTGTGGAACACGATGTCAGCGATAGGTGCTAGGAGGTCGCTAATGAGTCTATAGTCGGCCTGCTGTCGGCAGTACGACTCTATCCGGGATAGGTCGTGCCCGGATAGGTGTTGCTCTATTGTATCCTTCGTTAGAACTGGAATGAGATGTACAGATGGTATTTGTTGTTGATGGAAGTAGAAATATTATGTATAAATGGTGGTATTAATTCTTTCATGTTGATAGATCAATAAGCGTACCAGTCTAACTGCTGGTAAGGTTATAGGTGGTAGAGCCCTTTGTAGTTAGACTGCGGCGGCACCACCGCCACACCTATTTCTGCCTAATAACAGCAGTGTTAAGCGCCGCTGTTTTCCGGCTTGAAGGGTGTGGTAAGGGAGACATACTTTTCCGAGGCGTTCCAGCTTGGTCCTCAGGGGTAGCGACGCATCTATGGCCGACCTCCAGTAGGAATATCTAATCCTATCTGGGGTTGATAACAGATGTCCATGGGCGGCAGTAGCCACTTATCATCAGGTGGACTGCATGTTCGTCTGCTACTTCTAATTTATAAAGAAAAGTGATCAGTTTTTTAATCAATCTATCTACTATCCAATGATATGTCTATCAAAGATTGAAATTTGATAATTTCGGCTTCGCCTATAATTTGTCAAATGTCGGTCTTTGGTAGGCAAAAATTTTATAGATCGAATTATTAATAAGTCTAGGTAACATTGGAGAATTATGCAGAAACAGTTACAGCAGTAATACTTTCAGCGTCGAACCACAAAGAGTTGTTTCCTTCCTACTTATTTATTTATTCATTATGAACCTTACAAATATGTAAATGCACAAAGGCAGCTTAATGCTATAAAGCATTCTCTACCACTCAACCTTATCCCTTTTCCTACAGAAATAGTAATAGTCCAGAAACATACCCGTTTTATCAACCTTCACGCTATCATTGAGCAACGTGGCAAGCGCGAGCGGGGCTGACAGCTTCCGGAAGCTCCGCGATAGCAGCCGCGAGAAGCGCTTACGAAAGTCCGCGCTGTAGGCCGACAACCACGCACTGGCCGGTAACGCTCGTAGCATTATACACGAGTGCTCGCCTGTCAACTCGTTCGCTTTCTGACTGGAATTATCAATACGTAGTTTGTAAAGATCATATGTTGTCGCTTTTAGAAATGTGTCATCAATTAATTTGCTAAAAGGATTGACTAATTTTTATTTAATGAAATTTCGTTAAATTAAAGTGAAGTTATCCCAATAGGGTATTAAATATATATTATCTATCTCGCACATCTCTATTGAAAAAACACTTTAATACATAATTGGTGTGTATAGTGTAACTCAAAAATTACTACATATTTCCCAATTACCTTAAATACACAGGAACATATTTCTGCGACTTCCAGAATTTGAGTAGCTCCTCTGTAAGTCCGAAACTCGTTCCCAAATAGTCCAGGTGTTCAGCGCGCACTTCTGAGAGACGCTTTAGCAGTGTTGGCGGTTTTGTTCTGAGAAAATAGATATTATTTATTACACTTAAAAAAAGGATTATTACAATATACCTGACTAACTCACAAGTGAGTGGTTCAGTGACCAGAGATCGCAAATGCGTGTCTTGCTGGTTCACTCATCCTATCCTGTTGGTCATGTAACACATTTTAAGAAGCTTATATTAATAATTTGCATGATTTTAAAATATTCCTATTACTTTGCTACTACTATATTAAAGCTTTTATTTAAAGAGACCCATGACATAGCCCTGAGGTACTCCCTCAGGACTTTGACATGGGGCACTTCAAGAGGGGTGTAAAAATAGCTCTCCTTCAAAGCCGGCGATGCATTGGCGACTCCTCAGGTTTTGCATATTTCCATAGGCGACGGTGACTGCTTTCCATTAGCTAAAATATAAAAAAAAATGTAATCTAACGGCTATTAGTTTATAAAATACCACTAACCTCGGCACAATGTTCTCAGTTTGCAGCGAGCTCGTCTTCCCGTTTGTTTGCGCGTCATCATCGTCTGAATCCGCTTCGTCGAGACACGGTATGTCGCCAGAATAGTACGCCGCTAGTTGCTGGAGAGCTCGCTTGCCGTAACCCATCTAGCAAATAAAAAATCAAAGACTATACTACTAATTATACTAAGCAGTGATAGCCGAATGGTTAAGAAACATCTGCCTCTTGATTGAGGGGTCCCAATTTCAAATCCCAGGCACGCACCTTCGATTATTCAAAGTTACGTGCGTATTCGATATTAATTATAACTTGCTTAAACGGTGAAGGAAAACATGGAGACCCGTGCCCAGCACTGGGACTGTAATGAGTTGATGATCACCACTAATAATAGTCATCATGTCGTTGTAACGCAATAAAGGTCGTAACTCGTATGTTAGATTTCCGACTAGTTTAAAAAAATAATGATGAAATTAAGTGTCTGTTGTGCATGTCTTCGTGGCATTATTTTTTAATTGACATAAACTAAAAATCTCATGTAAATATTTGTGACTCACTAAATCCTTCCAAGTAGAACACTGCATCATTTAACACTTTTACTTAACGTAGAAATTGATGAAACTGTGATGCATCTGCTATTGAAGCATGGAAGACTCTAACACCTTTAAGAGTTAATAATTTTTCTTTAAGTGCATGTGAATTCTACAATCTCTCACTTTTGAAATGAAATGAAATATAAAATATATATTTAATTGTATAAGACTATGGGTGGCACTTACAAATTGTCAGTTAAAATATTTTTTTAATATTTCTTAAGCTACAGGATCGGAACGCAACCTCGAATTCTTTCTAATTCTGGTGCCCTAAGGCTTATATCCTTCTGATGATATACAGATCCCCAGTGGTATGAAAGGACAGAGTAACAGTAGCATGAAAGTTAGAGATTAATAAAGAAAAAATTCCCACTTACCCGTTGATACGAGGGATGCGTGGCTATCCTGACAATCCTCGCTCCGGCTAGCTTAGGAAAGTCCCTATCGCCGAACTGTTCGCAAATGTTCCACGGGATCAGATCGCCCGCCGCCTTGCGACCGCGCCCTAAGCTGTCCTTCACTGATCTAATGGAAAATGTATTAATTGATTAATTTATAATTTATTCATTTTAAATACGTACTAGATTAGATTTAGATAAGATTATAAAATATATTGATATTATTATCATCTTCTATACTAGATTCTATACTTTGCGTTGCGGCTAACGACGCCCCATCTTTTTAAATAAAAACATATTTAAAAACATAATTAATAATTATAACTAAACAACTAGTAATTGAGTGTCGTGTGTGTGTGCTTTAATGAGTACGTGTTTGTGTTCGTGTGTCCGTGCTTATTATATTGAAATTAAACATCGCAATTAGTGGTCACTGCCATTATTTGGCATTAAACACAAACTACTGAACTACTTAAGATCTACTACTTTTTAAGATTCTACTCTTATAAATGTCATAAAGTACACAAGCAACAGTTCTTTTAACTAATAACTTCACGACTAAGTAAGATAGAATAAGTAACTTACTTATCAGATATATTCCCTTCGAGGCACATCTGTATAACGCAGAGCACTTCGGGCATACTGGTGGATTGCGGGGGCGTGGGAGCCAGCAGTACGAACAAGCAATGGGCAGGAGCATCCGCTAACAGCTGGATGTCGTTTGGACTGTTCTGTAGGATGGAAAGAGAGTTAAATTTAAATATGGGGTTAATTGTATTTTTTTCACTGAGGTTGAATTTACAGTGTATTCACTGAAAGAGAAATTTGCAATATTTAATCAATTTTACAGGTTTTTCAGCCAGCATTGCGCTGTGTTTTCACCGCGGTAGCATATAGGCTCGTTTTATGCGAGGTGAGTGATGACGTGAGTCTCGTATTAACTGGCGACTAATATAATTACAAGTCGGTGTAAGGTTTCAGCGGCTTATGATAGCAAAACAGAGCGTCTCAGTTAACCTGACGCAGGTTTTAGGCGGTTGGAAGTGGGAGCCAGACGGATAAGAGAATTCAACCAGGTCTTCATTAGGACAATGGCATGATGTCTCTTCATCTAGCTTTATTTAGAGGGGGAGTGGGACCAATGTCTTACTTAACTAACGTCACTAACCTTATAGTGACTAGCGACGTATATAGCGACTAGCCGGTGCAGGAATGCCTCAGCGGCCTTGTGGTAGCAGAACAGAGCATCCCTATTGACACGTAGTAGCTCGCAGGCGGCGGGGGGCGGGGCGCCGGCGCCGGGGGCGGGGGGCGGGGCCTCCAGGCACAGCAGGCTGTTCAGCCACCGCTCCACCGGGTCGTTGGAACGGTAACGGATCGGCTCGTCCAGTTTTATCTGAAAGGGGGAAAATACAATGAAAATTAAAATCTTTGTTTTCTTACTAATTCTGTTACAAAATTTCAAATGCTAATAGGAGTCTTCATTGAAGTAGGTGTCAAATGAGAACTAAGGATCTCTCTTACCACTTGCCTTTAAACCACAACACAACATTAATTCGTTGTAATTATATCTCAACCCTGTTAGAGATACTCCTTATAGTACTAATTAGAAACATTATGTAAGTACACAATTTACACTAAGGGCATGACAAGATATTCACATTGTCCGTCTTTCAAATTGGAACGCTTACCAGTACTGTACCGCAAAAATGGTGTTTAAATAGCGAGAAGCTCATTATTTATAGATATATGTGCGAATAACCAACAAAACACTAAACCAACAAACCAACAAACAATAAAATAATACAAACCGGCGGCGGAGCATTATGCTTCGACTGCAACTGTGCAAACAGCTTAAGAGACAGAGCTCTTCCTGTACCCTCGTAGCCCGAAACCGTAGAGGATAGTAAAGCTAGGGGTGCTTTGGTAGCAGCCGCCGACACGTGTACGAGGGGGATGGCCGCCGCTTCGTCCACTAGGACCAGATCTGCGGCTGATAGAAGCGAATGGTCGTCTGGCGTGATGTACTGGAATAGTGGTGAGGTTGGATTTATTGTAGAATTAATTAGTGTAATGTATGGAAAGTGATTGATAGAGACAAAAACTAAAAGAGAGAGAAAGAGAGAAAAAAGAAAAATTGTAAAAAAACGCAAATCAATGCAACTTACATAAAAAATAGACGGAGTAGGTGTAGTCAAATAGGTGTAATGTTAAAAAGATGGAGTTTTCATTATTGACATAATATTTTAAATTATTTATTCAATTGTATTAAAAGAAAATAAAAGTTGTGAAGGAAGTTATATGTATAAGGGATATAATAAACTTTAAATGTAGTTTTTTTTTGTTTTTTACTAAATTTGTTGTCCTTAGGAAAATTCTAAAACTTTTTGCTTGAAGAGCATCACAAATAGTTCATTTTATTTGAAAACCCTTGGTAATTATCTTAAGACCAAATTATCTTATATGTAATTTTATGGTATGTACAGCCTATGTTTAGCTAGGATTTTACTTAACTAAAGTCATTTTGGAAGGTACTTAAGTTTGATACTTACTTGCACAGTCTGTCTCGAATTCCTTGCAATATTAATCCTAACAATCGCCTTCTTGAAATCTGGGTTAGTGGACCTTATGATGTTGTAATCTATATGCTCTTGATACAGACAGGCATCGAGACCTTTGAGCAGGAACTCGAATAGAGTGATCAAGTTCTCCGGGTGGGGAGATGTGACGTACACGTTGACGTATCCGAGCGATACGGCCGCGGCCACGGCGAGCCCGAGGCAGGCCGACTTGCCTCGACCTCGAGCTGCTGTGAGGCAGTGAGGCGGTCTGGGAAACGAAATAATTTTGATAGGTCATATTATTACGTATACATTGTGCATTTACATAAAGACTCAAGTTGTACCTTGCCAAGAACATGTTTTTTTTTAAATATAAATAATAAAGACAACCCCATTGAGTTTTCTTACCGGATCTTTTCAGTAGAGGTCACATTCCGATTAGGTAGTAGTTTAAGAAAAATATTGTAATTAATAAATTTTAAGTGCTGCCGTTGGCCTATACAAAATAAATATATTTTATTTCATTAAAAAAAACATGCATTTTTTTATTATTAATGTCAAAAAAATACGTTTTCTTGACAAGGTACAACTTGAGTCTTTAGTTAAATAAATGCATTTGATAACTTAAAGGAAAACTTGTAGATGACCAATGAATTGATGTTATGTCCATTCTATTTAAACTAAGTCAATTTTTTTGGAAATATTGCCATGAAGAATGTTAGTGTAATCTCTCGTAACATTTCGTATTACTTTCTAGCTAGTGCGTTCAATAAATAAGAGCGTCTGAAGAATTATAATGCTATTTCTTTTTAAAATTATACTTGTAATTTAGTTGTTAATAAAAAGTACAATATTTTAATGGATGAGAAAAAATGTGTTTTTAGTCAACTTAGTATTTTTCAGTAAAATTTAATAAGCAATATAACGACGAACTTACCTGGATTGTTTATCAGCTAAAGTATTAATCAGTGCCACTAATGCCGTAGCTTGATCGTAAGTGCGACACAGTGCCACTAGGGGGCCGGCGGGCGGCGTGTCGGAAAGAGACGACACTAGTTCTGTCAGTTTGGGGTTGACGCGCTGGAACAAGTGACATTTATGAAACTATGACAAAAAATTCTTTTAATATTGAAGCTTAGTTGATATTAAATGTCTCCTATATTAATAGGCAGTAAGATGTCAAACCACAAAGGTACCAAACAAGAGGTCTCGCGGTGCCTGCGCGTTCAAAACACGATACTACTTTTGTAAGCTACATATTGATAACACTGACTTTAATAATTTTACTACCAATTCAACTTTAGCTACTGTTGCTATAGCCTTGTTGGGGTCAGTTTTCACTGTATTCGGTCAACCAGCGTAGTTAACGAGGATGATGAAACTAAATTGACTGCAAGAAAATGGTCCTATTGTTAATAAATAAGTTTTATCTAAGTTTATTCGACGAGAAGTGCGATCATAAATAATATTTACCTCAGGGCTAGCATCAACAGGTTCCACTTGCGCAGTTTTAGACGATATCGGCAACACGTTCAAAGCATCGTCCAGAACGAGGCAACGCGGGTTGTCGGCGAGCGAGAGCAGGAAACGTTCGTTGAAACGATTCACCACTGTGTCGTGAGCTTCGGTTTTAAACCTGGAATATAAATTACGCAGAATTAGTTAAAATCATTCCAAAGCCGGTAGTTCTGATCGCGATTTGTTAGTCTGTGTGTGTGAGCGAGAAACAAATATAAATGTTGGCTGCATTTAGGACAGAATTGTATTTTAAGGAAAATTATAAAAATATTGAAAACTTTTGATTATGATTCCATTGTTAAACAATTATGATAAAACTGAGTAAATAGTCTAGTTATTTATGGCAGTATCCTTGCAATTTACTTAAAACACATAAAAAGATAAAATTACTAAGAAAAACTTTATTACTTGAGAAATCTACCATAAAAGTATTAATTGTGTCAATTACAATTATTACCTAGAATGAACATCCATAGTAATTGAATGAAGTTGCCTCAAAGAATCCATAGTCTTCAGAAGAAAAATTATAAGACCACCACCTTCCACAGTTTCTATAGTCCGGGCCATCAAGTTGGGTGTGAGAGCTTCAAAATCCTGTAAAATCACATTACATAATAGAAAATCATCACAAAAATCTTTGTAAATTACCATTATTGAAGTGATGTCAAGAAATCGAGCTAGATTTGGCACTTTCAATCCTTTGATCCTTTTGACTGCAAGCAGATTTTACAGATATGTTCTGTACTTATATTATTATATCATTGTTATGGGGTTTAAGTACCTTGTAATCACTAACCAACACTAACCTTGGTCAATTGTGACCAATATCTACACTTAGGAGGTCATGAAACCCTTAAAAATCTTAAAATGAACTGATGTAATTATTAATAGTTAAACCTTTTTAGACTCCTTTAAGTAGATGACAAACCAGTGATCCATCTTAACTGAAATCTCATTACCTGCAACACACAAACTCCATAAGTCTGTCCGAGCATGGCATGGCTCTCTGAGTAGTACCTTCCATGTATTGTGGTGGCAACTCGGAAAGCATCAAATAGCGACTCCTCTGATACTTCTAGTTTGCCTGCAGCTATCTTCTTCGCTCTTTTTCTGCCATGACTAAAAGCAAATATAAGAAATATCACACAAATTATTAAACAGCGGTTTATAAGTTTACTATAAATATTTAAATAATTTAGATAGTAAACGACATTTAATTAATGAAGAGGTAATTGCAAACTCATAACCTTAAACTTTCCTAAAACAAAGCACAGGTATTTTATAGTAATTACAGTGATTATAGCCGTAATCAACAATAGTAGTAGTGGTAATGCTAAGGGATGGTATATATGGGTAGCCCTTATGTTATTTTCCAACCATGCCTGATATTGCTTAACTTTGAAGCTTATTTAAAATTTAAACTAGCTAAAACTTATGAACAATACAATTAACTATTACTATGATTTTCATTAAAAAGTATCTCTCTGAACATCTAACGAATTTTCAATCAGGGTTGTGTGTTCTGATGCAAATTGAACATTTTTTACCTATCACAAAAAGTGAACAATGTCACTAAAGAAGTTTTCACTTTGATAAAAATAAAATTATAATACATACTTGCTAATAGCTTCATCCTTATTTTTGTAGCACCAGAGAACAGTTGGTCTAGCTTTCACAGTAGATTTCACCAGCATATCATATAGGATTGGTACCTGAAAGAATGTTGGTTTTCAAATTAGTGTATTAAAAATTTAACTCATGCATTACACACTAATATAATGTAAAATTAATGTAATCATAATCTTAATTCCTGATTTGAATTGTGGATGCAAATATTGTGACGAAGATGTTTTTATTTTCGTATCTAGGTATCGTTTTATTTTCGTACAATGACAATAATACAATGTGAGCAATATGAGGAGTTTTCGAAGTCTTTGAAGAAAGTTTCAGGCATATTTTATTATAATATTTTTCAATTTTTTCTTTCGGTTACAACATGATCATTGATTTTTAAAATGCACATAATATTGCGAAATATAAAGTTTACACATTTTGCTAGCATACACAAGTGTAACGCTTCCTGAGAAATAAAATTAACAGGTATTACAAACTTTATAAATGTTTTTAACATACTTGGTCTCTGCTTTTGTCGCCGACAAGTAGAATCATTGTACGATGCCCGAGTTTAACGCCATTTTCAATCATCACACGAATACGATTATCAATTTTCTTCTTCACCATTTTGTTTCAGCTAATTTTAATATTAGTTTTACAATATTTTTCACTTATAAAACTTTTCTAACCTATAAACACATGTTTATTACAAACAACATTTGAAGTTATGAACGCATGACATTGACACTTGACAGTAATTGAATGAATTAATATTCATACAGATTGTTAGATAGAAGAAGTGATATAAGGATTTCCGTTTTGGTATGAAATGATACGAAAGTAAATTCAATACATTTTTTTCTCTGAAAAAAACAATAACGATTAAAGCAAGAAACCATGTGTCAGGGATAAAGAGTATACCTATATAAGAAGTCAGGGAAACAGCTGAAAAAATAACGTTTCGTTTTCTTAACATTAAATGTTTATTTAATTTTAAATTATGCAAAAAACAAACTTGGAAGGATATTGTTACAGTTTCTCATTACCACTTACCTTTTTCATTACCTCTAATCATACAGAAAACCTCGCGCATATATTTTTTAAGTATCAATAGTTTTAAATATAGTTATCGAAACTATATGATCATTACGGTATCCAACAAAACTATGTGGTATCGTTTCTTCGGCTTAATTTATTTCCTATTTGAAAGGTATGGCTTCGACGTATGATTCGATTCCTTATGCTCGACGTCAGCAGGAATAATTTAACAAAATACTTTGATGCTGTTTTAAGGCCTTGTGGAGTTAATCATTTAAAAAAATAATAGTGTTAATTTTTTTAGAAAGCGTTTAGAGATCTATAAGGTCTACATTTATTTACCTGGGTTCTAAAGCACACTCGTATATTTTTTTTATTTGGCAGCAGCAAGTATTTACAATTTTTATTTATCTATCTTGAGATTAAAAGCCTGTCAAAAAAAAGTAGTTCTTCAGTGGATTCCATCCCATATACAATTAAAGGAAAATGAATATGTAGACTTATTGGCAAATCAAGCTACAACAGACGGAGTACCTCTTTCTACACTACCTCTTTATTCGAACCACATCAAAATTATTAAAAACCAGTGCAGAAATTTGTGGCAGGAATACTTCGATACTAGGTCTTGTGAGAAGGGAATCTGGTATCGAACTATTCAGCCACAAATATCAAAATTTTCGTGGATCGATAATATACCTTTTAAAAGAAATTGCCTAAAAACAGCGCTTAGGTTACGTTCCGGACATATTCAATCAAATAAATTTGCATTTTTAATGAACAAAATTACGTCACCAAATTGTGAGGATTGTGGTGTGATTGAGGATGTTACACATATTTTGATGGAATGTGTTCGAAATGAAACATTTCGGAATTTATATTTGGGAGTAAAGTCTGCACATGTTGGCTATCTGAATAGCATTCTGGCTTCCCCGATGTCGGAGGAAGCTAGGGTGCTATTTAGGTTAGCTGACTTAGGTTTAGCAAAAAAATAATTTGAGTCCCATTTAGAGATGTTATATTAGGGTAATTTTTAGGTAATCCTATTATTGAATATATTAGCTATCGTATATTAGGATACCATAACTATTATGGGATATTAGTCACATATTAGTGAACCGATCACCTACACAATGTTATATTGATACCTGATTCTCTTGATTAAATACAAGATTCTCGAGAATATGCACGATATTAATCACGTAGAATGTCTATTATAGAAGTAAACAGGTGAAGGTGATTAAATTTTCCTTCATGCTTCAACAGGCTTAGGACTGTCAACTATTATTTGACTAATTTCTGGTAACCTATTACGCTACATTCGCCTATATTGCCATAACGAAGCGACTCGCCTGCTCGCCTCGCTATTACGCGACACTATTATTTGACTAATGTCTGGTAACCTATTACGCTACATTCGCCTATATTGCCATAACGAAGCGACTTGCCTGCTCGCCTCGCTATTACGCCACACTATTATTTGACTAATTTCTGGTAACCTATTATGCTATATTCGCCTATCCTAATATGAATGTACATGACTTATATTATGAT
Source organism: Epargyreus clarus clarus (assembly GCA_014595695.2). NCBI lineage: Eukaryota > Metazoa > Arthropoda > Insecta > Lepidoptera > Hesperiidae > Epargyreus > Epargyreus clarus. Next base: position 775,291 of record JACTTY020000086.1, on the reverse strand, counting down.
ACCTGTACCTGCTACTAATATATTAGTCACACCTCTAGTCCCATTCTATTTTTTTATTATTATTTTATCTAAAATCATATTCAAATTTGGTTTATTCAAAATTGATTAATATTGATTTTTTTTCGAACATTAACAAAATACCACCGCTTTGGATTGTGGTTCGTTATGAAGAGGTAGTGGCGAAAGAAACTACGTATGTGTGCAATTTAAAATCTTTTAAAAGTATGTACTTGTTTTATATAATGTTATGAGATGAATTGCTTAATAGTTTGTTTGTACGGGATGATGTGTTCGCCCAGCGAAAAAATCCCACTTTTAATTAAAAATAAATAAATACAATTGGAACCATTCGGTTCATACTTCACCTGATTATTATATGATTATATAAGATTATTCGATTTCATATTGACATATTAATGGTTATATTAATGGTTGCATGAATAATACGGTTTTCAATTATATTATGAACTACGCAAACACACTTTCATTGCTCGAATTTCTAAGATATTAATTGTCATGTTTATTTTTAACCATTTATTTACTTTGTATTCAACGTTAACGGATAATATTTTTAACCAGAAAAATAGTGCTAGCTATAGGGTTACGGTTAATTTTAAATTACGTATGTTAAAATATTTAATGGCAACTTGAGCGCGTCCTAAAATACGATTGTAGACACTCGGCTTGACTGTCACACTGTCACTGTCAAAAAGCATCAAAAATCATACTCTTATTTAAAAAAGTGGAATTTTTCAATTACTATATTGAAATATTATTTATATCAGTAAAATATGCAGTCATTAAATGCATTTAAAAGTTAGCACGTAGCAGTTAATAAGATAGCAGTTATTTTTTATAGATATAGCTCTACTTTACTGGTTGTGGAAAAAAGCGCTAAAATGGCAAAAACGCAGATAAATACCAAGTCGAGCAACTATTTGAGGGATAAGGAAACGTTTTTGAAGGACTTAAAGCAGTTTAATGAGAGCAGAAAGTAAGTTTTTGACGAGATGTTATGTTGTTATACTGTGAGTGATGAGTTCGACCGACGCCGACTCTTGTCTTTAGAATATTTGTTTTTGAAACATTTTGAATAATAACATTCGTTACATATGATCAGAAATATACTTAACGATCTTAGGGAGGTTTATAGTAGTTTGTAGTCCAATACTCTCTATATTACAGTCTTTGTTTTTTATGACACAACCTGAATTATCGTACTTAATTAAGAATAGCATTGTTAAGTGCACATTTCTATTAAGACATTATCTCTAATATCTTTCGTTTAACCGTTTTGCTATAAGTTTCCAAATTTATCATACTATTAAACTACAAAAAACATTTTCTTATTTCAGCATACCATATAAAATACCAGTGGTGAATGGTGTAGAAATAGACTTGTATCTATTCTACTCATTGGTTATACAACGTGGAGGGCTGCGCATGGTACTGTTTTGTTCTATTTCCCATTTCTACAAGCCAAAACAATATATTATATTTTCTAACTTTGTTTAACTGTACTACATCTAGTGTTTTAATTTTAGATAATATTTTACTCCGACCTGATTTCCTGCAATATAATTAGAATTATGTATATCTGATAATCCAAGATTACATTGCATATTTTTTAAAATTTACCCTACAAGTCTACGTCATAATTCGTAAAGTAACAGAGTTGTTTGTTTATATTATAAGACAACAGCTCCATTCAGTTTCTTGTTTCAAATAAAACTGTTATATTTTACAGTGTTTTTGAAATTGTAAACTTAATATCTTACTTTCTTTTCAAAAATGTTACAGGTGAACCAGAATGACACGTGGGACAATTTTATGCGTCAACTGAGATTGCCACATCCTTGCATCAATGGGTCTACACTGCTGAGGAGAATATACGGAATATATCTAGAGAAGTAATTGTATATTGATAGTTAGTTTACAATTGAAGTGTGGGAATGTGGGATATACATGTTTGTCAATGATGTTATTACTGCTTGCTTTTGTGTTTTTATATACATTATTAAAGTTTAATAAAATTGGTCAAATTTTATGTCAATAATTTACGAGTTGGAAAATTTTGTTTATCGCATTGAGGTCGAGCAAGAAATGGTTTAGTATATTTTTCTTACTCTTGCAATTTATAATATTATGTATTTTTTTGTATAGTTTCAGTTGATTTACAATCAAATTTTTATAGTACTAAGATAACTTATTTAGGCAATTCTGTTATATTTTATTTTTAATTCATGTATGAAATTAATGCAGATACCAATTACGATTTTTTTTAAGTGGATTGAATTTTTACTTCAAAATCAAAGAGTCGTTGAATGCCGAGCACCATATTTTTTATTGTAACTATTGTTATGTTCAATTTATTTAAAGTTCTTTTACGGCTATTAATTTTTCCGTTTACGAATTTATTTCTGTAGATATGAACGAGCTAAGGGACCACCAGGAAGGGACGACGACAACGATATGGACGAGGATCCCAGGCGAGGCAGAGGAGGGGCCATGCCCCGAATAACTTTTGGTGGTGGGACATATATTTCAGGTTATCATTTGAGATTGCCAATAATTAACACCTAGAACTGAACAATTGGCAAAGTAAATTCAATTTAAAATATCTCTAGAAATGTTCCTTTGTAGAATCCAATTACCGGGCAGAAATTTATGTTTTTATGAAACATTAAAATATCCGGTCAATATAATGGGTACTTAGTAATGATCCAAAAAAGGGTGCAATATGTAGAGTTTAAACTTTTTCCAAATTTAACATAGTAATTCTGCACCATTAATATTTATTTATTGCTACAGGGTTAATATAGAAAACTGCACATTAATATACTGTAATTAATTTTAAACATATGTAAATATTGTTTATAAGGCAATGGGATATAAATCCTTTATACATACATATTTGTATTGAAAGCAAAAAAGTCTTCTGGACTGATGTTGAATGGTTTTTTTCTATTTAAGTTCTTGTAGCAAAAATAGCAATGTTCTTTATAATGGTCTATCAATATATGATTTGTTACAGATATAAAATTAATGTGCAGTTTTTGACAACCCTAGATACAATTATACTAGATACAATTACTTACACAAGCTTTTTCCTCAGCATCAGGTGAAGCTCTACGGACCGGTAATCGTGTGGCAGGTCCCTCTGAGCGCCTCACTCTGTCCTTGCTGTCTCCGATGCCCAATGAACAGGACTTTGCAGTCAATGTATGCACTGTGTTAGCAGCAGACCACTCTAACAGGCTACCGCTGAGCACTACACCACATATATTGGACTTTTTATTGGCGCATGCTGGTGTTTATAATCATTGTAAGTATCAAATCAAATCAAATCAAATCAAATCTTTATTTGTAAATATAGGTCTTACAGGTGTTCACATGGTTATAAAAAGTCGCTATATTTGACCCTTTAGGGTATACAAATGCCATAATTAATAAATCCTATTAGAAATATTAAAAAAAAAAAAATGTCATTATCATTATTTACATGCATAATTATTACTATTATTAAATCATTAAATTATTAATTACAATATTCATTTTAATTTATTAAATTATTATCTATTAAATACAATAAAATTCATATATCGGCGTCAGTAAGAAATTCATGAATTGTGTAATAACATTTATCGGTTAACATTTTTTTTTAATTCCGTCTTGAATTCTGTCATATTTTTTAGGTTACGAAGCACTTCCGGGACTTTATTATAGATTTTAGGTGCCATACTAAATACACTATTGTTCAGTAAGGCTGTTTTGCATGCGATAGCTGATAGCTTTGTTTTATGTCGATTACTTTTTAAATAGTTGGAAAATATGTCAGGATTACTTTTAACAAATATAATTATTTCATAGATATATAGTGCAGGTAATGTCAATATTTTATAATATTTAAACTTTGGCTTACAACTTTCTGTGCTAGGTATTTTTGCAATGGCGCGTATGCACTTTTTTTGGGCTTTGAATATTTCTTCGCGCTTTGAACTATTACCCCAAAACATTATTCCATAACGTAGGGTCGAACATACAAAACTGTGATATACGGTTATGAGAGCATTTTGGTTCACGACCTTGGATAACATATGTAAGGCATAACAAAATTTATTGAGTTTTTTACATATGTATTCCGAATGTGTATTCCACCGTAAATCGTTATCAATATGGATGCCCAAGAATTTTGTAGATTTTGTTTCTTTCACGACTTCCCCATTGTAATTAATATTAAGTGACTGAAGTAAACACTTCCGTTGTTGAAAATTTATATATGTCGTCTTTTTGAGGTTAATTTTTAAATTATTTATTTTCAGCCATTCTATAATTACCTTAAGATTATAATTAATGTCAGTTTCATGATTGTTAATATCTGTGCAAGTGAACACGACTGTACTGTCGTCTGCGAATAGGGTCATGGGAAACTGTATACAGTTAGGGAAGTCATTTATGTAAATTAAAAATAATAAAGGACCTAGTACACTACCTTGTGGGACGCCAAATTTTGATTTACGCGGGTGGGACGAATAGACACATTCTGTTTTAGTTCTGGGACAAATACGTTCAATTTGTGTTATCTGAGTCCTATTACTTAAAAAAGATTTTATTAAATCTAATGGCTTGCCTCTTATGCCATATTTATATAGTTTGTTTATCAACAAATCATGTTTAACAAAATCAATGGCCTTGGAAATATCCATAAAAAGGGCTGTTACTGGTATTTTTTTATCAACTTGTAAGAAAACCTTGTGCAAAAATTCATATATTGCTAAATTTATTGATTTGTTTTTCCGGAAACCTTTTTGTTCCTTCGCAAAAATATCGAATTTTTCGAAGTATGTATATAATTTATTATAAATGACTTTTTCTAGAATTTTAGAAAAAACTGAAATCAATGCTATTGGACGATAACAACTCATATCCTCTTTGTTATCTTTTTTGAATAGTGGCTTAATGATGGAAGTTTTCAGAGCTGTAGGAAAATTTCCTTCTTCAACACAAATATTTATTATATGACTGAGTATAGGGGCAATTATGTCGGCTACGTATTTTATTACTTTGGTTGATATGTCATCGTATCCAGTACTATTCGTATTCTTCAAATCTTTTATTATTAAAATTATGTCATTAGATGTAATATGATTGAAAAAAAATGAATTATACCTATTATATGTCAATGTTTTAGAATATTTTATGTCACTTTTGTTATTTAATAAATAAACTTGGTCAACGAAATAATCGTTGAAAGCCTGCGCAATGTCACTTGGGTCAGTTATTAATTTAGAGTCATTCTTAATTTGTTTTACATACTGTTTCTCAACAGCAATGTGTCTATAGTTATTGATGATTTTCCAGGTTGCTTTCGATTTATTATGCGAAATATTTATAAAGTGATCATTTCGGGCCTTTTGTGATAACTTTATAATCTTTTTTAACCTATCTGAGTAAATCCGGAGGTTATTTTTGTTGGTTGTAGATGGATTTATTCTATATTGCCATAAGATACTTCTCTTACGTTTACAGCATAACCTTAAACCTTTCGTAATCCATTTCGGTTTATTGTTCGTGCAGATTCTTTTGCGGATGATAGGAAAACATAAATTATAGTATAACTTAAATTCATTATCAAATATCTCAAAGGCTTGGTTACATGTGTTGCTGGTATAGACATTATTAAATTTTATATGTCCTATATAATATTTGAATTTTTTCAGGTTTTCTGTGGAAAAATCGCGTTTTTTTATATACCAGTAATTTTGTCTACATTTAGTTTTAATGGGAAATGTGATAATCTGAGCGGTGTGGTCGGAGAGACCCAAATCTAAAAGTCGGCTATTCCCTTTTCCAATGTTATGTATAATGTTGTCTATACATGTGGCACTGCATAATCTTGTTGGTTTATTAAATTCAAAGTTTAAATTAAAGCCTTGAATTAACTGTGTGAAGTGTGAGGTGTATTTATTTCGTTTACTAACATCAATGTTGAAGTCACCACAAAGGATTATTTTTTTGGTTTGTTTGTAGCATATTAGATTCAATATAATGTCAAGTTTGTTAAAAAATAATTCATAATGTTGAGCAGTGTTCCTCGGGCTTCTGTAAATACATACAATAATAACGTTATAGTTTGAAAGTTCAATAGCACAACATTCAAATATATTGGAGACCGATAAACTATTTATATTACTCATTTCATGAAATTCATAATTATTTTTTATTAATATACAACAACCGCCGTTCCTATTATCTCTTGAATAAAATGTAGCTAGTTTAAAACCAGGAACATTTAAGAATTCAGTGTCAGTAGAAATCATGTTATGTTCTGTGATACATATTGCGTCTACGTTTATATTATTGTTTGATAACAAATCATTTAAGTGGATAGTTAATAGATCTGCTTTATTTACGAGTCCATTTATATTTTGATGAATTACTGTTAGATTATTATACACGAAAAAGCTCATCTAAATTGTTGTTTACGTTATTTGCAGACAACTTTGGACTACTGCAATCATTTTTACAAATAAAATCTGTTTGGGTAGATTTGTTAATATATATTTTTGGTGTTTCGCTATTTAAATTTCTAATTTTGTTCATTGCGTGATAGGCATTAATTTTTTGTTGATATTCAAGACGTAAAATTTCTTTAAGTAGGGAGCGACTAATAAACGTAGAGAAGAAAGATTTATAAGGTATAAACTGTTCAAATCCCATATCAACAAAAGTAGAATTTTTATAGCGATTACAAATGAATCTTAACTCATAATTTAGTTTCTTTTCGTTTAAAAGTTGATTGTATGGTATCTCAGAAATCAGAATATTGGTATTAATTATACAATTGAGCCATTCTATTATGTTATATTGAAATTCGATTGGATTTTTATCATTGATTCCTCCCAAAAGAATTACGTAATCCAATTTAGTTAATGTTTGTAGTTCTTGTTTATAAGAGGAGAGAAGGTCACCCATTTTTGCACCCGGTTTCCAAAGACAAGTTACTAGAAAATCTTCCCCAATAAGATTTTGAAGACAACGGCTTACTCCTTTTCCTTGTTGATCTGCAATTATAATTACTCTTCTCCTAGTTTTTTCTGACCCTGCTGATTTTACGCAATATTTTTTCTTATTTTCTCGTATCACCGACGTTTGAGACGAGCTCGGCAAAGTGTTTTCATTATAGTTTTTTTGACATATATTCGTATTTTTTGAATCATTGTTAGTAGCTGGGAATGCAATAGAGCATTGCAAAGTGTTTATAGTGTCATTTAGTTCTTCAATTAGGCTTTTTGATTCTTCTAGCTGTCTTTCTAATGTCTTTATATATTTTTCGAGATTTATTACTTGAGTTACATATCTGTTAGGGCTATTTAGCTTGTATTTTGAGGGCGTATTATTCAAACTAGTGCTTTGAATTGGAGATGACACTGTTTTAGAAATGTTGATTTTTTTCAAGAGTGATAGTGTTTTTTGTAGTTGCTCTAAACTTTTTTTTAATTCCATATTTTCTAATGATAGGTTCTCAATTTCATCATTTGCTGATTCAATTTGTGATTTTTGATAGTTAAGTTAAGTAACTTAATTATTGTGTCTAAATTAGTAACTAGCATTTGTTGGCGTTACTTTGTTAGTTCTTACGATGTTTTGTAGCTACTATTATCCATGGATATAGTATTCAACTTCAAATAAAGTCAAAGTAAAATATTATAAACAAATTTATATTATTGATAAGTAGTTCCTATAACGTAAGATTGTTTTACTTGATTATAAGAATTGTTTGCTGGAGTGCTCTACATGCTAATTTGATAAGCAATGTTCTGTGTTCGACTCAAGGCCTAGCAGGATGGAGGGCCAAGAGGAAAAGAATGAGTAATATGTAATAGATTTTTGTTTTGAGCTCTGGATGTTAGTAACGTTTGCGTCACATAGATAAATGTGTAGCGTGATAATAATCATAATATTTATTACCAAAATCTTATCATAATATCTATCTTTTTTATTAATTATATAGCCAGTCTACGAGACACAATCGGCAGATCATACTACGAGGCCCGCGGTCGCTACCCACACGACTTCTGGGAGCAGCGCGCTGGGGGCGGCGGTGCGAAGGAGTTAGCGGACGAGACCAAGTTTATGCAGCCCGGTATAGAGCAGCCGGAGCTCATGGTGCAAGCTCTGGCCGCTCACAACACACTGACTGACTGCCTCATGGGAGGAGATAACAGTGAGGACACAACGGAGAAGGTTGCTTATGAAGTAAGTTGTTTAAAATTTATTTTTAAGAATTTAATGATTGTAAATGATTTAAAGTTAAGTTAAAATTAAAATTTAAAAAAGTAAAATAAATAAAGCAAAGTTTGACATAGGTACATCTTTCTATTTGTATTGTTGAAAATAATTAAAATATATGTTGTTATTTTATTATAAAAAGTGCACATTTATTTGCTAGAATAAACTCTTTTTTTTTCAAGAATCGGTTCAACATCTATTACATTACTGTGTATTGTAAATTTACACTGATGTAGTATGAAAGTTGCCTAATTTTTTCAATTGAGATATGCACTATTTCATATTGATAATGAAAAATAATAAAGTGAGTAAATTCACAATAAATAGTAACATAACCTAACAAATTACTCCAGCAGTATAACCAAATGACATACATATTTCTCCATAAACAGGAGATGCTAGAAGACTGGGTGACGGAGCCGTCAGAGGAGAGCCAGCTCTTCGCTCCCGAGCTGAGCGGCGGTGCGAGCTGTGTTTACACGCAGCGAGTGCTACAGATCGCTTCCATCGTACGCTCATTGTCTTTTCATGAAGAGAATGTGCAGTATCTAGCACGGAACACAACTCTTATTAGGTGAGTGAGGCATATAATATAAATTTTTGTACCATTTATTTAAGTTTTGTCCTAATATTAACTAATATTATAAATGCAAATGTCATTTTGTTTAAATGGCTCTGTGTTTGTTTGCTACAATTTTACGCCTCAATTATATAACCAATTCTCATGAAATTTTGTACACACGCTTTCACACTGTTCAAAAAGGCATATAAGATACCTTTAATTCCGAAAAAAGTACATTTTCTGAGGGATAGGTATATATCTCTGACCGGAAACAAAGTCGCGGATAACAGTAATAATATATACGTTTAACATAAGCGTATACAAGTACAACTTACTTTTTTTTACAGATTTCTTCTACTCTGCGCCAACTGCTGGGTGGGATCTCTTCGACAATGTGGTTTAGACACTTTAGGAAATGTTTCAACTGAGCTCATTATAAAGGTAAAAGCAATTAAGTTCCTTATAATCTATTATTGTTGAGTGAAATAAGTTAAAATTACTTGTGTTATATTACTATTCAGGCTTCATAAAACATATTTAGTTCCGTTTATAAACACGCAATCGTTTGTTTATTTTATACTCCACTTCTGCTCTACTTTATGTCTTTGGCTGGCAGAGTAACGCTGGCAAAATAACGCTAACGTTACCTACGTTAGTGTTATTTTAAACCTTTGTTACCCTTCATATTAGTTATTGTTGCTTTTAATTTATGTTAGTTAAAGCAAAATAAAAATTTATTTTGAAGTTACTTTACGATTATTTTTCACCTACATTACATTATTTTTAAGCCATGGCCAGTTATATAAGTCATGTGACAGTTATTTTTAGTTTTAGATTTTTAAAGCCATGTGCCAGTTATATTTAAATTACATAACCATTACTTGTAAGTTACGTTACCATTCGCACAGAGTAATTATTAATTAACGTTACCATTAACACAGGATCCGGCAACGTGTCTGTTGTCCCGGCACGTGTTGTCGACGATCCAGTCGGCGCTGGTGTCGCCGGACCGCGCGCGGGTGTTGGCGGCGCTCGAGCTGCTGAACAAGCTCGCTCAGAACGAGGCCAACGAGGACGCCTTGCTTAAGGCTTTGGAGGCTAAGGTATGTGGGAATTAAATGGTAGTAATGGTCGAGGTGTAAGGATTATGGATGTTTGTTGTAATAATCTGTTGTTAATAATATAGTCGGTGATAAAATACGCTTGGAGCTTGGAGAATATTGGGTTATTTTTTTTCACAGAATCCTGGCAAGCAGGATTTAAGTTAAAGACTTTCATTTAATACTTAAGGTCCATTAGAATCAAACCTTTATAAATCTAAATGATACTTTGAAACACTCCGATTTGGCTATAGGTTGAACTGTCAATTACATTCCAAAAATATATTTTATTTAACATTATTATTATTATTCGTATGTCGTGTTCACAAAATTGTTATTTGATTATAAATTTATAATGTTGTTTCATAGGTGTACAGCGATGTATGCGCGCTTCTGACTCTACGCGATATAATGGTGCTTGTGTGTACTTTGGAGTGTGTGTACGCGCTGACGTCACTCGGCGACCGCGCCAGCGAGGCCGTCGCTCGGGTCCCCGGCCTCATACACACCTTGGTGTCTTTAGTTACTGTTGAGGTGAGCTTGCAATAATAATAGTTATAAAGTATTAGGTCTTTTTATTACTCTAAGGGCATTAATAATTACTCTATTCGCAAAGGGAGATCTCTCGCCGGGCTTGGTGATCATGCTCGGGGAGCGGCCGTGCACCGACAGTGTTAGTTCGAAACTTGCATATATGCAGGATATTTAGAAAACTTCGATAGCGTGATTCAGAATACTCGTGGCGCCATCTCTTGACGACTAGCGGGAAGTCGCTACACTCTGACTCTACACAGTGTCTAGGGCCCCAGACATAAGAGGGGCCCTGAAAACATACACTATTTCCATATTCCATTGCACTAAGATTTACGCTGTATATTATATGAATTGACTTGTTGATAATGTATTGATGTATGCATGAAAATAAGTGATTAACTGCGTCTAAACCCTCTTGTCAGGCGCAGAGCTACGGTCCGCGCGCGTGTATCCTGATGCGCGTGGTGGAGACGGTGAGCGGGCCCGGCCTGCCCGCCGAGCCGGAGCGCGCGCCGCAGCCGCCGCCCGCCGCGCCGCACGCGCCCGTGAGTACTGTGAGTTCATGGCAGGGGCCCCACAGAGCGGCCCCGCGTGGAAAGCCTGATGCGGGTTGTGGAGTCGGTGACGGGCCGCACTTGTTTCGTCACCAATGCATTGCCAATCCCGTTTTGAAGGTGGTAGAACCCTTTGTGGTCCGAGTCCACCGCCACACCTATTCCTGTCTCAAAACAGCAGTGTTGAGCGCTGCTGTGTTCTGATTAAAAAGCCACACCCTTTAAAAGAACATACTTTATTACAACTATTAATGGAGACATACTTTTCCGAAACGTTCCAGCTTAGTTCTCAGGGGTAGCGGCGCATCTGTGGCCGACTCCAGATAGGAATATCTAATCCAATCTGGGGTTGATTACAGATGTCCATGGTCGGCAGTACCACTTAACATAAGGTGGACTGCATACTCTCATATTATAAAAGTCCCAAGGGCATAGGCATATTTGTAATAATATTAGTATGAGCAGTGATACAAGATGCACGTGCGTATGAGTACGCGCGCGTCGGACAGCGGACGAACGATGCGAACGCACACGTCGGTCACGGCCTATAGATCAGTTAAGTGGCGACACTATGAATAGCGTGTTGTACGCTGCAGTTGCCCGTCGTATGTCTGCAGCGGACATCTCCATGAAACGTCGGACGCTCTATGAAAGTTTTAGTACTCCTCCTTAAATGATCGCCTAACATGTAAGACAGTTGACATCCACACTGCATGAAAGTAGTGCTTCACATTGGAAATGGGTGTGGCAGGGGTATTTTTACTATGCTAGTTCTACGACGTTGAAATTTATATATTCTTATTTATTCAACAGCAACAAGTGACACCAACGAAGATTGAAGTGACAGTACAAGCCATCACTTCAACAGCTCCACCGCCGCTCACCACTCAAGCACCATTGTCGTCGATACAACAGTCGCACATACAGCAACGAACTGTACAGGTTTACTGTCTTACATATTTAAATCTTTAATCATTTACATTAAACAAATTTTAATTTGAAATTAACGTAACTTGTTTATTACGCTGAACAGTGCTTTATTGACCTGGCTGTCATTTCTGAATTTGATGTCTGAATGATGATGATTTTCATAGTTATATTTGGCCAGTGAGACATTTAAATGTGCATTCTACGTTGCGTGATAAAGTCTAATTTTCCCGTGTTACTTCTTGTGTCACTTGGTCGTATCTTTTTGTGTCACTAATAATTTAGATTCCTAATAACTACGAAACTAATAATACGTTTACAACGTGTGAACCACAATGGTTAACTTGTGTACGAGTTCCTCCTATAGCATTTGTTTTGGTGTGGCAGGGCATTGCTGAAAATAAATCCTGGAAACAATACCAACATTCTTGTGTTTGCTTGAATCATATCGTATCGATTCGTATCGTATCATGTCATATATCAGACCTCATTACCTTCAGAGCGCAGCCCTCTGCGCTCTGAATGTAAAAAGCGTCTTTTTTTTATCCAATATCGAATGTTCCTCCCCTCCAGGAGAACGAGCATTTCGCGCAAGCCTGGCTACGGTCTACGTATGAGCCGCTGCCGGCGGGTGACAACAGCGCTTGCGACGCGGCCGAGGTGTACCGCCAGTACCTGGCCTGCTGCAGCAAGCTGGGCCGCAAGGGGGTCATCGCGCCCGCGCACTTCCCGAGGCTCGTCAGGTTGGTGGGCCACACTACTATAGAACGTGTGATAGATATACAAGAAATATCCTACCGGAGAGCCACATTAGTAAGCGCGACGTGGCCGAGGTGTACTATCTATACCTGATCTTTTGTAGTCAAGCTGGTTCGCGAGAGTGTCATTCAGTCAGCACACTTCTTAAGAGTTAAGTTCGGTATGTTAGTGGGACATCACTAAAGTGAAGTCTGCTAGTCCGCTCTGAAGTTGTTGTGCGCAGGTGCACTCAGACAGTCAATGCAGTTGAATACAACTATAGTCTGATTCATAATTAGGTGTCCAAAATGTAAACAAAGAAATGTCATTGTCAAAATTCGATTACAGGTATTGCAAACCTTAACAAATTAACAAGAAACGAGAAATTTCACAACATTCAACATAAAACAAAAACTTAATAACTGCACACAATTAAAAAAAAGCACGCTAAGAAAACTAGAAAAAATTCGAGTTCGATCATGATCACGAAAATGAATAATATCAACTACGAAAATGGCGGCACAAAAAATGTTTTGGATGCCGATTGTGTGACCATTATCACAATTTAATTTTCTCTCATAAATCTTGTTTTTTATTATTATAACTGTATGAAATGAAATTGAGTTAATGTAAATATTGGAAAATGTGAATTGATTTTAATTTATTTAGATTATTATTTTATTATCGATGTAATAATTTAATATTGTCAAAAATAAGAAACCGCCATTTGACACTTATTTTCCTGATAGGTCAACACCTTTGTTTACATTTTGGACACCTAATTATGAATCGGACTATACAAGCATATATTCCGTAGCAACGTAAGGGCGTACTAACGCAGCTATGTCCCCGCGGGCGAAAGCGGGCAGCGGAGAGTGTTCGTCCAGCTAATATCAACAATTTGCATTCGACGCGACTTGTTTCTATATACGAGGGAATTGCTGCCAGCCGGCGAAAACCGTTTACGCGACGCGGCGGAGACTTACTGTCTATGCCTAGTCTGTTGTGGTCGAACCGGGTCGTATAGCGTCATCCGGACAGCAGACTTTTCGAGAGTCATGAATTTACTAGGACATCACTAAAGTGAAGTGATTATTAGTGGGTTTGAGAGTGGTAGAACCCTTGGTGCTTCGACTCCACTTTAAGATATAACTCATGAATATAATATTTAAATTTGTACCAAGAATTTTATTATTGTAAGAAGTAATTGATAAGTTACTTAATTTTACTATTAAGAAACAGTCTATAAAAATATACAAATTTAATTAAATGTAAGTGTTTATTCTAAGTAATAACGGTGAATCATTACAGAACGGTATTCGGAGGTACAGTCGGCCCCAACAACGCAACGACGTCCACGGGAGAAACGCAGCAAGTGTACATCGGTATACGTTCGAGGAATGTACAGAACAGGACAAATCCCCCAGTTGGTGAGTTATTTATGGTATAGTTCAATTTTTTGAGCTCCCTATAATATACCCCAAATTACATAAGTATTGTTTTTTTCATAGGGCCGTCTTCGCCGATATTGAAAGCGCAGTTGACCAACAAGCCAACGGTGACAGAAGTAAAACCAGTGGTAACGCAACCGCAGGTATGTAATTATGATAATGTAATACTTCAACACAATAATGCATAAAGACAAATACATATTAACATTAAAATAGTGATATATTTCTATTGATCTTTTAAAGTATCAAAAATCTAGAATCAATTGAATGACATAGATATTATATTGGTCTTCATGGCTCACATTTATAAATATTAATTAATAACATTTTACAACTTTAAATTATGCAAAATGTTAGCGTTGAAAATGTTAGTATCCTTTACTGTCCCACTGCGGGTTACTGGTCCTCACTCAAAGTGTGAGGGGTACATGCTATAGTCCACCGCGCTAGCCAAGCGCCAATCGGTACACTTTATGATTTACATGCCTTTGACATCATCATCAACCTATTATTGTCCCACTGCTGGACACGGGTCTTCTCTCAGAATGAGAAGAATTAGGCCATAGTCCACCGCGCTGGCCAAGTGCGTATTGGTAGACTTCACATACCTTTGAGATTTTTTTAATCTCAGGTGTTCAGGTTTCCTCACGATGTTATTCTTCACATTTTAAGCAACTGATAATTAATTTCTAATACGCACATAACTTTGAAAAATCAGAGATGCGTGCCTGGGATTTGAAACTCTGACCCTGGGCCTTTGAGATTATTTTTAATGAACTGTAACGTGGATGTTTCCTCACGATATTTTTGCACCATTAAAGCAAGGGGCAATTTGTAAATGGAACTAAAATGCAATGTATTTCCAGCCCCCACCCCAGCCGCAACCCCCGACGTCGCACCCGCACCTGTCGCAGGCGCTGGAGGCGAGCCCGTCCAACACGACGCTCATTAAACACCTGCTCGCGCATAAAGTAAGCCCCGCCCACCAAACCACGCAAGTAAGTGCATACTAACAATACTAACTGTATGATTTTTGGCGTATTCTTTTATTATTATGTGCAGATACGGTGTGGAATACACATGGCAAATAAAAATGATAATTGATTAAAACGTAAAACTGTGTGAAATGTATTTAAGTTTCGTTATATAATATAATTGGTTTTAATACTTTTGGAGGCAATACATATAAAATATGTCAGAAATAAAAAAAAACATTAGCTCATCCTTAAAGAAATTAAGGGAATGCTGTATTTAATTAATTTGTCTATAATGTTTTTGGCGGGATTTGTACCCACGTTGTGTATTTCACGCCCCCTTGTGCGTATTTTTAATTTGATTTATTTGTTTACATTGTTGCATATCAAAAGTCGATTTTATTTTTCTTAGAATGCATATTTCGGATTGATGCAAAGTTTATGTAGCCGCTTAATATATAGACGATCTGGAATGTAGAAATGAGTGTTTTATTGATGGAAAGGAAGATTTTTAAGAAGCGTTTTAATGTATTTCTTAAGGGTGTCTGTTAAAATTGGCGTGGGTGCACGTTCGTGTGTTTGTATTGGATCAGTCGTTGAACTGGCACACAATGTTCCATACCATGTTTTTTAAATTTTATAGTATTTCCTAATATTGTTATTATGGCAGCTGTAGAATATGTACTTCATTGTGTACATTGTGAAAATTTAAAATGTCTTCCTATTGCGGTTCAATATTAAATTTTGTAATTTTTAGTATTAATTGTTATAGTGGCCACAGCAATATAGGTCAAAAATGTTAAGTGTCTTTCTATTACGCGCCAGTTTTAATGGACGTACGAAGCGACGTATCTGTGACGACGACTGAAAGTGGAACTAACTTTTGTGGAGTTGGTACCATATGTTCGTAAGGACATCAGGTGGACTGTATGCTCTGTATTACTGAATTTTAATACTCGTTCTTTAAGAAATACCGTTTCTAGATACGTAATTCGTTATGAAGTGTGCGAGAATATTTTAATAGGATTTTACTTTTTGTTCACGTTTTTGTTTGTGTAATAGAATAAGAATACTGGTAAAGACCGGAGCCCGAAAAATTATGGTAACACCAATTTTATAAACATTATGGAATAACCATGGAATATATAAAAAAAGAAATAACATACTTTTGCATGCGTGTTCAAATTTGAACAAGTATCAAGACTTAGTACTGTTGTGTAGTAGTGGCAGTATTTTGTAGTCAAGCATGGCAAAATAAGTGAAACATATAATATAAACTAACAGAGATTAATTTCGATGTAATTTTGAAGTTGGCATGCAGTGGAGCTTTTTGTGAGCATGCATCTCAGTTTTCTTTGTAATTGGCAGAAAAACTGGGTATTATGATTAAGAGCTTTTTAAATGGAAGTTTGAGAAATGATAAATACATTATGATTATTGTTGTATAGAGTATTCTTGGTTATTTACTGTACTTTAGGTACTTTATGGGAACATGTATCGAAAAAGTATCAAAAATTTTACATTAACGAAATTACATTAATATGTTAAAATACATTATTAATTACCTAAATTTGTTACTGTTACTTAAAATAAATCGTTTTTATTCAATCACAACATACGCTCAAAAGTAAAGTTTCAAAATGGTGTAAAATTCGTTACCGTTTTTAAAAAGTAAGGGGTTATAAAATCATTGTCTCTTAACTGATTAATCAGCGTTTTTGTCTTTTTTTTGCGACATAGGTAGCACAGAGACAACAGAGTCAACAGCGTGTAGTTCCTTCGACATCCGGAACTGTTATAATACAATCAGCTCAGGTAAGAAAGATATGTCTCTTATTTTCTTTCAAGTATTTTTTTTATTAAATTGAAACCGTGATGATTTTTAAATCAAAATTTAGTAATGTTTAATTCATTCATAACTTTGCACTATGTGTAGATACGTATGTGTACATACGTACGTACAAGTATGTGTATGTACAAGTTGAAACAACTCCGGCGGCACATCTATGTATTTCTGCTTGATAATAGCAGTTTTAAGCGCTGCTGTATTCTAGTTTGAATTCATGAATGGTCCCTTAAACGGGAGACATACTTTTCTGAGATATTAGTTAATTTATTGATATTGAATATAGATGCGTGGCCAGGCATTTACTGTCAGGTGGACTGCATGCTCATCTCCTATATTATAAAAAGTTTCCTCTAGTAGCGGGGAGAGGACCGCGCTCATTATTCAGATGTTAAGAGATTGTAACCAGTTGACCATTATAAGTGAGTTATGTGACAGATATTTAATCATAATTATATTTGTAGGGCATGGAGTTGGACCCAGAGGCGTTAATCAAGTGCACTACGATCACTCCTGGCGGCATCGCCAGTAATACACCGACGGTGCAAGGAGATAAGGTATGACATATACAATATATACATACACAATCATTTAATTTTGTTTATGATTAAACAATATAATTGCATCTCATACTTAATATTTAATTTTCCATTCTCGTCTATTCTCATTCACATTCTAGTCTATTTAACACCCATAATAACGACCAGTCTTTGTCGTTATATTTTCAGGTTGTAGAATACTACTTTTTAAAATAAAACTACTTTAGACAAATTAAACTATAACATATTATTATAACTATGAAATTAAAAATATTAGCTAATTGAAACAAATATTAATTCATGATTTGTTTTCTCTTTAGGTCTGCATAAATGCATCAGAGGATGTCGGAGGTAAGTTTTGTATTTGTACAATATTTTTGCACTTAATACATAATATTTGGTTGTTATTTTATATCAAAGTTTCCTATTAAAATGTTATTGTACTATTATTCTTTCAGCTTCCAAAGATGATTCGATGCAAATGCAGATAGACGAGCAAGCGATTCTTGTAAGTAAATTGAACTCTCATAATATAATGTCCATTCAATAACTCACTTAATTCATTTACCCCTCTTATACATAAAAAAATGATATTGATTTTTTTTGTTTCCTGCGGAGGCGGAAGAGAAACGCTCCGTGAGTTCACATTCTAAATTATAACTTTTCCTTTTACGTCATAACCTTTTTTGGCTGCATTATTATTTTTGCATTGTCTCGTATATTGGCATCAAATTCTATTGTCTTTGCTCGAAACTAACAAAAAAATATATAACAACAGTATTATATTTCCGTTTCTTTCAGAAGACAGCGCAAAACAAAATGCTGGCCGACCTACTAGAAAAGAAATCCAATCCACCCGTTCAAGTGGTGCAAATGACGCCTCAAATGAACGCGCCGACCATACAGATAACGGAAACCGGTCAGATCGTTCAAGTGAAGCCGGAGACCAACTCAATCATTCAATTGAACCCCGAACAGGGACTGGTGCAATCAACGCCCTACTTTCAAATTAAGAACGAACAAGGCCAACTAATACAGATAAAGAATGAACAGGGGCAAATCATTCAACTGAAGAGCGACCAGTTGCAAGGGCTATTGCAGTTCAAGAACGATCAGGGACAACTCGTTCAGCTGAAGAATGAACCCACCGGTCAGATCATTCAAACAAGTGTTATACAAACAACGAAGGTAGATAAGGAACAGATGGATACAATGTTCACTGACCACTCTTACACTGAACCGCCGAGTAAGAAAATCAAGTTTGAGGACAAGAGAGACGTAAGATTTATTTTTAGTTCATTCGTTCATTTTATTTAAAGGTACAACTCTACGTAAGCTGTGGTAGCACTATCACGTTTGCTTCGACGTTAAAACAACGGTGAAAATTTCTGGTTTAGAGGTTGTGGTGAGGCAGAGTTACAAATATGACGATTTGACTAGAGATAACGACGCATCTGTGATCAAATTCAGGTAGGGCTTCTAATTGAAATATTATATGTCGTACAATGTCTTGCAGCGATAATTTACCCCCAGTTGGACCGTATGTCAATTTTATTAAGCTACGTATGGTGCACTATTGGACCCAGTTCTTCATATAGGTACGATCGCGTAGCAGCAGTGCGCATTGGAAGCTGAATGTTGTTCAACGACCATTATAGCAATTTGACTAAAGGAAGTGTTTGACCAGGTACAGGTTATAGGCGTTCTTCAGGGAATTTTCAGATATCTTCAGTTAATCCTATGGAATACATATAATATTTAAGGTTGACAATAGAAGTGTATTGGCAGCAGTGATTGCATGAAATCAGGTAAATTACAAAGCTACTACTGTTAGGCTTTGTTAGTACTTTTTACAGATTTTTTGAAATCGGCAAATAAAAATACATGCCTCTAGCGCTATCCATAGGGATTATTTAGTGATGTAACCCAATATTGATTGGGATACGCCAGTGCCACATATTAGAATAATATGTTACACATAATGTATGTATTATGTATTATAATGTATTATGTAAAAGTACTTTTGTGGAGGAATCCTTTGTGGTTCGACTCCGGCGGCACTACCGCCTGTTTCTGCCTAATAACAGTAGTGTTAAGTGTTCTGTTCTGGTTTGAAGGGCGTAGTAAGACATACTCTGCATACAACGCACTTGTGGTCGACCTCAGGTCTCGAGTATAATCTTATCAGGCGTTGATTACGGTCTAATCAAATCAAGGGGTGGCAGTAGCTTCTTATATTCAGGTGGATTGCACCCCCGTTTACTACTTTTACTTTATAAAAAAATAAAAATAATCAAAACGATTAGGGATAGGTATTAGATTATAAGATTATATTCCGAATTTTGTTTTTGTTTTGTCTATTTCTCTTTCAACTCGCATCACACTTCTGTCGCAATAATATTTCGTTGATAGAAATACGTAGGGTTGAATTAAGATTACAATGTTATTTTTATTTATACGAAATCGGCTCACATAATCTGCAGATATGGGAACGGGGAAAAAGGCGCAATGAATAAATACGCGAACTAACTCAAAATAGATAAAATCATTTAGACGTTTGTCCGGCCGGGAGTCGAACCGCGACTGTACAATAGGATAGCTTAACGTTAATTGTCTTATGAGATGTCACGGTTGTTTTAGATCGAACATAAATAATATTTCGCTTCTCATACAAAAGTTAAAGGGAAAAAATCTCATTTTGAAAAAGAATATTGCTTTACTTTTCCACAGACAAATACACCGCAAGAGAGTGTATCAAAGACTGCAGCTAATTTATACGCGGCCCTAGCAGCGTCCGCTTTAGAGGATGAAGATGATTTGGTAGGTCATAGTCACTATATCTTCTCTTAACATCGACCCAATCGGGTTTTAAAATCATCCGGGGAATAGGGATATAATGTAAAATAACGCTTCTGTCATTGTCTATAGGTCATGGTATTTAGGGCCGTAAATTAATAGCAGTTTAAACTATAAAATTCTGTTAGTCTGTTCATAGGTTAAGGTTTCCAAAAAACTATGCATTTGATCACTTTTCTAAGATACAGATCTAGTTATAAACTGTTAAAATGTGACTGCGAAAGATTCACATTTTTTGTTTATCCAAATGCTATTAATATGATGTATACAGTGTATTTATGTCTTCAAAATAATGACTTGTTGTTGATGTTGAATGATGAATGAGAACAATACAATTTTAAGTTATAATAAAAGTTATTAAAACAACACAAATCTGTCATAAATTTTGACAGTATTTTTTGACATAATGTGTCAATATTACGACAGTTAAACATTGTTATGAGTTTTACTATAACCTAAGCCGATTTATACAAATCGATGGTTTAAACTATTTGTAAATTTTCATAGGGCTACGACGTTAGTAAATAAATATGTAGTTGAAGTTCATTTATATACATATTTCGTTTAAACTACAATTAACTTTACGGCCTTTGGGTCAAATCGAGCATTCTCATCCCTTTTAGGAGTACAGTTGATTCAAATTAAAATTAGTACAAAAAGCGCCATGTATACTAACGCTTCTGGTAGAATTATGTCGATTCGAATATTTTGAGCCGTTTTTAACAGTTAATAATTTTGAATTTTATTTTTAAACAATTAACCAATAATATATAAAATAAGTACTGTTTTGCTTTTATAAAACTGCTGCTTCACTTTGTAATACAGTAATTATTATTAATAATACTAATGTTACTAAGTAATTAGGTAAATATGATTATATTACAGAAGTTTTTTTCTAAAACAGTCGAAATTGATGAGGTTTGTTTGCACAAAAGTTTAGGTAGGTAATTTTCTAAAGTTTAAATCTTAAAAATTACATATTTTTTGGTCGCTGAAAGTTGTATCAGTAATTTACTATTATTATAAATGTGCAACGTTTATATTATGTCTTAAAATGTAAAACGTTTAAAAATATGTTATGGATTTATTAGGTATAAAATGAAACCTAACAAATAAAAAATATAGGAATTTTGTGAAACTAGAGTTTATTTTTATACAAAATACCGCTGAGATGCAAAATTTAGGGCCTAGTTCTATATAACATAGTCTCTCTGCATATGCGTCGAAATGTGAAATATAAAAAAATATATGATATGAAAATTCGATACGAATTGGTGGAGGATTTTCCTCATGCTTTTCTTGAATTCCTTACTAAATTTTGCTGCTTTGTATACGATGTGTAAAAACTTGTTTTAGGTTCAATCATTCCATTTTCACAATATTCTATTACTCTGTCTAAAACAGCATGAACTTACACCGGTTGTAATTCAAAACAGGAATTACGCATAAGATTTCTAAATTTCATTTCAAGTTACCATTACTACTATTATTTTTTGAGTTATTTTTTATGAATTTAATTAAGTCGAAAAAGTCGCGCGAACTATACTAGGAATATAGGAATTTGGGAATAACAAAACGTATAATAACAATGTAATATGTATAATAATCTTATAAATATTACCTTTCATGTCTACCCCTGCCGGATTATAGAGACCCCGCAACATAGTAATAACAGGATCTCTACGTCCTAAGGTTTTTAAAATCACTTACTAACATATATATATGTATGTGTCAGCATGTGTAAATAATATGTAGAAATTGTAAGCATTACGAATGCTTATGCCGCTGTGTTTGGCTTGTATTATAATTGAATTTTGTATAAAATGTATATATATGTAAAGCTAAAGCGACTTATTGACAACTTGTAAAATAGACGAAGTAAGCAAATACAGTCCTAAAATCATTGTTCTAGCTATTAATAGACGTCGGGTCCGTATCAAAAAGTGTCCAAATTAAAAGTGCAACAAAACGCGAAAAAATACTATAATAGCGCGTCAGTCTTATTTTGTTCGAGTAGGAGACCAAACGTCAATGATGCCAAATGTGTGACAAAATATGTAAAAAAATACCTAAGACTTACGATATTTTGGCGATGTTTATTTTAAGTCGATACAATTATTCTATTATGTTAAGAAAAAGAGAACTAGTAATTATTATAAAAAAAAAACTAGACTGCTTGAAAATAAAATCCTACAAATTTAGACAAATCCAACACATTTGTAAAAAATCGTTTAGTCTTTCGATACAACATTATTCTTCTTTTTGGGTGATAAAAAAATTACCGCTAAAGCATCTGTTTGATTACTTCGTCTATTTAAAAGAAGACTAATGAATTTTCATGCTCACTGTTTAAATATACTTGTTGCTTATTATTCGCTCGACTGTGTTAATGCTCGCATCTTTGTGTGGATTGGTATTGATTGGTAAAATGTTCTTATCCTTTAAATTATCTATGTAAATCATAATGATCATCATGTATACCATAGATTAGTAAAGATACTTCGCCGCCTTGAAATTGAATGAAGCCACAAACGGCTTATTTTAGTAAGTTCTTTTTTTGAATTCTTGACAAATAAAAACATTTTTAGAGAAAAATTACGAATAAATAACTAATACTGCGTAATTTACATAATGAATAAATAATTATTTCAAATATTTTAGGGACATTTTAGTACGGAGACGTGGCAAAACTTTTTTACGCAACTATTTCATTTCTGAAAACTGGGTACATTTTCTTGTTAGGAGTGAGTAATCTTTACTAATCTATGATGTATACTTATTTATTTCATGTTAGTGGTGACTACTGACGACTATCACTTGTAGGTTACGATTACAATTACATATTTGTGTCATTTTCCTTAATTACTTAATTCTAGAAGAAAATTAGTTTCAATTAAAGTTGAAGTTAAATACTTCGTTGAGCTTATTAGTCAAGAAAAAGTATATAACTTTTCAGTGAATGACATGACATTCATATTTTTTTAAATACACATATTTTGTTCAATATTAATTTTAAACTAAAATATATTTGATAACAATTGTAATCGTAATAGTTTCATTTTATGGCATTACAGGTATTATTTTGCCCAAAAACATAGTAATTGTCGTCTAGTAGTCATTAGTTTCTCGTAAGCCGGTATGTTTATTTGCGTTTGCTTGACAGTTACCCCCGAAGCAGGAGATAGAGGTTATCCAACAGCCATTGTTAGTCGCCGGCACTCCAGACGCTCCCGTTATAATACAAGAACCGATTTTACAGGTATTTTTTTTCTTAGTATATAGAAATGTACAAAACTGCGTCCTACAACTTATGTGTTGTGTTTTACAACGCTGTGTCGGTGCTGTCCCTGTAAGTTCAGAATGACGTCACTTTATGTCTACAGACAATGAGCGTGTCGTGTCAGACAAAATTATTATTATTCTTGGATTTATTACACAACCCGCGGTGTGAAGTTGTTGCTGTACTGGTCTTATGTGCAGAGATTCGGGTTCGATTCCTGGTTAGACAAATACCTAAATGATGGATTTAGATATCGGTTTTGGGTTTTCCTCTTTGTTTATGATCATGATACTCAAAATCCTGGTGTGGGGCTGTGAGTGTAGAAGGAGTATTATTTTCTTTCTATAGAATATTATGGCAAAGCCAGTGAATGCGCGGTCGTATTACGGAAAATATTAATACGTTCTTACACATTGTATAGAATGAAAATGTAAAACGGCCCGTGTCTGATACGTTACATGCCTGTAGATATAAATGTCGTAAACTTGTAGATTATTTTCCAAATTTTATTATGCTGTTTACCTTCAATCCACTGTACTGAATAAGTAAGTATGTAAAGGGAGGTAAGCAATTAAATATGTGATTACGTATTAATGAATTTGTAGATAGGTCCTATATTTTTTTCATATTATGGCTTCGCTTAATATTATCCATATCGTCATTTAGTTCTAGTTTTCATAATTTTCATCTATGTAATCTAAATCTTCTATATCTAAATGTGTAATTAAAATACTTTGAAGTAACTATGTATAATGTATGATAATAATATGGATTATGCAGCATTGTGGATTCCTTTTATAATTATACTGCAAGCAATATAGATTTTATAAAAAACACAACACTTCAGAAAATCAGAAGTGTCTATGATCTTCATGTATTTTTTTGTAATTTTATTTCCTATTTTCTGTAATTTATGTTTTTTAAATGTTGTGTGTTTTTATGATTTATATCCAAAGGTTCAACAACCGACCTTACAAGTGCAACAACCTACCATGCAGGTTCAACAACCAACTATATCGACAATACAGGTAAGAAAATAATGTAGGTAAAAAGTTGCATGTATATTTAAGAGCTTTACGTGGTTAGAATAGAAGGATACTAAAAAGTGACCCAAGTGGCCCCATGTAACTACATTTTGAAGGTGGTAGTACACTTTATGGTTCGACTACGACGGCATCACCGCCACACCTATTTCTGCCTTATAACAGCAGTGTTACGCGCTGATGTGTTCTGGTTTCAAGGGTAAGGGAGACATACTTTTCCGAAGCGTACCAGCTTAGTCCTCAGGGGTAGCGGCGCATCTGTGGCCGACTTCAGGTAGGAATATGTAATCCTATCTGGGTTGATTACAGATGTCCATGGGCGGCAGTAACCATTTACCATCAGGTTGACTGCATGCTCGCTTGCCACTCGTATATTATAAAAAAAGATAGAACCACTGTATATATGGAGTTGGCTACAATTATCAATTTATGGCTGTGACCACCGTCAGGTGGACTGCAAGCTCGTTTGCCACTACAATCTTTGAAGAAAATATGTCTAATAATTCGTGCAAAACTGTTCATACTCGTAGGTGCAACAACCAACTCTACAAGTACAACAGCCGATGCTTCAAGTGCAGCCCATGGATGTGCAGAATATCATCGCTTCACAGTCCGGCCAGCTCATACTGCAAGGTATGAATGGTAAGTATAACTCTCGTTCTGTTTACCATTCATACTTTCTTCTTACATAATTTCTCGTTCTAAGTATATAGATTATTGTTTTGAGTACGTTAATTCAAATGTACATTTTTTGAACTAATTGGCTATGTACCTATTGTATTGCAATAACTATAGTTTACTTTATGTTAAGTGATTGCATGTCGCACTGCTGCCATAAACGTTTGTCGTAGTGAATGTATTACTGTTCATCGGCTGCGCACGGGGGTTCCTTCTCAAAATGAGAAGTGTTTAGATCATAGTCTATCCCGCTGGCTAAGTGTGAGTTGATAGACTTCACATACCTTTGTGTATTTTTTAAAGACTTATCTGGCGGGTAGGGTTCTTCACATAAACGTCTGTTACCGACCCTATATAGAGAAATCGTTCAGGGAAATTGTCCAAGTAGCTTATAAGACATGCGTTTTGCCTCCTAATATTTCTTATTCTAAACACACCCCTTACAACACAACATAGAAGTTTTACGTAATTATATGGTAGGAAAAAGTAGGGACATTACTACCAATATAATTATAATTTTAATATGACGTTGCAGATAAGCCCCAAACGACGCAGTACGTCCAACAGCCGATGCAGCTAATAGCCACACCGAGCACTTCTCAAGGTATATTTTAAAACTAGTAATAACTGGTAAAAACTGGACTAAAAAGCGAACTAAAAGTATTGCATAGTACAAAACGTGTTAGAATATAATAAAGTATAATTAATTACACACTATGTATTAATTTATATATTCTTTCAGGTGGTATTGGCTATCTAACTCAGAACTTACCCGGAAACATGATGCAGAAAACGATTATAATTGTACAAGGACCGACCGGCAGTGGACCTCTCACACTTACGGTATGCTGTATTAAATAACATTATAATTATATGATTTGTATACATTATCATGTAATAAACATTATGTTGATAAAAATGCATAAAATATATGATTAGGCACACCTGAGTTATATGTTCATTGCAGGTTCAAATCCTGCATTAAATATTCTTGTGGTACCATACATTAATGTATGTATACAAATATTTATAACTATTAAAATATGCTTTTTTTTTGCCGCAAGGGGCGCCCTTCTGTTTTTGATATAGACACATTAACATCGCGTAATCTTAATGCGCCCGATATACTTGATTTATTTAATATAAATGAGGATATTAGGACGTATATTTACTATTACTAGTTCTTAATAAAAATGCGTCTCAGTAATCGATACCACAAATAAACAAATTAAAAACTGATATTTGTAAAAAAAAGGTGAACAACCCGGCCGGGCTGGACGAGGCGACGCTAAACAGCCTTATTGCTCAGGCAACAGAGGCGATAACTCAACAGCAAATCATTCAGGTTATACACAGCCACCTAGAAGCTTGTATCACGCTTCACACTAATTTTGGGCCAACTTTTGACATTACCCCCCCTTTTAACTCTATTTTTCATTACCTACCCATTTTCCTGTAATCCCCCTCTAGTCTTTCTTATGTTAATAGCTCTAACATTGCATTCACTGGTTATTAACAATCGCTTCGTTCGCGTTAATATGTTGTGGTGTAAGTCCGCCTGTTAATATGTTCTAAAACGTGCTTGTCTCTTTCTGTTCAATACTGAAATGTGAATAAGAACGATCGTTTATGCACCTATTGTGTAGTGTTATCATCACTAGACCTTGAAATAAAAACCTTTGAGTAATATGAAGAGGTTACAGGAAGAAATATTTTGTATTAGTCTATTACTGATTTTATAGTAGAATATAAAAATGTACAATAGAGAAACACAGACGTTTGTTAAAGTTACTGAAATATTAACATTTAGAACATAAGCATTTTTTAGCATTTAGTATAAGTTAATTTAGATTTTTTTCTTTTAAACCATAATATTAGAACATAGTTTAGTAATAAACCATTAGGTCACTATGCTTTTCATTCAGAATCAATTCATTTAGAAAATTAGCGTTATAATTCATCATTACATTCCATTTACTTACTAATGTTCACTTACATTTGGTAAAAAGTTCAAAGAAGACATACTTTACTCGTATAAAATTTAACATATTTTAGCTCTTAACATGTACAGCGAGCTAGAGTTATCACGTTCACCTCATGTAGGATTTCATCTTATAGGCATTGGGTGCTTTTGAATGCATTCCTTTAATTTTTTTAGCACGAAATAGTTAATATTAATTATACATTGGTAAGTTACACTTAAGACATCGGTAAACAAGTACAGTGTAAAATAACGATATATATAATATTTATTATATGTATTTACATTTTACGTATAATAAGGCTGAGCTAATTTGTGAAATGTGGCTCTTTTCCTATCGCGCGTGTTTATGTCCACATGTTTGTTCCACATGCATACATGGTTTTTATCTCGTTGCAGTTTCGATTGCATCTTAGTGACACGCATGTGGATGGGACATGCGTGCAGGCATAAACATGCATGACAGGGAAAGTGTCCTAATACAGTTAATAATTTTAGTTATAGATTAAAATATAAAAGACTATTATTTTATTCCTAGATTATATTTTAATAGAAGTTTGAAATAAAAAAAATGTATTAAGGGATTTTATATTTTAGGTTAGGTTTAATTTTATAATTAAAATTCACCTAAAATGGTTAATAATAACTTAATTAGTTTCATTGTGAAGTTGTACAATTTACAGGCATATTTATCATAAAGGATTTTTCAAGTCTTATTTACTCTTCACCCTTTCCTGTATTCCTCAATAAATGATTTATCAACGGAATTAATATTATTATGACTAAGATGAAATTGACATTTATAAAGGAAGATGAAATTTGCGTGTAGTAGTGTATATGATAATTCTTATTGTTATTGAGCTCCAAAGCACAGAAAAGGATACAAATGGAAGTGTATGTTGAAGAAAATCTTTTAAACAAAAGTCTTATTATTTATATATTTTTTAGTTTATTTATTTTTTATCTATTACGTAACAATTCGACAATAAAGATAAATCATCATATGACAAGTTAAATTGAGTATAACATGTTTTATCACGCACAGAACTCGGGCGTGATACAGTCAACACAGAGGGTGATAGTGAGTCAGCCGCTAGTGAGCACCTCTCAGCCAATAACCGTCGTTAAGACCGCCATAGCCCAGGTTGAACTTTAGCATTATAGTTTGAGCTTCGTAGTGGCATGCGTATGTCTTGAACGCTTACAGACGAACGAGTTACGGTCGATTGGTGGAAACTGCATGTAAAAAATATACAGTTCTCACAAATTTTGATTTAGAGTTTTAGAGTAAAGTTTTAGAGGTATACAATAGTTATGGGAGCTGGGCGTCGAGGAAATAATTGCAGTCTATTTCGCGAACAAATTAAATTTTTATTTAAATTTGAACACAACTTGTCAAAATAAAAAAAAAATTAATGATGTGATAGGTAGAGTCACTTTCCGCGATGGAGGTGAACTGTTCCCATGGTGGACGGCCACCTGCACGTGGGACGCGCCTCGTCAGCGTTGAACGTTCTGCGAAGACACGATGCAGCGTGAGAACGGTGTAGGGCTGGCGCGATGCATCCTTAACGTGTAGGGCTGTCCCTTACACGTAACTCAATTGAAAATAATAATATTGTCTAATAAAATGTGCATTAAAATTAATGATTTCAACGAATCTTTACATTCAGTTAGTAGATTTTGTTTAGGGTTAGTAGGAGGAGAAATCCGTGAACCAATGATAATGAAGTTTTTAATCATGTTAAAATATGGCAATTATTACATTATTGCAAATATCTATTTGAATTTTGCAAATTTAACATTGATACATTTACTTTAAATGTTTTTTGTACCTTTTCATGCAGTTTATGTGAACCTAAACATTTATCAGATCGTCTGTAAGCGCCCTCGAATGAATTGAAACTTTGAATGTATGTAAACAGGCTGATGTTAGTATTACATTACGTATTATATAGTAAATAGTTTATTGCACTCTGTGTGGTAGAAAAAAGTGTTTATCATAATCTACATAAATTATTATTTAATAAAAAAAAATTGAATGTGTATGTTAGTTTCGTATTGGTAGTCTGAGTATTTAGGGTTGCCTACTTAAATCAAAATTTTAAAATGATTTATGAATACGTTATCTTACTGAAACTATGATATGTTATATAGGGACCATTTGGCAAATGTGTTGGCAACTCTGATTTAATTGTATGTATTATAATTATGAAGAAACAATGATTTATTAAAATACTTCTTTCCTTATTGTATTCTATATTTTGTTTCTTCATGAATAACGTAAATGGTGTCGGGTTGTATTTTTCTTTATCATTCCTTTCTGTATTTTTATTTGTATGAAGACTGACAGTGCGTACTATGTACTGAATATTTACTGATTTTGAACATTGCATTGGTGTATTAGAAGGGTTTTATGGTTTACGGAACATTTGCTATGTAACAGATCGGTTTACTTGCGTACATGAAACGTGTCATTCTGTGAGCATTTTTAGGGAATGGAGTAATGTAACTTGCATCGTAATGGTCAGTTTAACTTACTTATTTGTAATGTTTGAAGTTGTAACATTATACGTGTGCGTATTGTAGCTATACTCTATTTTTTAATGGGTGTAATGCTCGTTTCCGAACTGTTGCATTAAATGTGAATGCTCTTACTTTACTTGTCGTTATATGTTTCTAGGGCTATGTTTAATACATGTGACACTTCGACTCATAATACGTTTATTAGTGTTTTAACGTGGTGTAACGGATATTGTACAAAATAACGGTAGAAAGTGAGTCAAATTGTCACTAATTAAATTTTTTCCATATGTTTTGCGTAAAATCTATGTGGGATAGGGTTATGCGGTAAGCATGCTTATTGTATGTACATTTTATAGGCTTTAAATGTTTAAATACTCTATATATTGAGCATTATTTTGCTATCCAATGTATTTAGTAGATTTTTTAAACAATATAATTGTATTATTTAAAATGATATTTGACGTAAAATTTACAATTGCAGAACACACCCCAAATAACTCCAAGTCAGCAACCGATAATAACCGCGCAACCGCAACCGCACAAAGCCCAGATTGTTAACCAATCGCAACCACAACAAATTGTTGTCACTCAAAAACAACCGCCCGCGCTCATATCGACCTCGAGTAGCAACCAGATAAACACTCAGGTTATAGGCAGCCAGCTGATGGCCGGCAATCAGCTTATGACTGGTAACCAGATAGTGAGCAGTAGCCAGATAATGGGTGGCAACCAGATAGTGAGTGGCAACCAGATTGTAACTAGCAACCAGATTGTCAGTGGCAACCAGCAATTGTTGCAAGGCAACCAGCAAATCATTGCCGTGTCGAACAATCAACAGATTATCATGAATGCGCCCATGAAAGCTGGAGTGCATAGGGTGGTCCAACAGCCCCAGAGGACTCAAGTGGTTGTCAGTACAGCGATGAGTGTAGCGCAAACGCCAGTCGTGATTGACAGCAAAACTAGCGTCATACAGAGTAGTTCGGTAAGTATGAGCTGAACTATCCTATAGCCTAGTAGTAAGTCTAGCGCCTGGTCTAGTGTAAACATCCATAGAAGATAATACTTATGACCTAGTTGCCTTTATATAAAATTGGTATGTGGCTTTTATTTTATTAAGGCGCATTAATGTATGGACATCTTTAATCAACCTTTGTAAAATTAGAAAGACTACCTGAAGACAATCTCAAATACGTTGCCACGCCAGATTTTTTAAAAGATGGAACATTACATGTGTTGAAAATTAAGTGGAAATATAACAGAGAACATTCTCATTATAGAAGATCTCACAGCCAGCAGTACGACAAGTGATCACCAGGCAACCGGTGATGGTGGGGAACACCAAAATTGGTGATAAGGAGATGGTTGTCACGCAACCAGTCACTGAAGTGAGTTAAATACTTACGGGTTAACTCTTAGATTACTTATTTATATAAACTACTTTCGTTCGTTCATTCGTTCTGAGCTCACCACTCAGTTAACAAACGAATGAACGAACAAATGAACGAACGATTATTATGTATGAGTTCTCTTATTAATGGTTGTCATGATCTTGTCAATTTTTTAAAGTATTTAAGATGAGTGTTGAATACTCAATACCGTGTCATTCTATATGTCCATTTTAATTATTTTAGCCGGTAAAGTCAGCGCCACCGAAGTCGACACCGACTCCGCCGCCGATACAGCCACAAACCTCTACATCCTTGGATGACACTCCGTGGATTTGCCATTGGCGAGGGTGTGGCAAGTGAGTGGAATACATATCTTTTTGTGTTATATTTCGTTTAACTACTTTTGGCTTATGGCGTTCGTGTAAATAAAATAAAAGTGTAATAATGTTATTAATTATTACATTAATAATGATAAGTTTAGTTGTAGTATACCGTTCTAATTTTGGAAGCGTTAGAAAAATACGGACTATTTAGATGGTAAGTAGTGGGCAATCGCTTTTCAAGCTCTTTGTCAATAAAAAAATGGAGTTATTGTTGTTTCATAACAGAACAATACGTGTTTTTTTCAAACCGTTGTACAATTTTCATTTAATTATTATTCTTTTCATAATATTCCAGATCGTTCACCAACGCGTCAGAGGTGTTCACACACGCAGCGAGGACACATTGTCCTGTAACAGCGGGAGGAGAGGCCCCGTGTATGTGGTTAGACTGTGACCGAGTGCCGAGGAAGACGTTCGCGTTACTTAATCATCTCACTGACAAGCATTGTACTGTACAGGTGCGTTTTAAACAAGTTATACATCAAATAAATTGGCATCTCGTGGCTTAGTAAGAATACTGCCTAGTGACAGCAGGCGGGGAGGCTCCGTGTATGTGGTTAGACTGCGATCGAGTGCCGAATAGATGTTCGCGTTGCTTAACCATCTTACTGACAAGCATTGTACTGTTCAGGTGAATTTACATGAGTTATACATCATATAAACAAATTTAGTATGGCATATTACACTTATTGCCCAGCGGTAGAGATTAGGGAAGCCCCATAATTTATTTGACTGTGACCAATAGCTGTGGGAGACATTTACATTACTTAACTATCTCACAGACATGTAGTGTCTACATGTCAACGGTGCATTGTTCAGGCGTGTTTTAATATAAGATATTCATTGCATAAATATGCTTATGTGGCACGAGAAACTACACTGTTCAACGGTACGTATACAAGTTATAGATTACTTTGGGTCTCCCTTACCATCACCCCACCACTGATTTGTATAAGCTATGGGATGTATTTACAGTGCGTCAAACCTTCATTCTGTCTACTGTGCTCAGACAACATTCTCGGCTAACTTATGACCCTGAGCTTGCAAAAAATAAACGACGGAAAGGAACAGTTGCCACCACCCAATCATTCCACATGTCCCGTTCACGTAATTTCTTCTGTTTCCTTGGACCTTTCCTCTACAACTTATTAAACAATAAACTTAATATTTACCCACGTAACTCTCATAACTGCAAGTCAACTGTTGCTAATTACCTCAAGACCCTCACCTATCAAGAAACTGAAAACTTACTGTATCCCATGACATAATCTTTCTATTCACTGCACTTCACACACTTACACCTAATCTTCACACACTTACACCCACCCACACACACACCACACACACACACACACACGCACACTCGCACACACACATACACACGCACACTCTCGCACACACACATACACACGCAAACTCTCGCACACACTCATACACACGCACACTCTCGCACACACATATACACACGCACACTCTCGCACTCACACACACAGTGTAATGTAAATGTTCTCCTCACACTAATATTTTAATTTAAAATATAAGATACATTGGTTTGTACAGTTAACATTATGTTTAAAATGTATTCTGTAATCTAACCGCGGGAGGGCACTGGTGACCTGTAACTCAGGTTTCTACCTACTTCAGGCACCAGTCTCTCACAACGTAAGGCTTGCAAATAATTTTATCTCATTTTTGTTAAATGTATATAAATTAAGTCCTTTTGTGAGAGAAAATAAATGAATTTTATTATTATTATATTATATTATTACTTAAATAGGCCTATCGGGTTATCGAAAGTACACACAATGTGGTGACTGTTCTAATGACGTGTGGTATATGGCGTTACGTATGTATTTAGATGTATCATGATTTAGTTACAATAAAGACATCATCAAGGAAACACGTCTTTTACTATTACTGGGCAAGTTTTATATATTTTATATGAAAGTATAATTGCAAGTTCAATTTACTTCTTAGTTTGACGTGTCATTATTATTTTTCAGGCGCTTAAAGCGGTGTTCAACTCGCGAAGACACGTGACAGCGGATCCGGAAGCCGGTAAGCCGGTTTCCTTGGGCTACCCGCCCAACGCGGCGTTGGCAGCCCTGAACAAACACGCCACGGACATGTTCAACCCTAGGGAGTTGATGGTAAGACTTCTTCAATATCTTCACGCTCTTAAACGAACTCTATGATTGTCTATGATGAATGTATACGTACAAATGGAAGGTCATAAATATTTAGACCAATATCAGAGAATACTGGCTGGAACTCGTTCGGATATCAAACCCGGACCCGGATGTGGTAGGCCGGTGTATTGGCAAACATCCAAAATATGGATGATAATATTATGTTAAACGTGCGCATTTGTGCGTGTATGATGTACTTATGGGTACACGAGGCGTTTGAACTTAGTTTTTAGTGTAAAATGTTTAAATGTGTTCTGACTAGCTTTGGATGGTAACGGCAGTTTGCCACTTACCATCAGGTGGATAGCAAAGTTGCTATATGTCTATACTTCGTTATTATATTTGATATCATACTGTTACTATGGTTTAGAATTTAAGTATTTAAATTTACGCTAAATCAAAATTTGATATTATTTATCTTATTAATATTTTCTTGGTAATATTTGTGAAAAGATATAAAAATATATTATTGGATAATTATGTATAATTGTATACCAAGTAAAATATATTTTAATTTATTATTGCGAATATAACATCACCGCTCGGAAGCAGTAGTGGCGTTCAATTTATTTAAAGGCGACATAATTGATTGTATAAAATATGTTAATTTTTAGTATAATAGTAGTACTATCCTAGAGGTAAGCGTAGGTAGAGGTAACGTGAAGCCTGATTCTACTTATGTACGTGGGTATGAAGAAATACTTCTGTGGCGTTTTTAATAAAATCTTATAGGCGTTCAAACTTATTTAAACTTGGCAAACGAGATTTCGACTTTCGACTACTGAAAGTAAATAGTACAAACACAGCATGTGTTACATCGGTTCGTACCTACGACCGACCCTAAAATACAAAGATCTGTTTTTTTAGTCAAAGGAAGTATAACTTCAAAAAACAGCACAAAATCAAACATTCCACTACTGTTTCCGACCGCGGTTACACATAATACCAATATATAACAAATCGTATACGGCGGTGAGTCGGTTACGGTAGGTGAGCACTAACGTGTGTTTGCGCAGCACCGCGGCGACGGCGGCCGCGCGGACGCCGCGCCCAGCGACGCGCCGCGCCCCGCGCTCTGCTATGTAAACACCACTCTGCTGCGGGCGGGACCGCCTGCGGCACTGGTCCGATAGATACGGATCCGATGTGATAGTGATCCGATAGATACGAATGATACGAAATTATAGATTTATTGGATAGATTCCATGATCCGATTGATACGAATCCGAAATGATAGTGATCCGAAAGATGCTAACTATTCGGTAGATTACAATGATCCGAAATAACAGAATGATTCGATAGATTCCAAGGAGCCCAAAAATCGAAATATCAAAATAATCCATATCCACTACGAATGATCAGATATATTTAAAATATCTAAATGATCCGATTCATTCAAAATGTTCAAGTAATTCGATAGATACGAATGATCCGATACATTTGAAGTATTCAAATGATCCGATAAATACGAATGAACTGATACATTTGAAATTTTCAAAACGATCCAATAGATGCGAATGATCCGATGCATTCGAAATATCCAATTGATCCAAAAGATCTGATAGATCCGAAAATTTTACATGTATTAAAGGTTTACGTTAGTAAACTAATCTGAATTAATTTTGGTTTATGAAACCGAAATGTTCGCGTTAATGGCATGGCAGGTACAAAACTTTATAATACAAACTATAGAAACGTACACGGCTCTTCGTATATTTTATATATCAAAAAATCATTCGAATATAAAAAAAAATAAAAAGAAACAGTTTTAGTAGCCTCGGATCTGGAATCTAACTATTATCCTCCTTATACTTATTATTATTATATTTACGGATCCTTCAATTTTAGTTGCAAAACGCAGGTTGTCTGGCCCAACTCTAGATGCTTCTATTTATCAATCAACGAGACATCCATAAATTATATCACATTTCTCATGAAATAAAACATTGGTTCACTAAATAAAACATTGGCTTTTGTAATTATGTAGTATGATCGATTTTATTGTAAAACTTGAATGTTTAAGATTTAAATAATTTATGGATGATCCCAGATGTTACTTGTTTTCTTTTCTTGGTGGTAGAGTGTTGTTGATATTTGAGAATTTAATCATTTTTGAATAAATACCGTTTGATTTGTCGTTTTATGTTGCCAACGGGCTAGCAGTCCACTTGGTGTTATTTGTCCATTGCAAATGTTTTGTAATTAATTTACATTTACATTAGACTTTAAACATTGTATGTGTTTTTAAGGAAATTAGTTTAAATACCCGTTCGGTAATAGCACATTGGTGATTGGGAATATATTTTCAAAATATGGCTAAAAATTTTCAGGCTAAATTATTATTTTTTGCAATTGGATAGATGTCATTATGAAAAAAAAAATTGCTTTTTTTTTACACGCGAAATGAGGTTTTACGAAATTTAAATTCTACTTTTTGAAGTTGGCAATGAATTCTTTGTTTGCACGTTCAAAAGAAATGTACGTAAGTTATGTTTTGCGTCGGAATGCAGCAGCCAGGATACAGAAAGACCGAATTACTTATATAAATGTATTTAATCAAAACCGAATATTACAAGTTTTGGATTAAATCTAACCTATACCTAATTATAACTAACTATCCTAAGTGACTTGCTGGGGCATTGTTAGCGCCCAGAGTGAATTCCCACGTCCGGGACTATGTGATGGAAACGGAGCGGTGGTGCGGAGTCAGCGTTCCCACGGCACGGTGGCAGTGCAGGATCGGATGTCTTTCTAGTAATTTTGTTGAAGGCGAATGCCTAACTATGTGCGTTAAGGCCAATATATAACACGTAAAAAATATGTGTTTCTGATAGAGATAGATAATAAAACCCGTCAATTGATATATTCTTAACATAGTTGAGTATTAACACATTACACTTACTAGAAACGAATTTTATATAGGTGATTAATATTTATATTCTCTACACATAAAAAATGGGTTAATAAATGTTTATTCAATATTCAGTCATAAGTATTACTTCTTACCAATGTGCTACATTATCCAACGGATTAATTGCTTGTATAATTTAATATTTCGTGTACATTGACAACGCCCCTCTTTGCTTATGTGATGTTGAGTTTATTTTTGTTTGTTGTTTTTACCTTATAAATTCTTTATGATATACTATTTGTCTATGCGTTTAGTGTGATTTTACAAACTCTGTAGTTGTGAACCTTATTTTTTGTATACATATATTTTCTTATTTTGTGATCTTACAGTAATTAGTTTAGTACATGTATGTTTATATTTATTAGTATTCCGCAGTTTTTTTTATATATCAGATTAACTTATTTTCATTATTATTCCATAATAGACATGTTTATTAAGAGATACCATCTTTATGCAATGCACGAATATAACAGGTTTTATAAGAGCGATAGACGGCGTTATAAAACATTTTTTTTTAATTACTTCTAAGTATTATAATAGATAATATTTTTTCATGCATTCATGTTTTTTCAACTCGTTTATCATATTATATGAGGTTGCAAAAAATTAGGTGCTAAAAGTTAGAAGAAGAAGAAGTATTCGTGTTGATATTTGATGTTTTCCCGTGTTTTTTTTGGCTTGATAGTTATAAATACATTTTTCGTCTGATTTCTGCCTACTGTATGTCCTGTGTTTGCACGTTTTTGTTTTTGTGAATGTTTTATGTGTTTTGTTTTATGATTGTGTGTAATTTATTTGTTTTTGTGTATAGGATGAAAATGAAGGGCCCGTGACAAAGAGCATACGGTTGACAGCCGCTCTGATACTGCGGAATATCGTCATATACTCGAATACTGGTCGACGGTAAGTTTGTTACATTTCTAGCATAATTTCAATATAGAATATTCCATAATATAGCATAATATGATGTATAACTTATAGATAAAGAGTATTTCATATGATACAAGAAATAAAAATTATTTCATGAAATATAATATAGATTATAATGATGTTCAACATTTTTCTATATTACCTGCAGAACGCATTTTTTACTTTGATTGATTTTCAAATTGATGTTAGAGACTGACTGCATTGTCCTACTTGACTACATCTGGTACACAATGCTAAGTTAATTTTTATTTTTATCTCAATGTCTGTCTGTTTGTACCGACTAGTAATAGTAACAGCTTGGCCTGATTATTTTTTTAATAATTCGAAGAGTGAAAGCTCATAATGTATTTATTGTTTCTTACAGACAACTCCGTCTCTACGAGGCCCACCTGGCATCGATCGCACTAAGTACCGTAGAAGCATCGCGCACCATTGCCCAAGTTCTATTCGACATGAACAACATTTGAGAATCACTGGACGGGCCACCGTCCGATACTTGATAAGTGAATGAATGAATGACTGAAGTGTTAACTTAATTAGAATTGAAATGTGTTTGGGAATCATTTGCGACAAATAAATTAAAGTGTAGAAAATGTTTGATAATTATGATCTATATTCTATATGGTAATATAATATTATTCGTGGAATAATCCACATTGCATTTTAACGTCGAAATAATTAGCAGTAACTCTTGAGTGTCGTGGTAGAAGGTGGCAGACATTTAAGTATGCAAGTTGAAAGTATTGAAGGCCTTAATTATCGACATACTGATTATACAAAAAATTTCATATACATTATCGATAGAACAAAAATTCAACACAAAATATTCAAATAAATACTTTTTTCCCCGACTATCGTCTTACTATATAAAATATAAAAATATATAAACATATTTTCGATACACCTTGCGTTGAAATAATGTACTAAAACAAGGCAGCTAAAAGATTTTTTGCAACGGTAAACTGCCAATTGATTAAACAAAGAAAAGTTTCTATGGAATCTTCGGAATAAAAAGTATATAAAACTCTGTTAAATATAAATCCAATTTTTTGTTAAATATAAATCCAATTTTTTTGTAAAAAAAAAAAAAAATTAATCACTACTGTTTTTTGAGTTATGCGTATAGAAACGTACGGAAATTGTTAATTTTTAAATTTACATAATGTTTTTTTTGGTAAATGAAAATGTATTAAAACAATGGTTTCAGCTTGTAACATTTGTAATAATGCAATTTAGACTGTTTTTTCAGTGGTTCTTGAAGGAAGTCATGTAATTCCGTGACAGCAGGAGAATAAATTTGATCTGACGATAATAGGTTGCCTTTAAGTTGATCAGTAATCGTTTTCGAAACTATGTGATTATTTAAAGCATTTCTATAGCCTAGGGGGTAATGGATTGTTGACGGGGCAGGCACATGTCTCGTGGTCAACTAGTTTGACAACAAGTCTTCGGACTCGATCCAACTTCTTGTAACTCTCTATCGAATAGACTTTAGGAGTGTTTGTTCTTTCTTGTTATTGGTCGATTTAAGCAGTGTGGGAATGCTGTACGAGTATGTAGCGAGGCTGACCTCTAGCGGAACCTATAGTTTTTACGACACTAGGGCTTTTAAATTGAGGTACATGTGATGTATACACATACAATAATCACTGACCACCATGTTTGATCTTAAAACGAAACATACTTTGTATCGCGATCTGTAACCTGCCGCAATTTTTAACGCAGTATATGGATGTATTTAGAATGCTAGTGAACACTGACTACTCACGCAAAATGGTAAAGTATAATCCTAATATGACTATGATTCTTATAAACAAACTAAAGTGATATTAAATAATAATTATTTAATCTCATGTGTATTTGAAATTAAGTAATGTACAATAGATATTAATTATTAACACTATAATAATATAATCATTTTGCTTATATTATAACTCCTTCTCAATATGTATCTGGTTTTTATGAGGAGTTTGAGAACGATATCGGATATAAGTATGACACATTTACCATGTAAGAAACGTAGGTACGTTTTATACTTTGTAGTAGAACTATCATATATTTTTGGACCTACCATAGGAGCGATCGTATGGTTATTATTTTATGTAAAACCTGTAGATTTCCTATAAACTATTTGCTATTTCTTACTATTGAATAAATTGTAACAGTAGTAAAATATATGGTTATTTTATTAGTAAATTAATGAGTATTATTTTTATTGTACGATGTATTGCAGGATATTTAGGTTATGTATGTTGTATCAATGATATGCAGAGGAAATACAAATGTAGTGTAAGTAGAAAATAGGAAATAAAAATTTTGAATTACTTCGGTTTTTTATTTTACGGCAATATTTGTAGTTGATGAACACTAGAGATGAAATATCCAATTATGTTAAAATAACTACATTTGGTTTACTTTTCTTCTTTTTGTTCACTGATTGGATTATTTAATAGTTACTTCCCATCATAAACTTTTATAACATAGGAGTAGCAGACGACCATGCAGTCCACCTGATGGTAAGTGGCTTCTACCGCCCATGGACATCTGCAATCAACCCCGGATAGGATTAGATATTCCTACTTGAGGTCGGCGACAAATGATCTCCGTAATGGATCCAATATGACAAAGAACATAACATACACATAACGAAATAAAAAAAAACAACAATTTTAAATTGACTTAATTTGCTTATTTGACTAGCACTATATTTACACATTTTGGAATACAAATCATAGGAATAATATGTTATGTATTTATCCCAGATTGTAATAAGATGACCATTGCTCTTCCAGTTATGTTAGTATCACGGGGAGAGAAAATAAAAACTCTCTTTAACAATCTTGATAAAGTTAATAGTTTTTAAGATAAATGATAAATAATGATTCAGGACATAGAGAGGCCGATGCAGCGCATGAGTCAGAGAGAGACGGCGATACTTAAAGGTAAGCGGCGCATACTTGAGAGCGCGTGAAATTAACAATTATAAAACAGGTACAAACAATAAAATTTTTAAAAGTCTCTATTAAGAATATTATTAACTATTGTATAAAGAATTAAAAAAAAATATTATTTATATATTTTTTTTTTAATATATTTTTCATGGGTCAAAAGTACCCAAATTTGAGATTTTTCGAACCTTTAAAAATTCATATCTCTAAAAATATTAACTTTATCGTGAAAAGTCATAGGACTTTTTTTATTCGTATTTCAATAAAGAATATAAAAAAAATTTGTCCAGTTGAAAAATAACAATTCCTTGCAATTGTTTAAACAATTTCAGTTTAAACAATATGGCACGGGGTTGCCCCATGGCAACATGCATTTATTTCACCAGTAGGACAATTTAAAGAGGATCGCATAAAAAAATTGAGGTGGAATAGTTTTCGGTACTCATGCGCCAATTCCTCCTGGACTAGATGGAGTTCAGTACAAAGCAGCTCTTTATGTGTACCTATGTGTATGTGTATGTCTTTTTATCGTATGAAATGTTTGGGAAGAAACAGTGTACCTATTCCTAAGTGGCATAAGCATAACTCGACATATGATAGGTAAGTTTTAATTCGTACTATATATATATGCGCTCGTTACGCCTTGTTCGTTGATGCAAGGGGTGCTTTAATGCAATACAATTTTTCGCGATGCGTTGTTTTCCTTTTTTGGTCTGCGTTTGGAAAATGGCTTTGTTAACTCAAACATTTACTTGTTTCTTAAAAAGCGTTTTTTGTATAAACTTTACACTATGAAAGATGTGTTCCCGATAATTAAGGCTTGAAGATTTTTTATGAAATAGAAGAAGCAAACAAATATGCAGTTGATGTTATGGTAAATGGCGACTGCCGCGAATGGATATCTGTATTCAACTCAGGGGGGGCTACCACCATCTTCTAAAAACCATCATATTTCAGGAAAGTTTTATTTCAATATTGCATAAACATTATTTTGTTTCGTACCACGACCTCCTTAAAACATTATTTTCAATGTATGATTAAAATAATATTGTTTATAAGAGATGGTAGTAACACCCCAGGTAGGATTGGAGTCGTATATATGTGTGCTCGGAATAGATGTGTTGCTATTTTCGAGAAATGGTTTGGAACTCCTAATCGGAATACAGTAGCACTTAACTACGTTTAAATAGGTGTGGCCACAGGGTGTGGTGATGCTATCTCAGGACGAACCAGGAACGTCTAACTACCTTAAAGCTGTGCGGTGAACATTATTTGGGTCAAGCTTTCAAACTAATTAGGAGCTTCTCAATGCTTTAGAGCTCAATAGCTGACCGACAAAAATGGAAATATTATTTTTTTCGTATTGTTCTGTCTGGTCTCTCACATACACCATAAATACTATGAACCGATTGACAGTGGAATAAAACCTACAAAAATAGAATGATCCCATGAATGTGGGTATCTTTAAATACGTCTTTGAAGTGAATCTTTGTAAACTTACGTAAAATGCTTTCGTGTAGCGGTGTCGTGTATATTGTGTGTACTCAGGGCCGGATTTGGGGGATACAGGCGGGGCTACTGCCTAGGCGCCTCCACCGTACCGAAAATTTCAACAGGTTAGTGTTTTTTTTTGTCAAACAGCAGGTATTTTTTCTTATTTTCACCAACAACACTTACGTTGTACGTTATAAATTTTTGAAACACTTGTCGGGAAAGTGATTTTTTTTGATAAATAATTAGGGCCTTCTGCTCCTTCGTTGCCCCAGAGCTTTCAGACCTCCAAATCCGGCCCTGTGTGTAGTGTTTAGTAAGATAATATGCTCTATTGTTTCAGAGGTTCGCGGTAACGGTATCCGGGTCAACTTATCCGTTTTATCTTGGCTTGCGTTCTTTGAAACAATGTCTTGTTTTTGTTTTTGTACGTTATTTATGCGACACGCTGCAAGCATTTTCCATGTTTTCCTTAGTGCTTCAAATATTTTCAGGGTAAACAGTAACTTGTGTCTTTTCTTGTAAAGTATGTGCTTGTTTTGTAGATAATCTGACGGCGGTACATAGAACATTGTTATAGAAAGTAGATAGAAACGTAAAGGTAAATCAGGAATGTACAAATAGTATACTCCCAGAATTTAGACGAATCATAAAACACCACATTTATTAAAATCCATCAAGCCATTTGGGTTGTAGGGTGTGCCAAAGAATGGTAAATAACCATTATCTTCCACGGTCGAGTAATAATAATAAATGATTAGTGTATATATGTAACATGTGTATGCATAGGTATGTGTGTGTGCATGTATTCATGTATAAACATGTGCAAACCTTTGAATGAAATTCCGTCAAATTCGTCTCAGCTGTTTTCAAGATTAGTTTATAAAACAGCATTTGAACCATTTAGGTAAGCTTAAGACGTTTAACCATATCTCCCACTGTTTATAGCTTTATACATAGTATGTGCTTACAAAAGAGAAACTTAAAATTGTATTTTAAGTCATGTAAAAGGTGGTAGAACCCTTTGTGGTTCGACTCCGGCGGCACCACCGCTACACTACTTCTGCCTAATAACAGCAATGTTAGGCGCTGCTGTGTTCCGTTTTGAAGGGTGTGCTAAGGGAGACTATTCCGAGGCGTTCCAGCTTAGTCTTCAGGGGTAGTGGCGCATCTGTGGCCAACCTAGGTAGGAATACTTAATTCTATCTGGGGTTGATTACACATGTCCGTGGGCGGCAGTAGCCACTTACCATCAGGTGGACTGCATGCTCGTCTGCTACTCCTATGTTATAAAAAGCTGTGGTCACGAATATTTAAAT
Source organism: Epargyreus clarus clarus (assembly GCA_014595695.2). Lineage (NCBI taxonomy): Eukaryota > Metazoa > Arthropoda > Insecta > Lepidoptera > Hesperiidae > Epargyreus > Epargyreus clarus. Next base: position 731,848 of record JACTTY020000086.1, on the reverse strand, counting down.
GTTTGAAATACAATAAGCGGTACAGTGAAAAGCGCTGACAACTCCGCTCCGTGCGAAACCGCATCTAGTTTAAATTGCAAATACACGAGCTAAATAATTCTCGCGCGGCCATTTTATTTCAATGGATTAACGGTTTTTTTACTTTGTTTTGAACGTCGTTTTCCATTCACTTTTTATGTGGTCCTGACTTCGTTTTATTGAATAGGGAGTGAATTGATTTGTCTATAACAGACTGGTACACTGGTTTTTGCCTGATAACAGCAGTGTTAAGCAATGTTGTCTGGTTTGAAGGGTTTGGTAAAGGGGAGAGATTATTTCGAGGCCTTTAGTCCTCAGGGGCAGTAACGCATCTGCGGCCGAATTCAGCTTGAACTCTTATTCGATCAGGCTTTGTTATCTGATGTACAATATCCATGTGTGGCAATGGTCACTCATTATCAGATTGATTGCTTGTTCCATTGTTACTTCAATTTTATTAAAAAAAATATAAGTATAAATAGAAAAGTGGTGTTTTTCAGAACTGTAACGCTTTTTTTTATAAGATTGACATGCAGTCGGACTAATGGTAGGTAATGGTAGGACTAATGGTAAGTCATCACTGTTCCCGTAGAATCGGGGTTCTACCGTGCGAACAATATTGAATCTCCAGCTTAAAGTTTATTGACACGAAATAATACAATTCCATATTATGGGCATGTAAAATATTGAAGTAGCTTAATTGCCAAGTTTCGTGCGTCCATTTGACTTTTGAATACAAATACCTATTATAAGTACAATCAATCATTCTATGTTTGCATAAAACATATTCAAATGTTGAGTATATGTATGTACAAAAGCTTTAATTTGATTGAAATATCTATGAAATTCAAATTCAAGGCTTTGTCGTCAGTGATGAAAGGCGGATCGTAAAACATGCGGGTTGATGGATTTTGTAAAAGGATTAGGAAAATTATTTACTATAGCCTTTCAGGATCATGTTCTTTATACTTTTATTCTTATATTATGGTCTAAGATCCGAAGCTAAATCGAACTGGACCGAGCTGATAATAGAATGAAACTCATTTTATAATGAAATTAGTACATTGGGTAATACATTAAAAATGGGTTTGCTAAAAAAATCCTGGACAGGATAATTTTAATTATTTTTTGAAAAATTAAAATTTAATTGAAAATTAAATTTTGCAACATCAAGATAATAAGAAAATTCTATTCTGAGTGAATGTTAAAAACATACAGAATGTGCAGGCTTTGGGTTGCCTATTATTTACGTGGACGAACTACTGGGTTGTCAGGTATAAACAGGTATTTCGCTGGCAACTACTTTCACTCATGATGATAATAGATAAAATTTTATATCAGTAGAAGCGCTGTTTTATTGTGAACACGTTGATATAGGGTTGTCTGCAAAATGAAAATTAATTTTTCAAAAAATAATTAAAATTATCCTGTCCAGGATTTTTTTAGCAAACCCATTTTTAATGTATTACCCAATGTACTAATTTCGTTATAAAATGAGTTTCATTCTATTATCAGCTCGGTCCAGTTCGACTTAGCTTCGGATCTTCTACTAATATTTATATTTATCTTATATTGTTATATTACATTTTAGTAAATATCTATCAATGAACATACATCGAAGGTGGTAGAACCCTTTGTGGTTCGACTCCGCCGGCACCACCGCCACACGTATTTCTGCTTTAAAACAGCAGTGTTAAACGCTGCTGAGTTCTGGATTGAAGGGTGTGATAAGAGAGACATATGTTTCCGAGGCATCTAGCTTAGCCCTCAGGGGTAGCGGCGCATATGTGGCAGACCTCAGGTAGGAATATATCTGGGGTTGATAGGAATATAATCCTATCTGGGGTTGATAACAGATGTCCATAGGCGGCATTAGCCACTTACTATCAGGTGGACTGCATGCTCGTCTGGTATTCAAGTAATAAAAAAAAATGTAATAATAATGTCATCAGGGGGAATCCCTTATTGGTTATAGAAGTATATTATTGCCAGTAACCTTTTATCTTCAGGTATACTAATTTGTTATTTCTTTATAAAAAAAATAACACGTTATTTCCATAATTCAAATAACAAGAATGATCGCAGAGCTTGAACGTTACCTACTTTATAAAGACGACGTGATTATTAAGGTTTTACGTTTAGTAACCATATTGCATGCCTTCGCCGATTAATTTGGATTACTTCGCTTGAAAGGCACATTGAAATAAATCGCCCTAACGACCCACAAGAAAGGCGATTAGCTCATAATGCCAAGAAATTTAGGTCAGAAAAATACAGCTATATATTTATAATAGTTAACTACAACTGAATAATAGACGTGATACGAATTCACTGGCCTCGTTTCATAGGAATGATATGATAGCTTTGGAGCGAGTTAAGTAGAAGATTCATTTAGAATGGAAATTCTTGGGGGTGTTCATATTTTATTGGAAAAATGATAGCAAGTTAATTTTTATGTCAGGTCTACATTAAAATTAGAGATGTTAGGACTAATTGCGGCTTATCATACCTATTGCTGTCTAATAGGGTTAAATGCTAGGTACTGTCTTTGATATGAATGGTGTGTGTGTTTATTCGAGGCATTAGTCTTTCAGAACCAAGCTGTCTGTAGCTTACGTCACGACAAATTAGATGGAGAATATGCTCATTTGATCTCTCGCTTCTATATTTTAAATATTACATTAATAATAATAATAAAAACAAATAAATGTATAAATATGGTAAAATAAACCCGTCAGATGTTTCAATACGCTTTACTAGTTTACCAGTCGATTTATTCCGTTCATATTTTTCACAATAGGTAGGTATATAAAAAAACGATATATACCAACATTTTGCAAATAGAAACAACTTTATTTTACAAAACATTTGTACGTAACAAAAACATCGAACCGTGACCTCTGAAATATCGAAGCTTTACAGTAAATCTAAATTATTTTTCATGCAAGCGTTCCCGTTCGAACATAATGGTAGTAGTTTAAACCTTTAAACAAATAGTAAAGCGCTGAAACATTTTTACAAGTGAATAAGTGTTAGCAGTTACTAACTTTAAGTAGGTAATTGAACTTTGTTACCCTTAACCTCTCCTACAAAGAAAGAAGTCTGAAGATTGATGTGAAGTCATCTGTCTTCATTATTCGTCGCTGATTGTGTTGTCTCTATAATTATAGATGAGAAGTAGGTAGGTACGTATTTAAATCATTTTGTAACTTAGACACTTATATTTTAAGTGATGAGTAGAATTCTTGTATTAGCTAAGAATTTATAGTATTACTAGTTTTTGCCCGCGGCTTCGCCCGCGTTTAAAAGAAAATAATATGACATACTAACATACTTAAAACTGAAAATTCGTACCTTCATTGGAATGACAGTGGCGCCATCTCGCGAAAATTGGTTGTACCAACTCTGAAACCTTCATGGGCTCATGGACAACAACTTTGTTAAAGATCACTTGATCAAATGCATAGTTTACGATTAAATCCTTACTAATATCAATTAAAATAATAGACTTTTTGGTCCAAATTAGATCGCCATCCCTAGTTCCCGTGGGATTTCTGGGATAAAAACTATCCTATGTCCTTTCTCGGGTTTTAGACTATCTTTGTACAAAATTTCATTAAAATTGGTTCAGTGGTTTAGGCGTGAAGAAGAGACAACCAGACAGACGGACAGACAGACAGACAGAGTTTCGGATTTATAATATTAGTAAGGATATATTATATTAAGATCAATTGATAATCATTCCAGCATTGGACACTGGTCTCATTGGACTAAGAAGGGTTTTGCCGGGCTATGGCTAAGATTGCTTAATTTTCAACGGAAAAAAAGTCTAACCACTCCTCGGTTTGAATGAGTTGAGTTTGGATTGATAAAGTTCACACACGTTTGTTACTTCACACACACTTTATTATATTGAGTCACATACGATTTTAAGTGCTTTGAATTTTAGATAACTTTTTTTCACGTAGGTTTCACGTTTCACTCTGAACATTTTAATGGAAGGTAGACAACAGACCAACAATATTACAGTTCATATAACATTACTTAAACGACTTTATTTACATGTTTATTATCACAACGGGTGCCCCACCTTTTTAACTATGGACATAAAATGTAGTCCTCAGGAGTACAAACTCATTTACGACCGAGCTCAGGTAAAATTCCTGCTACATTTATGTCATGTGTCTATTAAGCAGTGTTAATTTGACATCAAGTGAACGTTTATGGCCTGAAATTTGTACAACATTTTTATTTTAACATATATAAAATAATTGAATGTGTTACCTGTCCAGTTTGACGCCGGAGGCACCACCGACAGGACTCTTTTTGCCTAATAACACCAGTGTTAAGGGCTGCGGTGTTCTATTTTGAAGGGTATAGTCAGGGAGACATACCTATTCAACGTGTTCCAACTTAGTCCCCAGGGGTAGCACCGTGGGTAATTGATTTGTAAAAAATATGAAATCTGTTAAAAATCTCTTTTCACATACTTTTTGAAACTGTCGTAAATTGTTGGCGTTCAAAAAGTTCTCTAGGTAGCATTTTTGAACAAATGACATATGCATTTGAATATTTTAATTTTAATGACAATACTTATACTCTTATGGGCATATATTTATGATATTTATGACCGGTTTAAGTCGATTCACATCGATAAATATAGACAGCCCCTTAATCTCCTCACAGTGACTCTAAATTGAGAAATAGAGCGCCGCATAGAAGCTGTTGCAGTGATTGATGTGCGCCGTCATCAGTCTCCATTGTTCCTTGTTCCTCTCAAATCCCCTCTTTAATTATCAAGTTGGGGAATTCTGTAGAGAGCTTACTTTACTGCTTGATGGTGGCTTCTTTATTTTATTTATAATGGTAACTTAAGTATTATAATTCACTGTTAGATATTGTTATAAGAAATATTATAATGGTAGGATTCCTGATTATAAAATGGATAAAATAATCATGTTCAATACATAAATATTTAGACGAACACGAAATAAAGTGCGAAACTTTAATTATAATCTTGTGATCTAAAAATAATACTATAAAGACTAAGTAGGTACATATGTACCTTACAATAAGAATACTTAATATTGGACTGGTTTGTAACAGTAACTTTGTAAGCTTTGCTTGGAAGTATCTTTTAAAACAGGAATAGGTAACTAGGAGAAGGTAGGTAGACTAACTTAGTTTTTAGCCATAGCAACTAAAATTATATTTGGGGTTGCTTACAGCTACCCATGAGTGGTAGTGATGTTAGTGACCAGCATCAAGCATAGCGTCCATATTTAAATCAGATTGAAAGATAGTTATTTAAAGGCAGTGTGTATTTCTCATCAAACGAATAATAATAGTTTTATTCTAATTTCGAGTAAAGTATCTACCGTTAAAACAATTTCACAAAGCAAAAATGATGATAATTATTTGTTGAAATGGTAAACTTTTATTCTCAAGTTACACAAATCAAGCTATGAATCTACGTCATTCTTTCCTAAAAGTAGACGAAAATGATAAAAGTGAATGAAATACTGTTCCACGTTGCCTCGAGGGGAAACCAACCCTAATTAATCCCGACTTACCGTGCCGCGAAGGTGGCTTGAATAATTATAATATCGGGGTAATTAGTGCCCAGTATAAAAAGTGACACGTAATCTTTTTAGAACTTCACAGATCGTACAGTAATTTCAATACAATACAAAAGGTATGTACCTATTTCGAATATAAGAAAATAAGTAATTTAGATGCTGGTTAAAATACGTGTTCTTACAAAATCTATATTTTTAGATCTAAAGCTCATCTTCAGAGGTATTGGCTGAAACCTATATCTTAAATTCCCCCTGCTGGTTACGTTAGTAAGTTGGTCCTCCAAAATACTAGTAACGTGGAGAGATTAGTGTCACAACGTGTAGTTTACATAATAGTTTACATAATCTACTCCAATGTCGGTTTGGTTGTAAGACCTTTTAAGTCGAACTTAAATGATTTCCATCAAAGAGATAATGATAATCACGTAAACGGTACTTTTCAACAAAAATAATAATTAATGAATAGCAGGAACGTAGTTTCCAAACTATTAAGAATACTCTTTGAGACTAACCGATATGATGGTCATTATGCATTGTGGATCGTAGAAATTAAATAAATAAGTAGAAATGTAATAAAACCTCGCACCGCCGCGGGAAAGAGCAAACGATGTACTAACCCTTATTAATCTTGACTTAACCTGACAGCGAAGGTATTACACAGATATCTAATAAGCCAGAGATATGCGACGGGATAAAACAAACACAATAAATGCCAGAAAGAATAAAATAAAGACATATGCCCTTAGGAGTTATACCTTTATGTTGGACTAGCTGTGCCCGCGGTGTCATTCGCTTGGACTTTTTAAGGCGTCGTCGTCGTCAACCTATGCTTGTCCCACAGCTGGGCATGGGTCTACTCATAGAGTGAGAGGGATTTAGGGTACCTATAGTCCACCGCAGGAGACAATTGTTGATTGGTAGTGTAAGAGTTAGTGATTATGTTATTAAATATTTATAAAAATATTGTAAAGAATATTACCGATATTATGAATTTAATCAGTGTTAAAATGAAAATAAAATACAAGAAAACGATATTGACAAGAATGTAAGAAAATGAGAAAATTATTAATTGTAGGGTATTTCGAGTTCAGTTGGTTTGAAGCCGCAATTTTGTGAGCATTCGATTGTGAGCGGTAATAGTGTTCGGATTTGAAATATACTGTACCAAGTTACTGTGAGTTAACTTATAAAGTATTGGAATAGTTTAAGTGATCAGAGTTTGTGTATCTATGAGAATAAACTATATGTGAACCGAGAGCCGGGAGTTTTCTTACAGTAGATTTCACACATCTTTGAGGAGCTTTTTTTGAAAGAACTCTTCGGCAAGTGTTCTCTTGATGTTATCCTTCACCGTTGTACCAAATGAAAATTAATCCTAATTTTTTTCGTCCTCCAGATAGAATAAAAAACCGATATAAATACGGAGTATTACATTTTACCGGTTAATTAATGGGAAAGTGTCGTTTTATTTCATTACGAAGTTGTTTATTCTAACTTTTTACTTACAGTCTTTGCGATAATTTGTATTGTAAGTTTTAGTTATACAGGCGATTTTTCATAAAAATCACTGGATATATGAAATAAATTGAACTTTAAAGTTTAAGTACATTTGGGTTACATCAACCAAATGTAAAGGTATTCCGTTCCACAAAGCCAAAGTGAAGTGTACCGATACGATTGCGTTTCGAATACCTTTGACCGCACTGCTCGGAAATGTGTTTGTTTGTTGATGTAAGCCGGCACGTATATAGCGAGCTACAGTTTCTAATGTAACTGTAGCTATATTTCTTTATATTTGCTCGTACACGTGTATTAATTAATCTTTATATCAGCTGTGTTTCTGCTTTTGGGTTATTGTTTGAAAGGTATCGTGATACACTCGTACCTATGAGGTATTTCGATATATACCTTACCCAGTACCCTTACCATGAGTTTTCAAAACATCCCACAATTTTACGTTACGTTTACTCAATCCATTATGCTGTTTCGTTTGCTTCAGTAGACTGAGTAAACGTAACAATAAGTAAGTGCTCAAGTCTTTTTGTCTGCCTTACATGTTCGCAAAAAGAGACAAAACATAAAGCGCCATTTTGTCAATTTAAACATTTAATGTTATGTTACTAACACCATAGTTCTGATACTATCCGCTAGGGGCGTTGATTGGAATTTGTATGGGCAAATACGTAAACAAATACCAAAACAGTCATATTTGTCAAAACGTAAAAACTCATGGTTAGGGTACTGGTGTAACGTAATATGTCGATTAAATCTGTGCTTAATTACAGTAGACATTTCGTATGACAAAATCCTTTGAAGAATATGAAGCGTCATACATTCTGTAAGGAGTACGTTGAATAGACGAAGCAGTTATGTATCGTTACGGACTCGTTAGTTACGTATCGGTAAATTCGCGCTCGACTGACTCTTTGCAGATGCAGTCTGAAGGTTCTCGAGCAGTAATTTAGATCCTGTCTCTAGTTTTCAGATTATAATACACTACAAGTAATATTGTAAGAAATCTATGTAGATTGTAATTAATTATTAAATAAAAAAGTTCTTTGAAGCAACATAATATAATCTGCGGCAACATAATATAATCTTTTAAAACTGTTACTATTCTTATTTAAAAGAAAGATTCTCGTATCGTTTTATATTAAAATATTTATAAAATCAAGTAGGAACGGATAAAATCGGTCATAGAATTTTCGTCTTCCATTCCGTAATAAGTACGTAAGAAAACAACAAAAGTCACGTATCCGTAAATTCGCGCTAGACTGCCCCAGATGCAGTCAATGAGATCTCCAGCGGTCATGTGGGTCCTTTATGTTGAACATCTCTTAATTCGCAGTTGATAATATGGAACAGTTAACAATGTAACTTGTACCAATAATACTAAATACTGTAATCCAAATTGGCAGCATGTGTATTTGTCTCCCACTCTATCATAATGTGTGAGCGAGTGAAAAATACAAAAGTAGTCATTTCAGTTTACAATTCTTATTGATTTAAGTTATAAAGGCCATAATCCTTTGCAAGATTTGAAGCATCGTTTCCGTAACGAGTACGTAGAGAGTATAGTTACGGACTCGTTAGTCACATATCGGTAAATTCACGCTCGACTGACCCTTTGCAGTTGAAACTTGCAGTCAATGAGATCTCAAACAGTTATTTAGCTCATGTGTGTAGGTTCTGTACTATAGGATGCCTTAGTTTGGAATTTGTAATGTCTCAGGTAATCCCACATAACCGGAATGTTGTGTATAATTATACGAAATTAGTAGAACTTTTTGTGATTGGACTCTTAAATGCTACGATCTGGTTTGAAAGGCGTGGTAAGGCAGAAGCACTTTTTCATAGCATTGCAGTGGCAAACGTGCATGTCCACCTAACGGCAAGTGGCTACTGCTGCTTATGCACATCTGTGAACCCATATATGTCAGATAAAGAGTCATACCTGAAGTCGTCCACAGATGCGTTTCTACCCCTGAGGGCTCAGTTGGAACGCCTCGGATAAGTATAGTATATATACTTTACCAAACTTTACAAATCAGAACACAGCAGCGTTTAATACTGTGTTTATTAGGTAGACATTCATGAAGCTTTGAAATTCAGACGATAGTAAGCTTCTGTGGCCGGCCTTATGCACTATTTCAATTCTATTTGGAGTTGAATACACATAGCCATTTGCGGCAGTCACCAATAATCCTCAAATGTACTGAATGTTTGTGTCATAATATTCTGAACAATATCATGTTTCTGTATATGTGTAGATGGCACTTGTAGCTATTATTGTGTTAAGCATTTAGTATTAATATAATACCAATTTCTTTCAAAACAATTATTGTGTATAAACTTTATTAAATGATTTAATTAATGACGAACTATAATATTTAACCTAAATATTAAGTTGTTAATTTTATTTGCGTTAACTCAAGCGCTAAATTTTAAACTGTAAACTTCAGAAACAGCAATCAGTAGGGCAAGAATGTTATTATATTAGTCGAATTTTCGTTTCGATTCGAAACATATAATAATGCAAATAAATCAAGTACTCCTTTATCACCACCGATATAATCTCATTACTGTCCCATCGCTGGGCATTGGTTTCCATTCAGGATGAGAAGGGTTTAGTTTAGGTTATCGTATATTATGCTGATCAGTGGGCACTTGTTGGTAGATGTCAAACAGATTTCAGAACTTTATTGAGAACATTCATGCACATAGATTTTCTTGAGACAAGTTATAAATAATTTTAAACACGCACATAACTTCGAAACATTAGAGATAATTTTTAACTACTTATTATAGTTCTTCTCATACCTAATTAATTTTTACAGAGTGATAAATATCTAATCTGGAGAACATGGGAGACTTAAAAAAATATATTATTTTATGTAATAATGTATAACTCATTTGTTTCACTATGTGTTGTTTAATAAATAATTGAAAACTGAATCAATTTATAAATATCAAATTCAACTTAGAAAATCTTTTTAAAAATATATTATATTTTATTCAAAATGGAGATTTTGTTTTTCGTTTCTTTTTCGCCGCGTAAACAAAACATAGTAAACTTCGAAGATTCTCAAAAGCTTAGTTCCTGGAACGAAGGCTATAATCGGAAGAATGCTTAAAGCTAACGAGCCCCTTGAACAGCCTCCAAGTATAATTAAAGTTTCAAATTATGTTAATGAGTTAGAAGCAACTCCAACAACCTGAGACGGGGGACTATTAAACTTGCCGCTTCTAATCGATTTGCGAAAACCGATATTCAATCCGTTTATTCTTATTTAAAGTTTGTGGTGGAACGACTTTAGCCGTTGCTATATGCTATGTCAGCCTGAGATATAAGGTTTCAGGTTCGATGTTCTTGTTTAATGAGTGCCAGTGTTGTTTAATGTAAAATTTGAATGTATGTAATATCCAGATTATTTATTGAGATAGACGCTTAGTAAGCCCAGTCTCTTATTACAATTGTCTATGTTGTAGGTACCATGGACACTTGAAAAGTCGATTCAAGTTACAAACAATGAAACCTAGAACAGAAATCTGAATTCGTTATTAAAATGCATGGGCCGGGGATCGAACTCGGATCACTTGGGTTTGTTGACCGCTCTACCGCGTAGGTGTAACAGTTTTCTTATAAAATTGTAAAAAGCTCATTCTTGTTGTTCTTCTATGAAGTAACTCCGGTATCATACATATCCCGTAACATGTAACCTATAATGCCTAACTTCCTCCCTAACAACCTCCAGCCACAAAGGAGTTTCATTTCAATATGAACAGGACGAATATTTGAACAATCAATTTGTGGTTTGATCAAACATTTATGGTTTGATTTGAAGTAATGGCTTGGGCGGAAGGCGAGCTCTGAAGACTTCAATATCGGTAAAACATTTCTTTTGTCTAGAATAATTTGATTGTGATCCACATTTGAATTTTTTAAATGTGAAAACTAGGTGAAAAAATGTGAAAAGTGTGAAAACTACCGATTCGCACTTGGCCAGCACAATGGACGAACCTAAACCACTGTCATCCTGAGAAGAATCCCGGGCCCTGTAGTGGAACAGTAATGACAATTTACACTTACCAATAATATTGTTAAGATGGTATAGTCCACGTAAAACTGCTAGTCCGCTATGAATATGGAAATAAATCGCGTCGCTATAGCAAATTGTATGACTACATCTGCTAGCAACAACTTCAGAGCGTACTAGCCGGTTTGGCGCGGAGTATACAACTATTGGATAACGTTTTACTTTAAGTTTTATTTTGAATTCTACTACTTATAATCTGGTAGAATGAATACAAAAAGCCTTTTATGACAAAAGTTATAATATTACGTATGTACATATTTAACACTTCCTTATAAATTCTCTCGTGTGTCACCACCCTAAGAGACATTAGCTATGACATTTCAAACCGAAAACATATGGAAAAGGCATAAACTGCAGGTACTCGTACATGATATATGGAGGTTTCCGTTTTGAGAAATAGACGTAACATTCCAAGATGCTTTTACGAACATCTGTCCCCGAGACCTCGGGGATACGGCGTTTGCATAACACGTGATTTACAATTTCATTTTGCATGAGGAAATCTCAAAATTGTAATCCATATTGAGATATAAAATGACTGTCTCTTTGTCTGTTACCATGTCAAAATACTGACGTTTTCTATGTGTATGTTTTTTAGGATACCATAATAAAATAGCTCTTCAATTATTTGTCTGTATGTAAGGGTTAGTTTTGGTAAAGTTTGGATTCATTCTCGATAATATTTTTATGAGATTGAAGTAGTAGACGAGTATGCAGTCCCTCTGGAGGTAACTGGCGCCTATAGACAATTGAAACGAACTCCATAATATAGAGAAGGGCTTCTACCTAAGGGTTCGTACACAAAACTGCGATGCGACGTCGCATCGCAAAAATCTGCGAGCTCCCTCGACGCATCGCAAGAACTTGCGAATTGATTCGCATCGCACAGTGGTTGTTGTTGTTGGTCACCCTGAGAGACGCTACGCCGCACGATATCGCATCGCAGCAATTCGCATCGCAATTTTCTGCGTTGCGAATTCGCATCGCGTCGCATCGCAGTTTTGTGTTCGAGCCCTAAAGCCGATTAAAGATGCGGCAATTAAGATGATCCTACCCACACCCTTCACTAAAACCCAAGAACTCCTTTACGTTAGAAATCTTGTGTTGCATTGGTACCACTTCGGTCAATCTAAATTGGTTGAGTCGATGGGTGTAATAGTCAATGAAAAAATTCATACCTAACTTGACTTTATAACTAATTATTTCCATTTATATTCAGCAATAAGTTTACCTAATTTAGGTACTCTAGATAACTGTAGATAAAGCGTAAACTTTCTGCAGTAGTGAGTCATAATGGGGAGGATAAAATGGCCAGTTAACTGTAATATTAAGTTGTAAAGCAGGCGGATCCACGGTCGAAATGCTAGTAATAAAATATGTAGGCAAAACAACGTGGGGGCGGGTGTGGGCGGTCTAGCGTTTTCTCGTCTGTAAAATACATCTATCTATTGTCATCTGGTGCTTGTTCGTGGAAATAATAGATGATCCATACTGTAATGCATACTTACATTATTATTATACGACGACCCGCGTGGCGGAGCGGTCACCATACCGGTCTGACGCGCACAGGGTCCCGGGTTCGATCCCCGGCCAGACAGATATCTAAATGATGAATTTAGATTTCTGTTTCTGGGTCTGGGTGTTTGTGTATTTGTCTATGTGTGTGTCCATGGCACCCACTACACAGGGAATCCTAGTGTGGGCTGTGAGTGTAGAAAGCGTTTATTGATGAAGCGGTGATAGCCTAGTGGTTGTAACTTGGCCTCTCAACCGATTGAGAGTGATCACCCCGAGGTGATCCAAGGTTGTAATCCCAGGCACCTTTAATTTTTAAATATATGTACAAAAAATAATTATCACTTAACGATAAACGAGAACGATAACTTAAACGTCTTTATAAAAGATATGAAAAGTGAGTGAAGTCTACCAATTTAACCAGCGCGTTAGACTTTGGTACCTGTGAAAGTTGACTCGTTCGAGCTACCGGGCGTGCTAAAGAATGAGAAATACTTACATTTCAACGCTCATAAACATTACCCTCCACAGTCGAGTAAAAAAAGTAACATAATACGGGTGTTTTTTAACATATTATTTATATGTAAGTTTTACCGTGTTCGAACAACAATTACAACAGAATACGCTATCATGAAGATTAACATTCGAGTCCAATTATAAACAGCTGAACACGACCAGAACGCAGTTTATTAAAATACAAAATTGAAACGAATGAATAAATTAAATCCGTATTAATTTGTTCTTCAGTTGCACTCGATTTACTTCAAAATCTCCAACTGCACGGAAAATTGTTCAAACAAATGAAAAAGCATTATTCTCGGAAAAATTGAATTCTGCAGCGCCGATGTAAATTGGATAAAGCGTCGTGCCCACGGGTAATTCGAGTGGTCTATTCACAACTATTGGCAACGGGAACTAAGGCGGATGGCACACGTGGCGTGCAACCGGCCTTGAAAACGTTAAAAAAACATCATCGTGTTTTTATCTGCGTGTATGTTTTTTATATTTCCTTTTCCCTTCCGGAGTAAAATGTACTCATACAGTTGTCGTATTTTGCAAATCACTCAGTTTATATCTTATAAACAGTACATTAGCTATGATATATTAAGAGTTTATTTATTTATTTAGATATCTTAAGCGGTTTAATAACGAATATGAAGTATATAATATTCATAAATTACCTTATAGCACAACTGTAACGTAGAAGAGTGAATTCCTTTAGCTCTTTGCTTTTAAGAATTGTGAATTTAAAATTATTTATGAACTATTTTCATTACACTTCAAACTCTGTGTACGCTTAAATTAGATTACTTTTTACTTGTAAATGTTTGCTACATTAATGTAAGGTTTACTTTTACTAATGGTGCCTATAAAGTCGACTTGGATTATGTCAGGCTTTGCATGAATTGTATAATTAAATTTTCTAAGAAAGAAACTGTAAAGTCATAAAACGGTCACGTAATGTTTCATGTCTTGTAACACGAGTATTATGTAATTATTTTTGTTTGTTACCTTATCGAAGGTTGAATGTTTTTTAATTCTATTTACAGTTACACAGAGTCCTTTGGACTATAGGTACAATTTTTAATATATTGGTTTGTCTTTTGATCTTCTTTCAATATAGCTTTTTTGTCAATAACTATTTGCCTAAATCAAAAATGCAGTTGTAAATACAGAATAATACTCAAAATCCAAAAATAAAATATTTTCGCTTGGACGTTTATCAAATCAAAATAGTTGCCAATGTACAGCCAAACATTAGAGCATTATATGTACCGCTGAAGAGCCATAGCGTACCTTAGCAGTATTTGTGAAGTGAATAATACAAGTATTTAAATAATTTAATTTATTATTGTGTTCAGTCTACAATAAAGACCCCGCCAGCGCTCAAACTGTAGCTCAACCATTGTATTGTGTTATCAAGCATTACGTAGAGTAGATAAGAGTTTTTTGATTTTTTTATTACATAAAAGACCTGCTTCATTTATAGTCAGCCTAACACTGTGGCCTGGGGCAATATTGATACCAATTCCGGAAGCCGGCGCGTCAAAAGTATCGCTTTTAAATTTATCGGAAGGCGAACTGTTCCAATTCAATTTTCAATGCTATTGTTGAGTAAACTACTACAAATGTTGTACAAATCTAAAACAAGTTTTTAATGACGTCGTTGTTTTCACGTCATTAGTGTCTCCAAGGACAAAATTCATAGAATTTCAACTTTGGATTAAGGCCTCCAACACAGTACCACATTAGACAAATATCTTGGCAAACTTGGAAAGAATAAAATATGAAGATTTTACACAAAACATTTTACTATATAGTAGCAATAGACTGGACATATGGGCAGGAAAAGTGTCATTCACGACTTATTACTTGGTAATTCGCTCTCTTCGTAGATTGAAAAATGTGTTACCTATTCCCACTAAAATTACGCTTGCGCAGTCACTACTTTTACCTATACTTGACTATGCCGATGTGTGCTATCCTGACATTACTGAGGAGCAACTAAATAAGCTTGAGCGTCTTCATAATTTATGTATACAGTTCATATTTGGGTTACGTAAATATGATCATGTTTCCGAATATCGTGCTAAGCTCAAGTGGCTCCCAATTCGCCTTCGCCGTAATGCTCACATTTTATCTCTTCTATATTGTGTACTATTTAATCCGACTTCTCCTGCATACCTCAAGCAGCGATTTCAGTTTCTCCATCTGTCCCATGACCGATCCCTTCGCTCCACCGAAAACCATGCTCTCCTTACTCCATTCCACTCAACATCCTACTACAAGAAATCCTTCACAGTTTCAGCTATCCGTCTATGGAACTCTCTTCCTGTATCTATTCGCAATGCTCAATCCCAATGCTCCTTCAAAAATCTAGTAAAATGTCATTATCGTCAGCTCTAACTCTATCTCTGTTTCGTTTCTCTCCCATATGCTCTTGCTATGTGTAATTTTATTTCTTTGTTTGTTTTATCTGTCACAACTCTGTTAAATCTAGCTCCTTTCTTTTAAATACGTATGTCTTCCATTAATTTGTTCCAAAATTTGTATTTTATTCCTTACAACTGTTATTTGCACCCTACCTCTTATTCTATTTCTTGTTACTTTAACTCCGCACCCTGTAGGTTGCCTGGAAGAGATCGCTGATTAGCGATAAGGTCGCCTATTGTATTTTTAAAATTATAATTTTCCTTGTGTATATTTCTTTTATGGGTACAATAAAGCATATTATCTATCTATCTATCTATCTAATTATGATAAGGGTGGATAAAGTTTTGTAACATGCCTATCTTTTGCTTAATTTGTTTTTAAAATTTCTGGAAACGTTATTCCATTCTTGTAACATGAATACAAATATAAATCTTACGTATTTCTCGTAGTTTGTGTGTAGAGTTAACAATTTATATATTTACTTATAGTGTACTATTTGGCAGCAAAGTGAAAAAGAAAGTGGTATTCCATCTAGCGTGTGTCCAAATTAGTATGCAGTCTCATTGTGAGAGATTTACTAATAGCGAGTGTAGGTCTATTCAAAGTAACACTACTACTGCTAAAGGTACCTCCTTGTGCCACATCTTTTCAGCCTAAAAATACGAGATATTTTCGTTTTTGTTCCTGTAGTTCCGGGACCAGAATAGGGCTACGGTATCCCCTGCCTGTCGTAAGAGGCGACTAAAAGGGGTTTTCGGGGTTACGGGCGGCAAGAGTGGGAGCTCGAACTGCTCGGCTAGCGACCCCGGGAAGGACGACGGTATGTGTGGTCGCATTCTGTCGTATACACCAGACGGTGTGGTGACACAAAGTCACCTGGGCGGAGCCCGACGGGGCAGTGCGCTGAGAGGACTCCGGTCGCGTTTCTTTGGAGATCCCGGAGCTCTCTACGCAGCGCCGACGACGGCCACCGGGGGGGTTTTTGAAAGGAACACAAATAGGCATTCCAATTTAGTTCTAAGGGGTAAAGGCGCATATGCCAATCTTGAGTACTGCTCGAATATGTGAATCGAATCCAGAATATCAAATTATAGTGTTTGCAGATGTCCATTGTCCATAGGTAGCAAAGGCTATTTAGTATTAGGGGGACTTTATGCTATTAGTGCTTCCTATTAAGTTAAAATATATATTGGTATCTAATTGTACCATTCGTATAATTCTTAAAATAGTATTGTATTGTGCAACGTCATTGTATTACATCAATTAATATGTTTTTGTTATTTAATTAAATTCAAATCTCATTCATCAAAAAGTTATTGGTAAATAACTTTTTAAACGTCAACAATTAATCTCTGCTTCAGAAGGAGTTTCGTTACGGCGAAGAAACGGCCAATTCCAATATTATATGTCCAATTGTTTCCTGTAATTTAATTGGTGAAAAATTTAATAGTGTAAGAATCCATCATATAATAGCAATAATTAATTTTAAGTTTACTATAATTTATCTTTTACGGTAGAACAAGTCGGTAACATTTGGAGCTGCCTTATCCATCTTGACATGGGACTATCAATAAATCCGGATCAGAGAATCGTTCCATAAAACTAGAACCCTTATCAAATGTAAACTAAAGGCACCCTTTTCTAACCTATTCTTTACAAGACATCTACGATAGAATCGACCATTAGCTGCCCTTTGTGTTTAACGTACGAGGTACGAAATGTTCGCGTTTTATGTGTTGTAAAGTTTCCACTCAAGTATTTTACGGTACTAAAAGCCAGAGTCTAGAATATAATAGCATAGCGGTTGTGTTTTTGTATTATTAAGTAAAGAAAGAAGAAAATAAACATGTATTTCGAGCTATAAGCGTAATATGAAGCGTTCCAAAATAGTATTTTTTGTTAACGAAATAATGTTTTATATTTAATTGTATTGAAAAGTGGCTATTTCGACGTATTTGTGTTAGTGGTATGATAATTATTTAGACCTATTCTTGCCTAAGACCTATTTAATGCTAATTATCGCTACCTACTATGTTCTGATCAGGGAGAGACACTAATTTAGTTCTCATGGGTACATGAGGGTGCAATGCATATAGATGCATTGAGCTCAGATGGAATACGAATTTTATCTGGGGTTGTTTACTTATGTGAGTAGTAGCCACTTACAATGAAGTTGCATACGCATTTGTTACTTATAAAAAGTACTTATATCTTACTTTATATAACACGACCCCAAACTTACTTGACATATTCTTACCTTGTTACAAGGAAAGGTTTTCTTACAAATTGTTATTAATGAGCCATTACGAAATTAAAATAACGCCTCGCTTCGCTTTCTACGGCTAATTGCAATTTATTCTGCTCAAGGGTTACACGGGAAATATTTTAATTAACATGTCTTGTGGGTGAACAACTTGTTTGAGAGTAAATTAAAATAATTATGGGGTTGGGTGGTAAGTTAAGAAATGTATGCAATCTCAACCCGTATGTTTCCCATGTAGGTCGTGAGTTTCCAGATTAAGATTATTTTTGAAGTTAGAAGGCACTTAGAGCACTTAGAGTTAGAGGGCATTTAATATTTATTTATTTTAGTTTATTTTTAATTTATTTTGTAGAAAATATCTGTAGAACCTTAAAAACTCTAATAAGATAAAACTATTCTTCTAATTTATTCATTAATAAACAATTGGCATATTTTAACGTAGTCTTTGAAGCAAAGAAACGTCGGAATTTTTCGCTGCGTTATAAACACATGACATCGACATTGATTATTTTTTTATAGATAAACCTAACGATAAGGCAGACGGTAGCCCGTCTGTGTGCCCGTCCTTGATGGAAAGATGTCATCATCGCATATGGACGTACCAACCAGGTACGCCTTACCTTGCTTTTCTCTTCTACGCGCTATACCATCTCACCAATGCATCGCCCATATCATAGCGCTCCGGGAATACTTCAAGAGAAAGTTCATTCGTATTAAAGTTGTAAATTGATTGCAAGTTGCAAGTTGTCATTCGCACACCCGGTATTAAAGTAGAATACTATATTTTGAGCTGTAGATGCAAAAAGTAAACTAAGAGGTTGCTGGGAATGGCGGCTGTAACAATATTTGCGCTGCGCCGCCTCGCCGGCTTAACTGTTAGTTGTGGAATTGGAACTGGGTCTTTTATATACACTATTCCATTTTTACTGCTGGATATATAAAACAAATTTTATAGTTATTGTATTTCTATTGTTCCGGATATTGAACTTCTGGTTAATGAAAATGTTAGTTTGCTAAATTGAAGGAATGAAAGGATGGATTCGAAGGTATGCTAAATGGTTACTGACATCCATTTACTGGACTTCAAATAGAATTAGGATCCTACCTGATGTGGGTTATATTTTCATTGCTTAATAATAATTTTGGAAAATTTTGATGATCGATGAGAAATAGAGAATTTGAACAAGTCCATCACACATACTTTTATGTAATTGAAACAAACTTTTTGTAAATTGCTTTAAGAGTTTTAAAATAAGTATGCTATTTTTGGATCACAATCGAAATTGATTCATTATTTTCTATACTACAAAACTAGAAATTTAAAAGATAAGTCAAACAAGTTTATAAGTACTAAACTAGAAAAGTTCTGAATTCGAAAAATCTATCATGAAGACTATCAATAAAGCATTAGGAACAAAGTAGGTAGTTTAAAATAACAATACTCCCAGAGGGAGATACTTTCTAATACATATGTCTAAACTTAATACCCCTTGCGTCTCTCACATGTCCCAAGGAAAATTGTCTCTCGGTTCCGTGGGTGATATTGAACCTTCTGTTGGGACACTGAAGTTGGAATTTAAATGGAGTCCCGAAAATATTATGACATCGCAAACTTTGGAACATCACGTCGAATCAATTCATCAATATCAAGATTGATCGTAGCGAACACGTGGTTATGATGTAGAACACATTATATGATTACGTATTTTAAAATACATACCAAATGAAGGATATTATGATTTCGTATGATATTTATTTAATTAGCTGGCAAGGATTCATTAGCCTTGGTGGTACAATGCCGTGAAAATTCCAAAGTTGAAGGTGATAGAACCCTTTGTAGTTCGACTCCGGTGGCACCACAGCCACACCTATTTCTACCTCATAACACCAGTGTGAGGCGCTGCTGTGTTCCGGTTTGAAGGGTGTGGTAAGGGAGTTATACTTTTCCGGGGCGTTCCAGCTTAGTCCAGAAGGGTAGCGGCGTGTCTGTGGCCGATCTCAGGCAGGAATATCTAATCCTATCTGGGGTTGATTACAGATGTCCATGGGCGGCAGTAGCCACTTACCATCAGGTGGACTACATGCTCGTCTGCTACTCCTATATTAGGTATAAAAAAAAATTTTAACAAAAAATACAACCGACTTCTATGTCACTACAAAGTAAAAAATAATTGAAATAAATGTTGGTTTAGAACATATTTCTGAAGTCGGCGCTCAATATATTTCGTTGGATAACGATGTAAACAGCGTGTCTAATATGATTTAAATGGGACCAACTTCCAGCTCGTCTCTATAAAATAAAAAGAAGAATTATTAAAATCGGTCCACTAACGGCGGAGTAATTCGTGTACATACATAAAAAAAAAAGATACCGGCCGAATTGATAAGCACCTTCTTTTTGAAGTTGGTTAAAAAATCCAAAGTAAGATTTAACCATAGGTGTGTTACTACCCTTGAAGATTAAGTTGAAACTTCTCGGATAAGTTTCTCTTTCTTATTACACTCTTTAAACCGGAATACAGCAGAACTACTTTTAGGTAAAATAATGTGGCGGTGCTTCCTTTCGGAATCGACTACAGTTAAGACTATTAACTTAATTGGGTTTGATAAGAGATGTCTATGTGTTGTGCGGTAGTGGCCGTACCGTA
Organism: Epargyreus clarus clarus; assembly: GCA_014595695.2. Taxonomy (NCBI): domain Eukaryota; kingdom Metazoa; phylum Arthropoda; class Insecta; order Lepidoptera; family Hesperiidae; genus Epargyreus; species Epargyreus clarus. The sequence continues at coordinate 711,294 of JACTTY020000086.1, read as the reverse complement.
TCATAGGAGTATTTGTTACTCGTATATTAAACAAAAATACTTATTTTCTGCGCTGTATTATTTCCATTTCCATTATGTGTAACTATTCCACCAACCTTTGTTTATCCGATTATAAAGCTTTTAGGATCCTCCTCGTACCAAAACAACGCGCACGTCACTATTACAAATGGTGTTTTCTGGTTATTCGCGAGATCCGCCGAGATACGGAAATCCGCATCCGCTTCACTCAAAGCTTTTTGCAGCCATTCCACCAGTCTCGCTTTAAGCTCGATCCCGTTCAGCTTTTTAATCGGATAATCGTGGACCGATATAATTGAATTGAATTTGATGCAGTTTTATTCAGAACTCCATTAATTTAAAATTGTATTGAAATGCTTGTGTGTTATTTGTAAATAGTTGCTGTATTTTAGTTTTATACGTTCACGACAATATTGTTTGTCAATGAAAAATTGTATTGATTTCATAGGTAAATACAGCAACGTCTCTCTTACTACACACCCTTCAACACAGAACACGGCAGCGCTTAACACTGCTGTTAGTAGGCGAAAATAGGTGCGGCGGTGGTGCCGCCGGAGACGCACAAAGGGTTCTGCCACCTTCAAAAAATGCAATGCAATGTTGTTTATCGGCAGATTTTATTTTATTCGTTGCCATTTCAATGGCGGATGTGTAATTAAGTCAATGTGTTTACTCTGCAGCATCGAGTTTACGTTTTCGTTTCGTATTCGTACCCGAGTTAATCTTATTTCGATTGGGCGCGTGAGACGCATTTTTAAACTCGGTTTTTTATATTTTATCCTCTGCGAATGTTGGTTTATTACTTGTCTTTTGTAAAAAAAATATTATGAGATATGTTTTTATAATCCGACACAAATTGATACAAAGATAAGATAAGGAACACGTTCAACATACCAGTATTTAAATTCATCCATTAGATATTTGCCTCACCCACGATTGACCTAAAACCATCTGTGAATTTTCTTTATACTTAGAACTCTCCGGTGTTTAGATTTCCTCGCGATGTTTTCAGTAATTGTTTGAACAAGTGATATTTAATTTAAACTCAAGAGATGGCGGAGGGTGGAAGAGTTTGAACCTCGGATAAACCCGAATGACAAGCTAAGTTTTTAACCACTATCATTAATCACTATATTTATTTTCCCCTTAAATACAGACTGTGTTCGGGTTGGAACGAGGTGGTAAAAGACACAAGGCATTACTACTTAATCCTCAGGCCTTTTTTGTTTACGAGGGGGAAGCCTTCAAAAGGTACCCGATGCCAAAATAGTTGCCCCGTCGGGCTCCGCTCAGGTGAGCTTGACGCTCGCCTCACTGTCTGGTGCGTACGACGGTATGCGACCACACATACACATACAGCGGGCGGTTCGAGCTCCCACTCTTGCCACCCACGATCCCAGAAGCCCCCTTTTAGTCGCCTCTTACGACAGGCAGGGGATACCGTAGCCCTATTCTTGTCCCGGAACTACAGAGATACCGTAATCCTCAGGCCTAGGAAAGTATTCGGCCGATCTCTGATATCTGGTATGGCTTTAATTTTATTTCAAATTTATACATTTCCGTGGTACTGACCACTTATCATCAAGTGGACTGCGTACTGGTTTGCAACTTTCACAAAAACTTGTTTATTTCGCAATGCTTTTAACCTGCAATTGAATATTTAACGCACTCAATAATGATTTCCATCAGGCCATTCCAGGCAATTTATTTTGAGAGAATTTTCTTTTGAAATTCAAATCCGAATAAACTTCTAGATTGAAAAATAAATTAGGTTTGTTTTTCACGGTGCACATACAACCGACTGTATGCGGTCATTGCCCCTGCTCTAAAAACTTTCAATTTACATTCAGGGCAGGTGGGGATGCATTATGGTTGTATGGTACATAATGTCGTAGAGTATGATAAGTTTAGAGTGCTGAATACGTAAGTTTTTATAAGCAAGTTTTGTTTTTAGTTCTTAGAATAGAATTGAAGTTACTGTAGTTCGTAAAATGTAGGTAATTGTTTCGTAATCTTAGATACGGTATTTTGTTATTGTTTTTTCGACGAGCAGGCAGCAGTAGCCACAGCGGACTACATCCGCCTGATGATAAGTGGCTACTGCTGTCTGTGGATATCTAATCAAATCCAGATAAGATTAGATTTCTACCTGAGGTTGACCACAGATGTGTTGCTACCTCTGAGAAATAACTTGAAACGATTCGTATAAGTATGTTTCCCTTACCACGCCTTTCAAACCGAAACGCAGCAGCTCCAAACACTGGTTATTAAGCAGAACAAGATATTTCAGTGATGCGTCGGGGATCAAGCCACGAGTTATAACCCACACCTTCAAATCACATACATCTATAACCTTTAAATTATTTGTGACACGATTTTAAAATTATTTGCAAATTATTTCAAAACGTCTGTTTCGTTCTCGTTCTGAAGACAAGTCAGTAACAGTAAGCTAAGTAAGGTAAGTTTATGTTAATATGTTTAAGTGTGGCCCAAAGTCACGGAGCATGAAATCGCATTTTGACTGAAACTATAAGGAGGTAAGTCGACGAGAATAATGTAGTTAAGACTATTTCCGTTTAGTTTGAACATGTTGGAATAGTTAGACAAACGATAACTGTAATATATTGTTTTTGGAAACGTGTAGTCTCACAAGTTCCTTGAACATATCATAATTTATGTTGTACTAGCTGAACCGGCAAACGTTGTGTTGCCATGTAAATAAAAAAATGTTAAGGGTGAACAACCCTTATCACTTAGGGGTATGAAAAATAGATAATAGCCGATTTTTCGACCTACTGAATGTGCATATAAAATTTGGTGAAAATCGGTAAAGCCGTTTCGGAGGAGTACGGTAACTAACATTGTGACACAAGAATTTTATATATAAGATAATGTGGTTTTGTAAGTTGCTTAATAAGTAAGCGTGACAGTAGCATAGTTTTAAACTATGATAAGGTATGTTCCTACTATTCGAAGCGTTTCGACTTACTAAATAACACATCCGTGCTTGATTTTAGATAGCATCGCTGACCTACTCTGGGTTTGGATGGTTCATATGTTGCTATGACCATTGACTATAAGTAATCTAATATAAAACTAATTAACATTAGCCTAACTTTCGATTTATTTTAGCTTACATTTGCTACTTTCAACATTTAAATAGAGAATTAAAACCCACAATAAATTCATAAAAATATATTTAAAACTCAACATTAACGCTTCATCCAGTCACTTGATACGGCGAACTTCATAGGATCGATTTCCGGCCTTGGCTTTTTAGATACACCTGATATCAGTCGTTTCAGCTTAGCAATGGCGAATGCTGGATGCAAGCCCTTAGGGCAAGCTAGCGTACAGTTCATGATCGTGTGGCATCGAAAGGCTTTGAAGTCGTCTCGTAAATCGTGAAGTCTTTCCTCGTGGTCCTCATCACGACTATCGATTATCCACCTATAGGCGTGTAAAAGTGTCGCCGGGCCGAGGAACCGTCTCCCGTTCCACCAGTAGCTCGGACACGCCGTCGCACAACAAGAACACAAAACACACTCGTACAAACCCACCATTTTTAAGTTGTCTTCCACGCTTTGCGCGAACTGGAATCTACCGATTGGACCAGCGTTCTTCCTATTCAGATACGGCCGTATGCTGTTGTAGCCGTTGAAGAAATGAGTCATGTCAACAACCAAATCTCGAATCACGTACATGTGGGGCAAGGGATAGATCGTTATTGTTTTAGCTGGCGGTATTTCCGTGATACAAGCTAAGCAATTCGTCCCTTGCAAGTTGACGGCGCATGACCCACAGATTCCCTCTCTGCACGACCTTCGAAAGGACAAAGACGGGTCCATGTCTTTTATCTTTATCAGGGCGTCAAGTACCATCTTTCCGCATGTGCTGACATCGAGATCGTAGCTCTGTAGTTTAGGTTTCTCGTTTGTATGAATACCTCCGAAACGATACACCTTGAAGACTCTCCGTGGATCAACCTGCTTCTTCGGGGCAGGTGGTGGCTTCGGTTTCTCTTTGTCCTTATCAGTTTTTTCGGAAAATGACCGCCATACTACTCTAAACGTGGTGTTTTCACATCTTAATACAAAAGTCCGCAACATGATTAACTAATTGACTTAAATAAAGTAAGATGCTTTTGTAATTGAAAAACGCATTGTTGATAATATGAAAATTGAAAAAATCTACACACTTACGCATGCCAATGTTAGACAGATTGACGTATAAGTGACTGTTGTCTTTTTCTAAAAAGGTTTTGCGATTCAAAGAAGTTTCATTTTTATATTTTTTTGTTACTAATTAAAAGGAGTTTATTTTTTTTATTTATATTCTTTAATTCAATTAGATAATTAGATAGTAACAAACAGCCTACCTAATGATAAGTGGACATTTCTGCACTTGGACATCTATATCTGACTCCATTTATCATTGGAGTTGTACCTGAAGTTTAGCACAGACACGAATCTACCCTTGACGACTAAGATGGTCATTTGATATGTTAGTCATCTGGGATCCACAATTCCTTCATCGAAACAAAATTGTTTCGATATGTTTGATATTGATAGATTGTATTGTTTGATGTTTATATAGATTGTATTGTTTGAGTATTGTTTGATGTTTAGAGATATTGCACGACTCATGATGCGAAGCATCAGAGAGTGCTTTACGATCGAAAAATTTTTTTCGCTTCATTTTGGCGGCTATTTTTATTATTATAGCCTTGATAGTTCACGGAATCAAGATATTTTGCATACTATTGTCGAGATAATTTAATGGAGATTAATTCCATACTTTTTAAAAATTGATTTACTGCAATAGAATTGAAAAAAAACACCAAAACAGGTCAAATAATTTTCCTGTCCGTCATGTGTGAAACCTGAAAACACTGTAACTTGTGAAAAAATCCATCATTTGAGTTAATTTTTTTTTAAAAAATTCTAATCGACGATTTTAGGTCACTGAATGCGAATGATTAATTAATTCAGTGTCGTTTAATTGCAATTAATAAAAAACGAAAACTACAAGACTGTATAGCTATAGATATTATGTACATTTATTCCACCAGGGGCGCTTGTGCAGTACCTTCTTCCTACTACAGCTGTTTTTTCGGCAATTAATTTTGAACGACTTAAGTTTTTTTTTTTTTTTTTTTTTTTTTAACTTTCATAATTAAATGAGCATTATGAGTCGTGCACTTTTGGATTTTCCAAACTTTTTTGTCTTTTATTTTTATTTTAAAGGACGCTCGGGCATCTAGTTTTCCTCACGATGGTTTCTTTCGCCATTTAAGCAAGTGATAAATAATTTTAATTAGCACATAACTTTGAAAAAAGGTGCCTGGGATTTGAATCTCGGCCCCTCGATCCAGAGGCTGAGTTTCTTAACCACTAGGCTATTACTGCTATCTTTTATCGTTATATCAAGTCGAATTAGTAATCGAACTAATTAACCAAAAAATCCGTGGGTTAACCTACCTAACAATTATTCACAATCTTAATGAAACTTGTAAATCATACAGTAAAATTATTAATACGTACAGATAAATTATTGGCAGACAGGTCTGCAAAATTTTTCATTTATAGTTTGACTTTTTCCTGCGGCGAAGATATGAATTTCGCTGAATTTGTACTCCGTTTTTTACCGTTTAAATTTTATTCATTTTAAATCCCGCTGTTTTCCAAAGCAAGTTGTGAAGTTTTATTGTTCATACAACAATGGTTGTGTGAGTAGTTTGTTTACCTGTTTGTCGTTCGTTTATTTTTTCTGTTTGTTTCCAAATTAATTATTCGATTGCAATGTGTTATGACGTTAAAAACATATCTATTCAAATATTACTAGTATTACTGTAAACATACTTTTTTCTCTCAGATAACTTACTCTTCAGAGGTAGCAACACATTTGCAACGACTTCTACACTTAAAAAAGATTTCCAATCTTACTTGAGGTTGATTATAGATGTCAGTGGGCCGTCGCCATTTACCATCGCATGGACTGCATGCTTATTTGCTACTTCTATGCTATCACATATGCTGATATATGCGTAATGCATATAGCATAAAAATAAAATTGAAACTAGATAAGTACAATGACATTTTGATTACTATTCATTTTTTTTACCATTTTCTATGATATTTTCAGAGTTACGCAACAAAAAAGAATATTCAAAATGGCACTCAAGATAAGTAGAAAGTTTTATCCTTTAAAAGTTTTTGAAACTTTATAACTTAGAATAATTTTAGTCTGAAAGCTGAGCGCTACGTGGCTACGACCGTAGCAGATAACGTAGCACTTCTACAGAATCATGATAAACCTACTCATACTGGTAAGAATATCTAATCCTATCTCGGATTGATTACAATTGTCCATGGGCGGCAGTAGCCACTTTTTGCATTAGATGGACTGCATGCTCGTTTGTTATCTTTAAAAAAACTTAAGATGAATCAATCATCAGGTCCATAGCAACATACAGTAGAACAATTATTGCAGCACTTAATATTGAAGGCCGGATTAGGTGGACAGATAACATAAAGATAGTAAGCAAGCGCTGGATATAGATTGCACAGGACTGATCTGATTGGAGTCTTTTGGCGATTCGGATATCCAGCAGTATATTTCAGGCTCATGAATGAATGGAAACTGCCATGAATATGGCGTTTTATTGTGTTTATTTACGGTATTTACCTCTACAGTTATTATAAATCTTGTCTAAGATGCTCATATCACTGATTAGAAACATGAAAAAAAGAAATATTTTTGCATAGATTTTTTAAAAAACAAAGAATGAAGCCATTTCTAAAGAAACCTACCTGAAATAGTGCATAGAGCATTCAAACTCATACATCGTTTAAAATTCTAACCGACCGTCTTAACAATGAGTTTTTCGAAAGAAATACACAATGCACCTCCCATTTTAGTTTAAAACAATGGAACGAGTACAAAGGGAAACTGAGGCACTCCAATTTATTTATTTCAACTTTATAACTTCACTGTTTAGGTTCCCAATGGGCGATATTTCGTATTCAAAATTTCCGTAAATTAACATTTAACTGACGGTAAGTGGAATAGTTGCGCTCTTGGGAGGTCCGGTGGAGTTGGGCTCGTTATTTCAATGATTTGGAATTGCAGCTGCTAAAAGGCTTAATAGATAAACCTATTAGGCTATTTAATTAGAGATCCCTAATGACAAGAATAAATGTATAAATGCAAAACTGCGCACTTATTATTATTTGATTTAATGTGTTGCATTTTTGCTATTATGTATAGCAGAGAGAAAATCATTGGAATTAGGTTTCTCAGTTGGGGATCCGAGGTTTAAATCCCAGGCACACTTCTAATGTCACCTCAAAATTATATACCCATTATAATATTATTAATTATCACTTGCTATAAACATGAAGGAAAATATCGTGATAAAAAATTCAAAGGTGTCTAAAATCCAGTAATTTGTACCTGGCCAGTGCGGTGGACTATGACCCAAATCCCTTTCTCTCTGAGAGGAGATCCGTGCTCAGCAGAGGACGATATTAGGTTGACGCCTTAGTGATTGGTTTTAATAATACAGAAGAATATAGTGAATCAAGTACATGTCCAGTACACTTACTATGAGTTTTTATCAAGTTCTGATACCAGTTCTGATACGGTCCGCTAGGGGCGCTGATTGGAAATGCATGGGCAAATACGTAAACAAATACAAAATCAGTCATTTTTGTAAAAACGTAAAAACTCATACTAAGGGTACAGAAGTTCAAACAGTTAAGTCATGCAAACCATTGTTGCGTGATGGACTTTGGTTGTAACCCTTCTCAAACTGAGATGAGAACTACACGCAGTAGGCAGTGTAACAGTAATGGATTATTAATGAAGTAGCTTAGTATAGTCCGCGTAAAACTGCTAGTCTGCTCTGAATATAGAAATGAATCGCGTCGCCATATCAAATTGTATGACTACACCTACTCGCAACAACTTCGGAGCGGACTAGAAGTTTGACACGGACTATACAATTACTTAGTGACTTACGTGTTGCTTTTCGTAGTGCAATGCTTTATTTCGCAGTATTTAATAATAGAGTATTTTGTATTAAGCAGTAGATGGCGCCATCATATTCGTTGTCAATCCATTGTGGTACAAATCTCCTCTTAGACATCTTCCCGCGAGATTGCACTTATTTGGATTAATAAATAATCGAAAAATAATACAAATTATTTATTTTGTTTTGTAAAATATTTTATAATACCTATTATTACTAAAATATATATATAGTCAAGAATTGACAAATTCGTAATATTCATAAAAATATAACATTAAAATGCACTGGTAATAATGTTTTTAAATTATTGATGACAATTAATACAGGCACTGACTGATGGGTAGAGAATGCTTCTAGCATTAATTCCTGCTTTTATACAAGTGTTGCTTAAGGTATAATCATCCATCCATCCATCAGCCTTTGGAGCCCACTTCTGGACATAGGTCCCCCCTAATGTCCCTGTAGTTCTGGGACTAGAATAGGGCTACGGTATCCCCTGCCTGTCATAAGAGGCGACTAAAAGGGAGCTTCCGGGGTTGCCGGCGGCAAGACTCCGGTTGTGTTCAATCGGAGATCCCGGAGTTCTCCACGAAGCGCTGAGGACGGCCACCGGGGGGGGGGGGGGGGGTTTAGTGCGGTTAAAATCCCACATAACCCGGCGTCGCTGCTAGGTCGTTGGGTACCTTTTGAAGGTTTCTCCCTCGAAAACAAAAAAAGATGGTCCCCCTAATTGGCGCCACTCCAACCGGTCCCGTGCCCTTTGAATCCAGCGGTTCCCCACAGTCTTCTTCAGGTCGACGGTCCACCTGGTCGGGTGTGGCTGAACCTTTTGCCTAAGGTATAATAAAGTTTATTAATTAATGGCTTTTATTCAGTTATGGAAAATATGTTAACTGCTGTAATAATTCAAGATTATTTAATAATGATCTATTTGTATGCAGTCGTAGTTTACAAAGCTTACCACGTAACAAGGCGCTAAATGGGTTTGCAGTGCAGTAAAATTACCTATTTCATGATACAAATTCAAACGTTAACTATAGTCGCATTTGTGCAAAATGTATTCCACGATTACTAGATACTGTGACGGTAAAATTATAGAAATATTTTCAAAAAATATTTTAGCTTAGCAAGTACACTGACTTTTATCTAGTTATCATGTTTCAGAGCTAAACAATTTGTGAAAGTTTTATAACTTGTTTGTACTGACTAGCTTTCAACTACTAACAAAAGTGACCCCATAATACTCAGGGCTGTCAAGTTATTTTTAAAATATTTACAAAGTATAATGTTCGTTCTGTTATAACACGGTATTCGATGTCATAAAAAGATAATATATATAAGATAATCCTGTTATAAAAGATTTACTTACTAAGACTACATATACGTTAACAACCGATATATGGCCGGTTATTCACATTCGATGTAAGAAACAAGAGTTAAAATAATTCTCCTAAAACTAATTTTATTTTAGGAAGAAAGGCCTTATTAGCAAGTTATGACATCACACCTGATTGTAAAGGACTGATGTGTCATACTCTCGTTAGTAATATTCGATCTTAATTGTTTTTGTCTACTAATGTTCGAAATCTGACATCTTTTGCCTTCCTAAATTAGTGAACGAAGCTAGACTAGCGATAAAATCACCTTTTGTAGGTAAACATTTTAAACATATGATTAATAATGAACGAACGAATAAATGGAAGGAAAACCCGGATATTGTAACAACTAAATAATATAGCGAACCCTTTATTCACCCGGACCACTTGTAATTAACCCGTGCAACGCCGCTGAATAGTTAATTTGTGTACAAACCTTCTATTTGTAGTCACCTTTGTGTAAAGCTTTTAAATACGAACACCTTTTTACCCGTTTGTGAGTTTAATGGGAGATTTGAAATACTTCCTTATATTTTGTTTGAAAAAGGAGTAAAAAATTAAATAAAAAATGTCAGTTTAAAAAGGTAAATCATATTTCTGATTTAAAACACCAGTGTATAGCGTTTGTTTGAAGTGTGGTAATGCTGATTTAAGCGACGCGTTTAAATTTTGTCTACTAAGCATTATACCCTGTTTAGATACAATACATATCTGTGTTTATACCACATGGGCGCTGCATCGCCCATAATAAGTAATACATAAGTCTAATTTGGGCTTGTTTACAAAAAAAATTGAAACATCAAACGTTTAAGACATCTGAAAAGTGAGAGAATCAGTATGGTCCGACCAGGAAGGTATCTATTTCTAACACGAAGCAGTTCTGGATTTCGGTGGAAGATTTTGGATGCCGACTAACTTACATATGAGGTGACCATCTTAGTCTATATGAAGTAACCACTTATCATCAAGTGGACTGCAAGCACATTTGCTACTACAATATCGTAAATCATCTTCATTTTATTATATAATTGTAGTTCTTGCCGCGTGTAAGATGTGGAAAGAGCTTCCTTCTGAGGTATTCCCGGAGCGCTATGACATGGGGCTCTTCAAAAAAGGTGCAAAAAGAGCTCTCATACAAAGCTGGCGTATCCTCTGGTGTTGCAAATGTCCATTGGTGGCCTTGAATACTTTCCATCAGGTAGCACGTCTGCCTAATCGTTAGGTTAAACTATAAAAAAAAAAATAGTTACTATATGCTAGACATACTTGGAAGTGTTGGGCATTTTATTATAAATATTCATCATCACGCAAAATTAACTTTAATCTTTTATTTTATTTAAGTAGTTAATTTATGCCTTTAGTATTAAAAAAGTTTGCAATAGAATTTTAATTTAATTACGACCTGTTTCGCCAGTATAAAACGGGATAAAATGTACCAATGTGTTACTATAATAAACTATACAACCCTGTCTACTGGCCCGCTCAGCGTAATTAACCCTTGCAACGTCGGTGAATAGTTTATTTACTTACAAGTCCTTTATCTGTAGTCGTCATTGTGTTAACCCTCGTCATGGGTACCTTTTCGCCCGCTTTTGTGAATAAGTTCGTTTATAAAGACTATTTTTGGGACATTTAGGTAATCAACTTGTGTTTTATGAATAAGTGTGTTAGTTTTTATTTATTTCATATTCGTTTTCAATTTTTTTTGTATTTGAGAGTAAATCTTATATCCGTCCGAAATCTTTATTTGAATTTAAATCTAAGTAAAGCAGTCTAAATATCGTACTATACGTCTAAAATATTAATTAAGTATTCAATTATATAGTGTATTCTTTATGAATAGAGCTCAAATAACAAAAATAGTGGGAAGGTTAAGGTATTAAGTTTCACGGTATTTGTTATTTAAGTGTTATTTGTAAAGAAAAAATAGCGGGTCCTTAATTTTTTTGGTGTAATTTTCTTTTCACACGTATCTACAAATTATTTTATGTTTCATCCCACGCAAGTGTTCATAATGTCTGCTCAAATGTATAAAAACTAATGGCGCTTAGGTTATTTAGTGTTAGTGCAACTTTCTATTTATGCCTCGTTGAATTAACTTTTATTTTACGAATGTTTTTCTAAGCTCCACCTATGTTTTTATTAGCGCTTTTGTCAAATTATTACTACAGTAGAACGTTATCGTTTTTGTATAAAAAATACGATTGTTTTAAATGAAATAAAAATATTGTATACAGTATCTTTAGTCTAGAATCCTTACACAATTCTTATTACATGTTTATTAAGTAAGTATAGTTTTTTATGAGTAGGCGTAATTGAGTTTTTTTTTATTTTCAATAGATATTCAGAATTTAAAAATAACATCTGATTAAAATTTACTTATATAACGATCAATTATGTTACACTGTTACCTTATTATTTTTAAACTATAGGTGTTTCCAAAAATACATCGTTTGTATCCATAAGTTTTTCAGACGTACTAAGACAGAATAAGCGAAATGTTAATCTTATATATAAAACTCTCGTGTCACAATGTTAGTTACCGTACTCCTCCAAAACGGCTTTACCGATTTTCACCTATATGCATATTCAGTAGGTCTGAGAATCGGCTACTATCTATTTTTCATACCCCTAAGTGATAAGGGTTGTTCACCCTTAACATTTTTTATTTATATGGCGATACAACTTTTTCCGGATCAGCTAGTAATATTATAATAAACAATTCAAATCAATCAATACATGCCAAATAAAACAACGTAAGCCTATCTTTCCTAAGCAAAAACACTGTAATAATTTTATCGAGACTCATATGATAATGCGTAATGAAATAACACTAAACAACCGATGTCTAAGCAAGCGAAAATAAACTTTTCGAGGATAAATTAAGGTCGAAGCGAGTGGGGGTTTTCGAGCAATTTTATCATATGATGTGATGAGTCATGTAGGAGTCATGATTGATGAGCGACTGAGTGAGTTTTGTGTAAGGGAATTTGATACGCAGTCGGATTGGGTTTTGGCTTAAGATTCCAATAGCAATGTCATTGTGGAGTGGAGGTTTAATGCTGACCGAAAAAGGATAGACTTATCTTCGACAAGACAATATTGAAACGTAGTCTTGGAAGAAATTTAATCATTTTTTTACAGTTGGCAATTTTTTATACTTTTTTAGAAATGTGTGATGTTTCATGGGGCTAAATATGTAAAACCATTTTTTTTTTGGTAAACAGAGGTAGTTTCAATGTTTCTTTTAGTGTCCATTGTATTTTGTTTAGACAATAACTTGTACCAAATACTTTTGAATGTAATTTATAAAATACATACCGGCCTTCATTGAAATTACATGAACGGACACTTTTAAATAATCCAGTTGATGTGTTTGCACCAAGAAGAGAGAAACAGGGGCAAAATAGTAATAATAATAGACATTCTAATATTATTAAGTACATTAAAAATAAATACATAGTTATATAACGTACATACATAAGTCAAGAAACTATTCGATAAAGTACACTTACTGTGTCTTGTCTGAAGCGCCATTAGTTTCTGTTGCCGCATATTGCACGCGCTGCAGTAAATGTGATTTATGTAGCGAGTAATGGAAACAAAATGTTTGCTTACCTGCTGTATACCGTCTTGATGTAGGAACGAATTAAATGTGTGGGAAGGCATTAATATTTATACATGCTTGTGTGTTAGAATCAACTTCCTTTTGAGGTATTCTTGGTTCTTTAAAAACGATGCAAAAAGAGCACCGCAAAGTTAGCAATTTATTGGCGTCTTTTTTATAATGTGGAAATGGCAAGCAGTGCGTCCACTTGGATGTGCGTCCAAATTGACTTCCATTTAATAGTAAGCGGTCAGCAGTAACTGCAGAAGGGATTGGTTTCTTACCTAAAGTTAGAATGCCTCGTATTGTCTATTTCCTATACTTTCACCTCATTGTCGCGTTTAACGTTGTTGTTATTAGGTATGGGTCATCTGAAGATGACCTACAAAGGGTTCTCCATCCTTAGTAAGTTCCTTTTAGTCGTTATACCTACGATTGCTGTTTACTTATAAATCAAAGTTTAATAAAACAATTATATATGCATCCTTTTTATGGTCCTAGCAGACATGCTACTTTTAGCATCGGTGGTTCGTTTTTCCGATTGCATCGATTCTCCGTCACGTTTTTGCGATATATTAATGCTGCATCGCGTATTTCAGGTTCAGTTGTTACATTGAAATATGTACTGGGTGAGGCGTTACATCGCTGCATCTAGCTTCTAAATTACTAAATATCTATATGAGGTCGTGTTTCAATCCGGTAGTAGTATAAGAAAATAACTAAAACTACATACACACGAACACGACAAAACAATGTACACATACACAGCAGACGCACGCGTCGCGTGGCTTGTCACTGTCAAGAGAGAGAGAGAGAGAGAACAAATAAGTCGAATCCTATACTCGGCCTGCCCCCTCTTGGAGCGCTACGCACTATAGCAAAAGTGTCGTGAGGATTTTTCGTGACGCTCGCCTAGCCCCCTTACCCAGCGTACCGCGCGATAAGGAAATTTGTTTCAAAAATATGATATAATTGACACTTTATAAGTGCTTCCGCAGGTCTATATGAAATAAAATGAAATATTTATTTTGTATAGACCTACGGCGCCACTTACAAATTGTCAGTTACAATACTTTTTTTAAACTACTACCAGATCGGAATGCGACCTCAACTGAGAAGATCCAGTAAGATACTCTGAGGGCTATATAAAATATTATATTCTATTTCAATAGGCGTTTGTTAATGTTAAAAGCTGTACTCTGCTGGAGTTTAAATATTAATATGAAATAAGAATATTTCAGTTAATTTGCGTAAGGTAACACGTGTCTTCATACATTAATTACGTTAGTTTAGTTAAGTCGTAAGCTTTATGTCGTCATAAGTAATTCATGATATAGTGTAGATAATGAGTTTGAAATGTGTCAAAGTACAAATGACGAGGAAACGTTATACGAGTACAGTGACAGTGAAGAGTGTTGAAGTGACAGTGAAGTTGACAGTGAATCCATAAAATGAGCGTGTCGTTATATGGTACCCATAAAAATATGGATGGAACAAAATAATATACTTACCTACAAGTGGTATTACAAAATTATGTAGACAGGCAGTGGTTGAAATTTAGTTTCTCAATTGAGAGTATCCAAGAATCCACTCCCAGGAAAGCACCTCTGATTTTCAGTTTTATGCATATTAGATATGGACAATCACTTGTCCTTGTAAAGGAAAATCTTCAAAATGACAAAGATTTGTGATGTCTACCAATTTGTACTTGGCTAGCACGGTGGTCTATTGCATAAGCCTCTCACAGATAGAGGCTACCTATGTTTTTTTTTTTTTTTTTTTTTTATATAATATAAGAGTAGCAGACGAGCATGCAGTCCACCTGATGGTAAGTGGCTACTGCCGCCCATGGACATCTGTAATCAACCCCAGATAGGATTAGATATTCCTACCTGAGGTCGGCCACAGATGCGCCGCTTCCCCTGAGGACTAAGCTGGAACGCCTCGGAAAAGTCTGTCTCCCTTACCACACCCTTCAAACCGGAACACAGCAGCGCTTAACACTGCTGTTATTAGGTAGAAATAGGTGTGGCGGTGGTGCCTCCGGAGTCGAACCACAAAGGGTTCTACCTTTAATACCTCCTATGTCTATGTCAATAATTACCACCTATGTCAATAGTAGCCTTAGTAGTGCCCGTAGTAGATAGCCAAGAAAGGGTTCA
This sequence comes from Epargyreus clarus clarus, assembly GCA_014595695.2. Taxonomy (NCBI): domain Eukaryota; kingdom Metazoa; phylum Arthropoda; class Insecta; order Lepidoptera; family Hesperiidae; genus Epargyreus; species Epargyreus clarus. The sequence goes on along the minus strand of JACTTY020000086.1, from coordinate 696,099 downwards.
TGACAATATGTAGATTGTTACATTTGTGTAACGAATTCAGTTCACATTACACATTTCCGAAAATAACTTCACGAATGACACGGATCATGATGACGCCTGTCACCTCAAAGCGTCAGTCTAATGAGGTGTTCTGTAACATTATTTGAACATGTCAGTTTCACTCCCCAAAATGTTCTTGGAATTACGGCTCTACCTTACGGCTTTACTTGACATGTTAACGTAATAGGCTCAAAAAAGAATAAACGTTATATGCGTATCCGTTTCTTTTTACAGAAAATACTAATTATGTGATAAAGTAAGAAAACACGTAGTATTTTTAGTCCGCCTCTATATGCGTCTTTTGTTTTTATATTAATGCTTCTATAGTAATGCTCTTATAACAATAAAGTAAGAGAAAAGATCAGACGATACCCTATACTCCTGTAGAAGTAGATGTAATGTAGATGTCTAATACAGATTCGGCTAAATTTTGGAGGCGAGAAAGGCTATATTTTTAAATAGATTGGTATTTTCAAATAGATTGGCAATTCTCTAATTAACAATAAAATAAGTAAGAAAACATTCAAAGAATACCCTATCCTTATGTAGCTAACCCTTTTCTATCATCCAAAAAACGCCACACAGGGAATTACCCACTATTCGCACGTTCGCAGGAAAGAGCGTACGAAATGAACTGTACGAATAGAAGCGTCACGTACGTATCTCGCACTGGAAGTGAGACAGCAATTACCTACGACCGTACGTGCTCCACGAGTCAACACTTCCCTACAATTGACGATCAATAAATTAATTAACGTCTGCCAATCTTGGGCGTGCGGTGCGTTGCGGGCTTGATTTTAATGTAGATGTCTGTAATATACGTCTAAAACTTTGTTTATAGGAAAATATCGTTCATAGGTTGTAGTTCATAGGTGTTCATGAGATTTGTACTTGAAGAAATAGCTCACTTTAATATTTGTCGTAGTAGAATGTGAAGAAAATGTAACTAATGACCTCCACAGCCTCTTACATAGGTTATAGGTTATAGAATTATAAATAAATAAAAAGTAATATTTTTGAAAACTCTGTGTTCAAACAATATTAACGTAACTAATTAGAAAGGAGTGGATTGGACTGGACCAATACTTCAAAAATCATTCATTATTATTCAATTTTTCATTAAAATGAACCCAGACTTTTCACGTAAATAAAAAGAGAAGTCTGCACAACTTTAATACAGCATAGGCACAGTTTAGTACGTTCAATTTTACTTCCACCAAAATTTAAAACATACGAAAATATTAAATCAAAATGTATTCGAATTTTCAAAGTCACTTAACATACAAAAAATAACTCCATCAACAAATAATCCGTATTTTCATACCCACTTATATGAAAGCATAACGCTCGCTTAACTAAATTTGTTCCACCCATTAATTGGGTAAAAGTTTAATGGTAAAATGTATTCGTTTAAACAGAAGTGTTACTGTTTGGGTGTATTTGGGTCAAAATGTAATTTATATTGTAAACACGCGTGGGTCGCGTGGATGTGGAAGTTTTGAGCTGGATACGTGTTTAATGGTCTTTGGGTTGATCCCTGACAAACGGTTAATATCCTGGGTACAGGATTATTGTGGGATAGTACTTTGATAAGGCTAGTTGCGTACAACGTAAATCACTTAAACCGTAGTGATGTTGTATTTTAATGAGATAATGCAAAGTCAACATTAGTATATATTTTTTTTAATTTTGGAAGTATGTAAATAAAACTTGTTCCGTACTGAAAGGGTAAAAATGTAACTCTATTATTAAACGTAGACAGTCACAGGGCTCCATGTTTTGAATCGTATTTTATTATTGTGCGTTATGTGTGTCATGTTCATCTTATGCATTTTTATTACTTGGAGCTGCGTGGTCGAGTATGTTAAAGGTTTTTCTCAGTTGTAGGGAAAAAATGTGCTAGTGGGAGATAAAAATTAGCAGTTAAAGACTGCAGAACTCTTCGTTGTTCAGTTGCGAAGTCGGAGCGGGTCTGTCTTTCTTATTAAACATCAATTATTTATTTCTGTCTAATAAGCAGTGTTAAGCGCTGCTATGTTCTGGTTTGAAGGGCGTGGTAAGTTATCATCTAAATTAGTCCAACTTAGTATTCGTTAGGGTAGCAACGCAATGACCGACTTTTGCACTTGAATTCAGCTTGGAATGAACTTACGATAAGAGAGATGCAAGTTTGTTGCTTCAGTTTTATAAAAAATCTACAACATAGGAAAATCGTGTAGTTCTTCGATAATCCTATGATAAGAGGGTTCTGAACACGTGAACGTCAATTTCCATCGTCAATCTATGTAAAGATGCAGCGTTTCTTTAGTTTTGTCACAAACTGATGGATAGGAGCGGGTACGATAGTTATTTTTTTATTTTATAAAAAACGTTATAATAAGTATATTTGCGAATCTGTGTACTATTTAAATTTATTGTTTAATTTATTTATTGCCTTAGCAGTGGACATGAAACCTCCATGTAGTCCTATTGATTTCGACTGTTAGGGTTGCTACTTGTGATAGATTCAATTAATTGTTTTGTTTTTTGTAGTGTGGGAACTAGTGTCTGTGTAAAGTCACTCAAAATCTACAATAATTATGGCTATAAATGAGGAGATATTACGAATTTGTAACAGCTTAGCTTTAATTTTATAAGCATTTTTCTTCTACACAGAATATATATTATATAGTCCAATAATTTTATAATATTTAATTTATTTAAAAACTTTTTTTAATGTTCTATGTACTAACAAGGGATATTTATCGTATATATACAGTTATATGAATTTATTTTTACTTTATTTTAGTTTATTACGATATATTTCGCTACAACTTATTCTTTAGACCATCATAGCGACAGCTGCTGCCCTCCCAAGCTTCGGATCAACCCTTCGATCGTCTTGTACGCGCAAATTTCGATACTTTTATCTTCTCTATATATTTTTCACTAGATAACTTAACGCTCTGGTTTTATCAAGGTAGGTATCATATTCCATCTTCTGTGACTATTTTTTTTAGTTTATACTAAATGTGTAGAAAACGAATTAGGTAGATAATAAAACTTTACATATAATTGACAGATGGAAAAAATAGTGCCTATAAAAACAGGAATTTAAAGATGTAGACAGGTGTTCAATATACAGGGTGAATTTTTAAAACGGGCCTTCAGGGCCAAATCCGAAACTATAAGGATTAGCGAAAAATGCTGAAAGGAGTTACGAGGCCGATTTTGATAAAAACTAAAACTACATCATTACTTTTTTAAAATAACTTTTTCCCTAGCCGGGAATCGAACGAGTTCATTTTGAAAAAAAATACATCCTCTATATTATTCAACTATCTGATAGTGTTGCTTATAAGGATCAAAATCTGGGAAGTAATGGTAAATGACAAACTAAAGGAAAAGCCTCAATTTTAAGAAAATACATATTTCTTCATATTAATTTGGCAGTTAAGTTCCCGCCATCAATTTAAACATTTCGCGTATTAACAATTTTTTTGCTTAATGCTTCAAATCATTCGAAATGGACGTTCTTAAAGAATTCATATTTTTATGTCCGACTTAGTTAAGGTTACTTTTAGGACCTTTTAGGTTAATAGATTTAACTTGCTATGAGCGGAGTTTCGTTTAATACAGATGTAAAATTGCCAATTTGCGAGAATGTCTTTTTCGAGTCAAATCCGAGTGATAACTAAACAAAAAGATATAGAAAATCATATTTACTGTTGAAACGTAGTTATAAACAACAAACAATAAAAATATATTATTTTATCACTTATCTATTTTTATTAAAAAATAAATCCTAAACACGGCGGTTTTTTATTTGCCAAACTATTACTTTCTCATACTAAGCCGAATGTCACGGTTATAACATCGAATAATTAGTTGATTAACCAACAAATTTTTCAATGGTATGACTTACGTATGTTTCTAAAGAATTATACATAAATCATTTGTTATGTATAATCCTTGAGGATTAGTATGCCAATGTATGGAAAAATACGTGTTTTCTTCAAAATTTTCCTTTTCCTTTAATTTGTCACATAACATTACTTCCCAGAATTTGATCCTTATAAGCGACACTATCAGGTAGAGAAATAATATAGAGGGTGTATTTTTTTTCAAAATGAACTCGTTCGATTCCTGGCTAAGGAAAAAAAATATTTTAAAAAACTAATGATGCAGTTTTAGTTTTTATCAAAATCGGCCTCGTAACTCCTTTCAGCATTTTTCGCTAATCCTTATAGTTTCGGATTTGGCCCTGAAGGCCCGTTTGAAAAATTCACCCTGTATATCTGTAGAAAAGCCGATTCGGAGTCAGAGGGCATTTTAAAATTAATTTAATAATGAAATTAGTTATCATAATCAGTCGGTGAAGTATCGCGTCCAGCCAACGACATATATTTTATTTTACAATATAGAAGTAGTTAACAAGTATGCAGCCAACCTCATTCTAGATAAGGTAAGAGGAAGAGAAACTACCTGAGGACGGCCACAAGTCTGTCGTTACCCCTGAGGACTAAGTTAAGCCTCGGATAAGTATGTCTTCGGTAAAACATTTTGCAAAAACACTAAGGTCTTTTACGACGGCCATAGAGTTACTCTCTAGAGGGCTTTATAAAGACTGAAGGCATGAATCTTCTGTACTTTTCTTTGGTATACAAAACTTTGTCCCGCTATTCCCGAAGGACTAACCGGATAAGTATGGAGCTCTGGATATGTCACCTTACGTTCCCGTGGGAGTCTGATGCTAACTTAGAGTAGCCCATACTCATAAATCATATTTTATAAAGAAAAATGCTTGCGGGAATAACATTCTTTCACACGGTGTCTATCCATACGTAACTACAACTACACGACAGCAACAGTGTTTCAGCAACAGTAGTGATGGTGTGGTTGGTTTGTGGTACCTACAAACCGTGTCTTTACTACAAAGTAGCCGGCCTTTGCTTGTATGTGTGCTTGCTGGTGTGTGAGTGTGATTGAGATCTGATCAATATCGTCCACAATGTTCATTTAGCTTGCGTCCCTGTGAATAAAACTATGCACTTTCATATCATTTTGCACCTGTCCACACAAATACTTTGTGGTACGTGTGAACAGGTAGGACTTGTTATTTGCATATTATTATGATCATCATTTTAAGCTTTTCCAAATCACAAGGGATCCTTAGAAGGGTCCTCTAAAGACATTATAAAATCTTAAAGTCAGTTTACTTCACAAAAGTCAGTAAATATTGAAGAAAGTCTTTGATAGTCTCGTCTGCAAAAGTTTTGAACTAGAAAGTCGTACTGAAATTCTCCTAAAAAATTCATCTGCCGAAAGGCTGATTCAGAGGCATTTGGGGTGCTATGTTCACTGTGATAAATCTTTCTAACTTCATTCTAAACTTCTGTAGTGTAGCGGGGATGCATTGGGAAAGCTTTTAACCTTGAGCATTAAAATTATTTTTTAACAAAGGTGATTTTTTCGAATATTACCTATGTTACGATATAAAGGGTTTTTACCTGTATAACCTATATTAGTAATTTCATTCAGCTCAAGTTTAATATGACTACAAGTGAAAATCTTGCATAAATAAAAAAAAATTGAATTAAAAATTTTAAAGTTGGTAGAACTCTTAGTGGTTCCACTCACCGCCACATCTATTTCTGCCTAATAATAGCAGTGTTAAGCGCTGCAGTATTCTGGTTTGGAGGGTGTGGTAAGGGAGACAAACTTATCCGAGGCGTTCCAGCTTAGTCCTCAGGGGTAGCGGCGCATCTGTGGCCGAACTCAGGTAGAAATATCTAATCCTATTTGCAGTTGATTACAGATGTCCATGGGCGGCAGTAGCCACTTACTATCAGGTGGACTGCATGCTAGTCTGTTACTCCTATATTATAAAAAAAGAAAAGAAAATATTGTCGAAAATTGAACTAGTAATTATTATAAAAAGAAAACCCAACTGATTAATAATAATTGAAAGGGAATAATGTAGTCAATAATTCCAGCAATTCAGATGAATCCAACGACACATCATAATGTGAATGTTAAAATCTTTCAATCCGTTAGCGCCCTACTTGACATTGACATACCCTACAATGTCAAAAATGAGAAGTACCTTCTCGAAAAACCTTACCGTCTGTAGTCAGGAAATAAATTACTCTCACAACCCCCATATTGTATTGGCAACGTTACGAAACTAAATTCTCCAATTAACCCTTTCCGTATACTTATTTGTATGACCCAAAAACGAAACCGACCAAGAATGGCCAATAAATATAAGATTAGGGAACGGCCGACTGCGACCAATAGCGGTGGAACCGGTAAACACATCACGTAAGTTAATATATCCTGAATGTATCTAGAAATTTATTTTGCCCGAAGGCCGTGATATACGCGTGAGAAGCGGGGATGCTATGGAGATCTGTAACCGTAACCGAAAGTAGCGGATATCCGGATTATATTCCAAGCCGTAACCGAATCTGATTTAAATGTTTCGAAAAATTTCAGATTAGGGCGGAGTCTAAATGTGAGACCATTATGAAAAGTTGCACCCGAAGTTACTTTACAAATAAAATCAAATCATAATCTATTTGTAGTTTACTTTTACAATGTCATAAAAATCTAATATCCTTAACCTAAACTATCCGTAACTATCGGATAATTACTAATTCCATCTGAATCGTATAATCTTATATATAAAATTCTCGTGTCACAATGTTAGTTACCGTACTCCTCCGAATAGTTTTACCGTTTTTTACCAAATTTTATATGCATATAGGTCTGAGAATCGGCTACTATCTTTTTTTCATACCCCTAAGTGATAAGGGTTGTTCAAACTTAAGTTTTTTTTATTTATATGGCAACACAACGTTTGCCGGGTCAGCTAGTATATGTATATGTAGTGTATGTTTAATTTTTAGTAGATCTGTATCAATATCCGGATCCGAAACTTCATACCCATAACATCCCTAGTAGGAACACAACTATGGGATTGAAGTCACGTTTTGAAGGGTGGTGACAGGTTGACGTTGCTCCTACCGGGTTAAGGTTTAGAGGTTTTGACAGACTGAGTGGTTAGCGGTCTGCAAATTATTGCCTTTGTGATCATTATAGTGTGTCATCGGGTCACATTATGGTAATCACTCGTTGTTATAAGAGCATTTTGTCCTAACTTTATGGTTGATGGATCAAGATTTTGAAAATGTTTTGAATTCGAAGGTGGTACAATCATTTGTGGTTCGACTCAGATGGTACCACCGCCTCATCTATTTCTGCATAATAACAATAGTGTTAAGCGCTGCTGTCTTCTGGTTTAAAGGGTGTGTTTAGGGAGACATACTTTCCGAGGCATTCCAGCCTAGTCCTCAGGAGTAGCGGCATATATGGGCTTAACCTCGGGTAGGAATCTAATCTTATCTGGGATTGATTACTAATGTCCGTGGGCGGCAGTAGCCACTTACCATCAAGTGGACTAAATGTTCATTTGCTATTATAATATTATAAAAAAAAGTTTACTTTGTACTCAGAGTTTTCACGAGTCGTAAAAGTTAATTTAAAAGTTCGATCCTTATATGTATGTGCCCTGTGCCTTACGTAGCTTCACTGACCTGATTACTCGACATTTGTGAATGCCATGCAAACGGACAATAGATCCGTTTCTCATTGTACCAACCAATCTAAGCCTTTGCAGAGATAATCATGGCATATGTGGATGGCATTTAGATGTGTCATATTGCACAGTTTTACCACGCAATACCGAATTAATTTAAACTGTATATTTTCCATATCCGTAATCGTAAAATGTAGCCAATATAATCTAACCTTACCAATGCTTGCTATAAATTTATACAAATAAACATAATATACTTAAGCTTTGACAATGGCGGTTATTTAAATTCCACGACAATTAAAAGTAGGTAAAATTGACTTGACACATTGTAATACTTTGTTTGCTAGTTAGTTACTTATAGTCTGATTCATAATTAGGTGTCCAAAATGTAAACAAAGAAATGTCACTGTCAAAATTAACAAGAAACAAAAACTTTAACAAACTCAACAAAAAACGAAAATTTAACAAATATACACAATTAAACAAACGCGTTATGTAAACGAGAAAACATTCGAATTCAATCACAATCATGAAAATGAATAATATCAGTTACGAAACTTAGAAATGACAGCACAAGAAATGTCTTGGATTCCGATTGTGTTACCATTATCACATTTTAATTTTCTACCATAAACTTTGTTTTTATTATTATTACGGTATGGAACGAAATTGAGGTGATATAAATATTAGAAAATGTGAATTAATATTAATTTATTTAGATTATTATTTTATTATTGTTGTATTACTTTGATATCGACAAAAATAATAAACTACCATTTCTAGTGTATTTTCTTGATAGGTCAACACCTTTGTTTACATTTTGGACACCTAATTATGAATCAGACTATAGATGCTTTTTTACAACTGAAGAAGGATATTTTAAAGTATCTTAACTAGTCAGTGATGTAATGTTGTACTGTTTGACACTTTGTGGGTCGGTAGCAAGCGTAATTTAAATAAAAACTCGATCATTACGTTTTAGTTGGTTTCAGTCCCTTTCATGCAAAAACTACCTTAACTTTTTTTAAATAGTACTTATGTGTGGTACCTTTCTGAAATCTCTATTAATTGGACATATTTTTTGGGCAATGTGCACTTATGGTTCAGTACATTTTTTTTTTACCACGAATAGTCAAATTTGAGGAAAAAATAGTAAAAAAAAAATAATCTAAAAATAGACATATTTTTTATGGTTACTTTACATCTTTTAACCAATTTACATTTCAATATCCATTTCAATAGACCAACTATCTGATAGTTTTTAACAGAAAAGAAATAAATACTCCATCACCAAATTTGTACAAGCAGTTAACGAAAGAAGATGATGAGCGCTGATTTTTTTAAAAAATATAAGGGACACCCTGTATACGCTCGGAGAACATTACCCTGTGCAGTCTGGTAAATAGTGAGTTTTTTTCAAATTTATTTTTCGCTACAAAACAATTGATTACAAGTATGCATTGTATGACTTCCAGTATACTCGTAGTTTGACGTTTCCATTCACTTCTAAATGTTAAATATTGTATTATTCCTGAATATTTGGCGATCATACCAGCGTTTCTTAGTATTTTGTAAAGTATACAACGCTCATACATCATTCCAATATACTGAGATATGATTTAGGCTCAGATATCCGAAATTACATTATACCGTGCGTCAGAAATCATTCCATTGTTCTTTATTGACTAAGGCTCGCCGGTGAGTGGGTAGCTCCCTAATGCAATGTGTGTGCCTGGAATACTAACTATATGCCGGTTTTATTAACTTTTATGTTCCTTACCTTTAACCTTTTGTTAGGAAAATGTTATTTATGTCTGATTCATATTAAAATCAAACATATACTGAGAATATGTCGTGGTTTGCCTGTAGTGGTACCCTTTCCACATCTTTTTCTGCTTTATGAAATAGTATTTTCCATACAATTCCAACCTTAAGAGTGTGGTAAGGAAGCAATAATTTACTCGAAAATTCCAACTTAATCCTCAGGCGCAGCATCTGAGGCTTATCTTAGGTCCCTGTAGTGTAGATTATAGATGGCGATGGACGGCAGTGGCCACTTACCATCAGATGAATTAAATGCTCATTGTTATTAAAACAAGGTGGAATACTTATAAAATACCTCAAACATCAGTAGTTAAATTAGTGAAATTGAATAAAATCTACGTGGAATTTTATAAACACATTTTCTTCACTAGAGTGTAGATCTTTGTTGCGATAAATATATGTTAACACGCTCTACTCATTTGTCGTTCCGGCCGCTTATAAATCACGTGGTCGGCTAGATTAAGGTGTACCGCTGCGTACTCGACTCACAAATGTCACACTTTGTAGAATTCTGCCCCTAAATTTACGTAGTAACTATTTATTATTCTGTGCCTAAATGTAAGGTAATTTATTGCGAGAACCTTTGTGGTGTATTACATGTGTGGTAGAATACTTTGTGGTTCGACTACGGCGGCACCACTGCCACATATATTTCTACTTAATAATAGCAATGTTAAGCGCTGCTGTGTTTTGATTTGAAGGGTGTGGATAAAATAGACATAATTTTCCGAGGCGTTCCAGCTTGGTCCTCTGGCGTAGCGACGCATCTATGGCCGACTTCAGGAAGGAATCTAATCTTATCTGGGGTTGATTACAGTCGATGGGCGGCAATAGCCACTTATCATCAAGTGGACTGCATGCTCGTCTGCTACTTCTGTATTATATAAAAAAAGCTATGCAAAATATCCCTACTACAATCTACATAGATTTTTGTTGCGATAAATATGTTAACACGCTCTACTCATTTGTCGTTCCGGCCGCTTATAAATCACGTGGTCGGCTAGATTAAGGTGTACCGCTGCGTACTCGACTCACAAATGTCACACTTTGTAGAATTCTGCCCCTAAATGCAATTTATTGCGAGAACCTTTGTTATATATCGCTCTAGTGTATTTCTGTTGACACTGTCTACACGTAGACCCGACCTAGACTAAAATGTTGTCGACAAATATAATGGTGTATATAAACACTCAGATCCAAGATAATTTAAATGTTATATCCATAAGATGATTATTTTACAAGCTTTTTTACTTTTCATACGTAAGTAACTGAGAAAAATAAAAGTTTACTTTATAGGGTTGAAGTAGCAATCTAGTATGCAGTTCCTCTCGTAAGTGGACACTGCTGCTTATGGACATTTGTAACCAACTCATCACCAATCAATCGCAGGTACATTGTCACTGCTAAGGACTAAGATGGTCGCCACGTGTGTATGTCAGCCAGCATCAATAACCTTCCACCGAAACACAAGAACATCATCATCATCAGAAGATCATGCTAGTAATTTTATTATAGTACTTGTTGTTCTTTCACTCAATAATTGTTCACTTCTTGTCAATTTGTAGGTGGGTAGATGTAAAAATTCAACTAGAGTTGTCAATCTCGCTTCTTGCGAACAGTCGTCGTCTTGCGTTCGGTGAGATCACACAAACGTTCTATATGTTCCCTCTCGCTCATGTTTTCATGTGAACGAGTATTACCGCGTGTGTCTTGTAAAGTGCAATATGTTATAAAAAAAATGATTTGCTGGGATGAGCGTCGTGTCATACCTTACGCAATTACACTGTACATAATACAGTCCACATTATCGTTGGACTGACTTACGAGGCCTGTGATACACACAGGCCTCGTAAGGCATAATTATTTTTAAGCATTCCGGTTTTATTTCAAACCAAAAAGCCGCGATACAAGTTCACTCAATATTTATCACAATAACTCGTGAATAAAGTCCATATCCTTGTATTTACATCACAGCTATTTCAATATTTCCCTTCAAATAGAAATTCTTCGTCAATACTGCCTAGATTCGATGTAGAATAGGAAATGCGTTTGTACGACATTTCGCTGTTTCTATTTTTACTGTTGTATCTTATTTGAATTCATGACACTTGGAACTGTACTGTGTTTTAAAATTTAACAGCTAGTGGTTCGACTCCGGCGGCACCATCGCCACACTTATTTCTGCCTGAAAACAATTAAGCGCTGCTGTGTTTTAGTTAGACGGCTGTGGTATCTGTGGCCAATTTCAAAGGAATCTTAACTTATGAGGGGCTAATTATAGATGTCCATGGGCGACAGTAGCCACTTACCATCAGGAGGACTGCATGGCCGTCTGCTACTCCTATATTTTAAAGCGTTTCTGAATTCGACATACACCTATAAAATAGTACCTCGCATGTTATAATGGCATCCTAAGGCCTTTGACAAGATGTAATGACTGCTATTCAAAGATAACAGCCGGCAACCGGATTGAAGGCTTAACGTACCCACTGGAGAATAGAAGCGCGCATGAAATTTACCCACAACGGTGCCGAGCCAACTTCCGAATGCGGTGCTGCTCACCTCTGTACGATTAGATTATTGCGATTTACAATTTCACACAAGCCGTAGAAAGCCTTCGAATAAAATGCATTTTTATTTAGTGTAAAGTTTTATTTACTTTTCTACGCATTCAAGGAAACTTTATGTTTGATTATAATTTTTATTTAGATAAAAACACATACTTAGTGAAAGTCGATGCTTTAATATTTTTATATTGATTGCATTTTATAATTTTTTCGGTGTGTATTCCATTTAATTAAAAACATAAATATAATGTAGATAATTGTACAAGTCAACGTTAATCTGTACTATTGACGACAATTTACTTTAAATTAAAATACAAAATATGTACAAATATCCCAAATATCGGCAAAATAATTTAGCAAAAATTACTCGTACAATATTACTCCAGAGTAAATGAATGTTTTTTATGAATTAAAAAACTTATAAACGTTTTATCATTCACTATTTATATTTGGTCACACAATTAAATAACTAAAACAAACGAAGAGTCTTTGTTTAGAAAAGCAAGTTGTATCGAAGTGAACTATATTTACTACATGCAAACTCGAAAGCCTCTGACAATACATCTTTCTTATGGTAATTCTCCAACCGACATGTTGGATTGTGCCTTTGAAAATATTCCTGTTTGACGTAATGTTCCTTTATGTTGGATTTGAAATTCAGAAGCATGTAGATTGCGAATTTATTTGCTTTTCACAGTGCCTTTGGAGTAGCAATAAAGAACAGAATGCACATGTACAAATTGAAATTGTTCTGAAGTCTGGGTTCATAACAGCATTTGATGTAGATATAAAAATTCGTTATATTGTGACGTCATATGTGAGGCAATATTTGAAAATATTGAAATTTCACAGTAGTATTTTTAGAATCCGGAAGCACCACCGCTACACCAATTTTTACCCAATAATAGCAGTGATCATTGTTGCAGTGTTTCAAGGAGTGTGGCAGAGGAGACGTATTACCCGAAGCATTCCAACCTAGTCCGCACAGCAACACATCCTCAGGTATGTTTACTTTTCCTACCTCTATAGAATATTTATGCTCAGTATATGAAAGTCGCGGTTTTATGACGACATTTTTGTCTATTTCTATACTATAAAAATGTACATATTTCTTTGAAAAAACAATTAACACAGATCCGATTCAGACCGCTGAACTTTCGAACAATGTCCAATCACTAATATTGAAATGCAGACAAAAAACTAAAAATAAATATTGAATTGCAAAAAACGCATACATTGAATCACGTTTTTTTTTCAAACTGGCTTTGAAACGGCTAAGGGAAGTAACACACGAGCGATAGTGCGACTATCGCGGGGTGTCGTTCGTATGTAGAGCCTTACGGACATTGATGTGTGTGAATTAAGCGCTTACAAAGAATTCTTTTGTAGACCTATCGACTACTGGACATGGGGTTCGAGGTTGTAATTTCAAGTTTTTTTAAGAATTTCACCTTTGATTTTAAGTACACACATTTCCGTAAGAAAGATTCACAATCAAGTAAAAAGTAAAACATCGCGAACAAACTTGTTTAAAAAAAATAGTCAAGGGTGTGTGAAATCTAAAAATTCGCACTCGTCCAGCGCAATAGACGGCCAATCCTTCTAACTTTGAAAATGAATGTATTGATAAATATCTACATTTACGTATGTTAATAGATTTGGCTTTTGTGGATTTTGTACTTGAAAGAGCTAAGTACAAACTATGACAATAAATCAGAAGTTGCACTGTTGATAAATTTATGAAAAGACTAGCTGATCCGGCAAACGTTGTGTTGCCATATAAATTAAAAAAATGTTAAGGGTGAACAACCCTTATCACTTAGGGGAATGAAAAATAGATAGTAGCCGATTCTCGGTCCTACTGAATATGTATATACAATTTGGTGAAAATCGGTAAAGCCGTTTCGGAGGAGTACGGTAACTAACATTGTGACACGAGAATTTTATATATATGATTAATCATCATTGTGTTTGGGTCTCAAGGAACAAGATTACCCTTGTACCCAGCGTTATCTCACCGTGTATTTCCTTACGTGTAAATTTAAATCCCAAAACCCTCAGGTAATAACCGCCGAGTTACGGATTCACAAATTACCGGGGCCGCAAAATTACGTGTTTCGGCAATGATTAGATCCTACAAGGTTAAGTACCGTGATAAGAGGGTTTTAATATACATTTTTATACCAAGTAGTGATAGTTTCTCCATCGACGGTTCAATTTTCTTTTATAACATAGGAGTAGCAGACGAGCAGTCCACCTGATGGTAAGTGGCTACTGCCGCCTATGGACATCTGTAATCAACCCCAGGTGCCGCTACCCCTGAGGACTAAGCTGGAACGCCTTGGAAAAGTCTGTCTCCCTTACCACACCCTTCAAAACGGAACACAGCAGTGCCTAACACTGCTGTTATTAGGTAGAAATAGGTATGGCGGAGGTGCCGCCGGAGTCGAACCACAAAGGGTTCTACCACCTTCAAATGTACGCATATCGGATTTTTAAAGTTATTTCTATTTTAGTTATGTGTGGATTATAAAACATAATCATCACTTGCTCTACCGGTAAAAGAAAACATTGTGAGAAAACCTAGGCATCTGAGAGAACAAATAAAATACACAATACAATACAAGATACAAAGTTCTCAAAGGTGTGTGAATTCTACCAATTTGCACTTAGCCAGCGCCGTCGACTATGGCCTAATCCTTCTCTTTCTGACAAAGCAATCGTGCCCAGTAATGGGACAGTGATGGGTTTATGATGATACGATTTTTATTGATATGTTGTACGAGTAACAGAATATGAGCATACAGCGTTTAATATACGAGTAAAGTGATACAAATATAAAACATACAAAAGCATGGACGTAACATTACAATGAGTGACTGCTCGTTATTACTATACCTTATTTATCTTTTAGAAATATACAAGGCTGTATTAGAAATTTGTGGTAGACACACTTGGACAAGGTGTAATTTGTCCTAAGGAGGAATTTTTAATACCAATACGTAGAGTAAAATTTTGATGTTAATGAGTAGTAGAATTCTCTTTCTGTAACAAAGACTGTAATAATAAAATATACAAAGGAATGGCAGTAAATGCAAAATGAAAACGAACTTAAAAGTAAGAAATAATCGTCTTATTTAATAGTATACTCTTAACCCACTTAAATAGCGACGGTGACTTCAGAATAATTAATAAGTCCATTGAAACTTTGAAGGCTGTAGTTGTCTTCATTATGATAGAATATTTTACCTGTTATGTAAAAATATCTATTTTATTTCGAGCACTGGAGCTTAATTCTAATTAGGGGGATATTTTCGAAGCCAGTATAGCTTTAAAATATCTTTAGTATATTCAGTGTTCATTTACGCCTTACCCTGCTTCATTCCAAACTCTGTCGTGTCAGTCGGTGGGCGGAGTTAGTCCTGATTTGATGGGTCTTGCGCAAATGCATCAAGTCATAAGCAAGAGGTCTACCAAACCTGAGCATCAGCGCACGCGTGCAAGGATCCGAAGACCTCCAAGCTACGAACCGCACTTAACGCTGCCTCCCGTTCAGCAAAGAAATATATGGCCAAGATGAAGTCTAGGCACATTGGCAGAATTGGCGAGCGACTACTTGGTTACCCCTCCGAGAGTCGAGCCTTCTGGTTGCTGGCCAAAGCTGTCGCGGGTAATTTCTGTCACTCCTCACTACCACCCCTGCGGAAATCAGACGATTCTCTGGCCCACACGGCCAAGGGGAAAGCCGTTCTTCTGGGCACCCTCTTTGCCTCAAACTCAACTCTCGTTGACAAGGGGGCCACACCGCCGACCATCCCGCGGTGTGAGGGTTCTATGCCTAATATACGCGTTACGCAGGGAGCTGTCAGGCGAGCTCTATTGTCCCTTGATATGGCTCCGTCTATTCACGAAGTTGCCTTCCCATGTTACGTTTCTCTTGTGGAAGACCTTTAGTGAGGCAAATTTTATTGTTACCTGTTTTATTCGTAAGAATACGGACAAGCGATGTACAAAATTATAATAACCTTCTGGCCTAAGGGTAGACATACAGTGACATACTAAAGGTTAAACTTTGTTCGTAAAACTGTCAAGACGTATCTGAGATAGAAAAATATCTCAACAACGGTATATTAATATAATATTAAAGAAAGGTAATTAAGTATGTTTAGTTTAGTAATAAAAAGGCAGGTTCTTCATTTGTCTTTGTCTTCTTTTACTAATATGAGACATTTTAACTTAGTTTTTGGTAAAAGTAAGTGACATTAAGTAGAAAATTATTTCGGTAATCGATTTGATGATAAGGAGACTTTTATATAAATAATCTTTGTACAAATTATTTTTACTTATTTTGTTCTTTCTGTCAACATATAGGTACCGAACGCCTATATCTTACTAATACGTTTTATTTGCAACATGAGAAATACATAAAACAAGCTTATTATGTTTTATTGCGTCTACATTTATCTTTCTTTTATCTGTTACAACACAGTTTGCTATCTATAATTTTCTCTCATAGTTATCAACCGTTATTTTACTATACGGTTATAAAATAGACCAATCTTCTTATAGATCGCTCGTAAACTTTCGGCTTAGTCAGTCGTCCTCAACTTTATATCCAAGGTAATCAACGTTTGGATGAAAATGTGGAAAAATGTTTTCGCTTACTGAACATATTTCGGATAAGGTAACTTTGAATTATGTCGTACCAATTTTCATAGAAATGATGTTCAAGGTATATGAGTGTGCTTTTAATATAATGACACGGGCGGCACCACCGCCACACCTATTTCTGCCTAATAACAGCGGTGTTAGGCGCTGCTATGTTCTGTTTTGAAGGGTGTGGTAAGGGAGACATACTTTTCCGAGGCGTTTCAGCTTAGTCGTCAGAGGTAGTGGCGCATCTGTGGCCGACCTCAGCTAAGAATATCTAATCCCATCTGGGGTTGATTACAGATGCCCATGAGCAGCAGTAGCCACTTACCATCAGGTGGACTGCATGCTCGTCTGCTACTCCTATATTATACAAAAGAAATCATATGTAGTGATCTCTTTTTATATGTCTACGTTATGAATGCAGCTATTCCTATTCTTCTGCAATAGATTTAGGTAATACTCCAATAAGAGAAATATAATACTCACACAGAATACAAGTTACAGCTTACGAAGTACGGCAAACATACGATAAAATTCTAAAATAAATTAAACAGATCGGTTTCGAAAATATTTTTACCTTTTCACGTGTCTATCTAAGAGAATTGCTACCAAAATACAATTTGCCTCTTTGGTGAAATACGGAAAGAAAGCCTAATTAAGTTACTTAAAAAAATATTTTTCGGTTAACGTATTTAACGTTTCTCAGCATATTAAAAAAAATGAAATAAGTGCGTAACACATAAAATGGAAAAATAAAGGTATTCTTTAAGATAAATACTGTTGCGTTATTTTTTTATAGATTGTTAACAAGAATTGAGACCGGTATATATTTTGTTCCAAATCATCTTTAAACCGCTAAGGAAGTAGTACCCAAAATAATATCATATTGATCTTACCCATAACTAGTTCTTTTTTTTTTCTTTTTCTCTCGAGGGGGTAACCTTCAAAAGGTACCCGACGACGTGGGAGCGACGTCGGGTTATGTGGGACTTTTACCGCACTAAAACCCCCCCGGTGGCCGTCCTCAACGCTTGTTGGAGAACTCCGGGATCTCCAACGGAACACAACCGGAGCCCTCCAAGCGCGATGCCCAACGGGCTCTACCCTGGGGGAGCAGTTTTCGCTCCTCCCACACTATGTAGTGTTTACGATGGTATGCGACCACACATACCGCCGTCCTTCCCGGGGTCGCTTGCTGGACGGTTCGAGCTCCCACTCTTGCCGCCTGCAACCTCGGAAGAGCCCTTTTAGTCGCCTCCTGCGACAGGCAGGGGATACCGTAGCCCTATTCTAGTCCCGGAACTACAGTGACAACCCATAACTAGACCTTGCTAGTCAAATAAAGGATATTGCTTTTTTTGTAAAATTTTTGTTTATATTTACGAAAATATTCCTTTTAAATTACTACAATCCAATGGAAATTTTTGGACAGAAATATCTTCCTAATGCTCCTTCAAATAAGGTTTTAAATTTAAGTGATTTCCAGAAGGGTATTTTATATTTTCCGTTCGAAATTGAAAAAGGCAGCGTGGAGCAATTTTACCCTTCAATTACTTTTACCTTCGAAATGCCATTCTAATTTGGGTAAGTACGTTGCTTGGGTACGGGTCTTGTAAGGCTTTTGTGGTCACGTTGGTAATTTTCTTCGACGAAATGGCTTTAAAAATTCTGTTGCGCTGAAGGGAGTAAAAAGCGGAAGTACCTTCGGTCAGATAATCAATTAAAAGTACATTACAGGTTTCCTCAGAAAGAGGTTATTGATCATAGTCGGTAAAAGCTTTATTGGTTTAAAAGGTTGGTTTTATTTCCTTATTCTCGTAGACGTCCATGGGAACTAAAGGGCTTGCTTGGGGTGCTTTTCGAAAGTTTGATTGATAAGATTGATAAGTGGAGCACTCCACGCTTTTTTCACAATTATACAATTTACTGTTCCTTAATTGATTCCTAGATTGAAAATTATTTCCTACTTTTTAGTTGATTTTATCATAAAAGCGTGTTTTTTAGTTTTTTGAACTATATTTATTATATATTTGAACACACGACAACATACTCGTAACACGAGCGTAATAGGGATGAGACGGCAATATATTTAACATATATTTCAATTTTACTTGAAGTCGAAAGGCAATGAGGTTAAGTTAATTAACGAACCGTAAATGAGGCGGTGAGTGCTCGGCTCAAATGTTTCGCAAACAGGAAGCTCTGCGTTGATTAGGTTCGTGGAATATTTAAACTGTAGCCCTATTTTAAGGTGATAGAAGCAGAAAACAAGTATAATAGTTTTATGAAGATGGTAAAACCCTCTGCGGTTTGATTCTGGCGGCAGTTCCGCATTATCTATTTCTGCTTATAACAGCTGTGTTAATATACTGCTGTGTTCTGGTAAGAAGGATGTGGAAAGGGAGACTTACCTGTTCGAGGCGTTTCATCTTAGACCTCAGGAGTAGCGGCGCATCTGTGGTCGTAGTAACACGAATATAATACGCAGAAGCCGGCAACATATTTAACATATGTTTCACTTTTACTTGAAGTGGAAAGGCAATGAGGTTAAGTTAATTAACGAACCGTAAATAAGGTTGTGAGTGCTCGGCTCAAATGCTTCGCAAACAGGAAGTTCTGCGTTGATTAGGTTCGTGGAATATTTAAACTATAGCCCTGTTTGAGGTGATACAAGCAAATAAGTAGTATTATGAAGATGGTAGAACCTTCTGTGGTTCGACTCCGATAGCGCGACCGCTACACTTATTTTTAGGTAATAACAGCAGTGTTAAGTGCTGTTGTGTTTTGGTTTGAAGGGTGTGGTAAGGGAGATATATTTTTCCGAAGTGTTCCAGCTTAGTGCTCAGGCGTACCAGCGCATCTGTGGCCGACATCAGGTAGGAATATCTAATCCTATCTGGGGTTGATTACAGATGTCCATGGGCGGCTGTAGCCACTTACTATCTATCAGTTGGACTGCATCCTCGTCTGCTACTCCTATATTATAAAAAAAAAATGCTCGTTTGCTCCTTGAATATTAAAAAAAAAACAAAAACGTAGGCGGAAGCTTTCTTACATAAGTGTGTTTGTCGTATAACTATATACCTATTTGTGCGTTAGTAAATAACTAATGACTTAGAATATCTTTAAGCCACAATAATGGATATAGTCGACGGTAGTAAGACGGGCCATTAATTTTATTTTATCAAGATTTACTTCATGGCTGATTTCTTTTAAATCACTGTTAATGGTGGCTACTCATATTTTATTCACTAAACAAATAACACATACCTTTTATATTGTGTATTGTAAGAAAGGTGTCAATGTGTGCGTGGTGATTATATTGTTAGTGTTACCATTTAAACATAGGTTGTTTGTAAAAAAAATATCATCAAACAACAAGTGTCTTACTATTGGGTACGGATTTCAGTTTAGAATGAAAAAGGCATATCAATTATTTTGTATTGACTGATACGAATCGTTGATAATTGTTGATAATCTGATAAAAATATAGCATTGGAACCTCTTAATAAAATGGGTTTGTTACATTTAAAACATTTTATTATTAGTCTTTTACTGCCTCGTTGTTAGGCTCAGATGTTTTCTTTAGAATGGGATTCGGCCGTAATCTACTATACGGGTTGATTTAAACAAACTTTACACAGTTAAAGATAAAAGATAATTAATTTCACTAACGCCTTACATGAATTCGAATTGGAGCGATTGGGTGAAGTGTGGTGACGGAGTGCTAAATGGTGATTAGAAATTCTGCCTCTGATTCTGGGGGTCCCAGGTTCAAATGCTAGGCACGTATCACTATTTTTTTTAATTATGTGTAGATTATAAATTAATTAACACAGATCAGAACAGATTCTAAAGGGTTTTCTTAGTATCTGGTCTCACTTGGAGAGGAGACCCATGCCCAGCAATGGGACGCTAATGGTTCACCATAAGATGGTGTGTGGGAGAAACTTGCGTCGAAATGGAACTATAAAGGCTATAGCTGAGCTTTATGCAAATCATAAGCAAAGCGAAACAATCACATAGTTTCCATTTCAAAAACAAATAAACAGTCGAAATAATCGTAACAAACAGTGACTAAAGTTGGCAGCAATGTTTCAGTGCAAGTTATCAAAGAGTTGGGTTAGTTCGCCGACGCTCGCTGCAATGGTTAGTTATGCTCTTTGAGTATTACGTATTGTTGGGTGTCGGTTAGTTTGTCTTAACTTACAGTTATGCCCATATTTCTATAGACATCTATATCTTGGTTTGGTATGGGTATGCAGATATTTGAAATAGGGCAATAATCTTACATACAATGGTTTATAGAGCGTCATCAATTTGGTAGTCTGGATTGTTCATTAATATGAAGTAATAGTTAACACATTCATAATTTTTATTACCCGATTCTGGAGGGTATGTTTTTCGAGTGTATGTATGTGTGTGTACGTAAGTCTCTTCCTTTGGCATGCCTTATAGCCCAAACTGCCCAGCAATGGGACGATAATGGTTCATAATAGGATGGTGTGTGAGAGAACCTTACGTCGAAATGGAACTATGGAGGTTATAGCTGAGCTTTATACATTCGGGAAATAAGCCAGCGAATGAAACGCCTAGTACCCATTCCAAAAACAAACAAGCAAATAAACAAACACGAAATAATCGTAACAAACAGTGACTAAAGTTGGCAGCAATGTTTCAGTGCAAGTTATCAAAGAGTTGGGTTAGTTCGCCGACGTTCGCTGCAATGGTTAGTTATGCTCTTTGAGTATTACGTATTGTTGGGTGTCGGTTAGTTTCTCTTAACTTATAGTTATGCCCACATTTCTATAGAGATCTATATCTTTGTTTTGGTACGGGTGTACCAAATATATTCATATTTGAAATAGTGTCAATAGTATCTAAAATTGAGTAGAATGTTGGAGATGCGGTTTAATTAAATTGCGTCATCGATTTAACTGTAAAAACTAAATTACTTATTATAAAAATGTAGTTACATAATTACATTTTTTTGCCTACTTGACTACTTTTGTATAAATGGTCACCTTTGGTTTCATTGGAAACCCGAATAGTAAATAGTGTTGCGCATTTAGCAAAGGACGCGGCCGTGCTCCAAGAGTTTCAGTTCCATGTTTATATACGAGTATATGCTAGATGTTCAGAAAACTTTGATAGCGTGATTCAGAAACATGTGCCCGGTGGTGCCATAGGAAGTCGCCATATATGTATTTTTGATTTAACTCTAATTTATATTCCAGTTTGGAGTATTTTTGTGTCTATACAACTTGCGACATAAAGATCCCGAGGGTGGGGTAGTATTTTTGAGTCTAAATGTTTGTGCTGCGTACGCATATGTATGTTTTATGCACACATGCCAACTTTGCCCTTCCGATTGATACTGCCGTAACTTCGAGGTCACAAGTCAACGAACAGATGAAAGCGTTCCCGATAATATACTAAAACCAAAGCCCGCTAAGTCTCGTAATCCTCTCCTTCCAAGATAAGATCTCCAACTTAGTTCATTAAGACTAAAGTAACAAATGCAATAATATCAGAAATCGTGGCAACGTTCTCAACTTCGTACGTGACTGTCATATTTGAGTCGTGAGATTGTTGGGTGCGTTTATATGGATACTGGTTTTTGTTTTGCTTAATTGCAGTGAAATTAACTGTAAAATCATCATCACAATCAAACCATTATGTTCTTGGTGGTTCTTTCAAAGAGTTTATGAAGCCGGTGGTATTTCTTATAGGTACGCCGTTATCTAAAAACCTTAAATAAATTCATAATAAATGGCACCCGATGGATGATTATGTCTAAGTAACGGTAAATATGCGTGATTTTTATTTATTTGCCAATTATCTAAATATATATAACTCAAAGGTGACTGACTGACATAGTGATCTATTAACGCACAGCCCAAACCACTGGACGGATCGGGCAGAAATTTGGCATGCGGGTAGATGTTATGACGTAGGCATCCGCTAAGAAAGGATTTTGATCAATTCTACCCCCAAGGGGATAAAATAGGGGATGAAAATATTACTTCGTAACGCGAGCGAAGCCGCGGGCAAAAGCTCGTTTCTATATATAAACGTGAACGTAAAATCAGAAACGCAGATTATTTATAGTCACCATTTCACATGCGTGTTGAAAATTGAAAATTCTGCTCCTGAAATCTTTAAATTGGCGTACTATTCTAAAATCACACGCCAATTACCAACATTTTATCTGAACGATAAATAATAGATCGTTCAGACTTTATAACCCCTTCAGTAAGTCGACACGATGAAATAGTGCAGCCAATAGAATTTCTATCCGAAGCTATTTTTCTGTGACAACTCTTAAAGCTACCGTTCTCGACAGCTAAGAAATTCCTTCCTCACATTACTCTAGTTGGCTGAAGATAGATAAAATTGACAAATGTCATTTTTATAGTTGCAGATAAACCTATTTCTTGATGTGTCGGTTGTTTTATGGCGACATTTTGTTGGTGTCATATTTTAATAAAGATTTTTTTGCGTGGAAAACCCTATTTTGTGAAATATATCTGATATTGATGTTTTATGTTTACTGTAAATAGTCAATATCTATGTTTGTTTAGGCAAGGAAGAACTCCCGGGCTAGGTGATCATACCCGGAGAGCGGCTTGCTTTGGCAGTCTCATTTTGGAGCTTTTATACGTACATGATATTGAGAAAACTTCGATAGCGTGATTCAGAAACGTGTAGCTCCATCTAAGAAGCATTGATATCATCAGAAGCTGTAGCCCATTATATGTCTAAATACTATATGTAGGTGCTCCCATCTTATTGGTGAACTACTACAAAGTATATCCTATGTGATAATCCACGTTATAATCTACGGTTGTGCTAATTAAAGATCCAACTCCGCTCGGTAACTTTTGCGTATAAGAGTAACAAGAGTAGTTCTTCAAAATGTTTATTATATTAGTAAAATTTGCTCCCTGTGTCCTTTGGTTTCGTTTTGTGTGAGTACAAATACAAACACAGATAAATTTAGTTATAACAACACAGTTCCATGTTCCTTTTTAAACGAAAACGAAAGCGCGTTCTATATAACGCTTCCACACAGTTAACACAAAAACAAAATGTTTATATTCGTTTGTTTGTGTAACAGCGTCATATGTTTTGCGTAAGCCGCTCTCTTAACGTAAGATACGTTACTGCGATTCCCTTCAGATAATCGGATAGTTTGCGAATTCTGTTTATCTGGTTGTACATTTTTGTTAAAAAAATCACCCTTTTTCATCACACTATCGATTATATTAATATAATAAAAAATAAAACGTAATCATGAATAAAGGTAATGTCTGAACTTATACAGATTGGACCCACCAGCTCGCAGGGCGCCGCCGTTCCAACCTAACCTAACCTAACCAATTTAATACGAAACACTATAGGCCATATGAGAAACTGTATTGTGAACTACTGCAAAGTATATCCTATGTAATAATCCAGTTTATAGTCTAAGTTTGAGCTAAATTACATCCATCTGCGGCCAGTAACTTCTGTGTGTAAGAGTAACAATCACCTTTCTATCATTTTTCTAAAACTTCATAATATAAGTAAAATTTGCTCCCTGTGTTGTATGGTTACAAACACAGATAAATATAATCATTACACCAACGTACCATGTTCCTTTTTAACACAAAAACAGAATGTTTATATTCGTTTGTTTGTGTAACACCGTCATACGTTTTGCGTAAGCCGCTCTCTTAACGTAAGATACGTTACTGCGATTCCCTTCAGATAATCGGATAGTTTGCGAATTCTGTTTATCTTCATACAAATAAATAGTTTGGATGTTCAGGAAACTTTTATCTCTTAAGTTTTGGCGAGATCAATAGTTTTTAGGGTTCCGTACTCAAAGAGTAAAAACGGATCCCTATTACTAAGACTCCGCTTTCTATCCGTCTGTCACAGGGCGCTACCTTTTAAATCGTGATAGATAGACACTTGAATTTTTTATAGCAACTATAGTAACTATAGCAACAAATACTAAAAATAAAGTAGAGTTGAATATGAAATGAAGTTTCCATACAACAAACCGGTAATTTTCGGGATTTTTCGATCTAACTGTTGAACCATAGTAGGAAGATAGTCGAATTTTTTACAATTCATTTACAGGTAATAAATACAAATAAGAACAATAAAACATATTTTATATAAAAATGAACATTTAGTGTTACGGAACCCTCTATGTGCGAGTTCGACTCGTACTTGGCGAATTTTATGGTTTGTTTACCAAGCTTACGCTGACGTAGTAGTGGTGGAGGAATGTCATACACTCCAAATTTATCCAAAGTGTTAGTCATTTACGACCACCCATAAGTGGGGTTAAGTTCTTGCCAATCTTTGAAGATTACTCCTTAGGAAAGAGGAAAAGATAAAAGTCAAAGGTGCGTACGCCGTCACATAAAAACGACAGGAAGAAATGAATGAGCGAGTGAGTAAATCTATGTATATTTGTATCTTTACTAAACGTGTCTTATATGGTAATGAAACAAATAAATTATTTTTTATTTGTATATTTTTAACATTTATTTATTAAAGTAATGAAGTAGAACTACTATCACGCATAATTTTATCATAATAAATATATACGACATAACATATATTAATTATTTATAGATATATAACAAAAAAGAGAAAAGACACGGTAATGCTATATTTTCTATACATTTAAAATGTTATTAGGTGGACTGCACAGTCGTTAGCGACTTGGATATTATAAAAAATCAGTTAAAATGAATTCAGAAAAAAGACATCTTTAATAGTCATACTATGTTATAAATAAAATGATTTGTGAGAAAATATCCACCTGTCGGTTTTTTGCCACCTCTCTGCTTGAAAATATAGCGAGTCCTATATGAAGTTTGCGCCAAAACTGTACAGAAATTTTCATGTTTTCTAAGATTTCGAAAAATCCATTCAAACGCCTCCACAAAGAGAATCGTTAGAACGTAACGGATATTGAAGGCTGGTGTCGTATAACGGAAATTGCTCGTTAGACTTTGTTACATTGAGGCTTTGTATTAAACCTTCGATTTACTACTAGTTTTTTTCTACTTTCCATCTGAATTATTACCATAGTGTCGTGTTTAAGTGATTTTTTTTTATAAAATAGAAGTAGGAAACGAGCTGGTATTTCTCGTGGTAAGTGTTCACTGCCATCCATGAGAATCCATAATAAACCTCGGATATAACTATAGATATCTTGATGGTCACGTATGTTTTGCTACCCTTGACTAAACTAGAACGCCTTGTACTAGCGTATTTTATTTAATTCACAACATTACATAATACTACTGTTTGGGCTGTAAAGGTTTTTTTTTTTTTTTTTTTTTTTTTTTTTTATAATATAAGAGTAGCAGACGAGCATGCAGTCCACCTGATGGTAAGTGGCTACTGCCGCCCATGGACATCTGTAATCAACCCCAGATAGGATTAGATATTCCTACCTGAGGTCGGCCACAGATGCGCCGCTACCCCTGAGGACTAAGCTGGAACGCCTCGGAAAAGTCTGTCTCCCTTACCACACCCTTCAAACCGGAACACAGCAGCGCTTAACACTGCTGTTATTAGGTAGAAATAGGTGTGGCGGTGGTGCCGCCGGAGTCGAACCACAAAGGGTTCTACCACCTTTAAGGTGTAGAAGTTGTACTTCCGAAGTCGAACTACGAAGAGTTTCTACCACCTTTGTACTCGTGTGTATAAGTACAATATGAAAAAAGATTAGGTATAACGTGGAGGTCGGTTTTGTGTAAAATTTTCTAGATTTTCGTGACCCGTTACGATGAAATTTGCGTTGTATTCTGCTTTGGTTAGGATTAGAGATGCCATGAATAGTGATTGGGCCGTATACCGATATTCGGCTTCATTTTCGGCCGAAGCACCGAATATTCGGTTGAGTACTATGATCTCATTACGGTGCATGCATTTTGGTTCATTTGTGAGTAGATCCGATATTCTGTGAAATTTTCAACTGGCTTTTAGTACTGAGTTTAGGTATTTAAAACACAAGCAGGCATCTCTAATTTCACTGGGAATCCAAGGTTCAAATCCCATGCCCCTTATATTGTTAGAATTATGGGTTTATTACAAATGTGTAATTAATTAATTATCGTATGCTTAAATGGTGAAGAAAAACACAGTAAACCTTTGCGAAAGTAATGACGATAAATAAATAATATTTTTTATGAGATGGGAGATTAGAAATTATGGACAAGTCATGGCAGGATATTTAAATCAATGTGAATATTTATTCATTATGAAGACACAAATTTTTGAAATATGCAAATGGTGTTCGAGTTAGTTGAATCGAAATGAATTCGCGAGATCTTTGCTATGTAAATCCTAGAGCGGTGTTGCTGCCAGATTTAACCTAGGTAGACTTTTATAGGCCGGGAGATGGAAATGAGAAGCTAAATCGTATTTGAACAAAGGAATCGTTCAATCTGAAGTGTGTCGTGGATTTCGATTTGGGAGTTTCGTAACTTTTTTGTGTGTTTATAGAAGTAGCAAACGGTATTTCGGGATTGAACAGGGGGAGTTAGCTTCAAGTCGACGAAATGGTAGGTTTTTAGGATACTGAGGAATAAGTACTTATAAACCGTACAACATCCTTATAATCAAAGCATATATGAGGTAGAAATAGAAAATATAATTAAAAAAAAAACTTCTATACAAACTGAGAAATATTTTGATTACTTAATCTCAAGAATAATTGGAGGGTATAATTAGAATAGATCAAAGTACTTACAAATAATACAGATAAGGTAATTAAATGTTAATACATTTATTTTTTTATTGATAATATTATTGATGTTTATTACAATAGTAAATATCGATGACTAATTTGTCACTTAGAAAACATGAAACTTTCATCTATGAAAAATTCATGATTGAAAAGACATCTATTCATTTTTGTTGAAATTATGTCAAGAACAAAATAATCTTTACTTATTATTTTGTGAAACTACCAAAAGACGGCTTTTCTGATGAATATTTATTAGTAACAGAATTATAATAAATACCTACATTTTCTTAGAACTTACTAATTAATAAAGTAATAGTGAAAATTGTTGAATTATTAATTATGAATAGAAATATTAAATTGTACTGAAAATGTGACGCTTCCATATTCATTTTGTGAAACTTTACCGAAAGTGGAAAATCTAAGAAATATTTATTACTCTCAGAATTAATGGGAGCAAAATTGAATTGTAAACATGATATGATACAAACTTTTTTGTATTCTGACAGTAATAAATAAATATAGAATGATCGGTATGATTATCTAAATATACAGAATCATCATCAGAGATTACAAATTCAGCACTTGATGGTACGTAATCATTGTCACCCGTAGACATCTATAATTAACTCTTATATATTCTATTTTACAAATAGACTACATAGTTAAATAAAAATATTTTATAGTTGTACGGAATTCTTCATAAGCGGCTTGAACTCTCACTTGTCCAATAATTTAAATCGGTTTTCACGCATGCCAGATTTAAGAGCAAAGTTCGTCCACTATCCCGGAAATGTTCTCAACAGTGTAATAATTAAGCAATTAAAAACCATCCCGGTAGCATGGGTGCAATAAATGTTTAAAGGCATCCCTTCCGTGAATCCCTCATTATTGCCGAATTGGAGCACTCTGCCCATTGAATAATTCATGCGGCAGGTTTCACAAGTTGATCTAATTAAAAGTGTGACGCTAGGGAACATACGCACTGTGTTTTATAGCCATCGAGTGGGCTGTTCGTCCATCTGATGGTAACTTCGGTGGTCACTTCGGATAATAACTTTTTTTTTTATATTATAGGAGTAGCAGAAGAGCATGGAGTCCACCTGATGGTAAGTGGTTACTCCCGCCCATGGACGTCTGTAATCAACCCTAGATAGGATTAGATATTCCTACCTGAGGTCGGCCACAGATGCGCCGCTACCCCTGAAGACTAAGCTGGAACGCCTCGGAAAAGTCTGTCTCCCTTACTACACCCTTCAAACCGGAACACAGCTGTGCCTAACACTGCTGTTATTAGGTAGAAATAGGTGTGGCGGTGGTACCGCCGGAGTCGAACCACAAAGGGTTCCTTTAAAAATTAGTATTCCACCTGCAATTAGTATTGGCTGGCAACAAAGCTGTAACGCGTCATATGTTTCTCTCTTACCACACCCTTTAATCAAGAAAACAGCAGTGCTTAAGACTTATGTTATGAGGTAGAAATAGGTGCAGCGGTGGTGTATCCAAAATCGAACCACAAAGAGTTCCACTACCTCCAAAAAACCGCCATAAAGGTCTGTTTGAATGTATCGTCTTAATGTATTTCCAACATCCTTCAGACCAGAAGTGTACATATATTTCTGTTAAAAAATAGATATAGCGGTAGTGCCTTCCAGCTTTTTGGTGGAAAACATTGACGACGCTGAAAAGGTATGAACGTGAAGCTACTCCACTCTTAACTTTGTACAGTTACAGTTAGCATGAGAGTATTTCGCAGAGAACTGAAAAAGTTATTCTCGTCACCGTAAAAGTTTATTTACGGCTAGTTCCGAACTTTTCGTACCGGGTTTCGTACTTTGGACGTTAAGCATTTGGCATCTATTGTGGCATAACAGTTGTTAAACTCAGGCTTTTGGTTTTTATTTTTCGAGGGCTGTAATTTAGTACCTCGAAACTGTTATATGGTAGAAATACTTACAAATCCATTAAATACATGGTGCCGTTAAAGTTGATATACATAAAGGTCTGCTACCGTAAAAACGAATTTATTTAGGTACCAGTAGGTCTATCCAGTTCCTTGCATATCTTTAAGAACCAAGTCAAGGCTCATTACTTGCAGCTTTGACTTGGTTTCCTTCTTCTTTTTATCCCTTCTTCCTCATAACCTATATTTCCTTCTTACGTTTCTCTTCTTACCTCTACTACACCATTCATATGTATTTATGTATATAATTTCTTTTCTGTATGTGTACACCCTACCTTTCACGATCTCATATATCTTTAACTCCATCCCAAAGGTTGTCTGGAAGAGATCGCTTCTAAGCGATAAGACCGCCTATTTGCATGCTGTCTCATATATTGTTTTTATATGTTGCTTATATTTGGTGTACAAATAAAGAATATGTTGTTGTTGTTGTTGTTGTACCTACGGTAGTATAGTAGGAGGAGCGTAAATTGCTCATCCCAGGGCAGAGCCCGACAGGTGCATCGCGCTTGGAGGACTCCGGTTGTGTTCCGTCGGAGATCCCAGAGTTCTCCACCAAGCTGTGAGGACAGCGACCTGGGGGGATTTTGTACGGTAAAATATCACATAACCCGGGTTGCCCCCTACGGCATCAGGTACTTTTCGTAGGTTTCCTCGTCGTTAAAAAAATGATATAAATCAATACACTTTGTAAAAATGAATATGTATTATTACCACGGTACGTGTCTGACACGTTATAAGCTTGTAGACGTAAAGTTTACATTACGACTAATATTAATAATTACTTCGTTATTATTTATTACTAGCTGACCCGTCAAACTTTGTACCGCCTCAAAATCTATTTATCAAATATATTTCATATAAAATATAGCCTGTGTTACTCGTGGATAATGTAGCTTTCGAATGGTGAAAGAATTTCTAAAATCGATACAGTAGTTTTTGAGCCTATTCATTACAACCAAACAAACAAACAAAGTTTTCCTCTTTATAATATTAGTGTAGACAATGCTATAGGTAAACTGTAGTGCGCGTAAACCCGGTTTGGTTTAGATCGAACTCAGCTGCACAAATAATAGATTACTTTTGTTTTAGCTAATTCCTCCGTTCTTATCCTATTACCGGCTATTTCATGGATTTGTTTTGGAGTCGAGATCACTTGATTCTATTAGTCCGTTTTAACTTTATTCCTGATTAAATTGTATACGGCGACGCTTCTATTTGAGTTAAATTACATTAATCTGTTTTAAGTATGCTCCCGCATTTTTAATTAAAGTATTTCTTTTTTAGGTCTAATAATTATAGTAGACGTAGCAAATGGGTATGCAGTCTACCTAATGGCAAGTGGGTACTGCTTGCTGGGCAACTATAATCAACCCCAGATAAGATTAGATGATAATTTTAGTTCGGCCTCAGATTCGCCGCTACCCCTGAGGACTAAGTAGAAATGTCTTGGATAAGTGTGGTTCCCTTCCCACTTTCAAAGCGGAACACAGCAACGCTTAACCCTGCTGTATTAGGCAGCAATAGGTGTAGCGGCGGTGTTTCCACAAAGGGTTCTACCACTGTAATTTCTTTTCATGTAAGAAAACACTTTGGTGGTTTGTTTATTTAATTCCAAAAAAAATATTTATTCATCATCATATACTATATACATACAAGCAAACTTAAACTCGTAAACAACTGCTATAGTTATAAAACTGTGTTGCAGATATTTACGCCTACCTTTGGACACAGGTGAAGTACACATATACTAGTCATATATAATTATTGTTCGAATCAGTGATGTAGCCGTCGGAATCGAACCCCATACCTTCAACGTAACTTCTAATAGTGCGAGTTAACTTCCCAATCATGTTGTATATCTCAAACAAACGTTAACAAAACGAGATTTTAAACAAATATTCGTCCATAGTTGTTGAAATGTAAAAATCGTTACAATTTGTTCCATATCATTAACACGCTTTGTTTTACGTAACGTCCAATAAACGTACGTGTGTATTTTCGATCGGCAATCTTTATTTTAACATGTCGTTTTTGTTTCAAACCAATTGTAAACAATGTGGTTGTTTTATAATATAGGTACAGTCGAGCGTGCAGTCCACCTGATGGTTAGTGTTTAGTGTCGCCCATAGATTGTAATCAGCCCCAGATAGGATTTGAGTGCTGTTGTCCGTCGCAGATGCCTTCCTCTGAAGGAAAATGTTTTCACTTTCCATACCCTTCAACAACCACGAACCAGAACACAGTACCGCTTCACACAGCTGTTATTGGTTGGTTGAATAAGGCTCAAATTCATCGTATTGATTGTCGAATGTTTCCATAGTATTCTAGTACATTTATTTTTCGTTTCATTTAATTTCTCAACGTGATTGGTCAGGTATATAACAACTTATATAATCGACCTTCAAAAATATTGAATTATCCGGGATGCATCATTTTGCTCTAAATAAACCTTTTCGGTATTGAATAAGTAAAACATTATTAATAATATTTATCAAAGTAAATCAAATGGTTGTGTAATTATATATTGAAATTATTATAATTTCAATATATAATTAACTGTGCAATAAAAACCCTTATTTGCGAGATACCAAATATAAAACGTAATTTCGGACATTCTCGTCTCTACGAGAATCTTGGAGAAATTTAGACAAGAATATGACGCAAACTCCTGAACGTAGAGAGAGAATACTCATGTAAATATAGATAAGTTTTACCGCGAAAACTTTAAAGGATCTTGCGTCAGTAAAAAACGCGCGAGGCACCGCGAAGAACCTCGTTAGAAAAAAATAAATAGACACAGTAATGAAAGAAACGACCCATTTTATTTTATCCGTCCCCCAAATCGTAACAAGCAACCGAATAGCTACAGGATGTATTTATTTCCCTCACGACCTCCCACAAATAACGGAGCCAACAATAAAAGTCTTGTGTAAGGAACATTTACTTCCAGAAATATCAACCAAATCGTAATTTAGTCTGAAGAAACAAACAACATTATACGTTATGTACTTTCTCCAAGTTACGATAAATGATAAAGCGAGCTACGACCAATAAACCAGTTATTTATTTAAGCTAAAGATAGGCTACCTAAGTGCTACTGGAAAATTCCCACTAGTCTCATTATTGGAAGAAAATTGAACTGTACTGGAATTTTATAATCCCAATATAAAGAGATAAAAAGAAATAATTTAATTAATTCGGTTATCACGTTAACTTGCATATAACTGATTGATTTTGAAAAGTTCTTAATGTAACGAATTTACTGGATTTTTTATTTCAAAATGTTATGCGATGTGTTTAAATGAAAATGGAAATATGTGGTCTTTATCAAAGGAGAGCCAGCTTAACCAGGTAGTCTACACCAATGAAGATTTAAAACTAAAATCATGGTAATACTAAATGTTAAACGTATTGCCAATATTAAAAAAAGTAAGTTGTCCGCTTCGTATGGTTGAGGTCAGTAGTTACGAGTTAAAACTATACAAGCAAAAAATTATTATATATCTTAAATATAAAATTCTCGTGTCACAAAGTTAGTTACCGTACTCCTCCGAAACGGCTTTACCGATTTTCACCAAATTTTATATGCATATTCAGTAGGTCTGAGAATCGGCTACTATATATTTTTCATGCCCTTAAGTGAAGGGTTGTTCACCCTTAACATTTTTTTATTTATATGGCAATACAATGTTTGCCGGGTCAGCTAGTATATATACATAGTTAAGTACAATAGTGTGATGTGTACATGAAATTTACGTAAATTGTAATTAGAACTTTTCAGGGGTTTATATTTCTTTTCCCTTACAGTTATATTATTAGCTCTGTAATAGTTTTAATACACGACACAGGAAAATTACAACATATTGAATGAAAAGAAACTTAGAATAATGTATTATTTTGCCTATCCATCCCGTAGGGTTGTCACCAGCTTTTTATGCCTCAGACGTCAGCCAGAGAAATGAGGCTCGAACACAGCGAGGCCGGAAAAACTATTGGTGTAAGCGACAACAAATCGTGCACGATCGTTCCCCTTGATTTGGTTCGTGGCAAATTGTCTTGTTTCCGATAAACGGTACATTTGTCACACCATACAAAGTTCCAATTTGTTTCGGCGCAAAACGATTTTCACTCAACAAAGACTGTGGTGCAAATGTGCCTGATTTTCGCATTAATTCCGGTGAGTTGGGAGATAATTGGGTGAAACTGTGAATATTTGATTCGTAGATTTAGTTGACATTACCGGTTCTTTTGTCATGTTTTATAACTCTTCTTCTTTCCTCTACATGACGATTAGATCGTAGTTCGACTGTTGGTTTAAGTTAACTACAGCTTATCGCCCGTTATTGATAACCTAACCATCCAATGTTTTGACTACCCAAGATCGAAGTTTAACATTTGCTGCCTATTAGATGTTTCAAATTTTGATTTTTTGTAGACAAAACATTGGATAGATTGATTATTAATAAGGGCCGTATGTCATTGCAGAAGATATGAGTTTGATTGACAATCTTGTTACAAACGGTATTTTTCAGAAAATACCGAAATGTTCGTATTGGCATCCCAAAAATTGTGGCCGTCATTTTCGACAGCCGTCAGTTATAGAGAGCAGTAGCACTACCATGAGTTGTCATAGAAACGCCACTATAGAAATTGTAAATAGAAAACTTTTGTCATTTTGCTAGTGAATAACATAACTACTATCGTTACGGTATTTCTTGACGTCTGTCAAATTAATGACTCATGCCCTACGTCAGTAGGATAATATATCTATGCATGGGACCGAATTTGTATGGCAATAGATAATGACATTCGCTAGCGATTTGATTTCGATAGGTTTTTTACGTATCGAGTTACGTAGTGGCTCACACTACGGATTTTAGTTCTACGAGTAACCACCAGAGGCGCTGTACAAT
The DNA here is from genome assembly GCA_014595695.2 of Epargyreus clarus clarus. Taxonomy (NCBI): domain Eukaryota; kingdom Metazoa; phylum Arthropoda; class Insecta; order Lepidoptera; family Hesperiidae; genus Epargyreus; species Epargyreus clarus. Next base: position 661,799 of record JACTTY020000086.1, on the reverse strand, counting down.
TTTTCATACATTTATTTTACGCAGTCGTTAGCGAGTAATACTTTTGTAAACTCATGGTAGTGCTACTGTTACGAAAACGTTTTGGTATCGAAAATGATATTTACGCGTCACGATATATAATCAGCTGGAATACAGGATGATTTTACCCACGAATATAAAAATACATACAAATAAATAAAATTGAAGTGTTTTGTAATGTCCAAATAAAAGATTTAACCTAAAAGCATTTGGAAGCAATTGTTAATATGTTTGCCACTCTGTCTGATTGTGTTGGCTAATCTTTGAAACCGCTGGTCCAATTTGGGCGGGAAACTACCAGTTTACCTTTACTAACAGTTCATGTTATAAAGGGCTAAGTTACCCTTTATTTTATTTAAAAAACAATGAGGGTTCCGTCCAAAAAAAAAAATCTATGAAATCTCCAAACCATTTGCACTTTAACGCGGGTGAAAACTCGGAGCACAGCTCGTCAGTAATAACTCTTACAGTAAGAACGTTTTTCCTCTTGAATAAACGCCTTCACAAGAACTATTCACTTCCACACTTCCTTACTTATCCCTGTCAAGAATAAAATATTAGAGAAGTGACTGTTATTAGGCAGCAATAGGTGTAGCGGCGGTGTTTCCACAAAGGGTTCTACCACTGTAATTTCTTTCCATGTAAGAAAACATTTTGGTGGTTTGTTTGTTTAATTCCAAAAAAAGATTTATTCATCATCATATACTATATACATACAAGCAAACTTAAACTCGTAAACAACTGCTATAGATATAAAACTGTGTTGCAGATATTTACGCCCACCTTCGGACACAAGAGTACATATATACTAGTTATATATAATTATTGTTCGAATCAGTGATGTAGCCGTCGGAATCGAACTTCATACCTTCGATGTAACTTCAAATAGTGCGATTTCAACTTCCAAATCATGTTGTATATCTCAAAAAATAAATGTTAACAAAACGAGATTTTAAACAAATATTCGTACGTTGTTGTTGAAATGTAAAAATCGTTACAATTTGTTCCATATCATTAACACGCTTTGTTTTACGTAACGTCCAATAAACGTACCCGTGTGTATTTTCGATCGGGCAATCTTTATTTTAACATGTCGTTTTTGTTTCAAACCAATTATAAACAGTGTGGTTATTTTATAATATAGGTAGAGCCGAGCGTGTAGTTCACCTGATGGTTTGTGTTTAGTGTCGCCCATGGATTGTAATTAACCCCAGATAGGATTTGAGTGCGGTCGTCAGTGCAGTTGCCTTCCTCGGAAGGCTAAAAAGTATTCACTTTCCATACCCTTCAACAACCACGAACTAGAACACAGCTGTTATTGGAGATTGGTTGAATAAGGCTGAAATTCACCGTATTGATTGCAGAGTTTCCATAGTATTCTAGTATACTTACTTTTTGTTTTCATTTAATTTCCCAACATAATTGGTCAGGTATATAAAAACTTATATAATCGACCTTCAAAAATATTGAATTAACCGGGATGCGTCATTTTGCTGTATATAAACCTTTTCGGTATCGAATAAGTAAAACATTATTAATAATGTTTATCAAAGTAAATCAAATGGTTGTGTATATAATAATTTCAATATATAATTAACTGTGCAATAAAAACCCTTATTTGCGAGATACCAAATATAAAACGTAATTTCGGACATTCTCGTCTCTACGACGCAAACTCCCGAACGTAGAGAGAAAGAATACTCATATACATATAGATAAGTTTTTACCGCGAAAACTTTAAAGGATCTTGCGTCAGTAAAAAACGCGCGAGGCACCGCGGAGAACCTCGTTAGAAAAAAATAAATAGACACAGTAATGAAAGAAACGACCCATTTTATTTTATCCGTCCCCCAAATCGTAACAAGTACCCGAATAGCTACAGGATGTATTTATTTCCCTCACGACCTCCCACAAATAACGGAGCCAACAATAAAAGTCTTGTGTAAGGAACATTTACTTCCAGAAATATCAACCAAATCGTAATTTAGTCTGAAGAAACAAACAACATTATACGTTATGTACTTTCTCCAAGTTACAATAAATGATTAAGCGAGCTACGACCAATAAACCAATTATTTATTTAAGATAAAGATAGGCTACCTAAGTGCTACTGGAAAATTCCCACTAGTCTCATTATTGGAAGAAAGTTGAACTGGACTGGAATTTTATAATCCCAATATAAAGAGATAAAAAGAAATAATTTAATTAATTCGGTTATCACGTTAGCTTGCATATAACTGATTGATTTTGACAAGTTCTTAATGTAACGTCTTTACTGGGTTTATTAATTTCAAAACGTTATGCGACATATTTAAATAAAAATGGAAATATGTGGTCTTTATCAAGGATAACCAGCTTAACCAGGTAGTCTACACCAATGAAGATTTAAAACTAAAATCATGGTAATACTAAATGTTAAACGTATTGCCAATATTAAAAAAAAGTAAGTTGTCCGCTTCGTATGGTTGAGGTCAGTAGCTACGAGTTAAAACTATACAAGCAAAAAATGTTACATATATACAGGGTGAATCTCCATAAAGTGCACATATTGAAACAGGTTAAATTAAACCGCATTTTGTCGACAAAACAAATAAAAAAAATAATAAAAAATTTTTTTTTGGGTTTTACGACCTTGTAAGTTTTTTTTTTGGAATTTTGCACCTAAAGTAAATAAATCGCTATAACTTTTGAACTAAAAGAGTTATCATGTTCAAACAAAAATTACAATGAATGCCAATTATAGGCCGTACTGATCCATGAAAAAAACAAAACAAAAAAGCTTATCTTCCCAGAAAAAAATAGTCAGATTAGGGTGAAAAAAGCAATTTTTTTAGGTTAAATTTCAGTAATCGTGAATTTCCTCAAAATAATCTAGGCTTTTTATTTTATTTTTATTATTTAATGTAATTCTACGTCGTATTAGCTTTCAAACACTAAAAAAAGCATGCCTCTAACTTAAGTATAAAGTTTCCTACGAGCGCTTAAACAAAGGCAGTTTTTAAGGGTGTTGGTAATAAATAACATTTTTAATACAAACTAGTGTTTTTTTTTTAATTATTAAAGATTTATTTTATTACAGTTTTATCACTTTAATATCGTCAAAAATAAGAAACTACCATAAATTTACCATTGAAACATATTTTTGATAGTTTTCTTTGTTTATATTTTGGACATCTAATTATGGGTCGGACTATACCAGTTTTATTAGGACGCACGTGCGTCGCGTCATGAGTATCTTTTTTGAAACGTTCCTAGCAAACTTTATACTTGAGTTAGAGGCGTGGTTTTTTTAGTGTTTGAAAGCTAATACGACGTAGAATTGCATTAAATAATAATAAAAAAATAAAATGCCATGATTATTTTGAGGAAATTGATGATTACTGAAAATTTAACCTAAAAAAAGTGCTTTTTTGCACTAATCTGACATTTTTTTCCTGGGAAGATGATATTTTTTTGTTTTTTTTTTTTCATGGATCAGTACGGCCTATCATTGGCAATCATTGTTATTTTTGTTTGAACCTGATAACCCTCTTAGTTTAAAAGTTATAGCGATTTATTTACTTCAGGTGCACAATTCCCAAAAAAAAATTCAAAAGGTCGTAAAACCCAAAAAAAAAAATTTTTTATTTTTTTTATATTTTTTTGTCGGCAAAATGCGGTTTAATTTTACCTGTTTCAATATGTGCACTTTATGGAGATTCACCCTGTATACATAGTTAAGTACAATAGTGTGATATCTACATGAAATTTAAGTAAATTGTAATTATAACTTATCAGGGTTTCATATTTCTTTTCCCTTACAGTTATATTATTAGCTCTGTAATATTTTTAAAACACGACACAGGAAAATTACAACATATTGAATGAAAAGAAACATAGAATAATGTATTATTTTGCCTATCCATCCGGTAGGGTTGTCACCAGCTTTTTATGTCTCAGACGTCAGCCAGAGAAATGAGGCTCGAACACAGCGAGGCCGGAAAAACTATTGGTGTAAGCGACAACAAATCGTGCACGATCGTTCCCCTTAATTTCGTTCGTGGCAAATTGTCTTGTTTCCGATAAACGGTACATTTGTCACACCATACAAAGTTCCAATTTGTTTCGGCGCAAAACGATTTTCACTCAACAAAGACTGTGATGCAAATGTGCCTGATTTTCGCATTAATTCCGGTGAGTTGGGAGATAATTGTGTGAAAATGTGAATATTTGATTCGTGGATTTAGTTGACATTACGATTTTGTAACTCTTCTTTTTTCCCCTACATGAAGATTAGATCGTAGTTCGATTGTTGGTTTAAGTTAACTACAGCTTATTGCCCGTTATTGACAAGCTAATCATCCAATGTTTTGTCAAACAAAGATCGAAGTTTAACATTTGCTGCCTATTAGATGTTTCAAATTTTGATTTTTTGTAGAAAAAACATTGGATAGATTGATTATTAATAACGGACGTATGTCATTGCAAAATATATGCGTTTGATTGACAATCTTGTTAAGAACGGTATTTTTCAGAAAATACCGAAATGTTCGTATTGGCATCCCAAAAATTGTGGCCGTCATTTTCGACAGCCGTCAGTTATAGAGAGCTGTTACGAAAACGTTTTGGTATCGAAAATGATATTTACGGGTCAAGATATACATATAATTAGCCAGAATACAGGATGATTTTACCCACGAATATAAAATATTTATAAAAATACATACAAATAAATAAAATTGAAGTGTTTTGTTATGTCCAGATAAAAGATTTTACTTAAAAGCACTTTGAAGTATATGCGTTACTTATAAAAAAAAATTGTTAATATGTTTGCCACTCTGTCTGATTGTGTTGGCTAATCTGTGAAACCACTGGTCTGATTTTGGCGGGAAATTCACTGATAGTTCATGTTATAAAGAGTTCCTTAGGCTACTTTTATTTAAAAAAACAATGAGGGTTCCGTCCAAAAAACGTCAGTAATAACTCTTACAGTAAGAACGTTTTTCCTCTTGAAAAAACGCCTTCACAAGAACTATTAACGTCCACACTTCCTTACTTATCCCTGTCAAGAATAAAATATTAGAGAAGTGACGAACACCAGGCATCGGGATAATAGCGCCAATTAAATGACAAAAGTCACATACCTATTGTTGGAACGGGTAATTCTATTTACAGTTTACGATTACGACACGATTTTTTAATTGACTTCAAGTATTATCTTTTTTTTTGCCCTTTTTAAAACAATTCAGTATATGATATAAAAATGTAGACTATTAATAACAATTTCAGATAGACACGTGCAAAGATATATTAATTACTATGAACATAGGTGTGAATGCATGCTCGCACTTACGGTTCTTTATCCACATCGAATCTATCTTACGAGTATGTTGAAAACTATACATTAAATAAAATATTTTTAGCCAACTACAGGGGTTACCGACCGTATGTCTGTCTCATATTTAGCACGGCTTACAGCCCAAACGGCTTGACGGATTTTAACAAAATAAATTTTTGGAGTGATAAGTTTATAGGCTATTTTCAAGTTTTTGTTTTTATAATGTACATATTTTTTTATGTTACACGTCTTCAAGAATATATTAAGTGTGTATAAAACGATACGGGTTTAAGATTTTCACTGTTGTTTAATAAAATAACGATTGTTGATCTGGGAATGACAGCTACTCGATAAAAGGTTCTTAGATCTCGTATTTGATACGTTGTCAGGTAATAATGATATTTTTATTTACATTTTTATTCCATGAACATACAATCATCGTATGGTAGAAAACTGTGAAGGTCGTTGCAGTCAATCTATTACTGTCTAATTGCTGGAAAGGGGGCCCCTTTCAGAGGGAGAGGGCTTTAGGCCATAGTCCTGTTTTCCTTCGCCGTTATTACAAATGACAATGATTTTTTACTACCTATACAACATTGAAGCAAATTTGGGATTCAATCCTTTGATCTACTGATTGAGAGGTCGAGTTTCAACCACAAGGCTTTCAACTACTTCTGTCTCTTAGCAGCGGAGCTGCTATAATGTAATTGAGGAATTTGATAGCATTGACATCATTTGAACTTAGTCCTTGAGTTTATCAAATATCAGGCTTGTGATTTATATTGGCTAGGTCTCCCGTTATTGTTTGGTTACAGATGTCAATTGGTAGTATTGAATACTTCTATTTGGCATCTTTGGATTTTTAAGAAATGCAAGTCGTGTATAACAAATGGGTTCTGACACAATATTTCGTTCTAACGCCGAGGCATTTAAATGTCAGTAAAACAATTGCCTCTCGTTTCTGACGACTCGCTTTTTGTGGCAATTCGTTGCGTTATGTTACCTCAATTTTGTGGCTTTTCCGCGCAAATTGGGCAACATTGTGGCTTAATTGTTTCTAATTTCAAACCCTATTCTGTTTGTGGGACGCTGATGTGATAAGTGCGGCGCGTTTGTTAAATTATTTGTTGCTTAGCTACGAGTATGTTGAAATATTTGCATATTGTTCTGTGTCTATTGTTCGTAATGATATAATGTTCAAATGTAAAGCGTGGTTACTTTGTTCTTTATTTTTATTATCAAACTCAACATCTTAGGTACTGCTGCTAAACACATATCAGTCGAATTTTTTGTTTCGTTTTTAAATGTGACAAGGCGGTAGCTAGTATGTACTTATAGTTTGATTTATCATTTGTTAACATAAAATTAATGTTTAATTCAAAACGTTATGTATGTACTAATATTTTTTTTAATCAGATGGTTTTACTGCTCGGCTTCTGATTAAGCGACAAGCAACGCGACAAGCGGCGCGATTATTGGCCGCTCTTCATTTGTTTCAGATCGAGCACCGCTGTCGTTTGTCGCTCATTCGCCTAGCATGCTTCTTTCATTTCTAAATATTTGTTCTAGTCGTTTTTCGCACATCGCTTGTTACATTTTTAAATATTTGTTCTCGTCGCTTGTCGCTCTGCTCGCTGCCGCTTGTAACGAATACCTACTTGTCCGAACGCTTAGCTTGATTTCCGTTCGGACAGACATCCAAATATACCAGTTTGGCTAACGATCTAATAATGGGATGTGGACGTCGAAGAATTGTGGGGTTCCGTGTTTATTATGTTACATTATGGAATAAATGTTTTAAGCTATGAGTACAAAGCGGTCATTTTGGATAATGATGATGCTACACAACAAACACAGCTATTCAAGCTATTCAAGGGAAGACCTACATCCCGCAAGTGGTGTTTTTTTAATAAGAATAAAGTAGCAACCGAGTCCTCTTAATCACTACCTCTCATGGACATCTTTAAACATGTTCATATAAACCAGTGGTTCTACCTGATTACAAGTGTTACCATCACGGTGAACAAAGATGATTGTCTCATATCTAAGTAAGCCAGCATCTACAGTTCTACACCCTTCCAATAAAATGCACAATTGATTTACACACACACACATACACACGCTAGAAATAAATAGATGTAATGAATATGATGGATATATAGTCTTGCATAATATGGTAATTAAATTAGTTACTTACTTCGTTTATTTTAGGTTTTTAGTTAAGAATTCTTATATTTTCTTCACTCCAATACAAAACTCCAGTGTACTTATAATTGAGTGCTTGCTTTTGTTAGTAAATTGCTCCTAATAACCCCCGTCATAGATCACGGCTCAGTTGATTCTATTAACTGATAAAATTCGACACGTGATTTATAGTCGACAAGGCTCGAAAACAACGTTGAACGATATTCGCATTGTTTTTGGGGTGGTAGAATGTAACCGACACAATTAATTCTGTTTTTTAACAGTAGAGTGTAGCGCTGATGTGTTCTGGTTTGAAAAGTGGGGTAAAGGAGAAACACTTAGACGAGGAATTCCAAATAAGTCTACAGCGGTGGCCATGTATGACTGTTCCTTCTGTAAAGATTCCTACGGCTGTAATTGAATATTTACCATTAGATTCTTACAAAAGTTATAAACAAAATTTATGTAATGTAATTGTATACTAAAGTACGATTTGTGTGCGATTTATATGGGTCAACATTTGCTGTATGGTTATGCTGTACGACGAATATAGACCGTATAAATAGCAAATAGGCCATACTTAGTTAAATTCGGAAGCGTCAAAGCTTCAACTTGGCCGCGTGGCGGGTGACTAAAATTGAGCGTACCAATATAAATGACCATTTCCAGACGTCCGCTGTATCACGGTTTCGTTTTTCTAATTCTCATCTCATTCTCATGTCTTATATTTTTGTCTGATTCTTCAAGCAATTCTAGCTTAATAACGGCACGCGATACATTTCTTCCGTCCAATATTGTCAAAGACAACTCGGGCTATTTTAGTCAACTGTGTGCAAAGATTAGCGACGCGATCATGCAGGCATGCAACAGTCGATCAATGTGAATCTCCCTTTAGATCAATGTGATAACTTAAGCCTTATTAAACTTCATCCGCTTTTAAGCAGGTGCTGTAATACTTCAAGCCTTCTTCAGTAGTAAAACCTGCATCCATCAGAGGTAATATCTGAAACTCGTTTAAAATCTACGTTGGATCGGAAATAGCAACCATTAAGCACTTTGCACAGCGGATGCTGCGAACTGGAGTGCTCTCAGAGTTTCAGATTATGTTAGTGCATTTAGGTATATTTACATATTAAATGTCTGGGAATTAAAATTTGTAATTTCAAGCTTTAATTAGTCATTTTGTGTTAATTGATCTTTGTTACTTTTAATATTTTTATCATCAACTCCATCTATAAGAACAAAGATCTAAAGTTAATGTTGATACAACTATGTAGGTGTATTTAAAGGTTGTCTTCGGAGGTACCGTCGTCTATATCTATCTACTTTATAGTAACAGTGTGGTTTTACTTTTGTGTTTTATATTAAAAGGTGTAGTACCTCTTGCAGATGTTTAATCTTAGTTCTCAGGAGTAGTAGCTACATCACAGTACCATAATGAATCTTTCTATCAGCTGTTACAAAATTATACATATAGTCATGGAAATCTATAATATATGTATGTCCATAGGCGGTAGTGACCACCTTACATTAGGCGAACTGCGTGTTTATTTGCCATTATTATTAAATTATTTATTATATACCAGGATTAATAAAATTCTAAATAATATTCCGGGATTCAAAGTTAATTTCGTTTAATTTAACATTATTATTAAATTATTTGTTACTTACCAGAATTTAAAAAATTCTATATAATTTTCCGGGATTCCAAGTTAATTTTATTTAACTTAATATTAAGTTAATCGGTTATATAACCGATTAACTTAATATTAAGTTAAATAAAATTAACTTGGAATCGGTTATATAACCGATTAACTACTTGGTTCCGTATCTCAAGCCATAACAGGTACCTTCAGCGTACCAGAAGACTCAGATTATGTAAATCCGAAACTTGGGGACAGCAAGAATCAAATTCCCTTTGATTAAGTAAGTGGGCTTAAACGAACGATTAATAATCAGGAGCTTGTTGAAAATTGGGACTAGGGATGGCGATCTGAGATCGATTAATCGAAGAATCGATATTTTGGCCCAAAAAATCGATTGTTTTAATCGATCTTTCATCTTAGAAAATTAAAAGTCGATCATTTCGAATGTGGTTAAATATGTTAGACATTTATGCTGACGGATACGTATTTCAGTGCTTGTTTGGTCCTGATGACCTTTTTTTCTATCTTCGCTTTTTCGAGCTGAAAAGATCGAAGGTCGATTTTTGGAGAATCGATTGTTTCAGCCTCGAATTTTTGTGATTTATTGCACTTCGATTCGAATCGATTCAAGAATTGATATTTTTTGGAAAGAATCGCCAACCCTAAATGGGACAATATTTACTTTGTACGGAGCGCGGATGCTCCGACCAGAGTTTGTCATTTTAATTAACTGAAAGATTCAACGGTTATGAGTGGGTTCCTTTGTAGTTAAGTAACGTGAGATTTTGGGTTTAGAAGCGCTGGGCGAATCCCTCGTGGCTATAATAATAAATGTTTAAATTAATGCCGTGGGCGTGGTGTTTGTATATGGGATCACAAGTAGCTTTTTTATGATTTTAATCCTTTAATTAAACGATTGATTATCTTAGCACCTTTTTAAATAGGTGAGGCAAAAAATCTGAGGAATGGGTTGAAATACGTGGTTGAATGTTCACCCCTTAATACATCTATCACTCATCAAAAATAGGTGTATCTGTAGTGCCTACCCATGAAGGGTTCTACCACCGTTTGGGTGTGGTCAAATCTTGTCTAAGGCCTCCAAGAGATATGCTACATTTAATATCAGCGATCGACGGCATTAGGTCCGCTTCGAAAGTTACATGCAACGATCATAGATTAGTAAAGATTACTCACTCCTAACAAGAAAATGTACCCAGTTTTGAGAATTGAAATAGTTTCGTAAAAAAGTTTTGCCACGTCTCCGTGCTAAAATGTCCCTAAAATATTTGAAATTATTATTATAAATTGTTTATTTATCATGTAAATTACGCAGTATTAGTTATTTATTCGTAAATTTTCTCTAAAAATGTTTTTATTTGTCAAGAATTCAAAAAAAGAACTTAGTATAATAAGCCATTTGCGGCTTCATTCAATTTCATGGCGGCGAAGTATCTTTACTAATCTATGGCAACGATGAACAGTACATCCTCCAGAGTTTGATCGCCAGTCGCAGCTTCTTACGGATCTACAGCATTACTGCATTCGATAGAACGTGAATCGCCGATCCTAAAAGTAGCTACTTTGCTGGCGCCGTAAGTTATTTACAAACTGTAAAGCTAGTGACAGATGTGCGAGCCCTAAGTACAGGGTTTTCAGGATCGCAAACTTACTTTGTTCGACGTAGGTGACACACGGAAAGCTACTTCACACTGTACTCCGATGTTGTCGAGAGCCGAAGCCTTATGTTATTTAGGAATTACATCATACTAGGATACGCGTTTTTTTATTACCTTCGTATGCGTAAAATAAAATAATAATACAAAATTTCACCGACCCCAATTTCCCCTTTTAGGGGTTGATTTATAAGGATTATTTTTGTTAGAATTCTTTAATAAGCATAATTTATTTCACTCTCACAAATATTGACATTAATTCGTGGCAAATAAAAACGAATATTCACGAATAACGAAGCGGGATTGTGTATAGAAAATTGGAAATGAAACGTCGAATGTAATATCCGTTTCATTCAAACGTCGAGATGATCGCCATCGCTTCAATCCAGGGCTTCTGCCGCCTGAGTTTGAATACTTAAGCTGTGTCGTTAGTGCTTATGGTGGCTACAATTTGTAATTTTTACACGGGATTTAATTTAAACAGATGAACAAATAATTAAATATTTACGCGTTACGCAACAAACATATTTTCTCTTAGATATCCTTGTATTATTTTTAATAAAGATTAATGTAAAAGTCACGTGTTTTAGCTCGACGATTCGTCCATTAAAATCGCAGCAAGCCCCCTCAAAATCAATGAAGTAATTTTCAAAATTAGTCCAACTTTAAGATGAATGAAAAAAGGAAGAAAATTGCGTATTATTCTGAAATCATATAAAAATATAATTTTATCAAATGTTGTTTGTTGTTTAGTTTACATTTTAGCATTTACTCGTAATTTACAAATTAAAACAGCAAAACAAACATTAAATTAAATGTTGAAGTTACTTCAATACAATTCGTTTAGGATTCAATTTTGCAAAGAAGCCTTTAAACATTCATGTATTCATTCATATATTATATTATCATACTAGTTTTTGCCCGCGGCTTCGCCCGCGTTTAAAAGAAAATAATATGAAATACTAACATACATAAAACTGAAATGACATTCATTGGAATGTCAATGGCGCCATCTGGCGAAAATTGTTCGTACCCACTCTGAAACCTTCGTGAGTTCATGGACAATAACTTTGCTAAAGATCATCACTTGATCAAATGCATAGTTTACGATTCAATCCTTACTAATATCGATTAAAATTATCGATTTTTTTGGTCCAAAAGATCGATTCTCCTATTAATTCTATCTCTCCTATTAATTCTATTATCTCCTATTTCCTATATTCTCCTATTAATTCTATTAATCGATCTTAGATCGCCATCCCTAGTTCCCGTGGGATTTCCGGGATAAAAACTATCCTATGTCCTTTCTCTTATCTTTGTACAAAATTTCATTAAAATCGGTTCAGTGGTTTAGGCGTGAAAAAGAGACAACCAGACAGACAGACAGAGTTACTTTCGGATTTATAATATTAGTAAGGATAAGGATTGTACTAAAAACCTTGTGGTATTACAAAATACTCATATGCTGAATCTAATAAGGACGCTTATGAAATTCATTATGTAACACGAATTAGGGCAACTGACCTCGTTTCACTGGTGAATAAAGTATGTCGTTGGGTAGTGGGTTACCCAAATAATTGCGGAGCATATCATATGTTTCAGTTCTCGGTACTTAGGTCTTGTTAGGTTTAATATAGAAAGAGCATTCTTTGAAAGAAATGTTTGCGTACTAACTTATGATGTTTTATTCTCGTTTTTTTAATGCTTTTCTATTACATTGAGAGTTGATCTTTTTTATAAGGGCCTTAAGCCATAAGTTACTGCTCATGTACGGAATACTGGTTATTTAACTTTACGTGCATTAAAATAAAATAAAAAGCCTTTATTATTTCTTGCAATGATTACAAATATTTTCTTAACTCTATTTCTTATGTTAGTACGGTTAGTATTTCTTTCTTATGTTTATTGTTAATTTGTTGTTAGTTATTATTTGTTCTACTTATGCAAGAACCCCAGATTGGGTGAAGGCCTAATTACACGCATTATTACTAATCAATCTTAATCTAATTTTTGCCAAATTTTACAAAGCTAAAAAAAATCAACTAATGCCCATTAAATTGTAAAATTTTGAACTTTAGTAGGCGGAAGATTGTTAAGATTTTTTTTACTAACGAGTGTTGGTCATTTTAAATGTGGCTTGTAATCTTTAAACCTTTATTACTAGGCATTATATTACTTCCATGAAAATAACACTCAAAGTTTGTACAAAATTTTGTACTTTAGCTTTTTTGAATTTTATACAATTCGCGTTACATGCAGGTCTATGTGTAATTTTAAATATCGGTAGTTCAACAGCACACACCATATTTTGAAACTCACAGAAAAAAGTTTATGATTGTGATTATTTGATATATATGTAAAACTAAGTGATTATTTGATAAAACGATGTGGTCTGAAGTAGCTCCAGCTCCACATGTTCCATTAGGTTAAGGTTATCATTGCACGTAACATTTATTTTTTAAAAGATGTGTGATGGAGTTTGTTTGCCGCTTCGTCTTCGTGACGAAACACTTTGTGAAGTGGCGGTAGCTATTGACAATCAAAAAGAGTTACGTAAATAATATATTTTGAATAAAATATTTTTGAATTGATTTAATTTGAAACTATTATATTTAAGTCATTGTTTGGAACTGGCAACCCTACGTTGCATCCGCGTTCGATGGAATCAGACATTTTTACATCCAAACGGATTTAAATTTCCTGCGACTAGTTAAATTTTCACATATAGTTCCATTTCGATACCCAACGATCGAAAATTACGACTATTGTTGCTTAGGTTAGATATTTTCGAGTGATTTTATCGTGACTCATTTACGATACGTGTTTAGCATATTGAAGCATGGTTTAAACAGTGAGTTTATAAATGAAATTGAGGTTTTTTATGTATTGCACAAATGGCGGACGACCATCGATATTTTGGTTTGTTATGGTTTTTTCAACAGAGCGTTCCGGTGTTTCGATCTTGCAATTCGAAGTCATTTTGTCATCACAAAATGCAAACACTCATCCACTGTGCCCCGGAAGAGTTCTTTGGTGCTTCGGTGTGGGCTGGATCAAAAAATAACAAATTTTGAAAATTTTGAACGTAGACCTTTCGTGATGTGACTGACGCCTATTATTATTTATTAACTAATAGATTGATTGATGTTATCAATTTTTATTTAGTAATGATCGACGTTTGACAATGTCTAATATCGCTTGTTATTAATAATCAATCTATCTTTTGTTTTATCTACAATAGATCGACATTTAAGAATGATCGATTTAATAACGTGCGTGAATCTATCGTTGTGTACCGGTTGTATTAAAACACGCCGAAAGCGTTCAGTAACGAGCCTTCAGATTTCGTAACGTGATACGAGTACTATAAAAACTGTATTCCATTAGGCCCAGAATCACGCGCTGCAATACAATATTGAGTTTCTAGGGGAAATTGTGTCATAGACAAATTAATGTATATAGTGGTTCGAAATGGTATAAAAGTCGTGAGAGGTATAAAATATTACAAGAATAATATTCATAGATCGGTAAATAAATTATTAAGCTACTTAAATTATTATACAAAAAAAGAACCCCATATTCGTCTTTCCAACAGTATTTCTTTGTTCAAAAGAAGAGTAAAAGAGCACTACTTATCACTGTCATAATTAAGTATATATTTGTATGTATATATTGTCATATGTATATATTATGTGTATATAATTTTATATATGTATATGTATATGTATATGATATCTATCCTACTTATCTATTTTGTGCACACTTTATTTGCCTTTCATACAATTTTTCTGACCAATATAGGGGCTGCTGGAAGAAATTCCAGGTTGGAATAAGTAGTCCTTTGTACTACATTTCTTTTTAATGCTCTATTTCTTTGTTATGTTCTGTGTACACAAATTTGTAAATAAAATAAATAAAGAACTGATTAAAATATGACTTATGTTACTTCCACAATTTTCACGAATCCAACGAATCCTTATACATACGAATAAATACAACGAAGGTATAAACTACAAACACGTTCAAATAATATTACCCCCTGCAGTTGGATAATAAACCGAACTACAAGTTTTTGCAAATGGAATGGTGGTGGAATCAGTCCACCTAATGGTCCCCGCCCTTTATGGACATCTGTAACCAACTCCATAAAGAGCAGGGATTTTATCTGCGGCTGATCACAGATGCATTGTCACTACTGTTGACTAAGGTGGTCGCCTCATATATAAGTCAGCAGCTTGTATCCATACTCTTTCGTCGAAGCGCAAAAACTACTTCACGCCAGAATTAGGGTTGGCGGTGACACCTTTCTGGTCGAACTTTTACGTCCTGTCAAACTCAAACGTCTCTACAATAACTTATCTTTGCCTTCCATTAGCGATAACCCTGCGGATGTTTCAGAATGGCACTTGGGAAACGCTCAGTTGCCTACGTTTAGGCGTTTAGGTCCACTTTCCAATGTAAATATTGTTCAACGGCCATCTTCGGGTATGTAACGGAAATGGTTTTTCGATATAAAATAAAAAGTTTGCCAATAGTGCCTATGCATTTTGTATTTATGGAAGTTAAGTATCGGAAGGGTTGTATTATGATGGAAAACAATACATTTCAATCCGTGGTTGCGTACTTATAGTTATCACAAAAATTACACCTCGTCATCATCCAATTTCATTCCCGTTGTTGGGCACAGTACCCTTAGTATGAGATTTAACGTTTTTACAAAAATGTCTGTTTTTGTATTTGTTTACGTATTTCCCCTACATTTCCAATCAGTTCTTATGCAGTACGCTGGGGGCGCTGATTGGAAATGTACGGGCAAATACGTAATCAAATACAAAAACAGTCATTTTTTTAAAAACGTAAAAACTCATACTAAGGGTACGGGTCTCTTACTAGAATTAGAGAGAACCCATACCTTCTAGACCTAATTCCGCTAGTAAAGTATGTATGTAAGTATAATGGTGATGAAGCAGGACGCAGTTACTTACAGGTATCTAAGGATATCATTGACGTCTGATAAAAAGTGGATTGTGCAAATCCGCATGTTATTCCCGTATTCTCAGAACCAAAATAGTACTACGGTCTACTGCCTGTATACTGGTATTAGGGCGGTAAAAATCCCATATAACCTGTGTCACTCCCAATGCATCATTGTACTTTTTAAAGGTTTCCCTCATAATTAATTATGTCTCGCATATTCTATATTGTGATAAAATGTTTGTGCAAATAATTTGCCCATTACCCAATATACCATTACCCAATATACCCAAAATATATTTCGACTCGAACCAGGAATACAAAACAAAAATATTTTCACACCCCATTTATTTCCATCATAATTATCCTTCTGACAAAATATGAAGAATAGAACAACCTTTATCTTTTCTCCGGGATAAGAAATATAATTGACGTCTGTAACGTGAGAGCGTCCTAAAACAATATTGAACTTCACTTTACCCCGTCATTTTAGCCTCTATTCTGGAGGAAAACATTAATAGATACCACCAAATTGGCCTGTATTCGCTGGAAGTTTTATTTGAACGTATACTCGTACATACGTTTAAATATTAATAGGCGTTTAATATAAGGGTTCATTTACATTGACTTGGAGCGTATCAGGCAAAATACTTCTCTTATATGATGTGTGTTGATGTGTTTTTAATATTATCTATTTTAACATTTAACATTTTTATAGACAGTGGTAGCCTAGTGGTTAAGAAACTCGGCCTCTTGATCGAGGGTCCTAGGTTTAAATACTAGGCACCTCTAATTTATTAGAAATGATCACTTGCTTAAAACGGTGAAGGAAAGCATCGTAAGGAAAACCTTCATACTTGAGACATGGAAAAAAATATGCCTAATCTTTCTCATTCTAAGAGCAGACCCGTGCCCAGCAGTGGGACAGAAATGGCTTGATCATAGAAACACAATAGATCCCAACTCATGAGGTCCTCAGTCACCTTATTCATATCGATCCCTTCTTTTATCAACACTAACTAAGTGTTAATTACTACCTGTACAAAGATACCAGCTAGATACCAGTATAATAGGAATGTGGCACTAAAATGATGAATGGCTCTCATAACGGCGCTGAGAGCGGCTGGCTTGTGTCTAGTTAGGCGGCCATTGAAGCACTAATGACCTGGCATGGTACAAACCGCTATACGTAGGTGCCTCATTAGAGTATCGGGTACTATCTTCGGTCATAAGACAGTGATAGTGTAGTACTTGAAATGTGGTCCCTTAATCGGCAGTCCAAGGTTCGATTTTCTGATTTTTCAGATTTATTGCGTATTGGAAATTATTTACCACCTAATATTCGGGTGAAGTAAAACATTCTGAAGAAACCTACACGCCTGATATTTTTTAAATTCAAACATCACATGATCATGATTATTTCGTATTGTTATTTAAGGATTTATTTAATATTTTAGAAGAAATCTACTCACCTAAGACTCTTTTAAAAAAGTTCTTCAAGGTGCGTGAAGTCACTCGCAATCTTACAGGAGATCCATTCCCAGTAGTGAAACAATAATGGTAGGAAGACTACATTCGGAAAATATGAACCTTTGTCACATTTGGGTAAAAATAATCTCTTTTCAGAGTCAAATTTGCCTTTATATGCATTTGAAATTCGTTTGCAATAATCTCAGTATATCTTTGCTCAAAAGGTCCTCACCTTATTCATATCGATCCCTTCTTTCATCAATACTAACTAAGTGTTAATTACTATCTGTACAAAGATACCAGCTAGATACCAGTATAATAGGAATGTGGCACTAAAATGATGAATGGCCCTCATAACGGCGCTGAGAGCGGCTGGCTTGTGTCTAGTTAGGCGGCCATTGAAGCACTAATGACCTGGCATGGTACAAACCGCTATACATACTCGTAGGTGCCTCATTGGAGTATTGGGTGCTATCTTCGGTAGTCAGTAGTTTATCGTGTGGTACGTGGTTTAATTAGTATTCAGTACCCTTACCATGAGTTTTCAAAACATCCCACAATTTTACGTTACGTTTACTTTACCATTATTCTGTTCCGTTTGCTTCAGTAGACTGAGTAAACGTAACAATAAGTGCTCAAGTCTTTTTGTCTACCTTACATTTTCGCAAAAAAGAGAGACAAAACATAAAGCGCCATTTGTCAATTTAGACATTTAATGTTATGTTACTGACACTATATTTCTGATACAATCCGTTAGGGGCGCTGATTGGAAATTGTAGGGGCAAATACGTAAACGAATACCAGAACAGTCATATTTGTCAAAACTTAAAAACTCATGGTAAAGTGCTATGTAAGTGGTAGTGTAGTGGTTGAAATGTGGTTCAATCAAGGGGTCCAAGGTTCAAATCATTCGAAGTTATGTGCGCATTTATAATTATTTACTACTAATTATAACGGTGAAGACTAACACTTACTACTTACCTAAGAGTTCTTTACAAATCTACTCAAAAATATGTGAAGTCTACATTTCGCATTAGGCAAGAGTGGTGGACTATGTTCTAAATCGTTCTCACTCTAAAAAGAGACCTGTGTTCAACAGTGGGACAGTAATGGGTTGACGATAAAGATTTTAATTACTTGGTAGCTTAGTCTGATCTTATCGTAGGAATTTCAGTATAAGAAATATGTAAAATACTCATCTATATATTTTTTTTATAATATAGGAGTAGCAGACGAGCATGCAATCCGCTTGATGAGTGGCTACTGCCGCCCACGGACACCTGTAATCAACCCCAGTTAGGATTAGATATTCCTACCTGAGGTCGGCCATAGATGCGCCGTTACCCCTGAGGACTAAGCTGGAACGCCTCGGAAAAGTATGTTTCCCTTACCACACCCTTCAAAAGGGAACACAGCAACGCCTACCACTACTGTTATTAAGCAGAAATAGGTGTGGTGGTAATGCCGCCGGAGTCGAACCACAAAGGGTTCTACCACCTTGAAGAACTCTATAGAAATAGAACGTTGTTTAAACATTTAAGTCCATCCATTCACTACGTTGTAAGTTTTGCGGACATAAACTTAGGGAAGCTGATATATATGTATAAAGATATTTTATGTATACGTATGTTTCGGAAGTTGAGTGCTCTCAGTGAAATCTCAAGTGGAAGTGTCATCATTGAACAAACTTGTCACGTAAAAGAAATTGCAGAGGCAAGTTTAACGACGACCATAACGTTTATATTCTCTTTATGGGTCACTGCCTAGATACAGTGCTGGGAATTGTCACTGTTCTGATTAGAGAACTATGGTAGGTTAGACCCGTAAACCCTTAGGCTTCCGTTGTATGCTTTTATAGTATGCAGTTTTTAGTGTTATGTTCTTGGGTGAACTATTTATTAAAATTGATGCAATTATTACACTATCAAATACAATATAGAAGACATGATATCTTTAATTTCTTTTTTCAGAATTGGAAGAAGCCTATCTTGATAATCGAACGCAGATATCTGAAATCGGTTCAAAATTAATATAACCCGCGTGGCGGAGCGGTAACCATACTGGTCTAACGGACGCAAGGTCCCGGGTTCGATCCCCGGCCAGACAGAAATATAAATGATAAATGATAAATGAATTTAGGTTTCTGTTTCTGGGCCTGGGTGGTTGTGCATTTGTCTCTGTGTGTCCATAGCACCCACGATACAGGGAATACTAGTGTGAGGCTGTGAGTGTTGTAAGCGTTTATATTGACCCAAGTGATTTAATATACCGAGGGTTCAGGGTTCAAGTACTGTCTAGGCAAATATATTAAAATGTATAGAGGAAATCCCAAAGATCAGGATATTATGGCTGTGAGTATAAACAGCATTATTTATATCGAAATATATTACATCGAATTCAAAAAACTAGCAACACAGTACGTGTGTAACAAATACATTATGAACAAGATAGCCAGGAAATCGTATTTCATACGGTCGGAGTCAAAGTGGGACTACCGCATGTTTTATTTTATTCACGTAATAATAACTCTGTTTCCAGTCTGAGGATGAAGTATCGGTGCCTTTATGTATTTATAGACGGATGCTGTCTGAAATGAATGGGAATTTTCTTGGAATTATTATTTTTGTTTTCGTGTTTTGCTTTATGTTATAGAGTTATGAATGTTATGGACGTCGCTTGGTGTGTTAATATTGTCAAATTTAAGTTTAAAAGAAGACTTAACTTTAATAGAAAGATCAGTTCTATTTTGATTAGCATGATGAAGACGACTTTAAAATACTCTTCAGTTTACATCGCGTAATGAAGTATGTGCCGGATTTTCCATTGTTGTATAGTTCTAATCTTTCGGTCTTTATCCGTGTTCATCAGTAGAATATAAAAAGAGAGAATTTAAAAAATCATAGGCCTGGTATTCGAATCCGGACCTCCGATATAGAAGGCCGAAGTATATACCAATATGCTAACACTACTGATCGCTAACGTTAACAATGCTAATAAAATAAAAGTAAAGCAAGATTAAAATAATGAACTTAATTCGTTTAAAGTACAATACGCATTTTAAAATCGATGAGTACTTGGCTGAAATGCCAAATAAGTTTGAGGGTGCTACAGTAAAGTATGAAAATTGTATATTTCAAAATTAGGTCAGGGGTAATGGGTCGTAATAATACTGAAGTGCTTCGTACATGCATTTTCCTGGCGTCGTATTGGAATTGAGACTCCATCTCAATTTTGTTTTAATTTCACATATTAAGTAGGTTTCGAACTTGACTGCAATGTCACTGGCTTTTCCAGTCGCGCGTGTGTATTCTCGTATGCGTGTTATTTCGCTCACTCGCTGCTTCCGATCCGGTAGTAGTAAATGGAAAAATATTGTAACTGATAATTTGTAAGTGCCTCCGCAGGCCTATACAAATAAATATTGCAAAATAAAATTATTTTACTTCATTGCAATCTTTTCTCTCACGCGCGTGCAGGCGTACACACGCGCGACAAGAAATAAGACCTTATGATCGTCTTCTTGTGATTTGACTACGGTATTTCAATAATTATTATGTTTTATGGAAATGATTATAACTGGCGATCATTAATATCAGTACAGAATTTCAAATAGGATTGGAGGTAGCTGAAATCACACATTTCATTTATTTTTATAAATATAGTATCTATGTTTACAGAAATATATTATGTCCCTTAAGTATGTAAAATTAATCAATGAAATAAATAAAATCTGTATAGACCGACATAATATCGAAACACGACCCCAAATGAGAAAATTCGTCAGAAAACTTTGTGGGTACCCTTTTCTTTTTTCTTTTTGTCATATCTTTATCATGCTATTTTTTCTTACATAAAAGGATAAACATACAAGCAGAAATACCGAATGCGGTCGATATCCGGAAAGATTCTATCACGTCTTTGTTGTCCTTTTTGGTTTGAAGAATACCTTTTGATATATTAATTCAATAGATATTCACCAGTTTTCCGAGACCTCTTCTTCTCTTTATCTGTTAAGTGAATTCAAAGTGTCGGCAACTTTTAATATATCTTATTATGCTGGAGGATATTGATGCAAAAAGGTCTTCGAGTGGTATATAAATCAATTGGCCCGAATTTTTGTACATTATTTTATATTTTGTTAGTATTTCGGGTGCTATCGAAACTGGATTTTATTGATGATATTTTGGTGTTAAGGATATATTAAATAGGTTCTTTATTGTCTAATACGTAATCCAAAGTCCGATTCGCAATCAAACAGTGTGGTGGAGTAAGTATATTCAATTGTGGGGAAAGATACCTTATCCTGCAGGGTGAAATAAAAACGAATGCAGAAGAATATGAAACGATAGTATGCAAATAGCACGCGTGCGGGTGGGATGCGCGTGCAGTCGTACACACGTGCGGCAAGCAATAAGACCTTATGATCGTCTTCTTGTGATTGGACTACGGTATTTCAATAATTATGTTTTATGGAAATGATAATAACAGCCGATCATTAATATCAGTACAGAATTTCAAATTTCTGCAGGGTGAAATAAAAACGAATGCCGAAAAATAATCCTAGGACTAATATCGTAAACACCTACAATTTGTCGAAATAATTTAATCTATTAAATATATATATATATATATATATATATATATATATATATATATATATAAAAGTACTCTGTATGCCAAAACACTAGTTTTAAAGGTCTAAATGATGGTTATGGACTTTTTACGCCAGTTATTCCAATTAAGCTAATTTTTACGATCGAAATTTGACAATCTACTGTGAAGAAATTGTTAAATATTGATCTTTGGTTGTAAAACTTTAATAAGATAGATTATTAATAACGGACCTAAACCCCAGATAGTTGCTAGATAGGAATTTGATGTACGTCACACGTGTTATAAAATTTTAATATGTCCGCCATTTCGACAAGAATATGTCATTTTTATTGATAAAGCAATATAAACTGTGTGAACGAGCGCCATTTATTTTTATTTTAGCCATAAACTGGAATCCATTGACTCAATATTTTATTGTTCTGTATTTGATGGCGGTACTCTGTTATTTGGATTATGGAGGCACTACCAGAATTCCTATTTCTGTAATGCAGAGTTAAGCGCTAGTGTGTTCTGGTTTGTAAGGTGTAATTAGAAGCACTTACAGAAGTCATTTCAACTTAGTCCTTAAGCCCGCTCCACATTATCGCGAGAATCTCTCAAGAACGCGAGAAAAACCCGTTTCGTATAGGCTTCACATTCTCGTTTCCCGTGCTTTTCTAGCGTTCTCGCGAGATTCTCGCGAGAATGTGGAGCGGGCTTTATGGTTATTAGTTATGTATCTGTGGGCGATGTCACTTTGAACGCTAGTTCTATTTGACATTAAACATAGGTTCATGTGCCCATGTCCGACTCTTTTAACTTATTTACTCTTTTTATAGTTATCATCGTTATGTTTATTATTATTGTCATTGAAAATTAATATTCGCACATAACATTGAACATCAGAGATGTGTACCTGGGATTCAACCCTCGGATATCGTCTCTCCATACTGAGGTATTGAGAGAGAATTTTAAACCAGGCTCTCCATGGAGGAATTTTCCATATTGTTATTATTTTATAGTAATCATCGAAATTTATATGTCAACGAAAATCACGATTTTAAATTATTAGCCTAGCCAAGGGTAAAACTTGAAACTTTGCGCATAGTAAGTGTGTTCTAATAGTTTAACAATCGGATTGTTCCAATAATTTTTATTACTAGTTGACCCGGAAAACGTTGTGTCGCCATATAAATAAAAAAAATGTTAAGGGTGAACAACCCTTCTCATTTTGGGTATGAACAATAGATAGTAGCCGATTTTCAGACCTAGTGTATATGCATATAAAATTTGGTGAAAATCGGTAAAGTCGTTACGGTAACTAAAATTGTGACACGAGAATTTTTATGTATGACATTAAGTACTATCTTACGAGTGATGCCGTATAGTAAAGTACAAAATAAAGTAAAAGTTCCTTTGCATATACTGTTCTCTTGAAACTAGATTCGTTAGTTCTGAAGGTGACTAGACCAAACAACACATAGAACACGTATACGAGCCCCTCAATTCATTTTTACGACTGTTCGTTAATTGCTTATCCTGTATCCGGCTATCTTTATAGTCGATCTTCCGTACTACTAATCCAATTTCACTGAGATTTCTTCCCGTTATAAGGCAATTTTATTTTATGGGTCTAACACGAATCTTTGCGGAATTAACTTTTGGAAGTTTCACCTACGGTTTTCTGTTGATTTACTGAATTCTACGAAAATTTCACGTAGTAATTTATTTTAAAATGTATTTACTTCTCATCTATTTATATCTTACTTCTTTTTTTTCTCTTTCTTTCTCACATTAGTATAGTTGTACCGCCTTCAATTTTTCTGCACATAGGTTTACTGGGAGAAAATGCTATTTAGCATTAAGTCCGCCTTTTGCACCACACTGTTTTTAACATGGTCAATAAAGAGTAAATAAATAAAAAATAAAGATACTAATATCGGTAGTAGTACCTTCATATTTCAAATAACAAACATCAATTTTGAAGTTGGTAGATCCGACTGTGATTTTACTCGAGTGGCACAGTCGCCACACTTATTTCTGCCTATTAACGGCAGTGTTAATTGCTGCTGTGTTCTGGTTTAAGGGAGACATACTTTTATGACGTATTCAAGCTGAGTCCTTTGAGGTAGCAGCGGTTCTATGATCGATTTCAGGTAGGAATCTCATCTTATCTGGGGTTGATTACAGATGTCTATGTGCGGCTGTAGCCACTTTCAATCATGTTGACTGTTCGTCTGCTACTCATATATTAAAAAAATAAAAGCGTGTTAAGAAAACAAAGTACCACCATTAAACATAAAACAATAAAGTATTGAGTCAATGGATTCCAGTTTATGGCTAAAATAAAAATAAATTGCGCTCGACCACACAGTTTATATTGCTTTATCAATAAAAATGACATATTCTTGTCGAAATGGCGGACATTATTATTAAAAATTTTATAACACGTGTGACGTACATCAAAATTATATCTAGCATTTTAGGTCAAGTATGAGATAGGTTTGGGAGTTTAGTATAGAATACAAATGTTGATAAGAATTAGTTTAGTAACTTCTGGAAAAAGATTTTGATCTCTTTGGGGCTTCCTCGCTCAAAGTTTAGGTGAACCTTCGAAGTTTTTGGTGTGCCAGAAATTAGTTTTCTGTAATCAATAAAACTGCCAGAGATTAACGTCGTAGAATATGTGCAAAGCAAAG
This sequence comes from Epargyreus clarus clarus, assembly GCA_014595695.2. NCBI lineage: Eukaryota > Metazoa > Arthropoda > Insecta > Lepidoptera > Hesperiidae > Epargyreus > Epargyreus clarus. Next base: position 637,225 of record JACTTY020000086.1, on the reverse strand, counting down.
GGAAATTTGCCATCAGGATAATGATGGATGCCTATGGAGCTGCCGTGTTTCGACAGTCTCTATAGAGCTTGTTTATATGCAAAAGTCTTAAAAAACTTCGATAGCGTGATTCAGAATACTTGCAGCGCTATCTCTTGTAGAGTTGCGGTAAGTCTTTACACATCCTTCTCATTTTGAGGAGACCCGCACAGAACAATGGAAACAAATAGTTTATTATTTAATTATAATTTACGAGTTTGTATGTATGTAGTACATTGTATTTACTTCAAAATAACAACTTGGTTAGTTCAGTTCTGACAGGCCTAAGAGATTCTTATAACATATTTATGATTGGCTTTTTTTATAATATAGGAGTAGCAGACGAGCATACAGTCCACCTGATGGTAAGTGGGTACTGCCGCCCATGGACATCTGTAATCAACCCCAGATAGGATTAGATATTCCTATCTGAGGTCGGCCACAGATGCGCCGCTACCTCTGAGAACTAGGCTGGAACGCCTCGGAAAAGTATATCTCCCTTACCACACCCTTCAAACCGGAACACAGCAGCGCCTAAAACTGCTGTTATAGGTGTGGCAGTGATGCCGCCCGAGTCGAACCACAAAGGGTTCTACCACCTTCAAAAGACCGACCGTAGTAACCATTAAACGTAACAATTTGCATGCTTGTTTGCTGCTTCCCTTATAAAAAGGCACGGAGCTGTGAATAATGTACTGGAAAAGTACATTGGCAGTAGTACGTCAATGGCATATATTATTCAGACGCAGTGGCCATACCTTGTATTAGGTTCGGACGTTACGGCCAGAATTTTATTGGGGCCCTGCATATTTTACCTTGTCCCTGGTTAGGAAATAGAGGGAAAACTTATGTCGCAAACCGTAAAATCAATTTTGACGGAGTTTTCATAGTAGAGGACTTTAACTTTGGGGATTTATCAATATTCTTTACTATAAATTCATGACATTATTACACCGTTAATGATAATTCATCTCTAACATTTTTAATAGAATCATATTTATTGTGAATCTTTTTATGTTAGTCTTTGCTTTCTCTAGTTTCTATGGTTTTCTGGTTGGTGTTAGATCTTTTCCTCAAAGCCACTGATAATGGTAAAAACACTATCAAATAGCAACAACTGCATGAACGAAATGCAAGTACGAAAGCACGCATATTTTAGTTTCTAGTGGTCACCCATCCAATTTCCGACCGCATTGAACGTTGCTTCAGTTTAGTAGATAAGTTACCTTTACAAGCTGCGAGGAAAAACAGAAAAATCTTTGTTGTTTAAATAAAATAAATGCACCGAAATGTTTAATTTTCTTTGCACAGTTATAAAGATACCAAATTCACCGAAATATTTAACTTTATTTGCAAAGTTACAAAGATACCAACGTCAGTGTCCGGATCCGTTGAGAATAGTGGGAATGGTCGAGCGACCGCAATTGTTCGAGAGCGTTAAATATGCAGATGCTATCGACAGCTAACTGAATCCAGGTCAGCTCGGCTCAGCTTGAATAACTTGGTTAATATTAAACAAGGACTGAGATAACAAGGTTAAGGTCGGGTATTTAAATGCATAGTTTGTAAATAAGGGAAAAAAGGTTTGAACTTTAAACGATAAATATCGTATGAGATGATACAAGTATATATTGAACACAGTTTATCAGGTTTCTGTGGAGGTCCAAATAGGGTAATCGTAGAGGATGATGTTTGGGCACTTAGGTCTGAACCGTTAATGTTTGGTAATACCGTAAGCTGGAAACAATATCTTAAAAGAAAGTTTTGTCAAAGTTTCGTTAAGTATGAGGTATTACAATGAGATCCGAAAAAAGTATTTGTGGAACATAAAGGTATTCTCGAGACCACTGGAATAGATAGATACTTACTTACCCTGTATAAAATACTGGGAGGTATTGCACCAAATATGTATGCAAAAAAACACTTCAAACAATCCAATTAATTTGCAAAGTTACAAAGATACCAACGTCAGTGTCCGGATCCGTTGAGAATAGTGGGAATGGTCGCGCGACCGCAATTGTTCGAGAGCGTTAAATATGCAGATGCTATCGACAGCTAACTGAATCCAGGTCAGCTCGGCTCAGCTTGAATAACTTGGTTAATATTATACAAGGACTGAGATAACAAGGTTAAGGTCCGGTATTTAAATGCATTGCTTGTAAAGAAGGGGAAATGGTGTATTGGTTTGAACTTTGAATTATATATATTGCAAGAGACCATACAAGTTTCTGTGAACGTCAAAAAAGGGTACCCAATAGTACCCACAGAAAATGAGTTCGGCTTGGCCCGTTAATTTTTAAGGGGTAATATCAGTGACCTAAGTAAAATATCGTAAGAGATAAAACATTGTTTCTCAAACTCGAGGTGTCTATAATGAGATTGGATAAAAGTATCAGAGACTACAGGTACAGACCGGAAAGAATAAAGTTTGGACATCTTGGTCTCTATCAATCAGTCCTTAAAATTTTGAAGGTGGCAGAACTCTTTATGGTTCTACCACCCTATATTTCTCCCTAATAACAACAGTGTTAAGCGCTGAAGTCAGGTATGTTTCTTTTTATAAAAAAAAATACTTTTTTTAAGTGCATATATTACCCCCACGCCACATAGTTCTCAATGTGGGCTATGAGAGTACATTAGCTGGAAGTACCAAAGTAATATAGTGTAAGAAATTTTATAATTTCTTTTATATTTCTTAGACAAAGTTCTTCAGAGTCTTTTAAGATAAAAAGGTCTGAATAGTTCAGCTACCTTTCAAGCATGACTAGACTCCCACATACATTAGTGATATGTCATACAAAAGGCGGTTAAGTATAAAAGATATAGTAAGGGAAACATACTTATCCCAGACGTTTGAACGTAGTTCTCAGCCATATGTGACCAAGTTCAAATAACACTCTGAAAATATGTAGAATTATTGAACTAAACATCAGGTGTCGTTTAGGTCTTTTATATAAGTTAGTGTTGATGATATGTTATTGTCGTGGTTGCGATTTTATAATTAGTTTGTGGTTGTTTTAATCTATTTTTTAAATGTGTTTTTTTTTCCTGCTTATATGAGTATTTTCTCTCATTTTTCGATTTTTATAAATTATATCTTTTTCTAATTTATATGATGAATAATCAACACACAAAAATTATATGGTTGTCTGGAAGAGATGATGAAATGATGAAATGTCTGAATGATGAAATGTCTGTTGTACGTTTAATTATGTGAATTTATTTTTCGTTATTTTTGTTATATTTTTTGTTGTAAAATAAATCATTTTGTACTGTAAAAAGAAAATATTAATAAAAAATATTTAATTTTCTTATAAGTCACCTAAACAACTTTTCGAAGTCATACTTCTCTAGTCACTCGCTTTTGACGACCCGCGTGGCGGAGCGGTCACCATACCGGTCTGACGCGCAAAGGGTCCCGGGTTCGATCCCCGGCCAGACAGATGTCTAAATGATGAATTTAGATTTCTGTTTCTGGGTCTGGGTGTTTGTGTATTTGTCTATGTGTGTGTCCATGGCACCCACGACACAGGGAATCCTAGTGTGGGGCTGTGAGTGTAGAAAGCGTTTATTATTGTTTATTGATGAGACATACCTATTTTCATACATGAGATAGGGTGAAGCGAAGCGTTTATCTGATGTTGGTTGGGAATTTACCGTTTGAAACTGATTAGAGTTATCATGGTTATTTTTTACAGGTTTAAAATTTAAGATTCAAACTATCTATAGTTATTTTAATTCCGTACTAAATATAAATTGAAATTACTCGCCGAAAACGACATCTCATTTGGTTGAGAAGATTTTTTTATGTTGGTCAATTCTTACAGGATTTTTTGATTTAAATGGAGTTTTTTTATTTTTTTATTAAAAATAACTCATTTTAACTTACTCTGGTCACCTATATCGTTTAATGAAAGTCGCATCACTTTTTTAAGCTATTAGGGCCCAAACAGATTTAAGATTTTTTTTATTTAAGGGATTATAAAATTTGTCTGCTATATACATGATTTAGATAGTAATAACTTTGAAAATTATATTTGTAATCACAGATCAACATTTGTATAATTGTGGCATTTAATAATTATTTTACTATTTATAAAACATCGTCATCATCATCATCAATCCATTACTATCCCACTGCTGGGCACGGGTCTCCTCTCATAATGAAAAGGATTAGGCCATAGTCCACCGCGCATTGGTAGATCTCACATACCTTTGTGATTTTTTGTTTTTTACAAAACGCTACTACTTATTTATGGTCTTATGTTTAATATAAGTCAACTTGGATTGTCAAAAAACCACAGTGCTCTATGAATAGAAAATATTTTTTAGAAAAGCAGCTTTAATACGAAAGGTGTTACGAATAAGTTATTGAAACTTATCCAATTTGTCCGCTTCGGTACATTTTCGTCAGCGTTCCCGAAACGAGTTTATCCAACTTGACAACGTCCTATCCTGTTTACCTTTTGTGTCCCTCCGCAAAGTTGGGGAATAAGTTACCAATTTCGATATGAATTGACGTATTGCTGCGATTTTGTCAATACGGAGACATATATGTATTATTTGTGTTTATTTTCCAGAAACTGTTCGTGAAAGTTGTAATGAGATGTATCGAAAAAGTAGTGTGTGAGAAATGATACTATGGAGGTACCGGTTTGAGCTCCACGCTCTGGTTTTTTAAGTTTTATGCTAAAATAATAAAATCAATTACTATAATGGCGAATAAAGATTGTGAGTATAGTCTACATGTCTACATGAGTTCCGTAAAAAGTATGTAAAGTTTACCAATCCGCATTTGGAATATTGATGGACTATAGCCTATTCTTTTGTTATACTGAGATGTTCCCTAAGATCAAAATTGGATCAAAAATATGTTGTTGGTAATATTAATTATGATGATTTACGTGGTAATTAATTTTCACTAAATGTAATGGCGAACGAAAACATTACAAGTAATTCTATGTAGGTTTTCTTGTATTTTCCTTGACAGTTTTGGTATTTTCCGTGACAGTTTTGGTATTTTCCTTGACAGTTGTCTTATATTCTTCTGAAAGGTGTGTGATGTCTATCAATATGATTTGTTTTAATGATGAGGGGAGACCTATTCCTAGGAGGGAAAAGTTATAGATTGATAATATATATTAATTGATAAACATTGTTATGACGAAATGGCAGAAAAACATAAATTTATATTTACAAAAGCCCAAAAACATGAAATACTATCCAATAGCTTATAATTTAGCCAGCTTTCGTTTTAATAACAAAGTGAATTTAAACACAGTGCCGTTAAAATGTAAAACAAAACAAGTGCAGTTTCAATTTACTCCACTTCCAGCGAATGAAATAAAATGGCTCACATTTGTGAATACGATATGCGGAAAATTATGTATAACAAAACGAAATTATGATAATGTAGCGACGTAGGGGACCGTAAATCTCGCTTATCTAAATTAAATACGTTTCTGTCCGTTTGACGTGAAACACAAAGTGGATTACACTTTTTAAATGGCTTTATTTAAATGATAAAGTCACTTTTGCTTTTGTATTTAAAACGATGTTATAAACGCATACAAAGGCAAGCATACAGACCATAAAAACGGACTCAGATTCATAATTATCGGCTTATTTTTTTCTAAAAGGCTGTTAAAATAGTTTGAATTCATTTTCACGTTTTTATTCGCTTGACCTGTATGTATGTATTTGGATATGTCATGGAATCTTTGAACTCAATTTTTACCCATTTCAAACAGTCAGATTAATCTATAGTGAAAAAATTCGTGCGTTTCAGTGCAAGGATGGACTGAAACGCAAGGACCCTTTTGCAGAATGACTTAAATATTATAAGCCACCATCTTATTTTTCAGGAGTGGCATTTGTAATCGGCTTCGGGCAACGGTTTCATGTATATCATATTATGGAGTTGTTTACAGTACGAGTTGATTATGATATTAAGGTAATAGTATGTATGTCTTTAGGCGGCCGCGACCACTATTCAAGTGCACTGCATGCTAGCTCAATCTTAAAAAAACTGAGTGGTTTAAAAACTTCCGTTCACATGTAAGTCGATATTTCATTGGGTTCCAGCTCGCCATGAGCGATTACGTACAAGACTATTTTTCACCGACGAAGCCCACATAAACAGCTCATCTGTCTCGTGCTCGCGTGAGCCAGCGAAATAAATCATTTAAATGTACGGTGTACATACTAGAACGGTTTTCTGAACACTACGGTTTAAGCTTAAGTTGGTTCTAGTATAAAGAAAAACTACTTAGGGTAATGGATTATCTTCATTATTAATATTGAGGTAACAAACGATAGTGATATCCACCTGATGGTAAGTGACTAATGTAATTGACCTCAAAAAAGACAAGGTTCGTACCTGAAGTTGGCTACAAATGGGTTGCTATGCCTGACGATTTCGAATGCCTCTGATAAGTACATATAAACAGACATATGGGAGACCCCTTACCACACTTTTTAAAGCGGAACACAGCAACATTTTACAGTCAACATTGCTGTTATGAATTTGAAATATATGTAGTAGTGGGGATTTTACCAACTTAAAAAAATTAAGATTTTTCTAATTATTCTAAATTATTAGAACTCTTCGTCGTCCGGAGGTATACATTTTGATGCTCTTATATGTTTTGGTTTTAAAAGTAAGATATAAGAGTTACAGTTTTTTGATTCCCGCATTTTCATTTTCATTCATCACGTCATAGTTTTAATTACAACGAAATCAAAAAGTATATTTAAAAAAAGCTTGAATTTTTTTCGATTCTGTGATCTTACTAATAAAATTAGTGTTATTTTTTCATAGTAATATCTTCAGTAGCATTTTCATTTAGTATTCGTGATGACCAACAGTACAGCCAACATAAATAAAACAAAAGTGCCTTTGTAACGTTATGTTTTGTGAACCGTACTCATCCTCGTCTCACTGCTTTGTCCCTTCATTCATTATTCAATTTCTCAGTATAGTGACCCTCAATCTGTCTGTGGACTTGTTTGACAATCGGCGTAGAGCGATAGACAATAACATTTAACGGACATACATAAGAGTTTACGTATAACTCCGTTAAATATTATAAATGGTAGAATCCTCTGTGGTTCGACTATGTGTTGGTTTGAAGGGTGTGGTGAGACATACTTTTCCGTGGCGTTCTAGTTTAGTCCTTAGGGGTAAGTGGCGCATTAACTGCTACTCGTATATTATAAAAAAAACGCATCTTTGGGAATAGATATAACGACACTTTGACGTGTCACGTTGAAGAGTGACGTCATACAGCGCAAAATCTATGTAGGTATGTACGTATGTAACTATGTAGGTATGTATTTCTTTTCTGTATGTGTACACCCTACCTTTCACGATCTCATATATCTTTAACTCCATCCCAAAGGTTGTCTGGAAGAGATCGCTTCTAAGCGATAAGACCGCCTATTTGTATGCTGTCTCATACGAGTATATTGTTTTTATATGTTGCTTATATTTGGTGTACAAATAAAGAGTATGTTGTTGTTGTTGTTGTTATGTTATGTTTTTTTTTTCTGTGTCCATTTTCTAAATATAAAAACAAGGAATTATGCCTAAGGAGTATACATACAATAAAACTGCGTGTAAAAAATCGAGGATAATACATTATTAATTTTGGAAATTCAATCGATATAGCTTATCGCCGATAAGCTTTATATAGGACAAGTCATAACACACTGACCCTACATCGCTTTGTTTGGACCTATATTACTTTTGTTTATACCACAAGGTTTGTAAAGGTAAAACGGTTTCATTTGATTTAAGGTGCCGAATGTGTTAGCATTTATACCGAAACGCGTCGAATAAACTGTCCTTTTCAACAGCCTGAATAAATCTTTTCGCAATACATCTTACTAATGCCGTCGCTAAGGTTTACGGAGGGCCTCGGAAGGTTTTAGTTTGGGATAAAAAAGTATATGTCTTATGTTAGTAGAAGTAAGTTAAAAGTTATTGAAGAGGTTCTTGATTTGACTCAAAAAAACATTTTTTGATAAAATAGTATAGTTACAAAAATCACTAATATTGAAATATTTACTGATATTATAGAACCCAATTTGTTTTATTAAATAAATAATAATCGCATACAATGTGTAATATATACAGGGTGAATTTTTATTTTCTTTAATTTATCACATAACATTACTTCCCAGAATTTGATCCTTATAAGCGACACTATCAGATATAACAATAATATACAGGGCGTATTTTTTTTTTCAAAATAAACTCGTTCGATTCTCGGCTAAGGAAAAAGATATTATAAAAAACTAATGATGCAGTTTTAATTTTTATCAAAATCGGCCTCGTAACTCCTTGCAGCATTTTTCGCTAATCTTTATAGTTTGGGATTTGGCCCTGAAGGCCCGTTTGAAAAATTCACCCTGTATACTACTATAACCAAAATCATTATGTCGGTATTCATACGTGCGGCGATCATAAACAACATTGAATTGAAGGTCATTGAACTCAAAAGCTTTTATTCAATTTCACTTTTATTTCGTAACTAACTTTGGATAGAATATGAGCCATATCTGAAGCAAAATAAAGTTCCTACCTGGGCTCAGTTCGAACACACTATGAATGTATGTAACATATCTTTCATTAGAGCAGATCAATGCAATGGCTGCATAGCTAGGCTTTGGCTTTAGAAAGTATTTCCACAGCTTTCATTAAAATTTCCATCACATTTGCGAGACTTTACATACATTTCCCATGGGCGATGTGGCGCGTAACCGGATAAAAATGATCCGCAATATCGTTACACAAATGCGACTGTTCTGTTCAATGGGTTACATTTGTACACATTCTCGAGAATTTTAGAAATATTCTATCGTTTAAAAGCGGGAAATGGTTTCTTTGTATTGTAATGTAATGACTAAAATCCTGTAAGATTTTTGTTTGTAATGTAACCCTTGCTAAAATTATGAGTCCTTGCTAATCTTAAAGTAAAGTAAGAGTAAGTTAAGTGAAGTTATTTAACCAAAGCGTTTGAAAATCATGCATAAACGCAGGCTTAATACGAACGAAATAACGACTGATGTTATTTTTCTTATAAAAATAAATAAATAAGGCATGCTAAATTGTCATGCAATTTAAATTTAATAAATAAATATTTTAAAGTATAATAAACGTTATGAAAATATTACTATAAACTTTTTGATAACAATTTAAGCATGAAAGTAGTAAAACAATGTAACCAACATTCTAGGTAACAAATAAACCGCGTGACGTCACATCATACGTGACCACAACGTAACCTAATACCGCTGCCTTCGAAAATTCCCATAAAGAAGCCTTACACCAACACGTTTTGTACCTTAATCTATTTTACGTAAATAAAAGAGATAGGTACAAGTGTAGAACATAATTATATTGTTCGTGTTTACACAATCGCTCTGTTTATCCTCCCTTGCCCGACAATAAAGCAAATTGTATTATTGTGACCTCAGGCAATTTTTCCCGCAAACCCCGTAATTGCTGCTCTTAGCCGGTGTGCCTTTGTGGTCGTAATTTCCGCAGAAACTAAAATATATCGGTTAATGTGTATTGGACGCGTTTGTTTTTGTTAAATTGTTGATTTTTTTACTAGACTGGAATTCCCTATGGCGCTATGGCGTGGCTATTCGCTATAACGTGGACGCTATGTACACATACAATTCAAGAAAAAAAAAAAAAATAGATCCATTGTTTGGCATTATCCAACCAGCAACTTTTTCTTCTTAGTTATAGCAACTTCAAGTGATTCGCGTTTTGGAGATTGTCCCGATGTGTATCATTTTTTAGCGATTGTTGCCCTCAATCGTAGTATAGACAAGGCGTTTTAGCAATTAATTAATGTTACGTTGCGTTTTGCGTTCAAAGTTCTAAATTATGTCGTGATTATGATACGAGCAATATTTTCATTTGTACTTCTACTTATTAATTTAGCAATACTAAACAAGCGACAGTCCAAAAAAAAAAACTTAAAATCTCGAACACTAATATAATTAACATTCGTTCACCATATATTACGTATCTCTATTTACTTCGACAAAACTTTCAAAGCTGCTTTAATAATTGACTTTTACTTTATTTATATTGGGAATTAAACTGTCTATATCGCCATCTGTGTTTCATTGCAAATTTTCGCTGATCCCATCACAAACGAGCAAGATAATCGGCGGTCTTCAAGCTATTGTCATATAAACTACTAATATTCGACAAACTATAAAATAAAACACTTTATAGAAAATAGCGCTTCAAAAAATACTTTCAGAAAGGTAAAGATAGGTTCTTTTGTACATTCCTTGAAGTGGTAGACATTCCCTTTGTGGTTCGACTCCGGAGATACTACCATTCTTTGAAGTGGTAGAACCCTTTGTGGTTCGACTCCGGAGACACTACCCCTACATCAATTTCTATCTAATAACAGGTGTGTTAAGTTTCGCTGTACGTGTGGTAAGGAAGACATATTCTACTTGCATCTGAAGCGTTCTAACTTGATCTTCAAGGAAAGCAAGGCGTCTGTGGGCGACCTCAGGCAGAACTCTATCTTCATCTGGGCTTAATTATAGATTATGGACGGCAAAGGACATTTACCATGACGTGGACTGCATGCTCGTTAACTACTTCTATATAATTTCAAATTATTAATACTTTTCAAAGCCGGCTATGCATTTGCGACTCTTTTCGCGTTGCAAATGTCTGTACACCACAGTGATTGCTTTCCATCAGGTAACCATCAGCTTTTGTAATAGGTTTGAGTCATAGATAAGTATACATATCTCACTGCCTTGTAATTGAAGGAATCCATTAAATGGCTTAAACGGCTGACAATTCTGTCAGCCATTTAATGTCTGTCATATTGTAATTTATGCGGAACAATGCCGACATGCGCAGGTAAGTGGTGCTAAAACACGAAATCGAAAAAAAATGCGGAGATATATCGTTTCTTTCGTAAATGATCTAAAAACTACATTTTTAAATATTGTTCAAACATGAAAGTAGATGACAGTGACAATTTCAATTGTCAAAACTGGTTACATTTTCTTGGTTACAATTTCTTGTTAGGAGGGAGTAATCTTTACTAATCTATGGTTTGAGTTTGAAAAGCACGCTATCGCAATCTCGTTTTATGTTGCAATTCTGACACTTCCCTAATACGGGATAAACGGGATCAAAACAACGGGATTATAACGGTATCCGGGACCTCGACCCACTTGTTAAAGCTGTAATCCAATCTACACACAGAAACACTTATTTACTGAAAGTATTTACCAATTTTCATTTTATGAAATCAGTATTTACTAATCGAGTTTCTCCATATGTTAACATCAATTTTAAAAAATATATTTTTCATACTTCATTTCAAATTATGAAAACCGTTCAAAATAAATAAATTTTGGAATAAAATCTATCATTTTAATCTTTATCTGCCTGGAAATCAAACCTTGTTCTATCGTGTATTTTAACAATTCTGCCATTTGGGTTATAAGTAGTAAAGCTAAATGGAATAATTAAATCACATTAAAAAGTTTATTGTTACGTCATTTTGTTTACGTATTCCTTAAAAACCCTTTATTTGACACACTATGGGTGTATAAAAAATTGGTCTATCAAATTGGGTCATCCGCCATATTGGATTTAGAACGACGTCACTAATCTCAATCGGTTGTAGATAATTGGTTTAAAATTTTAAAATTTAAAATTGCAAATTGTCAAACTTACTACCTAAGACGTTAAATAAATAAAAAAATGCAATAGTAGAACGGAATTCACTTACGGAATTATTCCGGTGCGAGACAATAGATTCCCAATGCAATTGCTTAATGCAAAAATAGTACATTACAATACGAGGACGAAAAATTTTTTTCTGACAAGTGTGAGTTTGCAGGCCGAGCCGCAGGCGAGGACTGCAATCACACGAGTCAGAAAAACATTTTTCGTCCGCGTGTTGTATAAAATTTTATATTACGGAGTCGGAAATGGGGGTTTTGCGCACGCGAAGCGTGCGTAAAACGTCCATTTACGCACGCCGTGATATAAAATAATTTTTCAACCAACTGACTTGAATCAAATGGGAGTAACGCTTTCCTATTCATTGTACAGCTAACAATAGTTTTAAATCTTTCGCGCTATAATAGAGTTATTTACTTATTATCTGTAAGAATAATTTTAGCAGATAATTTCATTTTTTTTTATAATGTAGGAGTAGCAGACGAGCTTGCAGTCCACCTGATGGTAAGTGGCTACTGCCGCCCAAGGACATCTGTAATCAACCCCAACACCCTCAACAACCCCAACAACCTCAGGTTGGAATATCTAATCCTATCTGGGGTTGATTTGAAAAATTCAACATTTTGCCAAACTGATTATACCTATAATTCACTGATTGATATTGAGAGGACCTTATCTATACTTCATTATCCACTTAAATGTCCATAATTCCCCGCCCTAACCTCTTAAAATCATAATAATCTGGGCAGGAAAGTTTGGGATATAATTTTCAAATCGCACAACCTTATAAATTATCCCTATCCGATTTCTATACAATACAAAAGATCCCGAACTCTGGTTTCGGGATAATGGGAGCGATTTTAGAGCTGCCTTGTCATTCCCAAATGTCTTTTATTAGGGATTTTCATAAAATCTTTTGTGCAGAAGTTTATAAGCTAACGCTTTGATAGTGTTTTTGACGCTCAGTAAAAGGTTTTTAATGAAGTGATCTCTATTCTGAATCGTTAAATATACTGGTCAAGATATTTGAAGAAAAAAAAACAGAATTTGTTTTAAGAATTTTTCAAAAGATAGCCTTTGGCTACATGGACTTTAAAATTCGTCGAAGAACCTCAATATCATGAAGAATTCAGTCATGCAGATATTCTCATAGTCTTCTTTATCGTTTCCCATATACGAAATGTTACCACAAAACACGCTTTGTGGAAAAAATGCTTGAAATATACAAGAAATGTATATAAAGTTATTCCCATGAAAGGAATGATTGATTAAAGACAAAATTTCCCAAATTCCCGAGTACAAAGAAATTTTATTTTCAATTCAACAAAATGTAACATTATAGGTTAAATCCCAGAATCCTTTACAATTGGAACCAATAAATTGATTGTGGTTTACATTTACCCTAAAGGGCGTCGATTACAAAATCCGTAGGATTTCGAGGGTAGATTGGGTTGATGCCTACAATAATCGTATTTAAGGGTGATGTGTAATCTAGGGCGTGAAAGTACAAGTTCCGTAAATTTGCAACCCTATATTAAAAGCGCAATTACCCGTTTAATCCCAACATCCTCAATTTCTTGGACAATTTCATAGCTATTTGCATTTTGATATAACTTCGTAACTCTGGGAGGAATAACCTCCTCTTAAACCATGTTCATGGCATAAATATAATTCTAATCGGGTTCGAGCCCACCTATTTCTGCCTCATAACACCAGTATTAAACGCTGCCGTGTACTGGTTTGAAGGGTGTGATAAGGGAGACATACTTTTCTGAGTCGTTCCAGCTTTGTTCTCAGGGGTTGCAGCGCATCTGTGGCCGACCTTATCTAATCCTATCTGGTATTGATTACAGATGTCCATGGGCGGCAGTAGTCACTTACCATCAGGTGGACTGCATGCTCGTCTGCTACTCCTATATTATAAAAAAATATATTGCGATCGTGTCTATGTAATACGTAGACATGTAATGTAATAAAAGAAAGAATAAAAGTAGCCAAGTCCCTGTGTACCTGTGTATAGTGAAAGAAATAAGTTTATACGCCACAAATGCTAGCTGCGCTAGACTCAAAAGTTAACCAAAGTTTCTTATTCATACCAATTTATAGTTAGTAGGTAATTTTAAATTCGTTTACTTTACATTTTCCAGAATTTTGTACTCCAAAGTTGTAGTGTAGAAGGAAGAATAATATTTTGATTGCGTCACAACTTCATATGTAACAAATTATTTTTACAATTCGTTTAAGTTGTATCTACATTACATAGAAAACACTTACATACTTACTAAGTTAAATCTATATCAATAGTGCTTAAATAAAACGGCTGTCATATGGCCAGACGGACCAAGTAGAGGACAAATCCCCAAACGGATAGGGCGAAATTATAAGGGTTCCGTTATTTGGCATTTAGCTACAAATTTAAAACACCGCCCGACCAGGTAGCAGCGATTATCGTGTCTTGAGGGTTGGCAAGGTTTCTCTTAAATTTAGCTCCCAAATTTACATATAAATAGAAAAGTGGCGTTACAATGACACTTGCTTTGAAAACTTGAGTTCTCGACACGGTTGTATTTCGGACCATAGGACTTGAGATCAAAGTAAGACATCACTTCGGGCTTTCCACGTGGCAGACATAAAGTCCTTGTACCGTATGAGGGGAGTATAGTTCACTATTTAAAAGGGAAAGTGTAAAGTGTAATTTTATGTACTTCACTTATTCATAATTTAAGTAGGAACAAGCAGGTACTCTACTTTTTATTATGACCAAGCGTTTAAAGATAAGGGCAAGATCTCACAGATAGGTTTTCAAGCGCAGCGGTATTTTATATATCACAAGATCGCAGTTTAGTCCATCATCGGTTATTCAAAACTCGATGAACACGATTGCAAGTTGGATGGAAAGACATTGATAGCCCACTCTAGCAGCAGAAACCGTAGAAAACCGCACACGTTGCAGCTTTTAACCGCTTTAAACCAGCCATGAAATTGGTAATAGTACTTACCTATTTTTTATTGCGATTTTAGTGCAGTAATTCCGCGTCCGGTGGCGGCTAAAAACTGCTCTGTGAGTACTAAGCCTTATTAGGGTATTAACAATTCGGAAATTAATGTATCTGATATTAGCCGATTCCGTGCGGATGTGGCACAACTGTGGGTGATGTGGCACAACTGTGGTGCCATCCGCACGGAATCGGTTATATATTACTTTTTTAATGCATAGAACTAGCGAATGAGCATGCAGTCAACTAATACAAAAGGTTTTACATTACCTACTTATTCCTACAAAAATATCTTCTAAAACTAAATTCGACTATATTATAACATTCAATCTTAGAGGAGACCCGTGCTCAGCATTGGGACAATAATGGGTGGATGATAATGTTATGACAACTACAATATATCTCGTCCCATATCATATGGTTATATCATTTCTTAACAAAAATATAATTATGTCATAAAAGTATTTTCCGAATAGTTTCTTATATGTTATACGGAAAACATCCAATTTCCTTTGATAGAGGGTAAATACGGTCTTACTTCGTTTATGTTGGGGAAAATTTAGGTCAAATATTGCAAAGCCTTTGATGGCAGCGTGGAAAGTTTGCACCGCGGTTACCAATAATCCAAATCTTTGTATTTGGGTTGTTACTATTTATTTGTAGGTATTTTAGTTTAGGATGGGTAATTTAATTAAATAAATTAATGATGATAAATTAGATGACCCGCGTAGGGGAGGGGTGGAGATACCGGTCTGAAACGCAAAGGATCCCGGGTTCGATCCCCGGCCAGACAGACATGACAAATCATGCATGAAAAAGCTATAAGTGTAGAAAACGTTTCAAAATATTCAAAGTTCATAAGAACCTTTCTGTAAGAACTTAGTATTGTACATTATCTGTTGATGTTTTCCCCCACCAAACTAAAAGTGGCTGCCTGGAATTCGATCCTCGTTCCCCCAGATTAAAAGGCGAAATTTCAAACCACTAGATGAGCACTGCTTTGTAAGTATAAAATCTTTATCTCGGCATAGATACAATTAATGATACTTTTTTAGAATATTTTTAGTTCACACTTTTTCAGGGATGCTAACTAAAGCTACTGATTTCAAAAGCACTTTCATGACTACTAGAGACATTTCATTCATATTTACAACGCTCAAACTGTAAACACTCGGTTATTTTTTGAAAAAAGTCACCGTGTCTCCAAGTTCAGGTAAATAGAACTGTGGAAACAATTTTTCTGTTTACTTAACTCTGAATTTCATTTAACTTTTTAAGGGAATATTTAAATTTCAGTTTAGTTGTGCTGGTTTGTGTTTTGACTGTGGACACTTAACTAGCAAGCCTGTGTTACAAATTTTACGAAAAAGTGTTTTTTTTTTTATACAAGGAGTATACGATTTGTTGATTGGTATTTGATGGTAAGTGACTATTGCTGCTTATGGATATCTATAATGAACCCCATAAGATTAGATTTTTACCTGTACCCTTACCATGAGTTTACAAAACATCCCACAATTTTATGTTACGTTTACGCAATCCATTATTCTGTTCCGTTTGCTTTAGTAGACTGACTAAACGTAAGAATAAGCAAGTGCTCAAGTCTTTTGTCTGCCTCACATGTTAGCAAAAAAGAGAGACAAAATATAAAACGCCATTTTCTCAATTTAGACATTTAATGTTACGTTACTGACACTATAGTTCTGATACAATCCGCTAGGGGCGTTGATTGAATTTGTATGGGAAAATACGTAAACAAATACCAAAACAGTTATATTTGCCAAAACTTAAAAACTTATGATAAGGGTACCGAGGCCACAGATGCGCTACCTCCTTGAGGACTAAGCTGGAATGCCTCGGAAACGTTTATCTTCTTAACCACACCGTTCAATCTAGAACACAGCAGTGCTTACCAATGTTGTAATTAGACAGAAATAGGTGTGCCGGTGGTGCCGCCGGAGTCGAACCACAGAGGATTCTACCACGTTCGTGATATTTTTACGATAGACAATTAATAGATAATAACTTATATTATTCATTATTATTTAATTGGTTTGGGGATTAGGTTTTATGTATTAATTAGTGCTAATAAAGCAAATAATTAAAAAAAAAACTGAAAATAAAATTACTAATTAATTTGTATAAAAGCTTTCCTACAATTTTTAGTTCTCTTAGTGCGCAAATGAATTTTCAAATAATTTTCTTAATACACATCTTCATTCGAACTATCGTTGTTTTCACCCTAAAATATTTTAGATCATAATGTCGTTGTTATTTGGGCAATCATAAACAAAAGAATCACAATACTCATAAAAGTTTTATACATCATCAGACAGATTAAAAACAGACACAACCCCTTGAAAAAAAAATATTGAAATTCTGGCATTTGTAGTAGGTACTCACATCTTATACCGCGTTCGTACGCTTGAAGTTTGTCGCAAAACTATACTACAAACGTTTGTCTGGATCAAATGCCATGCTACTTGGGCTTGCAATCTTTGCAAACCAAGTCAAATGCTCTATCCACATTATAAATTTCTGAAGCTTTGACAAGCAGCAATGCTCCAACAGTCACAGTTTGAAGCAATCTATGTAAGAAGTTGGGAAAACTCCGATAGCATGTTTCAGAAACGAGTAGCGCCATCTATTGACAAGTTGCGGAAAGCTTCCATAATACTGGTAGGGTGCTAACTGATGCTTCACTGCTCTTGCAATTAAATGTGTCAACGAAGTCAATGGTTAGTCTATCTTTTTTGTCTAAGTATTCACGGTAGCTTTACGCGTGGCGTTGGACTTTATTGCTTTTATCATGCACAATAAAAAGTTTTGCATTCACATTTGCTTGTGAATAGCTTAGCGAATTTATAACTTAACCACCACCACCTTCAAAATATTTTATATATTTTGAAGGTGGTAGAACTCATTGTGGTTCGACTCCGGTGGCACCATCGCCACACCTATTTCTACCTAATAACAGCAGTGTTAGGCGCTGCTGTGTTCCGGTTTGAAGGGTGTGGTAAGGGAGACAGACTTTTCCGAGGCGTTCCAGCTTAGTCCTCAGGGGTAGCGGCGCATATGTGGCCGACCTTAGGTAGAATATCTATCCTATCTGGGTTGATTACAGATGTCCATGGGCGGCAGTAGCCACTTACCATCAGATGGACTGCATGCTCGTCTGCTACTCATATATTATTAAAAAAAAAATAACTTATATTGAAACAAACAGAATTAGGGTATAAATATTTTTATAAGCTTTTATTTGACTTTATCTAACAATTAACTTTGTCTACCTATAATAGAAAGTTGTAGTCACTGGTAATAACGGCAGGTAGAGCCCTTTGTGGTTCGACTCAGGGGGCAACACCGCCGTACCTATCTTGGTTTATTAACAGCAGTGCACTGCTGTGTTCTGGTCTGAAGGACTACATTCTAAGGAAGATATATTTATTCAAGGCGTTCCATCTTATACCTTAGGGATAGCAATACACTTTACTAATACTTACTATTTTAAATTAATAACAGGAACAACCAATTATGGAGTCTACAAAAAAATTAAATTGTGTTTTATGTGGTTTATAAAATATGATTTGATCCTTAATAATGTCTTTATAATTTACTTATATTGTTCATATAGTATTTATAATTAACGTTATCCTAGTTTCAATTAAATCACAGAAATAAACATTATTATCGTAAACGAACAATACAGCCATAATGCCATTTCGATCCATTTAACTGTGAAACGATTATTGACATTTGAATAGGCAGTTTGAAATCAAATTGCCTCAATCATTCCGCAATGGACACTAATTGTATTGGAATATCCATTTCCGTGCTAACGGCTGCGGAGTTACAGAATAGATATCGAGCGTTTAATATGCTTGAATCATCGCTTATTAAGATAGGTGATATAATTATTGTCGTTATCAAGCTATTATGATGACCCGCGTGGCGGGGCGGTCACCATACCGGTCTGGCGCGCAAAGGGTCCCGGGTTCGATTCCCGGCCAGACAGATATCTAAATGATGAATTTAGATTTCTGTTTCTGGGTCTGGGTTTTTGTGTATTTGTCTATGTGTGTGTCCATGGCACCCACAACACAGGGAATCCTAGTGTGGGGCTGTGAGTGTAGAAAGCGTTTATTTTTGTCCCATTTCTGGGCACGGGTTTCCTCTCAGGGTGGAAAGGGTTTAGGCCATTGAATGAAATACAATTTTTTTGTTTTTTCTTTGAGATTTCTCAGTACAACCCTTCGTTAATCGATTATTGAGGTATTACTGTCTGTCTACTTTGGTGCATTCTGATATTGTGTGCATTTAAAGGTCTAACTTCTTAAGCTTTGGAAGTAGCAATTAGATTGTAGCCAATCTGAAGTAGATCGCCAAGTTACTTACTATCAGGTGGATCAGGCGCATGATCGTAACAGAAAATAATACTTATAAACAGAGGATAAAGTAGTTAGTGGCATTATTATACAGTGAGATAAAATTAATAGAGAAATATTATTACAACTTAAAACCGAACTGCTCAAAATATACCTACATTCCTGTGCGACAATCTGGATGAATCCAAAGACACCGCAAATATTATAAACCTGTCAAGTTATTTGGGCTGCAAGGCATGCCAAAGAATGAGGCACAAACACATACACAATCTCGAAAATATTACCCTCTGAAATCGAGTGAAAAGTTAAAATAGAACGGGTTATTCAAATAAATTGTACGTGTAAAGAAAACCGAACAAAAACTTTCCGGGGCAACGTAATAAAGTCGTGTTTATAAGAGGCAGCTACAAATAAATACTAGCTAAGTTCGTTTCAAGTTTTATTATTTTATTTTAGCCTTTGTTTTAATGCTTGTAAATAAATTTAGATTACTTTTATATAGTGTCTAATTAAGTTGCATAACTTTTTGAAAGGTGGTAGAATGAATTCTCCGCTACACCTTTTTTTTATAATTTAGGAAGTAGCAGACGAGCATGCAGTCCACCTGATGGTAAGTGGCTACTGTCACCCATGGACATCTGTAATCAACTCCAGATGGATTTAGATATTCCTACCGGAAGTCAGCCACACATGCGCCGCTACCTTTGAGGACTAAGCTGGAATGCCTCGGATGTCTCTTTCTACCACACCCTTCAAACCAGAACAGAGCAGCGCTTAACGCTGCTGTTATGAGGAACTTTTTCTCCTATTTGGTGGAAGGTTGTGCATGCCAGCTGACTTAAATACTACCATCTTCCTACTCAAGAGTGGAAATGCATCTAGGATCGGATTTATGTATAACTTTTGATCTATATGGACTTGGTTACAGGTTACTACTGCCCATGGGCAGCTGCATACTTAAGTAAAACTTTATACTGCTACTCCAATCTTATATAGAAAACTTGGTGGCAAACGACTTTATGTCTTACTGCCATACAAAGTTTGACACAATGGGGGACCAATTTGTAAAATGCTTATCAGGCCACCGACAAAGTTTACGGACGATAAAATAAATATATTGTAAAATTGACAAGTATTGTATTTATTGCCATCTTTAATCCAATTTCTATTTAAGCCAATAAGTCACAAAGAATTCTTAATTTGAACAATGCACAACAAAGTTCCCTCTCTACTAGGACAAAAACGCAAGCTGTTTTAAACTTTACTTACGAAACATCGACTTGGATTTCTAACGCTGAAGTTCGTTCAAATAATACTTTATATCTTCTTTACTCTGAACGCTTCAGTCACGGTAAGTTCAGTGAATCAATGCCGTTAGAGATGTGAGAACGTGTGAAAATATCGATTAATTAATACTCGATTATTAAGACTGAATAAACAATTGGCTAGCAAAAAGATTAATAGTGCCCGAAAAGAAGAAAATCGTCACGAAATTTGCTCTCTGATTCTTAATTTAAATTTCACGAAACATAGGTAGCGCATTGTCAACCCCTAATTTAATAATCGATTTGTTAAGAATAATCGTTTAAAACATAAAAATAATCGATTATTTAGTCGATTATTTTTTTTTTTCACATCCCTATGCCGTATCTATCAATTTAAAAGTTTCCAGGCCACCGGGCCTAGGAAAATATCGCAATAGACATTTATTATGCGTTACACTTCACAGTGATTTATGTTTTGTAGTGCAATTTTACAAGCTTTTACTTAACTTGCTTTGTTAGTTCGTTTTATTTGGGGGTCATCTTGGAACAGAATTTTAAAGCAGTTAACCATCATCATCATCAACCCACTACTGTCCCACTGCGGGGCACGGGTCTCCTTTCAGAATGAGAAGGATTAGGCCATAGTCCACCGCGCTGGCAAAGTGCGTATTGGTGGACTTCACATACTTTTGAGATTTTTTTTCTTTTTTTATAAATCTCTCAGGTATGCAGGTTTCCTCACGATGTTTTCCTTCACCGTTTAAGCAAGTGATAATTAATTTCTAATAGGCACATAACTTTGAACAATCAGAGATGCGTGCCTGGGATTTGAACCTCGGACCCCTCGATCGAGAGGCCGCGTTTCTTAACCACTAGGCTATCACTGCTAAGCAGTTAACCACAATAATTGAACTGATATTTTGCATACCCATGTCATGAAATTGCATGATTTAGCGTAGAGATGTGTCGTTTTAAATCCAATATTATTATTTGCACATTGTATGTCTATCCGTCTGTCACAACTCACAGGGCTCTACCTCTTGAACCGTAATATATAGACACTTGCATTTTTTATAGGATGAGGGTTGCCATACAAGTAACGGGCTTCTTTATAATAAATCCTTTTTGAATAAAAAAAATATTTTTTTTCAATGTGTTACGGAACCCTTCGAGTGCGAGTTCGACTCCTACTTGTCCAATTATTAAATTAAAACGGTGTTTTTTAAAACGAATGGGATATAGCGATATTAATTGGAGAGTACTTGTATCGAGATCGCAAGTGTAATCCCGTTCGTTTATTCCCGGATTCCCGGTTATCGGATATTAAGTGACGCTGTGAATGTTCCTATATTTAACTTGTCCATTTCCATTTCAATTTGTGTTGATGCCAATCGAATTTTGTATTTTGATTAAAATGTCTGCGTTGAATTTACTTACAGAATAATCTTAAATGTTTATAATATTTATTTAATCATAGCAGTGATATCCTACAGGTTGAAACTCGGCTTATCGGTAGAGAGATCCGAGGTTTGAATCTCAGACACGCACCTCCGATTTTAACTTTTGTATTACAAATTAATTCGCACTTAAGCTTAAGCGGTGAAGGAAAACATCGTAAGGAAACCTGCATACATGAGAGATTAAAAAAAATCTCAAAATTATGTGAAGTCTACCAATACATACTTAGCCAGCGCGGTGGACTATGATCTAATCCTTGTCATTCTTGAAGTAGACAACTGCCCAAGAGAAGGACAGTCATGGGTTGGAGAAGGATGGCTACAGTATTATTAAACCAAAAAGTAGACTGCTTAAAAATAAATTAACTGAAAAGGAAAGTAATGTAACATACATATGTCATTTCCATAATTTGACCGAATCCAATGACATATTATACTCGCATGTTAAAATCCGTCAAGGCGTTTGACGAAGAGTATGCTACAGAAAAAGATATGCATATCTAGGTATATACGCTCGAAAAAAATCTAAATCGATTTTATTATTACAGTAGCCGAACTCAATATTAATACGAAATAGTACAATTTAATAGGACTCCCACAATAGATAAGATTGGGCAAACAAGATATATTAGAAAAAATATTTGAAAATTATTATATCCTAAAGCAATATACTTTCCATCCGAATACCCTTTTACTTAATTATGTTTAGGTTAGGAAAGCATTTTCCCTCCTACGATAAGAATAACGAAGTAATATAAGAAGATGAAGGTACTAGAATCCATTGTGGTTTGACTTCGGCGGTAACCACCGCCTGACCTATTTCTGCCTAATAACAACAGTGTTAAGCGCTGCTGTGTTTGGGTTTGAAGGGTGTGGAAAGGAAGACATAATTATTGAAGACATTTCAACTTAGTCCTCAGGTGCAGTAACGTATATGTGACCGACCTCTAGTACCGAAATACTACCTTATTTTTTTGACGAGGGGGAAACCTACAAAAGGTACCCGACGCCATGGGAGTGACGCCGGGTTATGTGGGATTTTTACCGCACTAAAACCCCCCCGGTGGCCGTCCTCAGGTTTGGTGGAGAACTCCGGGATCTCCAACGGAACACAACCGGAGTCCTCCTAACGCGATGCCCTTTTATCGGGCTCTGCCCTGGGGGGAGCAATTTACGCTCCTCTCATATCTCCTGGTGATTACAGCGATATGCGACCACACAAACCGCTGTCCTTCCCGGGATCGCTTACTGGACGGTTTGAGCTCCCACTCTTGCCGCCCGCAATCCCGGAAGCCCCTTTTAGTCGCCTCTTACGACAGGCAGAGGATACCGTAGCCCTATTCTGGTCCCGGTACTATAGGGACAACCGAAATGCTACCTAGGAATCTTATATGGGGAATAATCTTATATGGGGTTTACTTAGATTTAAAAGATTACTCACTCCTAAGTTTGGCTACGTCTCCGTGCTAAAATATCCCTAAAATATTTGAAATACTTATTTATTTATTATGTAAATTATGCAATATTAGTTATTAATCGTAAATTTTCTCTAAAAATGTTTTTATTTGCCAAGAATTCCAAAAAAATAACTGACAAATCAGCATTTTGTGGCTACATTCCATTTTAAGGCAGCGACGTATCTTTACTTATCAAAGGGCGTTTGTTATGACAGATGTTCTAGGGCGGCAGCGGCCACTTACCATCAAGTGGACTAAATTCTCATTTGCGACTGCTATATTCTTAAAAAAGATATGACACTACAAAAGGATATTAAAGAAGGTGTTAAGCGTTCAACATAACATCTAAGCTTTTAACGCGGAAAACCACTTAGAAAAGAGATAGACGGTGGAAGTTGAAACACTTTTTGAAATCTTTGAAAGAGATATGTCTTTGACTTTGATAAGTAAAGAATAAAGATACTTCACCGCCTTGAAATTGAATGAAGCCACAAAGGGATAATTTTATCACTTCACAAATAAAAAAACATTTATAGAGAAAAATTACGTATAAATAACTAATACTACACAATTTACGTAGTAAATAAATCAGTATTTCAAAAATTTTAGGTATACACTAGAACGGAGACATGATTACATTTTATTTAAGCGACAATTTCAATTCTCGAAACTGGTTACACTTTCTTGTTAGGAGTGATCAATCTATGTATTTTACTCATCTTTGAGGTCTTTGAGGAATAAGCCGATAGTCTTACAATGGTGAATTCGCATTTGTTTCGGTAAAAATGTTTCTGTCGAAACATTTTCAGAGAATCATTTTTAGTATATAGAAACTAGCTGACCCAGCAAACGTTGTGTTGCCATATAAATCAAAAAATAAAAAGTTAAGGGTGAACAACCCTTATCACTTAGATATGAAAAATAGATAGTAGCCGATTCTCAGACCTACTGACTATGCATATAAAATTTGGTGAAAATCGGTAAAGCCGTTTCGGAGGAGTACGGTAACTAACATTGTGACACGAGAATTTTATATGTAAGATAAGTTTGCGAATGTAGCGTTTTGGCCGTTTAAAATATTTGAATCCCGTTTCAAAGATAAAATGAACCGGATATTTATTGTGTATGCGAGAATAAAAATGCTTGTTATTTTTTTTTCGTTTTCATAGGAACTGGTATGGCAAATGGCAATGCCGCCAATATCCATGACCAATAGTAATATCATAGAACATTTGGAAGTGGTAGAATCCTTTGTGGTTCGATTCCGATGGCACCACCGCCACACCTGTTTCTACCTAATAACAGCAGTGTTAGGGGCTGCTGTGTTCCGGTTTGAAGGGTGTGGTAAGGGAGGCAGACTTTTCCGAGGCGCTCTAGCTTAGTCTTCAGGGGTAGTGGGCAGTAGTGGCGCACCTGTGGTCGACCTCAAGTACGAATAGCTAATCCTATCTAGGGTTAATCACATATGTCCATGGGCGGCAGTAGCCATTTACCATCAAGTAGACTGCATGCTCGTCTGCTACTCCTATATTTAAAAAAGAAACCATAGAACAGGGATGAGACTAAGCTAGTCTTGATGTTTCTATCATATAAAAAATCTTAATATGGACTATGCGTGTAGAATGTGCCATCAAATTTTCATCGCTTCCACTTTATCGCCTGTGATCTGACAAGTCAAATGCAAAGGTAATCTATTTACTGGAGAACGGATGTGGTTTTAAACTTGTTAACTTCGACTTTGTGGTTCTCCTGAGGTGCTTTGAGTGGATTTTATGACTAATCGACTTAACATACTATGTATGAACTTCAATATGTTATCATATTATTATAACGAGATAAGTTGTGCAGCGGTCTCTATAAAATACGAGTAGCTAGTTCCGGGTTCTTCTACCAACCAGATATTTCGAAGGTGGTAGAACCCTTTGTGGTTCGACTCCAGCGGCACCACCGCCACACTTATTTCTACCTAATAACAGCAGTGTTAGGCGCAGCTGTGTTCCGGTTTGAAGGGTGTGGTAAGGGAGACAGACTTTTTGGAGGCGTTCCAGCTTAGTCCTCAGGGGTACCGGCGCATCTGTGGCCGAGCTCAGGTAGGAATATCTAATCTTATCTGGGGTTGATTACAGAATACAGATGTCCATGGGCGGCAGTAGCCACTTACCATCAGGTGGACTGCATGCTCGTCTGCTACTTCTATATTATAAAAACAAAAAAAACAGATATACATTTAATAATTTAGTTATGAAATGTTTTGCCTAACGAACAAAATTTCGTAATTTCTGATACGAATTTTTATGTATGAGTTCTACATACGCATTTTAAACACAAAAAATATATATAGACACTTCTGTAAGTGTCTATATTCCCGTACAAATGTACAGTTGCACACACATAAAAATGTTTCAATAACAATAATTATTATTTAGAAATCTAACGGGTTATTTAAATTAAATGTTTCAGTATTGATGATGTTTATATATTCGAAGTCGAATATTTATTTTGAATGGTAATAAAACAACTTTATTTTCAGTTGCAATAAGTAAGTGAAAACAATTCTTATACTGTTCTTATACAAAATCGAATTTTAATACAGAAAATACCGCTAAAGCTTTCAATAATTCATACGTTGTTCTTACGAGAATTCAATCTTGCTGTAACAAAGATTGTACATTTATCACGTAAATCCCAAAGAAATTGCGTCTTTATGGCAAATACGAATTAGGGTCAAATTCCCTTGGATATGATAGTTTCTGCTTTTGCTTCAACTTTGTGTAGCAGGGACAAGGTCTTATGGTGTTAAAGTGTCGTCTTAACATTTTAAATCTCGCTACAAAGTTTGTAGTTACAGTTTGTTGTAGGTAATCTGTAGGAAGTCTACGCTATTTTATCTACAGTAGCATTACCATGAGTTGGCATAGAAACGCCACTATAGAAATGGTAAATAGAAAACTATTGTCATTTTGCTAGTGAATAACATAACTACTATCGTTACGGTATTTCTTGACAACGTCTGTCAAATTAATGACTCATGGGACCGATTTTGTATGGCAATAGATCATAATGACATTCGCTAGCGATTTGATTTCGATAGGTTTTTTACGTATCGAGTTACGTCACTACGGATTTTATTTCTACGAGTAACCACCAGAGGCGCTGTACAATTTTTCATACATTTTTTTGACGCAGTCGCTAGCGAGTAATACTTTTGTAAACTCATGGTAGTCCTACTGGTATGTTTATTTAGTAGTCGATGTGGTGAGGGATACATTCAAGGCTTTTAAATTATGCAGTTAGAGGTAGCTATCTGTGGCTGACTTCAGATAAGACAGCAATAGCAGCTGAGATTAGTAACGGATTTCAATGTATAGCAGTGAAGTTGATTCGTATATTTGCTACTGTATATAACAAACAATTGTAATATTATCAGAAATAATAATAAATACGCGTATAATAAACACATTTTATGCAGGAATTTTCTTCCCAAACAACTTAAATTCTTATTCAAAGCTATCAACGCAATACAATTTTTTGTCGATTTCCAATTTGGATATTACCTACATTTTTATAAAAAAGATTTAAATGTAGAGGAGATGGCAATAAAAAGGACAATTCAAAGAAATCTCTGAACTTTTCTCGGAAATATACTAATGAGGTTGGTACATTTTTCGGGAGCTCCAAAACTCCTCAGGCCAAAAGGTCATTAAGCTAATTAACCAATTAACCTTGCACCAAAGGTCAGATCGGGTCATGTGGTACATTTCCCTCGGGACACTTTCACGCCTAATTTTGCCTGGAATATTCTAAGGGCGCCCTAATTACATCGCACGCTTTGATACAAAGATAATTCAGTAATAGCTCAGTAATAGTATTGATTAAGACGCATAAAATTATAGTTTTTTTATTCCTTATTTATTACATATGAGTAGCCGACGAGCATGCAGTCCACCTGATAGTAAGTAGCTACTGCCGCCCATGGACATCTGTAATCAATTCCAAATAAGATTAGATACTCTTATCTGCGGTCGGCGACAGATGCGCCTCTACCCTTGAGAACTAAGCTGGAATGCCTCAGAAAAGTGTGTCTCCCTTAGCGCACCGTTCAAATCAGGACTCTGCAGCGCTTAACGCGGCAATTGTTCCGCAGATATCGGTGTGGCTGCGGTGCCGCCGGAGTCGAACTCAAAGGGTTCTACCACCTTCATATTTCCTTTTCAATTAATTAAACAAATATATTTTACCAGAAATTGTAAATAAGAGGCGTTATTACTTAGTTTTAACAGCCTGTAGAGGGCCACAATCGTGTCAGAAGAAGTTTACTAACTTAGTCCTCAAATATAAGATACAAGACACTAAATACAATAAACTAAATGAACATTATATGTAATATGTTGCAAAAATTGTTTCACCAAATTTTCCTTCTCACGGCGCACCCAAAAAAGTAGAAATCTCCGATAGAAATGTTTTATCTAGCCAATATGGGGGCCTACGATTTCAACCTGTTTCATTATATAATGGTCTTAATAATAGAATTCTGACAATGAGTCCGTTAATATGAAGGTAAGCAAAACACATTCTTGTCTCTTACTGAAACATTAAGATCAGCAGTCCAATAACGGTAAAACTGTGGGGTTAACTAACTTTATCGGCCTCAAAGTCCTAAGCCCAGTAGTGAACATAAAAATGGTTACAAATAAAATAATGGTCTGCCATAAGTAGATTAGGCACTAATGTTTCAAAATGATATTGGATTGGAAATAAGTTCAAGATCCGAAGTTCTGTAATAACTAAAGCCAATTTAAGGGTCCAATGGCTTGCATAAATCAAGGTTAAGTGCGAGTGGGGCTCAGATCATTAGTGTTCCGTACGTCTTTGACCTGGTGATATGAACAGATCTCAATGAATGACTGAAAAGCATTTAATTTTTATATATTTTTACGGTGAAGGAAATTATTGTCACAAAATCCAGATATCTGATATTTCTTTACGAAGTTATTCAAAGAGTGCGAACGTTATAAAGTCTTGTCAAATTCCTTTTAGGTAATAAATACAAAAGTTTCTAAAAACTTGGTATTTAAATACAAAAGTTTGGTATTTTGGTACCAAAATTTTGGTAGCATGTGATAATTTCAAGGTTTTTTTTCTTATACTTATAAACAAGGACTTTTTTAAAATTTACTTATACTCATAAATGATTTTTTAAACTAGGCTAGGTAAATAGTAGTTTTGGCTTACCTAATCTCCATAAAATTATACGTAAGTGAAGAGGGATTCCATAAGATTACGTTTTCCCATCATTGAACGGAATCCTAAAACAGTCATAAATTTTACTATCTGTAGTAAATCTGACAGAACGGCTGATAGGCAGAATACTTTGCGTTGTTTTTGCCAAAATGAGATTAGAAATGGATGTGCGAGCAGAACAGATGTCATAGCATACACACAAGCAGATTGTGTGGAGTTTTATGGGATGCTGATGAGCGTTTTCTAAGATGGCGATAAAGTTTAGAGAAATATTTTTATTACGATACAATTATGGTAAAAATCATTAAATGATTAATATTAAATTATGTGTTTAATGTTAAAGGTATTTCAAGTCTATGTAGCTTTTAAATCTATTACGTGAAGGTAAAATAACGGTTTTAATTTTTTATGACTTCACAATAAATTCCTTAGATGAAGAAAAAAATTAATCAATCCTACTAGGCAAAAATTGACCAATTTCAATGTTTGATATGCATAATGGATAGATCATGGGGATAAATTGATTATTGAAATCAAATATCAATGTTTCAAATTTTAAACTTTAAATCGAATTGAGTTAATAAACATCACAAAAAAATAAATCGTCTCCAAAAATTTGTTGCAAGCGTTTTGTAAAAACACTGAACGGGTGGTAGCCTTTAATATTGCAAGGTAAAGTAAAATCTTATAATGAAAGTCTAGCCAGCGTTACTCTCGTCTGTAAATCCTAATATCGTTCACGTTTAAGTTAATATAATCTTTCCACCGGATAAACATGCTTACATTATGATACACTGAAGATTATGTTCCCATTATATTATATTGTAATAGCTTGCTTATATTACTTAGGGTTCCGTATTTAAATTATTATCTTTAGAATTTAAATAGCCTAGTAAATGTTATGTTATGTTATGTTATGTTATGTTATGTTATGTTATGTTATGTTATGTTATGTTATGTTATGTTATGTTATGTTATGTTATGTTATGTTATGTTATGTTATGTTATGTTATGTTATGTTATGTTATGTTATGTTGCAGTGATAGACTAATGGTTGTAACTCGGTTTTCAATTAGAGGGTCCGAGGTCGAATCTCAGGCATGGCTACTAAGATTTTTCAAAAATATTATTATGTACCTTTTAGAAATTAATTTTCTAAAAGTGACACATTTAAAAAAGTGAGGGTATGAGTGAAGCCTGCTAATTTGCACAACTGTTCTCTCTTTAATAGGATATCCGTGCCTTTAGAGCTATAATAGATCCCTTTTAAATATTTTCAGAATATATTTGCTACTATTGTATATTATAGAGACTTTTCTAATCAATATTTTTGCCATAATACACTTATTTGGTAATTGGTACGGAACCCTCGGTGTGCGAGTCCGACTCGTACTTAACCGGTTATTATTAATAACTTATTCCGTACTTACCAATGTGGTTTAGACGCCAGTCTGAATTACGGTAAGATAACATTATTATTTAATACTGTTTATTGCTTAAATGGATACTAGAGTAGAGTAATACAGTAGCCGCTCTTGATTTCTGGCGTTCTCTACCAGTTAATTTAGGGTAATGATGAAATATTGTGGGATATTGGTAGGCGTTAGTGAGGATCCTTTGCGGATTTTATTACATAAAACTATTATTTACAAGGTTGGAAGATGTTATATAGAAAAGAAATAGAAAATTAGCATAATATAGCTAGCTTAATAGTAAATGGACATCTATAAAATTAGCCCTACATTTGAATCTTGCCTGAGATCAGTCACACATGCTTTGCTGCCCCTAAAGGACTATGTTGAAATGGAATTGCAAAGGTGTGCATTTTTGCAGATTATAGGCGGAAAAACGTGTGACGGTAGAGCCTCCGACTTCAAAGTTGTGGTAAGTAACATACTTTTCCGAGGCATGAGGGTTAGAAACGCATCTGTAGCCGACTTCAGGTAGGACCCTAATTTATCTGACGTTGATTGCAAGTATACATATGCCTTTTTATTTTTTACAAGTGGGAAACCTTCAAAAGGTACCCGGCGACGCCGATTTCCGCTCCTCCCACACCATCTGGTGTTTACGACGGTATGCTACTGCACATACCGCCGTTCTTCCCGGGGTCGCTTACTGGACGGTTCGAGACCCCGCTCTTGCCGCCCACAACCCTGTGCCCCCTTTTAGTCGCCTCCTACGACAGGCAGGGGATACCGTAGCCCTATTCTAGTGCCGAACTACAGGGACAAAGTTTATATATGCCTATGCCACTAATCATCAGGTAGTTTGCATGCTAATTGGCTACATCCATATTGAATTTTTTTTTGATAGAACACCTTTATAACGAAGTTTGTCAGGTACATTTTGGAAATCGAAGATGTGACATCTACTTCCATTAATTAATTACTTCGCAAAATGTTTACTTGGCACCCATTTGGAGAGAAAATGTTTTCCTCCGTTAGCTTTACACATTTACATTTTTTTGGATGAAAAACAGGAAATCTTATTAGTCGGGTTCTTTGAAAACAACGTGACGTTTGCATATTTTTTTGGTTAAAAAAGTCTAATTAGAAGGAACGCTGGGAGTAATGGTGTTTTATTAAAGGAAGACACCTTCAATAAAAAAATATATTTCTATGTTAAAAATATATATATGTTACATAGCATAGTAAAAGTAATAGTATATAAAATTTAGGCTTCGAACTCAAGGATCGGTTTAAGCGTCTCCGTGCGTTGGTATTTTATTTATTTCAAAATTTACGGCACCGCATTTTCAAATTAATCGCTTTGTAGCAAATAGTATCTAAAGTTATGAATTTTGTACCGTACCAAAAATGCATTGTAATTTATTATATTTGAAGACAACCCATCATAAACTTCAATGAATGTCAAATCCTATTTTCATAAACGTTTCATTATGGTTTAATTTTGATCGCAGGTTCGAAAAGTAATCCTACTGACGCCCATGGACATCTTATTATCAATCCTAGACAAGATTAGATTCCTAGCTGCTGTAGGTAGGTTTTGGTACCTGAGGACTAAGTTGGATTGCCTTAGCTATGAGCTAAGTATATCACTCTTATCATACCCTTCAAATCAAAATGCAGCAGCGCTTAACATATACTTATCTTGATATAAGGTTGAAATAGATGTGGCGGTGGTGCCTTCAGAATCAAACTATAAAGGTTTCTACCTCTTTCAAAGTCATAGCAAGTTAATAAAAAGCTCATTAAATAAATGGTAATTAATACGGTCATTATCATCATCATCAGCCCATTACTGTCCCACTACTGGGCACGGGTCTCCTCTCAGAATGAGAAGGATTAGGCCTTAGTCCACCGCGCTGGCCAAGTGCGAATTGGTAGACTTCACATACCTTTGAAAACTTTTTTTTTTAAGAATACTCAGGTATGCAGGTTTCCTCACGATGTTTTCCTTCACCGTTTAAGCAAGTTATAATTAACTTCTAATACGCGCATAACTTTGAAAAATCAGAGGTGCGTGCCTGGGATTTGTACCTCGGACCTCTCGATCAAGAGGCCGCGTTTCTTAACCACTAGGCTATCAATTAATACAGACACGATATTTAACTTCGTAATTACATGAAACGACGTAACGTTAACCGATCGTCGTTAAATGCTTTGTTCAACTGTTTGTGTTTACTGTCATTTATAATACAGACCTTGAACTTTGTAGGGCTTTAAGGTAGTGTCACACTTGAACTTTAGGTATATTTAGGTAATATTATTTTTGTAATTTATCGCATCGTTTTACTCTACAACGGCTATTATGATATCTTGTCAATGTGACATACTGACGCATAATGTCGCTAATGAGACATTAGATAGGTTCCGGGATTGTTCCCTGGCCAAGTAAACATTTGAATGATGGATTTGGATTTTTGGCTTTTGGGCCTCTTTGTGTGTCCATGATAATCACGATACGGGTAATTCTATGTAAGTCACATTTTATTGTATTTCACGGCTATATTAACATCATTTATGATCTCCATTCATCACCTCTGCCATGAAAAATCAGGTCGCTACATATAAAATCTTTATAGATATATAGACTTTAAAATTCAATTTAGATGTTTTTGAACATGTAACACATAATATGTTCTATTCAATTATAATGCGTCAAATAGAACGCAATGTTTGCCTACATAAAATTTACATATTTAATTACTGCCCCAGTGTCCCCAATCTCCGTAATAAACAATGCCCTTTCAGACACTACAAAGACAATTATGTCTTTAATGATACCATTTAGTACCCGATGTTTATGAGGTAACTAATTTCCTAACCGTTAACGAATAATTGCCAAACACGATACTTTGAGGTTATTTCTGTATTGATTTCTCATTAAGTGATACTAATTGTTACTTTCTCTGTTCTCTACTCATGTTTTAGTTCGTATGTATGTTAAGACCAATTGAAACTGAATTTTAAACCAGTTAAACCCAATTGTCGTTTGGTTTGGAATACAATTCATGGTGAGCTTAGTGACGTCATTCTAAATCCAATATGGCGGATGCCCTAAAATGGGACACCAATATTTTTTATGTGGCCCCATTATGTCTATCAAATGAAAGAAGTTTATGAAAATAATACGAATAATGTTACTATACGGCTTACACCTTATGGACATACTGACAAATACAGTTATAAATAAGAATTATTTAGATTTTTCACTAAAGGACGTGCCTGCCCAAGGATTGAATCCGGAACCCTCTGCATGCCCTGCAACCCTATAAACGGCTGAACGCTTGCATTCTACTGAGATCATTCTTTAATTAAATACTCCTTCATTACATATAAATTTGAAAGTATCATAAAACTTATATTCTTATTCTTATTTAAAATATTATAATACTCGCGGTGAAGTCAAAATCCAATTTAGCATCTTAAAGTGGTCACCTCAGCCGTGTGGAGTTGTCGTAAATTAAAAAGTTAAGTGCACCATAAAGATGGCGCTGCGACCTTTAATAATTTTACTGCGGAACTTATCGCATTACTTCGAGAAGTGGTTCGGGGCGGGAGGGAAATTGATGTTAGGTGGGATTGCTTACATATTTTTTATTATTTTTCATATATTTTTTTATTTCTTATTATTTGTAGCTTGACTCTGGAGGCACGATTGCTACACCTATTTCTGCGTAATAATCGCAGTGTTAAGCGCTACAGTACTGTATTCCGTTTTGAAGGGTGTGGTAAGGGAAACATACGTATCCGAGACGTTCCAACTCAGTCCTCAGCACCGCATCTGTTGCGAATCTAAGGTATGAGTCTAATCTTATCGGAGGTTGACTTTTCATGTCCATAAGTGGTAGTAACCACTCCCCATCAGGCTGTCTGCAAGCCACATTGCTACTTAAGTATTATAAACAAAATATATCCAAAAGTTTAATAATTTTAATGCGGAACTTATCGCATTACTTCGAGAAGTGGTTCGGGGCGGGAGTAAAATTAATGTCAGGTGGGATTGCTAACAGATTTTTCACGCATTCAGTGTTTCGTTATTTTTCTATTTTACCATGCCAATAGCTTAATAAACAAAACTAATAAATACATTACGTCTGTCATTATTTCATATTAGAAATGATATTGTCTTTTTGTACAATAAATACTAAATGAAGAGCCGTGAAGGTTTCTACCATCATTACCGCTTGTCAAAACTCTACCACCTACTTAATTAAAAAAAATACGTGTGGCACTCGGAGACTGCCGCGGTAAAGCTATTGCATAGCATTTTTTATGCTATGAAAACGCTCAGAAGGAATTCCAGAAATACAATATATTCTTCCATAATCATCAACATTTACATTAATACATCTTTATCCACTATTTTATCATATCTCCATTATATAAGACATTGCAAATATCAGCTGACATTTCATAACTCCAAGCAAGACTGAACATTCTAAAATATAAAAGTATTTAATAAGTGACATAAAGTATTAACAACCAGCAATATAAATGGATCAATGCGATGTGCCTGTGACATTTGGCCGAATGTTACAGGTACATCGCATTTTTCATTAATAAATGCACTTTGTTTATTCATATTTAAAACACTTTGTACACAAATTATTTGTACCATAAATCATAATGGCGTTTTGATTTTGTGCTGTCAAGTCTGTCAGTTGTAATTGTACGTTTAAAAATAACAAACACTCTTTTACGTTATTTTATCAATCCAGAATTCAACATAGCTTATGTTGATAAAACATATTATTTGGATAATATGGTAATATAATTTTGAATTTTATAATGGGAATATAAAATATACTTCACGCAATTTTAAGATTTCTGCACGGATTATAAAAAAATGTGTATTACTGCCATCTGTGTTCAAGTTGACGAATTAAGGTTATCAAATAAAATAATAAGGAATGTAAAATAATACTTTATTCAATTATATCCATATTTTTCTATTGACAGTCAACAACTCGGTTGCCTGGAGACTTGATATCCAACAGTCCTCCACCGCTATTTTCACTTACACCACCTGGGGCGCCGGCAGCATTTGGTCAAGGTGACGGCGCACCAGTATGCCATTTTCAGTTCTGACTTCATAATGGAGTCTACCTAATCTTCGGATGACGACTCCGAACTCCCATTTAACTCTTGGGTTGGTGTAACTGCGGACTTGTACCTTATCACCTTGTCCGAACTCCTGCGTTGGCGGTGCATTGTAATGTAATCTGGATAGTGGGGCGGATTTCTTAAATAAGGCATGCATATAGGTTCTTACCTCTCTGCCGAACATTAACTGATAAGGTGATAACTCTTTTGTATTAGGTGTACGTCTCAAGCGTGCCTTGACAGTTAACAGTTTATCAAATAACTTCCGCTCTTGCTGATATAAAAGAACATTCAGATATTAGCCGATTATTTTCTTTTTGTACATTCAAAAATTTAAATTTTAGCTTTGTATATATTTCTTCAAATTCGTACCTGTATTTTATTTCCTCTTCTAAATTTTCTTCTTCTGTAAGCCATTCAATTTTTTCTTGAATCGCGTAGAATTTGTTCAAATTTTCTTGTAAAGAATTCAGTCGTATATTTATTTCTTCAATGTCAATTTTTTCTATTCCCGAAATGTAATTTTTGGTTCGTTTCATTAACCCACGTAATGTGGCTCGTATTTCCTTATTGTGTTTTAGTTCATTCGACATCTCGTCGCCAATATCAAATAAAATAATAAGGAATGTAAAATAATACTTTATTCAATTATATCCATATTTTTCTATTGACAGTCAACAACTCGGTTGCCTGGAGACTTGATAGTTGGATATCAAGTCTCCAGGCAACCGAGTTGTTGAAAGGTGTTACTTATTTTCGTTACGGAATTTCTCGATTCGGTCGCCGCGCTCAAAGCCCGCGATAAAAGCTATGCAATAGCTTAAAAGAAATGTTTATATAATCTAGTAATGGATAAATTTTAATAATTTATCGCAGGATTAAATTATTGCTATTAATTTGATGCTGAATACATTACCAGGGCACGAAATGATTAATCAACTTACGCCCTAATTAATTGATACTAACGACGATGGTCTTCTTCATTGGACGGACACGACATCGACACGGCAACGACATCACTGAATAAGTAATTCTATGAAATTGTACTGCACGTCGTCTCATTTCCAACTACCCTACCTTATATTAAACCATTAAACCATTAAACGCTTCCTACACTCACAGCCCCACTCTAGGATTCCCTGTATCGTGGGTGCTATGGACACACACAGAGAAAAATACACAAACACCCAGACCCAGAATCAGAAATCTAAATTCATCATTTAGAAGTCTGGCCGGGGATCGAACCTGGGACCCTCTGCGCGTCAGACCGGCATGGTGACCACTCCGCCACGTGGGTCGTCGTATATAGAAACACTTCGTTCAATTTTTTTTTTATAATATAAAAGTAGTAGACGTGCATGCAGTCCACCAGTAAGTGGCTATTCCTACCTATGGACATCTGTAACCAACCCCAGATAATTAGATATTCCTACCTGAGGTCGGCCACGGACGCACTGCTACCTCTCCTCGGAAAAAAATATGTCTCCCTTACCACACCCTTCAAACCAGAATAAAAGTTAATGCGTTCCCCCATCTCCCCCTATTTGCCTATTAAATCAAATTAGGATAGCATCGTTAACACTTTCTATCGGGTAGAAATAAAGTGCCACACAGTCCAATTACAATTTAAGTTGTTAAAAAAGATATTAAAATAAAACTTTATAGCTTTCTAAAGTAGTAAAGTTAATTGGCAAAAGGTGCAAGTTTAAAAAATTGGCATTCTTAAATACGTTCTGGCACTAAAAGAGCATAGTTGGAATGAACTTATCTTTTATTCATTCACCAATCGTATTGGACAATCGCCCGTTTCTAAATTGGGTGGCGTTAATTAAAAATATTTATGAAAAATACATTGTTAACCTTACACGACACCCACTACCATTCCGGTCGTAAGCATACACAAAAACAAAAACAGAAACACTTTCTTTTTCCTTCAAAAAGTACCCGACGACATGGGAGCTACGCCGGGTTATGTCGGATTTTTACCGCACTAAAACCCACCCGGTGGCCGCCCTCAACACTTGTCGGAGAACTCCGGGATCTCCGACGGAAGACAACCGCAGTCCTCCAATACAACTCAGTCATGGTAGAATAAGAATAGTTATTAAAATAAATAAATGTATATCTAGTTCAAACGTTTTGATTGATGATGATAATAGTTGAACTGACGTAAGAGGTATCTGCACCTCATAATAAGTTATATTTTAATCACATTTGTAGTTTATACAAGAACTATTTGATTTTGATTATAATATTATACAAAATCCAATTATAGTATTCGATAAGAAATCCTCTGGAACTGAAATTACATGACTCGAACAAAATAAATCTAATAAAAATATGAAATTTGGAATTCGAACATCAAAACATTTTCTTTTACATCAACATTAATGTTTGGAGATAAGGTACACGCAAAAATAGGCATTATTGACAAGATACGAATGCTCATTAACGCGTGAAACGGATGATATGGGGCGATACGGGCAAAACGCTTCAAAAATGACACTTGATGAGAAATGTCAGATATTCGTCAATGACACTGTGGTTAGAGGTACCATGGAGGTTTACACTCGAAATACTGGAAAACAAACTTTATTTCTCTTATAAATACGTTCATTTGGAGTGTGTAGGAATGGAGCGACGAGGTAATGACGACTATAGGATGGTCGATATCTGACTGTATTGAACAGTCAACATCAAAATGTATTGGTAAGTATCTAGCGATGTATACAAAATGAGTATTATTTT
The DNA here is from genome assembly GCA_014595695.2 of Epargyreus clarus clarus. NCBI lineage: Eukaryota > Metazoa > Arthropoda > Insecta > Lepidoptera > Hesperiidae > Epargyreus > Epargyreus clarus. Next base: position 599,340 of record JACTTY020000086.1, on the reverse strand, counting down.
GATTTCCATTATATAATTTTTTAATATTATTTTAGTAATGACAACTTAAATGAATCAGGTTTGTCGAGTCACTCGATTCTAAAATTTTAAGTAAGGAGTCTGATTGATGTAATAGGTATTTTTTAATCATAAAAAAATCAATTAACGTGGCGACCACAGGAGAGTAGGTTGCCGCTGCCGTCTTTGTCCAACTATGTCCTGAGGCGATGAGCTGTTAACTCTGAGGACAAAATTGAATAGGTCTAACCAGACTAGACCCTGACCAGAAACAGCGTAACAGCGCTCTGAACTACTGTTAGTAAGCACAAACAAGTGTTACGATGGTGCCGGTGATTGGGTTCTATCATATTTAAATATAATGATTTATTATAACGATAGATATAAACTCTAAAATGAGACTCGAGATACCAGAAGGTAAAACATATAAAGTTACTTGCACATGATATATTAAACTGGAATGTAGCAGCTCATATCTTAAAGTGCAATCCATCTTGCAGTTACTTTACTTATCGTGTTAATTAATCAGTTTCCGAGTTCTGTTAGTGCAAATTTCAGTCGAGTTTATGCTTAAGAAACGTATTCCTATCTTATTAAAAGCTTTTTATTAAATTCAACGTTTGTGTTATTTATGAGAAAGTTAATTATATTAAAGATACTAAAATGATAAATACTAGTGGGTAATTTGATACAGTTTTGGAATAATATATTAATACATGGTTTAGTATGACTTGTTCTAAAATTTAAATCTACTTTTTTGGTTTCTTTTCTCAATAATATGGATTTATTTCTACTGTTTCCATCTTTTGTACACTTATTAAGTGATAGTTCCTTAAATACTGATTGAAATAATTGGAAGACAACGAAATACAAAATATATATTTACGTTACGCACGCAATTTCAAGCATTACTTATTTTATTTCGAAAATCTTTATAATTATTTATTTATTAGTTACACTAACAAAGTGTACACCATATCCTCCAATACACAGGCTTGACTAAATAAGTTACAAAGTCCTTTCTGCTATTTGCTGCTGCTGCCTGATCCTTAATCAATGTCTTTAAATTCTAGTCATATTCCGTATATTAACCTAAAAATACATATTTCGCACATCGCATGTCAGATGTGAATCATCTTGCAGGTTTCAAATCATCCGCGTTACGGTCAAATTAAAGGGAGGGTGTAAAGGGAAAAAAGGGAGTTTTAAAAGAATCCCTATGTCTATATGACGGTGATGGTAATAGCTGTCGCATTACATTCATTTATCTCATTTAGCTCAAGATGTCTTTGTCAGGCGTTTGTCAGAGAAATTGTAATCCCTGACGGTTTTTATTTGTTACACGCTTTGTTGGGGTTTTTTGTATATGTTATAGTCAAAGTCCGATACACAGCCTTCGCGGAAGGACTGGTTTATCCTAGGTTTGGCCAAAGCCATCAGGCAATCCCCGAAATACATTTCAATTTCGCCCTTTGCCTGAAGTATTTTTAGTCAAACCCAGGAGCTCCTAACTTTTCAGTCAAACGTCGAAAGTAAATTATTCTGTTTCGGTTTTGGCCTAGTCAATCCTAGAAGCGACTGCAAAACTCGGTCAAACGTTGATCTGAAAATGTTTAAACAGGTTCATTAAGTCTCTCGCGGTGTTCCGACCGATTGTTTTGTCATTTCATGTTCGTTCATTGAGCGTGCGGGCGTGTAATTGTGTAAAATTGAAGATGAGTGAGGTTAGGTTAGGTTAGGTTAGGTTAGGTTTTTTTAAATTATTAAAACAATAAACATCAAAATTTTAAAAATGTTATTTTTTTATACCTAATCTTACAAACTAACCTCCGTATATTCCAAAGCATTTATTTATTTATTTTATACTTTATTGCACATCGTACAAAAGGTGGGCCTAATGCCACGCGGCATTCTCTCAAAGCATCTCAAATATAAAAGTGAAAATCACGTAAGCTGACCAATCAGGTGTCAGAACTGGCAGAGTTAAGCGGTTCTTAAGACTTGAAAGCTGCTTAAATTATAAAATGCTTCCAAATATACGAAGATAAGACACTTCATACCTATATCGGAGTTTGACTCGTCAAACCCCGATTTAATAAAATTGTGTTTTGACGTTTGCCTGACCAAATTAGTCTCTCCCAGGTTTGACGAAAATTGTTTAGTCAAAGGCCGAAAATTTACATTTGTTTGGGCTTTGACTAAGTCATTCAGTCTGACCTGAGGATTGACCAGTCCAACCTAGGAGCGCCGGAGCTTCGGAGTTTGACTATAACATATACACTGAATTTACCGGAATTTACAGTTTACATAAAGTTGTAAATTCCGGTAAAATCGGTTTTAGGTTGAGTATGTTTATGTCATGGTTAGCTTTGCTCTACTAGTACTGGTTTCTGGGTGCCAGTAAATAATAAAATATATAAGAACGCGTAGAACAGGGCTCATATCTAGAATTGATTATATGTACGGTAAGAACAAAAAGGACTTATTTGAAACCAAAATAATTGCGTCGCTACTTTAGAGTATCGATAAATCTTATGATTAACACATTTATATCAAAACAGAGTATACATTATTGTGAAATTAAAGTAGTACACACACGACTTGATGGGAGTAAATGATGTGAGTTTAGCACATTACCAATTAAGGCAGACTTAATGTTCCTAAGTTACTTCAATTATTTAATAAATGTAGTTCAAAAAACTAAAAAACGCGCTTTTATGATAAAATCAACTAAAAAACTTTTGGTATTCTATTTCATTCTTTCATATATGCAGGATACTTCTACTGAAAAACGGAGTTACTCACTGACAAACATACAAGTGAAGCTAATATAAAGCGTTGAAAAATAATGAATAATATGGAACAATTTATTTAAATAACGCATTTTTTGTTTAACACTTGAGAATTTAACGTACATCGTTACCGGTAGGCACTGGTCTAACAATACTTAGTTATGCTATAGAACCGCAACCTTAATTCATTATTTACCTACAACCTTTCACATATAATATAGAGTTAACTCGTAAAGTTCTTACAAAAAAGATTCCCTTATGAATAATTGTAGGCGAGACCAGGTGTTTTAATATAGCGAATAGATTGAGTTCCGTACTTTGTGTAAAAGGTAAAAGGGTAGAGCTAAATAAATAATGATAATGTTATGAAAATATGTCACACCATCTGTCCTGGCAATTTTTGTCTCATTACAACCGACCCTGGTAAAGAAAAGGGTCGTGTGTCTTTTTAGAATGCCCTAAGGGTTTTTCTCGTGTTCTATACATTTAATTTTCATCTCATTAAATTGTGTTTGTTTTTTTTTTATTTTAGACGTAGGATGGTAATAAACGAGTTATAAACGATAAATTCAGTTTTGCAAATATTTCGTGCAAACAATTTCGAAAAAGAATTGCATGGATTTTTGTATCGTTTAATGGTCAGACAAAAATCCACCCTCCAATGACAAGCGACAGTCGACCCATGTGAAATGTGTCAAATGCATGAAAAATATTCAGGAAATTTGCATAGGAATATTCGGGAATATTTTTGCTATTCAGTCGTATCTGATATTTTAGTCAAAAATAAATATAATGCATATCAACAAATAACAGTCGTCAAAAACAAAATACATGGAACCTTGTATGAACAGTAAGTGTACACATTAAAAGTAGTACTCAGGCTGCAACTTTTTTATTCCCTAATAATAGGAAGTCAAACTAAGTGGCTACTGTCGCCAATGGATATTTGCAATCAATTTCAGACAGGATTAGTGTCATACCTGAGATCGCCCACAGATGCGCTGCTACCCCTGCGGAGAAAGCTGGAATGCCTCGGAAAAGCATGCCTCTCTTACCACACCTTCTCGCCAACGTAAGCCTACATGAGCTCCCGCTGTTATATTAGCTTGTTATCGCTGTGTTTTAGGTAAAACCCCTATTATATGTCAAATACCGGTAGTCATCATCATTGCATGCACATTTGTTCTTTATTTTAATTAAATAACATACTTAATAAAACACGAATTTTTTTAAAATATATAAAAGTCCATCTTCACCTCCCTTTTAAAATTTCAAATGAAATATAAAGCGCCTTAAAAAGGAGATGAAAATGGAAATATTAAAGTTCTTATTTAGAACGTAGCAAGCTACTGATGTGATTACGCTGGCTTCTCAAAGGGAATTAAGTTCTGGCGTTCCGACGAGATCTTTGTTGACAGCGCAGTTCTAGCTTGGCTTAAGCCAGATACGCTAGAAAATACGCTATTGTTTGTCACTATTGAAGCGAACTTCCATTATGCCTTAAGAGATGGCGCTTTACGTATATTATTGACAGCGCAGTTAAGCCAGATAGGCTACAAAATACGCTAGTGTGTCCATATTGAAGCTAGCTTTTATTGTGCGATAAGCGTAGTTCTAACTCAGCTTAAGCCAGATACGCTAGAAAATACGCTAGTTCTTGTCACCATTGAAGCGAGCTACCATTATGTGATAAAAGATGGCGTTCTACGTAACTTTATTTTCAGCGCAGTTCTAGCTCGGCTTAAGCCAGACACGCTAGAAAATACGCTAGTGTTTGTCACTATTGAAGCGAGCCTTCTTTATGCAATAAAAGATAGCGTTCTACGTAACTTTATTGACAGCGCAATTCTAGCTCGGCTTAAGCCAGGTACGCTAGAAAATACGCTAGTGTTTGTCACTATTGAAGCGAGCTTTAATTATGCGATAAGAAATGGCGCTGTACGCATCTTTCTTGACAACGCAGTTCTAGCTCGGCTTAGGCCAGATACGCTAGAAAATACGCTAGTGTTTGTCACCATTGAAGCGAGCTTCCATTATGCGATAAAAGATGGCGATCTACGTCACTTTCCTGACAGCTCAGCTCTAGCTCGGCTTAAGCCAGATACGCTAGAAAATACGCTAGTGTTTGTCTCTATTGAAGCGAGCTTCCATTATGCGATAAGAGATGGCGCTGTACGTATCTTTATAGACAGTGCACTTCTAGTTCAGGTTTATGACTGTACGCCGGAAAATACGCTAGTATTTGTCACTATTGAAGCGAGCTTCTATTATGCGATAAGAGATGGCGCTGTACGCACGAGTATCTTTATTGACAGCGCAGTTCTACGTTATAGCTTAAGCTAGATACGCTAGAAAATACGCTATTGTTTGTCACTATTAGAGCTTCCATTATGTCATAAAAGATGGCGCTGTGGTGTTTAATGTGCGTGCACGGGTTGCATTTTAAACAACCCTGTTTTGTGTATAAGTATTAACGAGATTTAAACCACATATTAATTAGGTTATTTCTTTTTTCGGAAAAAAAAGATATATTATCTATTTTCTATATCCGAATAAAACAACTTCTATCTCAGTAAACGTATATATAATTAGGTTTTATTTATTTATTTAAGAGTGATCTTACGACGGAAATTTACTACATATAAATATTAAATGTTTATTAAAAATAATGTAGGTGGTATCGAAACTGGTGTTTCAGAGTTAAACCTAAAAGTTCACGATTAACAATACTGGAAACTTTGGAAAAAATAAGTTCATTTATAAAGAAGCACTTTTTCTTTGTGACTTCTCGACATTGGCTTAATTTGTTCCTTCCTGTTTTGTAATTTCTTCGCATTGTGAAGCTTTTGAAAATAAGCTCCAGCACTTGAAAAGAAAGTATTAAGTGCTTACTTTTATTTACACGGAAAATATTGGTACTTAAGTCCTACTGTAGACTATTTATCTTAAGATGACTCGTTTTAATTTTCATTTTAGGATAGAAAGTCTGAAGGTGGTAGAACCCTTTGTGGTTCGACTCCAGCGGCACCACCGTCACACCTATTTCTGTCTTATAACAGCAGGGTTAAACGCTGCTGTGTTCTAGTTTGAAGGGTGTGGTAAGGGTGGTAATAATTATCCGAGGGATTCCAGCTTAGTATTCAGGGGTAGCGGCGCATCTGTGGCCGACCTCACGTAGGAATATTGAATCCTATCTGGGGTTGAGTAAAGATGTCCATGGGCGGTAGTAGTCACTTACCATCAGGTGGACTACATGTTCGTCTGCTAGTCTTATATTATAAAAAAGCAACGTATTCGTTGATCACCTCAGTTAATACGTTCTATTTTAGTTTTATATAAAGTCAGTTAGAATCTATCGAAATAGGACTTGAGGTCTGCGCCTAATTATCCTAGTTCAAAAAAATTAAAACTTTAAATTGGCCACTGTCAATTGCCCTAACAAGGAACTAAACATCAGTGTTATTAAGTTTAAAAGAAACAATAAATTTTAATACTCATTTCCTTTACAATGACATATTTTTTGAAACTTTAGTTCACCTTCCTTAGGCAATGCCTGTCACATAAAACAGTTCAGATTTTGCCCTTTTACAAGTAATTACTTCAAGCATCTATAAGTGTAATCCCACTTAACTCTATGTAGTTTTTTTATATAATATAGGAGTAACAGACGAGCATACAGTCCATCTGATGGTAAGTGGCTACTGCCGCCCATAGAAATCTGTAATCAACCCCAGATAGGACGAGATATTCCTACCTGAAGTCGGCCACAGATGCGCCGCTACCCCTGAGGACTAAACTGGAACGCCTCGGAAAAGTCTGTCTCCTTTACACACCCTTCAAACCGGAACACAGCAGCGCCTAACACTGCTGTTATGAGGTAGAAATAGTTGTGGCGGTGGTACCGCCGGAGACGAACCACAAAGGGTTCTACCACCTTCAGATAGTATTACGTATTCTACTCAAGTCTATCATACTGTTATCAATTGATCCGTGTGGTATATGTTTAATCGCACTGTGGTTCAAACGATGCCGCACATGACTTGCATATCGGATTAGTTACATGACTATTCATGCGACTAGCATTAATGCATAGCAAATGTATTGTATTTACTACGGGAATAACAATACAAATTCTCTATTCTAGAACAATTAGATGCACGATAAAAATTTTATCTGAATCATAGTAAAACAGAAGTAGTATGTTTGAGTATATTGTTACGGTTGAGTAGACGACAGAGTAAATATATATTTAACATCACTACATACTTAACGAATGACAACAAAAAAAAAACAACTATTCAATAAATTATAAGGCAATAATTACAGAAAAAAATAAATTTTCAGGCAAATTGATTTCACAAAACAAATTAAACAATTTTTTCGCTGTCAGGACCTTATATACTTCATCGGCACCTTGAAAGACATTTTAGAAACTTTTTGATTGATCGTAGATGTAATCAACAATAACCACTAATAATAAGAGGTGACGGATAAAAGCAGTGATAGCCTAGTGGTTAAGAAACGCGACCTCTCGATCGAGGGGTCCGAGGTTCAAATCCCAGGCACGCACCTCTGATTTTCAAATTTATGTGCGTATTAGAAATTAATTATCACTTGCTTAAACGGTGAAGGAAAACATCGTGAGGAAACCTGCATACCTGAGAGATTTATAAAAAAAAATCTTAAAGATATGTGAAGTCTACCAATACGCACTTGGCCAGCGCGGTGGACTATGGCCTAATCCTTCTCATTCTGAGAGGAGACCCGTGCCCAGCAGTGGGACAATAATGGGTTGATGATGAATTAGATGGACTGCATGCTCGTTTTCTACAAATTTAAAAAACTTAGCTGTTGCGATGTTACCAAAGTCCAACCAAAAATAATAATTATAACGCTAACGCTCTCTACACTCACAACCGCACACTAGTATTCTCTGTATCGTGGGTGCTATGTGAGTGGTGTGGGTGTATGGACACACACAGTGACAAATATACAAAAACACAGACCCAAAAACAGAAACCTAAATCAATCATTTAGATATCTGTCTGGCCGGGGATCGAACCCGGGACCCTCTGCGTGTCAAACCGGTGACCGCTCCGCAACGCGGGTCGCCGAATTTTGTATTAGAAGCCTTTAATATAAAGGAATATTACATATTTGATATATAGAGAAGTCTTCAAATAGTTTATTAACCTCAAGAGCGAGTAAGAATTATTCTTCCTTGATACATAAACATATTTTTACTTGTCTAGACAAAGTAATGGACGCTTTTGTGTTATTGACCGTAAGATTGAGCGAACAATTTAGTTAGAACTTAGTTGTTAAAGAAATCTAGAGAGTTTCTAGGAAAACAATTAAAGATTTGTTATCTTAATTCGTCTACTACATACAGAAGAAATAGACTAACAAATATATTTGAAGTTACAGACTTTTTCTATAATAACGTAGTTGCAGACGAGCATACAGTCCACCTGATGGTAAGTGACTACTGCCGTCCATGGACACCTGTAATCAACCCCAGATAGGGTCGGATTCCCATCTGACATTGGCCACAGATGCGCCGCTATCTCTGAGGACTAAGCTGGAATGCCTCGGAAAAGTATATTTCCCTTACCAAACTCTTCAAATTGAAACAGCAGTGCTTAACACTGATGTAATTAGGTAGAAAAAGGTGTGGCAGTGATGCCGCTGGAGTCGAACCATAGAGGGGTCTGCACCCCGTAAATACATATTATGCGTGTATTTGTCTCTCCCTTAGCTATTACACCCTTCAAATCAAACATAACAGGGCTTGATAGTGCTGTTGTAGCATTGTTATTTGCTATTAGGTATTCATTGTACTATTACGGTGAATTTTTAAATAAGAACATAATAAAAGTTTCCATTTTCTCATTCGTTTCATAAAAAATAATCTTAATGAGCTCTTTATACTTATTTATTGGAACTGAAGATGTAATGTTTCATTTCAAATTGGAAACAGTTGCATTGATAAATTCAAGCTCGTATGTTCCTACAGAATACAGCCTTCATGTTGTATGACACAGCTTCCAAAAATTAAAAATAGGGTTATCATTTTTTTTTTCATTTTCGAAATACATTATTTCTGTTTATTGTGTTTTAATTTCTGAATACTTTTATATTAAATTTAAATTTTATTATATTTTATAGTATATATTGTAAAATTATTTAAAATATAGGTAAGAAATAATAGAATGTCAGGGTATCTGAAAATAAATATAAAATCTTAGTATACCTAAACTAAACTGTGCCTAAAATAGGTAGCACTATTAATATCATGCAAATAATTGAACTAACTACAATTTAAAGGTGAAAGAACTCGGATGATTCCTTCGGACGCACCTAAAGGGAAAAACGGAACCTATTACTAAGCTTCCGTTGTCTGTCCGTCTGTTCGTGTACCACAGGGAACATTATAGATATACATTATTTCTAAAAAGTGTGCAAAGTCAAGAAAAAACCGCATATCGACAACCCTAGCATTTATGGCACGCCGCCAGTAGTAAACACATCTATACTTGATATTGTATCGTGAATTTTATGTTTTATTTATAAGTAAAACGTTAGTTTCGGCACATATTGGAAGACCTTCGACTCATCATTATTTATAGATCCCCTCTCGATTGTATGGGGTTTCCGAGTAGTGAGTGTCTTGTCCGTTTCGAAATTGACGGATTCGTTTACCGAAATTGTTTCGTATTTTTTCAGGTTTGTTTTGTATTCGCATTTATGTGGGTTTATTTTACAGAAGTTTTTTTTGTGAATCGAAAAGTAAACTGCACAGTCCACACGATGGTAAGTGATGGTCATCATAGGGTTAATGTTATATCTGAGAGGTCGGTCACAATTTCGTCAAATTGTGGTACATGATTTTACTTGTATAAAAATAATTATTGCTACATTTTTTTGTCAATATTGCATATATTATTACTAAAAATATATAATTGAAATGTGATAATACTATGCAACAAGAAAATAATATTATTAGTATCAACCTGGAATTCTCATTAATAACCTCCACATATAAAAATAATTTAACTTTTATAAGCTGGAAAATTTCAAAACCATAATATTTTATTCACAGATTTGTACTGAACGTCAATATAATATACTACCACTACGGAAGGCTATGGATAAGAAGCGACGAAGAAACTCCATAAAACACATGTTAAAAAAATACAAAAAATGACTATGGTTTGACCCCGACAATAAATATTCTCATTAAACTAGAAAAAAAAAACAAATTATAAAGTAATCGAAACTTATTTACAAAATGTATATACATAATATATAAAAACATAAACAGTACCATAAAAAAATATCACCATCACTGTTAAATTATTGATTGAATCTAGTTTTATTTATGTTAAAATAATATAACTACAGTACATTTGTTCGTACTCATAGTTGTGCGATGTCAGAGATGAATCGGTTGATGTATTTCGACGGTCTGAATCAATGGCTCCGTGGCGCAACGGTAGCGCGTCTGACTCCAGATCAGAAGGTTGCGTGTTCAAATCACGTCGGGGTCAAAGCATTTCGTCCGATGACATTTTTTTAAAATAGAATTTATTTATATTCTAGTAGATAATTATTGTTTTATTTATAAGTTTATACTCGTAATATTTTTTTTTATTTATAATTATAAGTTTTGTGACGGTGTTATTTAGTTCCAACGATTTTGGTACTGATTTTTGCAATACTACGTGACTACGTGATTTCTTGTAATTGACGATTTGATTTAGTTCTAACCTTTATTTTGTTTGATAGGTGACTTGATCGATTTTTTTTCTAAGATTGAAGAAAATCTGTTCAGTTTTTTTTTATGCGGTCACATCTTATTTTTCATAGACGGGTTTGTTTAAAAATTTGTGCGAGGTGGTCATTATGCCAGTCTGATACGCAGTGTTCTGGGTTCGAACCTCGGCCAGCCAGACAAATTAATAATTAATTTAGATTTACGCAATGATGTTTATACTTTATGTATTTGTTTTTTGTACTAAACTTTAAACTATGCCAAATTTCGACCTATGGCAGGCTATTATATTATAAATAGATAACTAGTTAGTGTGTCCATGTAAACCACGGTATGCGAAATTTTAGTTTGTGACTATGAGTAAAAAAATCGTAAATCATATAATTGACATGATCAATTAGTGTTTAATTGCGGCAAAAAACTTTAATACTACTAGAAAAACTCCTCAAACGTCTTACACCAATTAATAGCTCAATATATAAAGTTAAAAGTGTAGAAGTTCAAAAGTTATTGTTAGAGTACAAAACTTTTCATCTAAGTCGTTGTAAAAGAGAGGAAAGCTTGAAATAAAAGAAAGAAAAAAATATCTTTTTTATTAACGTAGGAAAGATGGAAAATAAATCTTATCGTAATTTCTTTGTGACAGCATTAAATACAGGGAGCATGAATGAAAGCGTTAATTATTATGTGAAATTTTAAGGCTCCATTGATATCAAAAGCACATTTTTCTACACAATATTTTGAAAGGGGTGGTAAGTAGCAAGTGCTGCTCATAGACATCTGTAATCAATCCAGATAACATAAGTCTTATCTGAAGTTGCCCATAGATGCCTTGTTACCCATTAGGCCTAAGTTGGATGTCTCGGATACGTGTCTCCCTTACCATAACTTGGAAGACAGCATCGCACCACAACTGACGAGACAGAAATATGTGTACCGGTTGTGTCTCCGGAATCGAACTAAAAAGGGTTTTACAATCTTAATATGACTAATCTTTCTAAGTCTTTACAGGTTATATATTATTATACATATATGTATGTAGCACCATAATCAAGACTGGTGGAAAATGCCACTATGCTTTAAGACCGCCCGTTTGTACATAACCTATGTACAAACAATAAATAAATAAGTAAATTTACCCATTACACATGACACCGTAGCAAAATTAATGTGACATCGTGGCATAACAAGCCGAAACAGGTGTAATTACGTTTCGTGTATTCCGCTTACGTTGAAGAACGTAATTAGGATTGTCATAAAGGTTTCGCAGTAAAGGTGTTAATAAAACTGGGGTAATTGCCTCCACCTTCTTTCCCTTAAAGCTTTAGTCACACTCGAGCAAACATAATTAAGGAGCTTTACTTTTAGTGTTACGATCCGACCGATGGACGGTTGGTGTCTTAAGTTACGTTAAATAATAAAGCGGTGATAGCCAACTGGTTAAGAAACTCTGCCTCTTGGTCGAAGGTCAGAGATTCAAATCCCAGGCACCTCAGAATTTTCAAAAGTTATGAGCGTATTAATTATTAATATTATTATCACTTGCTTAAACGGTGAAGGAAAACATCTTGAGGAAACCTGAGAAATCTTAAATTAAAATTAAAAAAAAGTTTTCAAAGATGGCACTTGGCCAACGCGATGGACAATGGCCTAATCCTTTTCAGTTTGGGAGGAAACCCGTGCCCAGCAGTCGGCCAGTAATGGGTTGGTGATGATGTGATGAAATTCTTAGTAGAAACATTTAGAAGGCAACGCCATTCTCTCTTCTTATTTCTTCTACTAGTTTTAAAGCGCTGCTGTTTTAGTTCTAAGAGTAAGTACGGTAACACGCATATGAGTGATTCAACGTTAGCCTCCAGGGTAAGCAATGCAATGGCTGACATTAGATAGGATCCGATATTCCAGTTTCAGTAACCGATCCGGTTATTGAATGCAATGACCACATAATATCATAAAATAAACAGCATGTTCATTATTGCTCATATGCTACTTTAATGTATAACATACAATCAGTATGTATAATATAAAGAATCTGCTCGTTATTTGGTACGTAAATTAGTCGCTCTAACTTTAAACCAAACAGCAGGACTTTCTAAAGGCATTTACGACCGTTGCTTCTTGTGAGGTCTATATTAGAGCTCACTATAATTCGATTACTATTTTACTAATTAATACTTATATATGGCGAATGAAGACTGGTCGTAATGATTCCTAATAACAAAATTTAAATGTAGTGGGTCTCTTTTTGGCTATGACGACACTAACACGACTTGTCGAAATTTAAAATCGTTGTCGTAAGGTGTAACGTTCCTTTAGGTTTACCGTGACATTACAAATGATGTCATTGTGTGTTGTAAACAAAAAGAATGCCAAGAAAATAGTATATTTTGGTGTAATAGATTACTTATCTAGTCAAATTATTTTTCCCTTACTTTCATCCAATATAGCAAATGTGGTCGCACAGAGTAGTTGACTAACGACTTCTAGTATTACTAATAGATCTTAACTACTTTTTTCATATTGTAACACTCTTCGATCTTTGGTAGATCAACATAATATAGATTGAACGTTACTCGATTTCTTATTGAGATCTTTAAATACAATTTTTCAATCTTTAAATTTTTCAAACCGAGTTGTGAATCTTAAAATTTCCCGGTCATTCAATTTCTAGAAAACGTAACGTAAGATCATAAGATCGTCTACTTTTCACCTGCTACCCAGCTTCCGTTCTGAAGTCACCTTAAATTGACTTCCATTGAAACAGTTTGCCAATCTGATTGCCAGTCGCGTCAGGTCTACTTGCCAAGGTTGTCTCTTATCTTTTTAAGTCTGTTTCCGATTAAAAAAATAGTTTAAATAAAGATTTAACCGAGTATAAACCGTCTTAAAGGTGGTAGCAAATTTCGCAGTTTCATGCACAGGCAAGACCACAGGGTCTTATCAAATTTGACTACAATGACACTGCTGCTACATCCATTTGCCTTGTGTCCAAAATTAACTTATTATAGAAAATTCGAAGACATTTTTACGCGTTGGTAACATGCAACACAGCGGTAAAAAGCTCATCAACAGCTACGAAAGAAAACAACATAAAAAATAGACGAATTAATGAGAAAAACGTCTTATTTGTTTTGTGATAATTACTCTTGTTAGTTATAATTAAACTTAACCATTTTTTGCTTACGAAAGTTAAAAATTTGTCAATTTTTGTCTCAATAAAATTGTCAAATATCGAACTGTTGAGCCAAAATTGATTGTTTCTAACATGTCTATTGATGATGACTATCTACACTTCGTCAGCCTGTGATGAAGACTGCAATTACATAACGCAGTTGTATTTTCTTTATTAATTTCATACGTGAACATAGAATTGAGATAAAATATGATCAACCATAGCATGATAAGCAGTGATAGCCTAGTGGTTAAGAAACGCGGCCTCTCGATCGAGGGGTCCGAGGTTCAAATCCCAGGCACGCACCTCTGATTTTCAAATTTATGTGCGTATTAGAAATTAATTATCACTTGCTTAAACAGTGAAGGAAAACATCGTGAGGAAACCTGCATACCTGAGAGATTTATAAAAAATCTTAAAGGTATGTGAAGTCTACCAATACGCACTTGGCCAGCGCGGTGGACTATGGCCTAATCCTTCTCATTCTGTGAGGAGACCCGTGCCCAGCAGTGGGACAGTAATGAGTTGATGATGATGATGATGATGATCAACCAAAAAATATTACATTATTTTTTGCGAATTGATACAAATACCATATGAGTATTATGTAATAGGTAGAATATAGGTAGCATTGCGGCTTATTTAAGTGCATTGCAGATTATTTAAATCCAAGATATTGTGAAGTAATTAATCAGATTGTGAGGTTAGATAGGGTGGGTCACGCCTGTGGGCTTGCATGTGCATCGTGCATATTGCATGTGAACTGTACATGCACGTAATATTAACGCTTTACATTGTTGAACGTTTTAATTTTTGTAATTTGTAATTAAATTAAATCTCGTATTTTTTTTACTAAGGTCGGATTACATTTATATTCCATGGTTACTTTAAATTACTCTTACTTGGTCATAGGCTGTAGTTTTAAGCAATTGAGTTTGCTTTAATAATGGTTGCTAATTTGTTTAATATACAAGTAACAAACGAACATGCAGTCCATCTTTGTACCTACGAGTATCTGAGCTCTGCCACAAAAGCGCTGAGGACTAAATTAGAACGCCTCGAATAGATATTTATTCCGCGCCAGACTTCGTTATAGATATTATCCCTTTAGTTCCGGGAACAGAATAGGGCTACGGTATCCACTGCCTGCCGTAAGAGGCGACTAAAAGGGGGCTTCTGGGGTCGCGGGTGGCAAGAGTGGGAGATCGAACCGTCTAGCAAGCGACCCCGGGAAGGACGGCGGTATGTGTGGTCGCATTCCGTCGTGAACACTGATGGTGTGGTGAGCCCTGAACTCACTTGAGCGGAGCCCGAAGGGGCAACGCATTCAGAGGACTACGGTTGCGTTCCTTTGAAGATCCCGGAGCCCTCAACGCAGCGCTGAGGACCGCCAGCGGGGGGTTTCAGTGTGGTAAGAGTCCCACATAACCCTGCATCGCTCGCACGGCACTGGTTACCTTTTGAAGGTTTCGTCCTCGTAAACCAAAAAAAGGAACTCGTTATATAAAATTTAATTGAATTAAACCAGATAGATATTATTTTTAAGTTACAGTCTCAAACCTGGTGCCAATGTTAAGATTAATTAACGTCCAGTCCCTGGGGAAGTAGGTGTGAAGTTGATAATCATTTAACGCAAACAGGATTAAGGCAGGACTCCGCACAGGGATTTGTCGGGACTTCCTGTAATAGAAAGTTGTAGGATAGTTTATCTATACTATTACAAACTACTCGTACTATAAGTGGATTATCTCGGTGTATTAAAGGTATTTTAAACCAACCATTGAGATGTTGGCGAGGTTGCAGAAGCAAAAAACATTGCTCTTTACATAGACGCACTCCGCAAAAACTATTAAATCGATTTTACTACGCTTTTATTAGCTCGACCTATACGTACCTATAGTATGTATGTATGTAACGGAATTTTTGAAGTCCATTTTTATTTTCCAAAATTTTAAACAGTTCTCAAGAACCGATGACAGTGTACAATTTTCATAATGTTGTCCCATACTCCTCATCAGGATCATCATCCTGGCTGATTAACGACTTTAGTTTTTAAATTATAGTTACCTATTTATATTCTAAAAAGCAGTGATAGGATAGATTAAGAATCTCGGCCTCGTGATCGATGGGTCTGAAGTTCAAATCCTAGGCACGCACCTCTGATTTTTCAATGTTATTTGTGTATTATAAACTCCAAATCCCAGATTTGAACCTCGGGCCCTCGATCCAGAGGCCGGGTTTCTTAACCACTGCTGATAATTAATTAATTACACTATCTGTCCATTTAAAAAGTAAAGAATGAAATTTAGTTAAAACGGCATGTTAGATTCCACGTCTGCACTCAGGGTATCAACGTACGTATGGGCATCCTCATATATCCTCGATTTTATTCAAGAAGTACTTGCCATCAGGTTTACAAACTTATACTTTTCCAAAACAAAAACTTATTCCGTTTCCCAATCACTCGCTAATGCGATAACATGCTTTTTTGTTTTATGAATAAATCCAATACAATAAAACCTAATTTCGTTGACCAATTCGATGATTAAACCTGTCCGACAATTCTTATGTTCGACAAATCTACGACAAATGCCTACCTCCGACAAATCTCGACAAACACGAATTTCCCACGTAAAGGCCTACGAAATCCCGCGTTGGTAACAAAACAATAAACTTGTTGATTACTACAATCAGTACGACAAAGTTGTAACGATCTTTGGAACTACATGTAAGTATTATTGTTAACGGTGTTCCGGATTAGTTGCAAATATTTTCATATGGAAGTAATTTCGAGGGTTGAAGAAGATTAGATTGATCGTATGGGCACCACTGCACCTAATCTAATAACATTGTTTTAAGCTGCTGTTTTGTAGTTTGAATATTGTGAAGGTGGTAGAACTCTTTGTGGTTCGACTCTAGCGGCACCACCACCATACCTGTTTCTGCCTTATAACAGCAGTGTTAAGCGCTGCTGTGTTCTGGCCTAAAGGATGTGGTAAGGGAGACATACTTTTCCGAGGCGTTCCAGCTTAGTCGTCAGGGGAAGCGGCGCATCTGGGGCCGACCTCAGGTAGGAATTTAATCCTAACAGGGGGTTGAAAACTGATGTCTATGCGCAGCAGTAGCCACTCAATATCATGTGGACTGCATGCTCGTCTGCTACTTCTTGTACATTATAAAAAAAAGGTTTTGTTTGTATATTTGAAACATAATAAAAAAAATTAAGCGCATTACGCGAAAATGAATTAAACCGTCTACTAACTCAATACCCACTGATTCAAAATGATGGTCTTAATTCAAGAAAATAATCCTCATTGTTGAGTTTCCCTCGAGCTCTAAAGTCGACTTAGAAACTCCTTTTGTGATTGAGGTCAGAAGTCATTCTATAATAAAATATATATCGTTTTTATAAAACTTTATAATAAAAGAGTTCATAACTCTTCTTGACTGATTCAGTTCATAGATACTACATGGACGTACTTGTTTTAGCCTAATAACAGCAGTATTAAGCGCTGCTTTGTTTTGGTTTAAAGGATGTGGATAAAAGATACATACTTTTCCGAGGCGTTCCAGCTTAGTCCTTGGGCGTAGCGGAGCGTCTGTGGCCGATCTCAGATACTATCTAATTTTATCTGGGGTTGATTACAGATGTCTATAAGCAGCAGATGCCACAGATCATGAGGTGGAGTGCACGCTTGTCTGCTACTCCTATATTATAAAAAAAAATATGTACCACACACTTAAACTCTAGAAGTCGTTATTGTCATAGACATATAAAAACTCAGACCAGAGCCAAAAATAAAAATTTCATATATCTAAAATTTATATACCAGACGGAATCCTGCATATCATACTTCCGACCGCTACACAGGAACAACTGCCTCTAAATCACGCTACTATAGGCAAATTGGCTCAGTTAATCAAACATTACTAACCATACACGAAGACAATGGCAGCGCAGGTGTCGGTCCCGAAGCAATAATTGTAGCGATCCATTGTTACCATACTTAATATTCATGGCAGGTTTAATGGTGTGATCGTAATGGGACTTTACGTGGAAGTCACGTGAATAATTAATTAAATCTGTCACGAAATTTGGATGATTGATGTCAATTGTAACTTGTAAACCCTAAGGGAAATTAGAGAAGTTTCTATTATTATTTAACTAGTATTATAGGTAAATTTCATATATCTAACATTTATATATCAGACAGAACCATGCATATCATATATCCGATCGCTACACAGGAACAACTGCCTCTAAATCACGCTACTATAGGCAAATTGGCTCAGTTAATCAAACATTACGAGCCATACACGAAGACAATGGCAGCGCAGGTGTCGGTCCCGAAGCAATAATTGTAGCGATCCATTGTTACCATACTTAATATTCATGGCAGGTTTAATGGTGTGATCGTAATAGGACTTTAGGAAGTCACGTGATTAATTAATTAAATGTGTTAAATTTGGATGATTGATGTTAACTTGTTAGCGCAATGTAACACACTAGGGAATATATGATTTTAGAGTAAATTGTCGCGGAATTGAGACATTTTGCTATGTTACGGCTATTTGGGTTAGGCGAGTCACAAATAGTGCAGACTGCGGTACGTAAGGAAAGGTATTGTTAGTGTTGTTTGTCGTAATGTGGAACCTTGAAAAGAAAAACTAACTATACATAAGGTACATAGATTAATATACCACTAGTACTTGTCAACGGTTTCTCCCCGCCACCGCAGTTTCGCCGTGACCACGATCCATGCAACTGGGTCGAAATATCGGCAATAAAGAAATATAAAATGACACTATGGGACATTAGTCAAATTTAAATTTGGTAGTAGGTACCTACTAAATATAATTTTATTTTGTTAAATTTTATTACGTTAAAATCAGAGAAACCGTTAAAGCAGTAGGGCGTGCCAAAGAAAGAGTCATTTAATTTATAGTGCCACTATTATACATCAAATGTATCTGTCTTATTGAATAAAATGAGGGAGAAATGAGGGATACCTCATACAGCTATAGGCTTTCTTACGATAGTTTTTAATCAACCATGCGAACAGGGCACATTATACTTTTAATTTGCTTTTAAGGTTCCGTACCCAAAGGGTAAAATCGGAAACCTATTACTAACCCTCCGCTGTCTGTTTGCCCTCAGGTAGGAATCTAATTTTATCTTGGGTTAATTACAAATGTGCATGACAACAGTAGGCATTTACTATAAGGTGCAGTGCATATTATAGAAAAGGCATTTTTATATTATAGAAAAAGAAACAAATGCTTTAAAATTCAAATAACCATTATTATAATAACTTAAACAGATGAAACTATTCAGAGATTCATAAAATATTCAGACAAGGAGCATCTTAAAACAAGTGGAACGAGAAAATATGACAAAGTGCGCAATTCTGGTGCAAACCTTAGCGAACAATTTGATAAAACACGCCAAACAATTTCAGCCCTTATGTGAAGTGCTTTTAAAGACCTTTTTCCTGTCAACTCATTGGATGTGGCAATACAATTGTAACTGGCACAGTTTTCTCGCAAATGTATATAGAAACTACGTTTATTGTAAAAGAAATCCTGATAAAATGCAATAAAGTTAAAGTTTCCATGATTGTGATGAATCCAGAATTAGTTTTCTGTATTTTTTCTATAGCTGTGAATTGCATTAAGGAAATATAATAAGTTTCTTAAGTTTGCTACTTATAAATTTCATACAATGGGTTTGAGTCCAACTGCTTTTAAGTATAAGCAATTGGATTCAAGCCTGTTGAAAGCATAATAATAAGTAGGTCTACTAACAATTTTAGTAGTATGATTATTTGCAAGTTTCACTTATGAATTATCCCTTTATTATGACATATCCATACTAACATTATGAATCCGAAAGAAACTCTGTCTGTCTGTCTGTACCGATCTACCACCACAGATTAATAAATAGCTACCACTGAACCGATTTTTATGAAATTTTGTACAAAGATAGTCTGAGACTCGAGAAAAGACATAGGATAGTTTTTATCCCCCACGGGAACTAGGGATGACGATCTAAGATCGATTAATCGGAGAATCGATCTTTTGGACCAAAAAGTCGATTATTTTAATCGTAATTAGTAAGGATTGAATCGTAAACTATGCATTTGATCAAGTGATGATCTTTAGCAAAGTTGTTGTCCATGAGCCCACGAAGGTTACGGTACGATCAATTTTCGCCAGATGGCGCCACTGTCATTCCAATGAAGGTACGAATTTTCAGGTTTATGTATGTTAGTGTGTCATATTATTTTCTTTTAGACGCTAGCGAAGTCGTGTGAAAAACTAGTCTATTTATACTTTTATTTTATTTTGCGTTTCTTGATACTGAACCTTAAGTACCGGATTTTGATAGTACAATGTAACCACTATGACAATCATCATCTAATTTACGTTTTTTAAAAGATCAATATTTGTTTAAGAAATTATTATACATCAAAGTGTTAATATTATTGACGAAAAAGTATTATGGTGATGATCATGATGGATATTCTTCAGGCATACAGAGGGTTTCGGGTTCGATCCCCAGTTGATTCCCAGCCAAGTAGACATTTAAACGATAGATTTTAATTTCGTTTCTGTATCCGAGTGTTTGTGTGCTTGTCTTTGTTGTGTGTTTCTATGCCATCTATGGCATAAGGAATTACAAATGGTCATATACTAGAAATACAATATAAAAACAAACGCCGACTGCTTCATATGTAGCATATGCCACTATCATAATTTCAACGAATGTAACGATATGTTAAAATCCTCCTACTCATATTAGGTTAAAATCTGTCAAGCCGTTTGTTCTACAGAACATGCCAAAGAATGACTCATACACACATACGCTTAAAAATATTACTCACCGCAGTCAGTAAGAGACCTTACATTCTTTATATTTTTCTGTACAAATTTCTTCGAATCAGTTTATTGAAATTGACGAGTAAATCTGTTTTCGTTGGCATTTGCATAACCGAATTTGAAATTCAAACGAAACGAAGTGGATTAATAAAATAATTTGCTTGCCTTAAAATACGAAACTTAATTCGTCTTAAAATTTATTTCAAATATATTATTTAGTTGTGTGTTTATTTTATCATCAACAACCCATTACTGTCCCACTGCTGGGCACGGGTCCTCTCATAATGAAAAGGATTAGGCCATAGCCCACTGTGCTGGCGAAGTGCGTATTGGTAGACTTCACATACCTTTGAGATTGTTTTTTATAAATCTCTCAGGTATGCAGGTTTCCTCACGATGTTTTCCTTCACCGTTTAGCAAGTGATAATTAATTTCTAATAAATACATAACCTTGAAAATTCAGAGCTGCCTGGGATTTGAACGTCGGACTCCTCGATCGAGAGGCCGAGTTTCTTAACCATTAAGCTATCACTGCTTTCTTTATGTGCAGTTGGAAATTTATCGTGTAATGTATTATTATTATTTTAGTTAACAAATAAAGGTGGTAGACCCAGTATAGGTGGATCGGGGAGGTACCACCGTCACACTTATTTTTAACGTGAAACAGTTCTTGCGTTTTGTTTTGAAGGGAACGGATACCGGCTGACTTACAAATGCGTTAACCATCTACAGTGGCAACGTATCTGTCTTTAGGTAAAATCCATGTTCTATTATAGTGTTCTACAGGTTAGTTGTAGATGCCCGTTGGCGTCATATAATGGGACTCATCCTTTTAAGTCATTACTATTGAAAATATTTAAGAAATACGTTTTACAATTAAATGAAAATCTTAATCTTATAAGTTTAATTTATTTTTTAATATTAGTTAATTTTAATTTAATTAGTAACATATTTTTATTTTTATTATATAGATTATTTAGTATAGTAAATATTTACTCCAATTATAATATAATAAAGGATTTTCAATGTCAGATCACTAGCATCCACAAGAAGATACATAGAACTCATGTATTCGCTAGAAAAAATAAAAATTGATATAATAGGCTTAGCAGAAGTTAGATGGGCAGTAGCATCGAAGAACATGACGATTACATATTTTGCTTCAAAGGAGAAACGCCCGGTCTTCACGGAGTAGGCTTTCTGATAAAAAAGGAATACAAAAATAACATAATAAACTTTTTGGGCGTGTCAGAAAGAGTTGCGCTTCTTCAATTACAGTTCGACAAAAAGATAATATCAATAATTCAAGTATATGCGCCAACTGAAAAAGCTTCTAAAGAAGAAATTGATAAATTTTACGATACCCTACAAAAAGTGCAAAGACAGGCCGGGGTAAACGTACTAGTTATTGGAGATTTTAATGCCAAAGTGGGTCCAGCAAAAACAAATGAGGACAAGATCCTAGGAAAATTTGGATATGGAAAACGGAATGAAAGAGGAGAGAAGCTCATAGATTTTGCTTTTGAACATAAATTATCTATCATGAATACGTACTTTAAAATGAGGAAAAATCGGAAATGGACCTGGGTTTCACCGAACGAAAGAACTAAGAATGAAGTCGACTACATCTTATCAAACCAGCCCAAAAGAATAAGAAACGTAGAAGTGTTGCACGGCTTAGGGTTTAGTTCAGATCACCGACTGGTTAGAGCCACATATGTTTTAGAAAACTGTAAGAAATGCAGGACTTCGTTCAAACCATCTACAAATGCATTTAAAACAGAAGAAGAAATAACAGAATACACCGAAAAATTAAGAAACTGCATGAAAGAATTGGAAACTTTAGATAACGACGAGGGAGTCCAGACCTTATATAATAAAATAGAACACATCATCAAAAATTGTATATTAATCAAACCCAAAAAAAGAAACCCAATAAACTTAAACAAAATTCTAAAAAAATCAACAATAGAACTAATAGAAAGACGCTCGGAACTCCTAAAAACAAGACACAAAACTAAAGAAATGAAGGAAGAGTTATGTAGGCTATTCAAAAGAACGAAGAAGGCTATAAAACAAAATTACGCAGACTATAGAAAACAGATAATAGAAACTACCCTAACACAATACAGGAGCACGAAACGAGCATATAAACAACTTAGTACACATAAAAATTGGATACAAAATTTAAAAACAAGAATCACAACAACAAATACGAGGAAAGATATTATAGACTGTGCCACTGATTTTTATAAAGAACTATACAAAACTGTTGAAACCTGTACAAGTAAAAACAAACAACCGAGAAAATATAGCAATACTAAAGAAGAGCTCCCCGAAGTGGATACAACGGAGGTAGAAATGCATATTAAAAAACTTAAATCAGAAAAAAGCCCAGGACCAGATGGTATCCCAAATGAAGCTTTAAAAATTGGAAGTAAACTGCTAACACGCCCATTATCCTTTCTATTCAACAAAGTAATTGAGACGGGACAAATACCAGAACAGTGGAAGAAATCAGATATAATTCTGTTGTACAAAAAAGGCGACCCTCAAGATATAAGCAATTATAGACCTATTAGCCTTCTCTCAAATATTTATAAACTTTTCACATCTATACTATCAAGCAGAATCAGTGATAAAATCGAAAAACTTCAACCTTTAGAACAGGCAGGACTCCGACCAGGTTTCTCAACAATAGACCATATACATGTAATGCAGCAAATAATTGAAAAATACAAGGAGTTCAACAGTCCACTATACGTGGCTTTTATCGATTATGCAAAAGCATTCGATACGATATCACATGAGTCAATTTGGGAAGTATTAAACAAATGCAACGTCCACAAAAAGTACATAAACATCCTACAAAATATATACGAAAACAGCACCAGCTCCGTCAAACTAGAGAAACGAGGACCAGAAATACCAATCCTACGAGGAACGAGGCAGGGTGATCCCTTGTCCCCCAAAATTTTCATTGCGGTGTTACAAAACATCTTTGAGGGCCTGAAATGGGAAAACCAGGGAATCAAGATAGGGAACAGGCATTTAAGTCATCTCAGGTTTGCAGACGACATAGTCATCTTTTCCGAAAGCAGCAGTAAACTAGAAGAAATGATGAACCTATTAAGTATACATAGTGAAAAAGCAGGTCTTCTAATTAATAAGGACAAAACAAAAATAATGACAAACAGTTACACACATAAAATAATACTTGAAGATAATATACTTGAATACGTAAATAAATACAAATATCTAGGAAAAGAAATATCATTTGAAGACAAAAATGAAGAAGAAGAGGTTGAACGCCGAGTAAAAATGAGCTGGAAAAAATATTGGTCACTCAAAGAGGTTATGAAACGTGACTATTCTCTCCAACTAAAAAAAGTAGTGATGGATACATGCATTCTACCGACTCTCACGTATGCTTGCCAGACGAGGACCTATAGTAACAAAATAAAAACGAAACTGGTCAGTTGCCAGAAAGCTATGGAGAGAAGTTTATTGAAAATAAGAAGAATACACAAAATAAAGAGCAATGTAATACGAAAGAAGACCAATCTTATTGACGTCTTACACCAAAGTCTAATGTTAAAATGGCAATGGGCTGGCCATGTTGCACGATACGGTGACAGGAGATGGACAATAGAAGTGACGAGATGGAAAGGACCTAGCGGAAAAAGAGCAAGAGGACGACCTTTAAAGAGATGGAGTGACGACGTCGTGGCAGTAGCGGGAAAGGAGTGGATGAAAAAAGCTAAAGATAGAGAAAGATGGAAAATACTGGAGGAGGCCTATACCCACATAGGGGTTCCTATCAACGATAAGAAACCAAACGAACAAGACAAATAAAAATGGAGAAAAACCTGACATTCATAGTGTATAACTTTAACGTACAAAAAATAATAAGAAAATTATATTACTTTTTCAACATTTAAACATAACTCTTAGGTGATGGGAAATAAATGGCTTTATTATTATTATAAAGGATTTTAAAATCCATTAAATGAAAACAGTTAATTTTACTATAAGTGTGGTTTATACAAAGTTCATTTTTATTATGTTATTTGAATCCGAAAAATGATTGCTCATATACCTCTTATGTCCGATATGAAACCGAATTAGAAATAAGTTACTCCAAAAATAAAAGTAATATCAATTTCAAACTTGTATATTTCAGCGAGAACATTAAATAGAAAATGTTTGGTCCCAGTAATGATATTCAAAAGATTGATGAGCCAGGGGCGCTTATACGAAAACAAATTGGCAAACGGGGCACTTCAAGTTGGTCCTCAGGGGTGTCATAATGTTTCGGGTGTTGCGTTTGCTTATAATAGATTAGCTTACAGACTAAAGCGGGCAAAATACTGTAATTTGATGTTCGTGTAACAATATTATAGACATTCAACTATAGTTGCAATAGGCTGCACGTGGGAGGAAAAGTGTCATCTCCGAGTTATTTCATTTATTATCTTTTTTTTTAAACGCTTTCTACACTCACAGCCCCACACTAGGATTCCCTATATCGTGGGTGCTATGGACACACACAGAGACAAATTCACAAACACCCAGACCCAGAAACAGAAATCTAAATTCATCATTTAGAAGTCTGTCTGGCCGGAGATCGAACCCGGGACCCTCTGACCATCGGTTATCAGTTGGTAGGTTGGTGGAAAAAATATAATATAGGATTAGCAGACGAGCATGCAGTCTACATGATAAGTGGTTACTGCCGTCCATAAACATCTATTAATCAACCCCCGATAAGATTAGATACTTAATTACTTGAGGCTCCGGATGCGCCGTTACCCCTGAGGACTAAACTGTTTTAGAAAATAATGTCTCCTTTACCACACCTGATGTCAATTGTCGATTTATGATCCGATATATTTAATGGCTATATAATTATTTATTTCACAATAAAACGATTGGACACAGGTGATTTTTTTAAGCTCTAATTGAAGTTGTTATATAATAATAATAATTATTAAAACGGTCCTAATAATAATTAAAACGGTTAAATAATCAAATCTGTATTTTTTTTAGTTTAACCTAACGATTAGGCAGACGTGCTACCTGATGGAAAGTAGTCAACGTCGCCTATGGACATTTGCAACACCAGAGCAGTCGCCAAATAATCGCTTTGTATGAGAGCTCTTTTTGCACCTTTTTTGAAGTTACCCATGTCATAGCGCTCCCATTACGTTTAAAAATATAGAGCCCTGTGATAGGCGGAGGTCTAGAAATAGGGTACCGTTTTTATACTTTGGTTTCGTCCTAAAATAAAAGGCTAAGGTAAACTTTACTAACTCTCGGCCATAAATGTACCAGATATAGTATTTAAACGTGGAATCTTTCAGCATGAGTCACGTAGCGTCTGAAGGTTAGTGGGTTACACATATTGCAGATATTCTATTTATGTCATAGTTTTAGTGAAATGAAAATTGAAAAAGTCGTGGTCTTGATATTTGTTCATTTATTTAGGAATACAATCTTGGAACAATGATTTTTCAAACTTTTTTATATTTTTAATAAAAGCCATTTTATGCTTTTAGATACGAAAATATTATATTATATTTAACGACTAGTTATAGTCATAATAATTAGATAACTCACACTCACAAAGATCCAACACCTTATATGCTAGAATCTGTCAAGCCGTTTGGGTAGCACGTATCAAAGAATGTGACATACATAGTTCCATACGCTAAAAAACTTTACTCTCTGCATTCGGATAAAAACTATCATCATACTTTAGTAATGTATCACTATTTTATTAATGTGACCATACTTAATGATTGTTATTATAAAACCTCTCACATTTTCCAAACAAAATGTTGTTTGAAAAGTCAGATCGCGTTTCAAGTTTGACAAATTACATTATATTCATCCGTAAATGGATAAAGTAGAAATGAAGTTCAACTTAGAAGACACGAAACTCTTATGATTTATTTTTCACGTGCGAAAAGAATGCGAGTAAAAGCTTTATGTGCGTGTAGGAAAAACATTACCCGAGTCTCTTAAGGTTTTCACAAAATTGGATGGAGTTAACAATGTTTCGTAAAGACGTACAGAGCATAATCTGCCTTGAAAAGTATGGCTGTAATGTGTTTAAGTAATCTCGTTTTTGGTGAAGTAATAGGTGTCTGGAAAAATGCTTTCGGTGTTTTTTATAGTGATATTTTTATCTTACGTTTATTTGATGGGTTCTTGATTAAATAATTAGTAATTTGTGCGAGAAAGGTTGATGTGATGACGATGATGATAAATTAGTTGAAAAAAAATTTAATACTTATTGGTTTGAAAACTTAAAATTGAAAAAAAAAATCGTCTTGCCACAGAAAATATAAAAACATTTTATAGGTAACAGAAATCGTTTATGAACCGACTCAACCAATTTGACACTGCTACCATTTTGCACTAAAATTGGGATTTAAAAAATGGATACATTTTTTAAATATAAAAATAAGAAAGTATAAATATTAAATACTATGAAATGTATGTGTATGTAAAACTTGCGACTTTGCGACAAAACGGTTGCTAAAGTCGTGTCGTCCGTCCGCAAAGTGCCTAAGCTTGCGCACACCGCGCGGGTTGCCCAACGTAGCAACAGTACCGCGTAGACTGCCCTACGAATGCTACGTATGTCGCGCTACGGGCATCCGTGACGCATATACAATTCGTGCATGTAAACATTTTGTGGTCGTGTTGGAAGATTTTGTTTATTTTGTTCCATGTATTTGTTTGTTTGATTTGTTTTTTTATTGTTTTTAAGTGTTGTGTTGTTCCTGTTGTGCGAGTTTGAAAGTTTACGACGGTTAAAGGTTAGTAGTTTTATGTTAACTTTTAATTTATAAATTATGATTATATTTTTGTTAAATATTTGTATATTACTTTATTTATGTATTTACGTTTTTCACATTTTATTTTTAGTTTTTTTACAACTTTAAACTGTGTTCATTTTTTTATTATCCTTATCATAAAAATACATAAGTATATTTAATAATTATTTTATTTATTTCATTGATGTTTACGTTGTATTCGTGAAATATTTATTTATCAGTGTATTAGTGTAGTATTATTTTTAAAAATATATTATCTAAAAAGTGTCTCAAAATATTAGACCTGGAATTATTCTCGGGTTTTAATTTTTTTTTAATATCTTATGTAAATTGTTTTATGTAAACATAGACTAGTAAAGATTACTCACTCCTAACAGGAAAATGTACCCAGTTTTGAGAATTGAAATAGTTGCGTAAAAAAGTTTTGCCACGTCTCCGTGCTAAAATGTCCCTAAAATATTTGAAATAATTATTTATTTATTACGTAAATTACGCAGTATTAGTTATTTATTCGTAAATTTTCTCTATAATTGTTTTTATTTGTCAAGAATTCAAAAAAAGAACTTACTAAAATAAGCCGTTTGTGGCTTCATTCAATTTCAAGGCGGCGAAGTATCTTTACTAATCTATGTATGTTAAATACTTTAAAGATCACGGAAAATCATTAAAAACTTTCACTGAGAACGAAGTCGGTCGATATTTTAATGTCTTATGCCTCACATATCCAACAAATTACGTATCCAATTATAAATAAAAAACAATTAAAAAATAGGACGAATCCGTTTTTCAGATTTTTTTTGTAAAGAAAAAAAGGAACCTCCTCCTTTGTTGAAGTCAATGAGTAATGAAGCTCGGGATTTTTATCTAGAAAGGAAACGAAATATTTACATTTTTTTTATAAAATAATAAGAAAAGAGGCGACGTCTTAAAATAATATTCTTATGAACTTTGTCAAAATATTAAAGTAAATAACGTATATATTTTTTTAAATATTGTGATAAAACATTATTATTTGGACAACATAATAATTCATTTAATTAAATGTAATAAAATACTCATTATTACGAGTTCCTCATATTATTTATTTTTTGCTACACTCTCTCTTTTGTCATCATCGAGTTAGAGTAATCAATTTTATGAATTATAGTACAGTAACAAGTATATCTATGACAGTAACTATATAAATAGCACGTAATTACTCTTTTAATTACCAAGACATGTAGAACTATTAATTATTGTCAGTGTTTCAAGTTTATCACAATTTCAAAGTAAGATAACAATGGGTAATCAATTTATTTTTAGTACGAGTTTTTATTGCATGTTTTTATAGCTAACATGAACATGAACATCAGAAATGACTACTAATGACTAATAATAAACGTCAACTTTTTGTACTGTTCATGTACAATTACTATTATTTTTTATCGGAATATAAAACTGAATGTTATGACTACTTTATATTATGTTTCATATGTATCTAAGCAACAAAGTTTCTTAAAAATGAATATTATAATATTTATTAATTTGAAACTCTATCGGTATTTTTTTCCTATCATTCATTATTAATTCGATAAATAATCTTATATCCCTTTTTTATTTCAATCTACTGTTGAACTGTAGATCGAAATAAAAAAGGGCTCTTTAGGAATAAAATGTCCCGAACCTTAAGAACGGCAAATCATCGATATGGGGTATTCCGTAATCTGTCAATTCGTAGCTTTCTTCCGAAAATCGTATGTCATCGTTTCTGAGTCCTGTGACACATGTGACCCATCTACTGCCAATTCTGATTAATATTATTTTTTGGGAGATAGTATGTTTTATCTGAAATTCTTTTTTGACTATGAAAAAACAAACGGACATGAAATCGGTGGTAGAACCCTTTGTGGTTCGACTCCGGCGGCACCACCGCCACACCTATTTCTACCTAATAACAGCAGTGTTAAGCGCTGCTGTGTTCCGGTTTGAAGGGTGTGGTAAGGGAGACAGACTTTTCCGAGGCGTTCCAGCTTAGTCCTCAGGGGTAGCGGCGCATCTGTGGCCGACCTCAGGTAGGAATATCTAATCCTATCTGGGGTTGATTACAGATGTCCATGGGCGGCAGTACCCACTTACCATCAGGTGGACTGCATGCTCGTCTGCTACTCTTATATTATAAAAAAAAAAAAAAAAAAAAAAAAAAAATCCACGGAAGAGTGGTGTGCTGTATTCAAACTGAAAGAAAATTGAATTACCTGAGTTTGGCTATTCCTAAGTAAACGTTTTAAACCATAACCCAGCAGCGCTTAACACTGTTATTAGTCAGAAATAGGTGTGGCCTCATAACAATTTTTACGGCATATACCTATAAAATATTTGCACAATATACTAGTTATTATCACAAAATTAGGTCTTGGGAGAATCGGAAACTTTACTATAAAGAATCGTTATTGAGAAACTCAATTATGGTATTATGCTACGCTTTCTTGTAGTATGATCGATGGTAGTTTAAACTTCTTCTGAAAAAGTTTATTTTTCTGCTGAGACGATCTTAAGCTTGTTTTTTTATACATTGAAGAGCATCGTCGGCCTACGCATCACTTCTGCAAAAATCCTTGAAGGAAAACTTTATATAATTATTTTTCATTTTCTTAACTTGAAACTTAAGAAGATTGTATATGAAGATAGTATAACGTAATTCTTTGGGGTAGTGGGGATATTTAACGAAATATTTTTATATTCTGATAGGAATAAACCAATTCGTCCTATACAATTTAATACAATCATAATTAATACACATCAATCATTTTAATCAATTATGCATTTGATCAATTAGTCGTTTCATTAATTAGTCATTGCTATTCAAATTGACAGTGTATATAGAACACCAGAAGCTTATAAAATTACGAGAGGCGATTTATTAAATGCAGAAAATGGATAGATTCGACTTTATGAAAAAAAAAATCAAATGTGGTCACATGCAACGCATCTTTTATAAGGTCTTAAAATTAGATGGTTAACAAAAAATTGGAAATCGTAATATCGACCAGTTATTCATTATTAATTACAGAAGTCTTTATGAAAATTCTTGCAAGTAAAGTTTACCCGAAAAATGTTGAGCGTGTTCATGCATTAATATTTTTAATGGACATCGATTTGTTCCTGCACTGTTGTGTAACTTAGTACTTAACTAATTTATCTTTATTGGACATGATACAATCTTATATACGCTATATTAGTTATATGATGAAAGTAGCAAATTGGTATATACTCGTAGTTAATCTGATATTAGATCATCTTTGCCAGCCTTAGATGTTATCAACTTCACGTATAACAGGAGCCGTAACTGAAATCAGCGTACCCTTATAGACTTGATCACATTACAATAAAAATATTTTTAGTACTATTATGAGTACACACATGAGAGTTTCCTTTGTCGTGGATACAGAGAACTAACAACAGTTCGATTCGAATAACAGCAGTGGTTAATGTTGCTATGTTTCGGTTTAGAGGTCGTGGTAAGGGAGACATACTTCGAGACATTCTAGCTTAGTTCTCAATCACAGCGACGTGTCTGTGGCCTACCTCAGGTAGAAATCTAATCTTATCCGGGATTGATTATAGATGTCCATGGCAGCAGTCGTCCATACCATCAGGTGAACTGCATGCTCAACTGCGACTCCGATATTGTAAAAAAAATAATATCATTATTCTAGTTGTAGCTGAGATTTGAATCCACTGTGTTTCACAGTGGCACGATGACCAGAAGATCCTTTTACAAGTGAAGAAAATGATACGATGTATTCGTTCCGCGTTATAAAAATAAATCATTAATATTTTAAGTAGTACATAGATAAGCATATGCCTAAGACTTGAAATAAAGTCACCAGTTTGAAACTTCCACACTAGTTGACTATTGAGCATCACTGTCTCATATGGCATATTTTAATTGAAATTGTTTCAGATGGGATTACGCAATAGCTGCGGATAATCTTCAGTTTTCATATTGCAGATATGTTGGATCTATTGAGTGACGTAATGTGCCCCAATTTGCGATACAAGCATGCTTGTCGATTCCTGGTGTCAATTGGCGCTTGTTTTTATTGCTTTTGGCATACTTTGTTGTTAGAATGAAACACGCTTCGGAAGTATCAAATACCTACTATGAACGGACTTTCTTGTACAGATCTCTTCTTTTTAGAAATTTTCAATTTTGTATACTAGACTCTGAATTATATCGGTATTAGGTCCTATTTATCTAATATAGGAGTAGCACACGAGCGTGCATTCCACCTGATGATAAGTGGCTACTGCCTCCCATGGACATCAGTAATCAGCCCCAGATAGGATTAGACATGGCCGACCTCAGGTCGGTTACAGATGTGCCGCTACCCCTGAGGACTAAGCAGGTATGCCTCGAAAAGTACGCCTCCCTTTCCACACCCTTCAAACCAGGATACAGCAGCGCTTGATACTGCTGTTATTAGACAGAAACAAGTGTGAGTGTGGTGCCGCCGGATGCGAATCACAACGTGTCGAACATGTCATACTAGGACCGTGACACTCAAAATCATATTTTTTTCGCAACATTTTAACAGACACAACTCGTGTCTGGAAGTAATGCAAGTGTCTTGGACACATAGATTTAGAATATCGGGCTACTATGATTCTGGCTGACATCCTGACATATGCTGAAATAATTATGATGTCACAACAAAGGATATTGTAAGCGTGGTTGCAGCAATATAACTACTATGCAGAACGAAGGTCATAAAGGAAAATTAGTAGCAGCAGTAGGAAATGCGAGTGAGGTGATGTCATTGCTATTAGTGAAAATAGCGCAATCGGATGTCATGATTTGAAGGGTGTGGTAAGGGAGACAGACTTTTCCGAGGCGTTCCAGCTTAGTCCTCAGGGGTACCGGCGCATCTGTGGCCGACCTCAGGTAGGAATATGTAATCCTATCTGGGGTTGATTACAGATGTCCATGGGCGGCAGTAGCCACTTACCATCAGGTGGACTGCATGCTCGTCTGCTACCCTTATATTATAAAAAAAAAATGTTGTTGCAAGGGTTGAGTGGTACACATGTCACGCAAGCTTGTAACTATTATTTTTTTTAATATGTGGCTCTTAATAGAAGTATAGGTTATATTTTATATCATATCAATATCATAGGCTGAAGATGTTTTCCCAAAAATTAAGTCTTATTGTCACTTATAGATAATACTAGCTGACCCGAAAAATGTTAAGGTTGAACAACCCTTATCATTTAGGGGGATGAAAAATAGATGTTGGCCGATTCTCATAGATACCGGATAAGCACAAAAAATTTCATCAAAATCGGTCAAGCCGTTTCGGAGGAGTATGGCAACGAAAACTGTGACACGAGAATTTTATATATTAGATTTGACATAGTCTACCTTTATTTCCTACTAGCTGACCCGGAAAACTTTGTACCGCCTCAAAATCTATTTATCAAATATATTTCATATAAAATATAGCCTGTCTTACTCATGAATTTTTAAAATCGGTCCAGTAGTTTTTGAGCCTATTCATTACAACCAAAGAAACAAATAAAGTTTTCCTCTTTATAATATTAGTGTAGATGGTCGCATAATGTAATATTTTGTACATGTGTACATAAAAAAAAATTGAACAATTCGATTCTGTATATACTTAAAGTTCTTTACCTACGTCCATGTTATTGACATTCTCTCTTTAAAGAATATATGGGCAACCTTATAAAAGTTACGGACTAATATTGTTAATAGATAATACCCTCTGAAAATAGGTCAACGTAAAAACAAAGGGCCCACCAAGCCCACAAGGGCAAAAAGGCCCTTCCTTTGAAACGTGCTGAATGTCTTGGGTTGAATTTTGCCGCCCAAGAATGAATGTTTATTGAATTGCCGTCCCCTAAGATGTGCAACATCGCATCTTAAGTCGATCCATCCGCATTCGGCTCGCGGACCAGCCAGCACCCATAAGTTTGTGCATAAAGCTTTAAAATTTAAAAAAATGAAGTTCATAGTAATTGTAACAATGCTGGTATACAATACGTACTAGAATTATGAATGAATGGTGAAGAAAAACACGAGGAACCTGTATCCTGAGAAATCTTAAAAAAAAGTTTTTAAAGGTATGTGAAGTCTACCAATTCGCACTTGACCAGTGCGGTGGACTATGGCTTCATCCTTCTCATTATGAGACGAGACCCGTGCCCAGGAATGGGATAGTAATGGGTTGATAATAATGATAATGATGATGATAATGATCATATACAATGATGAACTATATATACTGTACTATTTTATATTAAATTTCTAGAAACAAATCATGTGCGTGTTTTCATCGCATGTTACATTAGAGTGGGCGTTCTCAACAAAATCTGGTTTAAACTGCTTAATTACGGTACCTTGAAACATACAGGAGCAGTAAAGGTTAAATGAGGTTGTAATTAAAATATTTTTTGAGCGTGTTAGCTATAAATATAATATTGTTGTATGAAAATTGTTGAATCCTTGGATCAATTTGACAAACACAATTTTGGGATTTGAAAGGTTCGGTATTATGGATGAAACAACTTTTTTACATATAAAACAAATATTTGGACAATACTCCGTCCAAAGTTTTATAATAATTCATAGCTAAGCGCTACTGTGTTCTGGTTTGAAGAGTGCGGTAAAGGTGACAGATTTTTCTGGCGCATTCCAGCTTAATCTTCAAGAGTAGCATCGCATCTATGGCCGACCTCAAGTAGGAATCTAATGTTATCTGGGGTTGACTATAGATATCTGCGAGTGGCAGTAGCTACCTACCATCAGGTGGACAGTGTACTAGTTTATTTTTCCTGTTTTTTTTTTTTTGAATCAACATATATTATTATTTTTGACATTTTTTATTTTCATTTTTTATTTCCTGTATTACAAAAAAACTGGTGGGTGGTGCCACTGAAATTAAATCACAATGAGATCACCTTTAAAAATCCGCATTAAAATATAGAAATGATGTCATTCTAATTGGGGTAATGACATTACGGCAAAGTTAATTATTTGGCAGCCAAGGTTATCCTATTGTGGGGGCGCGGTTCTTTTGGCACGCTTATGAAAATTGAACGCTGTTTTCGTATATGTTGATAATTTGGGAATACCCATCCTCTTTGCTGTATAACAGTTGTTTGAGTTGAAAGGTGTAACAGGGATATAAGTATCCCTGTTAAATGTTAAAGTTACATGATGCAACCCATCCTAAGGGATGGGTTGCATCATGTAACTTTAACATTTACAAATACCGTCAAATACATGGTTAAAAAATTAATTAGTTGCACCATTTTATAGCCTGATTCATAATTTGGTGTCCAAAATGTAAACAAAGGTGTTGACCTATCAATAAAATACGTTTCAAATTGTAGTTTCTTATTTTTGACAATATTAAATTAATACAACACTAATAAAATAATAATCAAAATAAATTAAGATCAATTCACATTTTCTAAAATTTATATTACCTCAATTTCGTTCCATACAGTAATAATAAAAAAAAAGGTTCATAGTAGAAAATTAAAATGTGATAATGGTAACACAATCGAAACCCATAACATTTCTTGTGCCGTCATTTTTAAGTTTCGTAGCTGATGTTATTCATTTTCGTGATTGTAATCGAACTCGAATGTATTATCGTTTTCATAGCGCGTTTGTTAAATTATGAATAATTGTAAAGATTTCGTTTTTTGTTGAGTTTGTTAAAGTTTTTGTTTCTTGTTAATTTTGACAGTGACATTTGTTTGTTTACATTTTGGACACCTAATTATGAATCAGACTATAGTTGAGGTTGAAATTACGTTATAACTAACACTTAACTTTAATAGCCCAATTTCGATCAGTTAAAGTTATTGTATTTGTCAACTTCCGTATCTGTTAACGTCGACTAAAAATTGTGATGACAGCGGCACAAATTACATTAATGACAAATAAATTGGTGCAACTCAGACTTGTTACACATCGCTTACATCGTATGTTATGTCGCTTTAGTCAAAGTTACTGTTATATTTAACTTTCCTGCTAACTTTAAACAGGCTTTCGATCCAACCCACCCTTAGAGGCGTTTTAATTAGATATTACTATTAGTCCAAGTGGCTAGTATTTTGGAGATGTTAACTTGTAAATTGTTATTGTTATGTTCAGTATGTTAGTTATTAGTCCAACGCATTTGTGGTCAACCTCCGGTGAAACTAATCCTATTTGGGTTGATTACAAACATCTATAATAAGCTGATGTACTCTAGGCTGATACAGTAGTATTAGATACGTATAACAGGCCTACCAATTTAATAGCAGAACAAATCAGTGCTCAAACTCCGGTCTATATTCACTGCTCTTAAAATAATTCAAAATTTATCTTAAAAATATCAGATAGTGGCATCGCTTCATATATGTATGATTAAATTGGATTTTGACGTGAAAGGGCATGACATCTTGATTTGAAAGGTCGTTCGAGATATTTATGGAACTTATATAATGTAACAAAGCTTATTCCAATTTGTCGAATAATCTATCGACGTGAAATAATAAAATTTTGTAATTCGAAAAACATAATATTGGAGTCTTTCTAGACTTTAGCATGATGTTGAGTTATTTGATGATAAACTTATTTTAAATTTGAAAGTTCAACTAATTAAAATAGCTTCATATCGAAAACAAACTCTTAGACGTAAGTCTTATATTAGTTACCGTCTTATATTAGTTAACCTCAAGTCTATTGAAGCCATCTTGAGTGACTTTGACCTTCCAATATGTAACCATCTTCCGACATTACACAATAACGTTTCCGTAACATTACATAGCATTATAAACACTGTTACGCAAATAGAAACCCCACGTGTTCATTGTACTTCATAGCTAAGGAGATTGAGACAATAATAGATAAGTTCCAAGAATATTTTAAAAACCCTTTCAAGCAATACCTTTATATATGCACTTTTAGTGCGTTTTATACACATCGTGGAAGAGCACCCTTTGTGGTACGATTTGTGGTTCGACTCCGGCGGCACCACCGCCACGCCTACTTCTGTCTAATAACAGCAGTGTTAACGCTGCTGTGTTCTGGTAATGGTAAGGAAGACATACTTTTTCAGAGAGACAGACAGACTTCTATTCGACCGGAATATCGAATCCTATCTGGGGTTCATTACAGATGGGCGGCAGTAGCTACTCATCATCAGATGGACTGTATGAGACGCTCGTCTGCTACTCCTATATTATAAATCTTCGTAAAGATCAAAACTGATTAGAGCTTAGCAGAGTTGTTGGAAGTTGGATAAATGACCAGTAGCTAAATATACTTGCTTGTGTGCTTCAGAGGGCACAATAACCTGCCAACTGCCGTTGTTATTATTGTATAGTTGCCTAAAATCTTGTTAAATACTTTTAGCCAGCTTCAGTAACCAATACTTCCCTAGCATATACTAGTCAAAACAAACCATATGAACCAAACTCGCGTGATTTCCTATTAACCATTTAAGAATTCCATCATAGTTTTGGCTTCATCAGATCAGCTCGTTGTAACCAAATTAACTCTTGAATGTATAACTCGTATATTTTCCATACGCAATCTGGTAAAAAGGTCCAAATATTTAATTCCTTCTTTATGATCATACTAATTATTGTTTTACGAATACTTTATGCGTACACTTACGAGAATCTTCTGCTAAACACGTTAATTCTCATCTTTGTTCACTGAACATGAAAGAAAATATGTTTAACGTGTTCGTTTATGAATAATTATTAAGTTATTTTCCCGAATACGATCTGACGGTTCACATACAACATATTAGGAGGATGTGAAAATTTAAGCCATGTGTACTTATGATATTAATCTAAACATGAACGTAGGCTCTTTCTGTGAAAACATGGCAAGATTGATTTTGGGTTCGGTATGAAAATGAACCTTGCTTCTAAGCTTAGCTGAATATTGCCTATTATTATGTCTTTGTTCTGACAAATAAAGAAAAAAAGAGGAAGTAGAAAATTGAGACGGGTCCCAAAAAAAGTGGTGGAACTCTTAGTGGTTCGACTTCAGAGGCACGGCCCACACTATGTCTGTCTAATAACAGCAGTGTTAGCGCAGCTGTGGTCAGTACCCTTAGTATGAGCTTTTATGTTTTTGCAAAAATGACTGTTTTTGTATTATTTTGTTTAAGTATTTCCCATATATTTCCAAACAGTTCCGATACAGTCCGCTAGGGGCGCTGATTGGAAATGTATTGGCAAAGGTTTGGTTTAGATGCTACTTTATCTGTCCCCAACTGCGGAGGGTAATGTTTTATCAAGGGTATGTATGTATGTATGTTTGTATATACGTTTGTATGTATGTATATATATCCAATTTTTTGGCACGCCCTGCAGACTAATCGACTTGACGAATTAAACTATAAGCTGCCGTTAGAGTTGCTAAAATGTGGGAGTGACTTCAGCTATATTTTAAGCAGTCGGGATTTTTCCTTTCATAATAATCGAATTTTGGGTTCATTTTTTAAACTGTTATTAAAAGTGTCACTTTTTATAGGTGTAATCGAAAAATGAACGTAAAAATAACCCTTTTTATCAACCTCCATTTTGCACGTAGGATAAAAATAATTAAAAAGAGCTTCACAAAGTGTAATCTTTTTGTCAGTGTTTTTCCGCACATTCCACATTTTCGATGCGAAAACAAAATAAATATCGCTTTGCGATTGTAAATATATTTTTCTCATGGAAAAGATTTAAAACAAACACAATTAATGTTGTCGTCATTGCCTTTAACCCATTACTATCCTACGCTCAATTGGCGGATTAGTAGGATTATTATGCCTCTCAAAATATTTATCGAGAACTTTGAAGTAATAATAATAATAATAATATGCTTTATTGTACCCAGAAAAGAAATATACACAAGGAAAATTATAATTTTAAAAATACAATAGGCGACCTTATCGCTAATCAGCGATCTCTTCCAGGCAACCTACAGGGTGCGGAGTTAATGTAACAAGAAATAGAATAAGAGGTAGGGTGCAAATAACAGTTGTAAGGAATAAAATACAAATTTTGGAACAAATTAATGAAAGACATACGTATTAAAAAGAAAGGAGCTAGATTAAAACAGAGTTAATATAATGCAATATTTGCATTTCTCCTTCATCGTTAAATTACGTATAAGTAGCCTAGTTACCGCCGTATCAGCCGCATTATGATACGGGGCCCCTGAATTAAAGAGGCCCCATGTGTCAGCAATTTTTTTTTAAATTTTATACACAATATCACTTAAACTCTTAGACTGTACTCGCCGGGGAAAGAATATCATAATATCATAAGAAAAAGATATCATAAAAAGTGCCCAATGTGCAATAAGAATATTGCACTTCAAAGATTACGAAAGTTGAAAAAGAGCTTTATTACTTGGGCCCCCAACAAATTTTGATACAGGGCCCATTTAAGCCACACTTCACCACTAGTTAAATCCTGTGGTAAAACAAGATACATTCTGTAATAGTAGTGTTAATATATAAATAAGGATATTTTGCTATAAAATAAATATAAGGGTTCCCTAACATCTACAGACATAAATCATGTCAGACGCGTTCCGTCACAGACAAAAAGTATTTATTCTTAAAATGTGCATAAACACAGAGCATGAATACGTGTCGTTCCTATCAAAATATTCTATGAATTGTCTGTTTTGATGATTTTATCTGACACGGTCTATGTCTGATACGTTCACTGTCTGATACGTTCAATGTCTGTAGAAATAAACAGGGCCCAAACAGTACCATTGGAAATAAGTCACTTGATGTTGTTAAAAATGAATCTATTAAAAGTTTCAATTGGACTTAAGTAGTTCATAAACTTTAATTGCAAGAGTTTGAGGACTTTAAACTAAGTTTGGTATAACTGTACGTAGTTTGAAAGTGGCGGTCTCTGGCACAGTTATCCTTATAACAGTAGTTTATACCTGTTGTGTTCTAGTGAAATATATGGTTTTGGACTTACAGAAGTTGTATAAGTAGTTATCTAATTCCGGGACTAGAATAGGGCTACGGTATCCCCTGCCTGTCGTAGGAGGCGACTAAAAGGGGGCTTCCGGGGTTGCGGGCGGCAAGAGTGGGAGCTCGAACCGTCCAGCCAGCGACCCCGGGAAGGACGGCGGTATGTGTGGTCGCATACCGTCGTAAACACTACATGGTGTGGGAGGAGCGAAAACTGCTAGGATAGATAGGATAGGATAAGATATTCCTAACTGAAATGAGCCACAGATGCGCCGCCACACCTGAGGAGTAAATGGAACGGCAAAGTATGTGTTTCTTACCATACCCATCAAACCAGAAAACAACAGCGCTGAACAATGCTGTTATTAGGTAGAAGATATTTTAGGATTTGATAATCAGGATTGTGTGATATGAACCGGTTTCGACGATTCGGAGAATATGTTAGAATATACGAGTATGTTCACAGTTTAGGAATAAATGCTCCAGAATTCATAGAATTGCTCTTCCATTGAAGTTGTTATCGCTAAAGTCCCATGACGAACCGTGCCGGTATTGCATGAAATGAAATTTAATAAAATTTCGCACCAATTAAATTAAATTTTGGTATAATGTAAGTATATATGCTACTTGAGGTCTGCCATAACATAAGAATTGTATAACCGCTAACTATTTTCATTATACTAATTCTTGCTAAGAGTTGCGAAATGTATGAACCTGGTTAAAATAGGTATCAAACAAAAAAAAATGGCTATATGATTTGATTCGAAATCGCATACGGAGGGTACCGTACCGTACTACCGATTTTTTACTTACATATTATTTCTTTATTTTTAGTAGTTATTGTCATAGTAGCTATAGAAGTAAATGCATTGTGAAAATTTAAACTGTCTACCTATTACGGTTGAATAGATAAATATATGGAAAGATAGATAGAAAATTGATTTTTTTTAGATATTCTGTAAAAATTTCAACTTTCTATCTATTACGGCTCAAGAGATGGACAGACGGCAGCAAAAAGACGGATGGACGGACAGCGAAGGCTTAGTAATAGGGTACTCTAAAACAGTTTTTTTTTGTTTTTGACTACTTAATAGGTATCAAAGTAAATTGCTTTTATTACCCAACGAAGTTACACTGCATTGGCAGTCCTCATTGAATTCATTGTCATAACCGGTAATTGCGTTGGCTTAATTACTAATCATATGCCATTACCCGCGCCCATTGAAACACAATCTACATTTGCGTTGCCAATGCACTGGTATTTACTAAACAATGGGATCGAATGGAATGCATTAATTGGATGATTCCGCGGAAATAAAGGATTATACTAATTAATTAAGAAATCATTTATAGGGTTTAAGTGCGTATCCGTTTGTTTATAAAGCATTTTTATGTATTTATTTACTTACTAAATCCACAGCTTCATTTATTTATTAGTATTTTTTATAATATAGGAGTAGCAATCGAGCATGCAGCCCACCTGATGATAAGTGACTACTGCCGCCCATGGACACATGTAATCAACCCCAGATAGGATTAGATATTCCTACCCGAGGTCGGTCACAGATGCGCCGCTACTCCTGAGGACTAAGCTGGTACGCCTCGGAAAAGTATGTCCCCTTACCACACCCTTCAAACCAAAACACAACAGCACTCAACGCTGCTGTTATGAGGCTGAAATAAGTGTATGTGAGTCATTTATTTAAAATGTCTAATACTTAATATTAAAATAGTCACAAATAAATAGGTTTAGAAGATTACACTGGTCAGAAATAATTTTGAAATTCATAAGTTTAGATTATTTTACGAAATAATCAAAAGGTCCTGTTGTTGGGGAAGTTCTTTCGCCACAAATAGGATAAAACTCCAGTCATGTTTGTTTTTTGCTCTCTCATCTTGAAGCGCGAATAAAATAAACCACTAGTTTATTTTATTCGCGCTCCAACTACTGATCGTACCATGCTTAACTTCGTACTTTGTTACGATTTACATTACCGCGGGAATATGCGTGTTTCATTCCAGTTGATATTTTTTTCAATAATTAATGGTAGACAGGTACTTTAACTTGATTAATACGAGTACAGATGAGGAAATAGAATTCAATAGAAAAACTATCCTAAAAATAGATACAATGGATGCTCACATGCAATTAATTGTCATAACTAATTATTGTCGGAGACAAGCGGACTAATTACAAATGATATTGTGGTTGGTAGCAAATTAATTAAATCGCCTTTTACTGCTTTACTCGCTGATTAACAAAGTTATCGAATGAGAATTTATTTATTTGTATGACTGTGTTTGGTAGCTCTAACATATTATATTAACTGCTATATCTTTATATATATATTTCTTATGTGGGTGTGTTTGTCACTGAACTCCTCCTAAACGACTGGACTGATTTTGATGAAATTTGTTGTGTGTGTTCAAGGGGACTTGAGAATGGTTTAGATTCACAATTTAGTCCGTAGTAAAAGTTTTTTTTAATTATTTTTTAATTCGTAAGTAGTTGTTGATTTCGGAATGTTTCACATTGGATTCGACAGACTTCGCTACCATCGCAGATTGAAATATTCTATCTATTTTTCAAACCCGTAAGTGATAAGGGTTGTTCACCCTTAACATTTTTTTTATTTATATGGCAACACAACGTTTGCCGGGTTAGCTAGTACAATATAAGTATAGGTTTGACACAGAGGCTTCCAAGTTCGATCTTCGGCCAAGCAAATATTTAAATGTTGATTTGGATTTTTATTTTGGATTTGGATGTTTGTGTACGTATTTGCGTGTATGTTGATAAACGTTCACCTGTGGAGGGTAATGTCTTACGAGCGTATTTGTGTCTCATTCTTTGGCAGGCCGGATTGGTGTCATTGTATTTGCAATATTTTGGAAGTAATATATAGTTTTAAGCTGACGTGTTTTTGTTTTTATAATAATTACTAGTTTTATGAAATTGAAATACTAAATGAACGTAATCCATCTGATGACGAGTTCCAGTCACTCATGGATCCCAAACA
Organism: Epargyreus clarus clarus; assembly: GCA_014595695.2. Classification (NCBI taxonomy): domain Eukaryota; kingdom Metazoa; phylum Arthropoda; class Insecta; order Lepidoptera; family Hesperiidae; genus Epargyreus; species Epargyreus clarus. The sequence goes on along the minus strand of JACTTY020000086.1, from coordinate 556,862 downwards.
GGATGGTCGTTCTATCTGATGTCGGTCGAAGATTGTTGAGGACTAACTAAAAAAGTCTAGAGGCTGTCAAGAGAATGTTCCATATCTTTACAACCAGGTCACAACAGCGCTTAACACTGCGGTTATAAGTAAGAAGCAGAAGGGCTGATTCCGTCAGTTCAATCACAAAGAGTTTTATCGTCTTCAAACGACCATGATCCTTGATGTAGAGTCATGATATTATAGAAACGGCTCCTACTAAATTACAACAATTTCATAACAGAAAGCAGAGAGTAATTCTCTCACGTTATAAAAACATTGCTCTGAAAAATGTAGCTGTCATAGCTCTACTTGTAGAGAACTGCTACAAATGTTACGTGAGCGAAACCAGACTGCAAAAGGAAAAGGATTCTTTGAACAATATTTTTTGCGGTAACTACTTGAAAAGGTTGAGTCTGTTTTGGGAGTAGATTTTCGTCTGTGATGATATGTAGAGGAATATTACTTGTATCCCTATAATTTATACTTTTGAAGGTGGTAGAACCTTTGTGATTCGACTCTGGCGACACCACCGCCATACATATTTCTGCCTAATAACAGCAGTGTTAGGCGCTGCTATGTTCCGTTTTGAAGGGTGTGGTACGGGAGACGTACTTTTCCGAGGCGTTCCAGCTTAGTCCTCAGGGGCGCATCTGTGGCCGACCTCAGGTAGGAATATCTAATTCTATCTGAGGTTGATTACAGATGTCCATGGACATGGGCGGCAGTAGCCACTTACCATCAGGTGGACTGCGTGCTCGTTTGCTACTATTATATTATAAAAAAAACTATCATTAAAAGTTAGTATCAGTTTACATTTGGTTGAAAATTTTCACAAATCTAGACTTAGTTGTGAATAGATACAAATGTTCATACAGATACGAAGTCTCAAACAGTTTGTTTTTAACAACTCTTAGAAATATAAGTTTGCTTACAATGTCTTACTTCACTGTTAAAGAAAGTAATAATTAACTGGGATTCAAGCGGAATTTCAATGTGGGAGATCCAAAGTCACCTTCCTAAGACATCGTTTATAAATATATATTATTTCGGTTATAAAAGTTAAACAAGTCAGATATATCGTGCTAGACATAATATCATCTTTTTCTATTCAAAATTTTAACTTCTACGGCCCTTGTTTACGCGTGTATGTAACTATGTAGTGTTCTAGCAGGCTCTTAGGTATTGAGAGGCGTCTTCATTTGATGAAGTCTTTATTGTAACTGACTTAATACTACTCTAACACTAACTTATATAACACAAGGCTCAACTCTACACCACAACGGTATAGATAATATATATTTTTTTGTGATAATTTGTTTATAAATTGCACGTCATTTAAAGGTTTCTAGAATTTGAACACCGATCCCCCAACTTGAGAAACCAAAATTCATACAAATTACTTTTCAATATACCACGTTAAGTGATATTAAAAAAATACGTTAAAAATTGTATTTGAAAAGCCATATTTGAATAAATAAAATAAACGTGAGCGATACAGATAAAACCACTATAACAAAGCCGGTTACTGGAATCGCACAAACATATTGTTATGTTGGCAAACAAGAGCTCTGTTGAGCTCTCTTGGGGTTTTCATTTTTCAAATCAAACGACATTTATTCCTAAACTGTCTTGAACGCTACAATAATATTTTATTATGTTAGCATAATTATTGTAAATAGATATTTAAGCTATATATTTTATCTTTGTAGACTTCGCACGTCTTTGAAAATATTATATTCTTTATAATATAGGGTATATTATATTTACCGAAGTCATTTTAATCATAAATAATTGTGTGCGATTTTGAAGTAATTTTCATTTAAAAATCTCATATTATTGTAATTAGCACGATACAATAATGAACTAATTATAAAGAAAATAAGCGGATAGGATAGCCTTTTGGACAAGGTACAAATACAATTCACTTACAGCTCAATCGTAAAAAGTTTATTTTAACGATTGAGCCAAACCAAAAACGTTTCTTGTATTACACGTAATTCAGATCTTTTCTATATTCTGAGCTTAAACTTAAACTTTCAACCTATTATCCTTCAATAAACCTTTTTGGCGTTTAAAGGTTGAAAGTATCTTTAGAGATATAATTATATGACCTTATACGACTTTGAAGGTGGATAGCTTATACATAATACATTTTTATAGAAATTAAAAAATATATAAATTTTGTTTGTGTGCAAACATGAGTACAGTGTACACAAAGTGTCTTTGTAATTAGCAGTATTTATTTAACATAGTATAGCAAAACTTCGTCGTACGGAGTCGAACTTTCAATGAACAGCGACTGCCATACTATTTTTAAACCAATAAAAAAATGCACGCAAAAATGTGTAAAGTGTACACAAAATATCTTTGTAATTAGCAGTATTTATTTAACATAGTATTGCAAAACTTTGTCGTACGGGTCGAACTTTCAATGAACAGGGACTGCCAACGCGGGTACATTCTACAGGAATTCCGATGAAAGTTGTCCAGAGTTTTGCGTATCTATGTTGTTTTTCCCTGCATTGTATGTCAGGTATTTGTTGAAGCCATATCAAAACATAGAAATGAATGGGGTTGAAATTCTTTGATGTTTTTTTTTTTTTTTAACACCTGAAACGCGAGCCTCAATCTTTGAGACAAAATCCGTGCGCAGCACCACTGTTGGACAATACAATATTAGCGTGTTCTCTCCTTTGACAATAATGGAGAACTGATGATAGACATCCGATGAGACATCCTTATTTTTTTTAAAGGAGTAAAGAAATTTTAACGGGAATTCCGTAGTCTCGTCTATTCAAATCGAGCGTTACAGGAACTGTCATTATTTATATAGATTACTTTTCAAATATACTTTTTCTCTGTTAATAAATATACAGATATTATAACTTTATATTAAAAACATATAAAAGTATAGCTTATATAGTTCCCAGAATGTAGATCAAGATACAATGAATTATTGAAACTAGGTTAACGGATCTAATAAGACTAAATCTAATAAGTGTTGAATTTCAATCTTAATTAATTTCTTATATAACCGAACCCAGAAATATTCGATTTGCTTCGAGAAACCTGACAAGCAGCGAACGAATAAAAAATAAGGTTAATTAAAACTACATAAGAATCGAACCCTACCAGTTGCTTATTTAAATTCTGAACCTCCGAGTGACAAACCGAACCACTAGACTATCACTATTTTAACCTTCATTGATTGATTATTCTTTCGACTCTCTCATATTTAGTCTTTCCAAAAAGCATAGTTATAGCATAGATTACTAAAGATACTTCGCCGCCTTGAAATTTAATGAAGCCACAAACAGCTTATTAGTAAGTTCTCTTTTTGAATTCTTGACAAATAAAAACATTTTTAGAGAAAATTTACGAATAAATAACGAATACTGCGTATTTTACATAATAAATAAATAATTATTTTAAATACTTTAGGGACATTTTAGCACGGAGACGTGGCAAAACTTTTTTACGCAACTATTTCAATTCTCAAAACTGGGTACATTTTCTTGTTAGGAGTGAGTAATCTTTACTAATCTATGAGTTATAGTTTTTTAAAAATACATATTACTTACTATGACATGTAGTGTTAGTAACATTATAGTGTGTACGATAATGGGCAATCTAGCTATTTAAATCATCGCACATATTAAATCCAACATATTTATGTTCTAATTAACTCCAAACATTCAACCCACGGGACGTTCCCGATGTTACGAGCAGCGCGAGGGTTGAACGTTAATTGAATACGGGTTAGGGTTCTGATGGACCAATAAATATGGAATTACATCCTAACCAAATGGATACTTGCCTAGTTCTCGAGATTGGATGGTTGATTGGTACGTACATTTTATATTTGGATAGCTAATAATTACTGTTTCCACTACTGACTGTACTATTATAAATGACTGCGTTATATAGACGAGCTTGTAGTCCACCTGATGGCAAGTGGCTACTGTCGCCTATGGACATTTTTAATCAACCCCAGATAAGAATAAATTGCTACCTGAGGTTGGTCACGGATGCACCGCTATCGCTAAGTACTAAGCTGAAATGCTTCGGAAAAGTATGTTGCCATTGTCACACCCCTCAAACCAGTAGGTATACAGCAGCTCTTAACAATATTGTTAATAGACAGAAATAGGTTAGGCGGTGGTGTCGCCGGAGTCGAGCCACAAGAATTCTACCACCTTCAGTATTAGTTCCATTGTAGTGTAATTGTATAATAATGATTATTCTATCTATTTAAATCATCGCACATATTAAATCCAACATATTTATGTTCTAATTAACTCCAAACATTTAACCCACGGGACGTTCCCGATGTTACGAGCAGCGCGAGGGTTGAACGTTAATTGAATACGGGTTAGGGTTCTGATGGACCAATAAATATGGAATTACATCCTAACCAAATGGATACTTGCCTAGTTCTCGAGATTGGATGGTTTATTGGTACGTACATTTTATATTTGGATAGCTAATAACTCGGATTCATATGTGAAGAATACATTAAAAAAAAACTATAACTATAAAATAATTTCCAAGATTTATTTTTAAGACATTACTACTTCTAAGTAATTCTTTTCTGGAATACTAATAAAATATGTGTTTTAATAAACAATCAAAGATAATTATTTTATTAGTATTTTGGTATGCAAAAATAATTATATTGAGTAAAGAATGGTACGGCTGTGCCGATGTTTTTGTTCGACTTGGCGGCGGCACGGCAGTGCCCCCAGATTATTTAAAAGTATGTTTATTGGAATAAAAATAATATCTTGACCAGTAATTAATATAGTAATTTCGAGGAAAAAATAACAATATTGTACCTATTTTTTAAGAATAAAAGTGGACGTCTAGTTATTTTTTAAACTTAGATCGACCTAAATCCCAAAGGTCTACATAGTAAAGGAGTAGACAAAATTTAAGAGAAGAAAAATTACTCTGCAATCGTAACAAAACATTTCAAGCAGCTGTAACATAAACGAAAGCATTTGACAAAGCATTTCCGTCAAAACACGCTCAAATAACTCGAGAGCGTCAGATAAAACGCAGGTAGTTAGGCTTTGCCGAAGCGCCTGTTTTTTCCGCGCAGATAAAACCCCGTGGGCGGGCATGATAAGGGCGGATATGGGTTGTTTTCAACGCAATGGATCTGCTGAGTAGGCTTCTAACACGTAAGATATAGTATCCGGTGCTTTGAAGTGTTTTATACTTAACTTTAGATGATACAAAGTCGATAAAAAACATTATTTCTTGGAAGTAAATAATTTCTTTTTTATGACTTGTTCGGCTATTAAGAAGCATAAATGGATTCGTTGTGTTGTGTAAATATAAACAAATACTTATAAGCAAGTGTCACGAACAAAATAAACTCGTCCGATTCCTTAGTTACAGAAATAGATTAAAATATGGAGTAGTTTTAATTTGTACCAGAACCAGCTTCGTGTCTTCATCAGCATTTTTCACTACTACGCACACCTAAAAAAATACTCTGTATACATACTTTTCAGTCAAAACGTGATAAGTCAAATTAATTTTTTAGCGTTTGAGGCATGTATTTATCTTTTGGGTTAAAACGTATCGAAGAACCCAAAAACACAAATCACAAAATAATCCTCAATTTTTATGTTTTCTTTAGACCTTTCATGGTCACCAATTGATCACAAATTTAATGGCCGCATTAACTTCCTCAAAACCCAGTACCCTTCTACCTTGTGAAATACTTAATCAAATGAATCCTCTACAGTCTACACAATGACTTGTGAAAGTAAACAGTGAATTGAAGTTTCATTAAAATTTCATCAAACTGTGGAGAAGATCTTCAGTTTTGATTGAATAAGGAATACGTGCACTGGAGAAGTTTGAGCGTTATTAGTTTATAACTAAGGAAACTGAAGACATAAAGCGGCGTTCGTACTGTTTACTGTTTTATCATTGACATGGAATAAGACAGAATTTATTAATCTCTATGTGGTTTCGATGAAAAGGGGGATATTACGTCACATAATCATAGTAATAAGTTAGAAGAGAGAAATAAGTAAGGAAACTGAACACATAAAGCGGCGTTCGTACTGTTCACAGTTTTATCATTGACATGGAATAAGACAGAATTTATTAATCTCTATGTGGTTTCGATGAAAAGGGGGATATTACGTCACATAATCATTGTAATAACTTAGAAGGGAGAAGTAATATGGCAGATTGGTATGGTAGAATTGGTACGGTGATGTAACTGTGGTAGATTGTTGTATAAAGAGGGATTTATATGAACTATTTTTGAATAATTTTGAATTTAATATTAATGGCTTGAATTTGAATTTGGCTGTATTGGACTACTTAAAGGTATCTAGACCTCGCCGTCGAACCATGACTATCCTATTACTGGGTACGTGTTTTCTCTCGGAATAAGCGGGGTTTAGGCCTTACCCTATCCCTTTATTACCCTGGCCAAGTAACGGATTTAAGATTTTATACACTTTTGTAAAACAACAAAAATGATGAATTTTTAATTTTTTCGAGGCGTTCCTCTTAGGCTTAGTCCTCAGGGGTAGCGGCGCATCTGTGGCCGACCTCAGGTGGGAATATCTAATCCTATCTGGCGTTGATTACAGATGTCCATGGGCGGCAGTGGCCACTTACCATCAGGTGAACTGCATGCTCGTATGCTACTCCTATATTATAAAAAAAATACGCCCAGTGCACACATATAAATTGTAACTTGAAAATAAGGGGACCCCCCCATCCAAAGGCCAAGTTTGAACTACAAGTGTCTCTCATCTTTACCTAAACACTCCTAATTATAATTTATTTACTTACCACCTTTATGCAGGTAGTTCTACACTCCGCTTTGTCAACTTGAAATCAAACAGCTGTCGGGCTTTATTTGTAGAGTTCCTTATTAGTTTATAACTAGATGTCTAGGTTTGAACTAGAAGTTGCGTACTATGTACATAGTTTCATACTAACTGGGATTGTTTATGATAAGTATAACGGCTTGTCTTACAAATTCATCATCAATCATCTATCCATTACTGTCTCGCTGCTGGGCACGGTCTCCGGGCCATAGTCCACCAATTCGCATTTAGCTAGGGCGGTGGACTATGGCCTAATCCTTCTCATTCTGAGAGGAGACCCGTGCCCAGCAGTGGGTCAGTAATGGGTTGATTATGATGATGATGACAGTCCACCGCGCTGGCCAAGTGCGTATTGGTAGACTTTACATACCTTTGAAAACTTTATTTTTCAGATTTTTCAGTTATGCAGGTTTTCTCACATTTTCCTTCACCGTTTAAGCAAGTGATAATTAATTTCTAATACGCACAAAACTTTGAAAAATCAAAGGTGCATTTTGCGATTTGAACCTAGGACTCTTCCATCGAGAGGCCGAGTTTCTTAAGCACTAAGCTATCTGCTTAAAATAAGAATAACCTTATACCTTTAGCAATAAACTATTGGTGTACTTGCCAAAGAAGAATACAAAAGAGAAAGACCAAACCCAAGCCTCTTTACCTATTAGATACGGAGGTTTGGGAGTACGCAAAATTTCTAGTGTTTCTCTCCCGGCATTTTTGTCTTCAACTCATAGTACACAAGACCTAGTTTCGAAAATTTTATCAAAATCACTAATTACCTACGACGTTGCGTACATGAGTGAAGCCAAATCTGCTTGGGTATTGGCCTGCCCAAATCAAAATTATCCCAAATTATTACACGTCCAAAAATTATGGGACGAGCCCCTCTGTAAATTAACCCATGAATCACTTTTGAATTCGACAGATGGTATTACAGAGCGGGCTCGTCTTTTAGCAGTATCGGAGCGAGAGTCAGGTTTCTGGCTACAGGCTCTTCCATCGAGCAACATAGGGACTCTTTTGGATAATTCCACTTTGTCCCTATGTGTGTGTCTGCGTCTTGGCTTAAAAATAAATGAGCCACATCGTTGTGTCTGTGGAGAAGGCGTCGGTCAGTCTGGTCATCACGGTCTGTCGTGTCAACGCAGTGCCGGCCGTATGTCGCGCCACGCAAGCATCAACGATGTCATCCGTCGGGCCCTTGTCACCATCAACGTACCGGCCACTCTAGAGCCGAAAGGTATAGTGCGTGATGATGGCAAGCGGCCTGATGGATTGACACTCGTGCCCTGGAAACAGGGGAGGTCCTTGGTATGGGATGCCACATGTGTTGATACCATGGCTCCATCTCATATACAGGCGACCTCGATGCGTGCTGGAGCGGCGGCTGAATCTGCTGAGGCTGTGAAGCGGCGCAAATATGCTAACATCTCACAGAGTTACATGTTTGTGCCTTTCGCAGTCGAGACGATGGGACCGTGGGGACCAGAAGCGAAGCATTTCTATAAAGAATTGTCTTCGCGCCTGATTGAGGCCTCCGGTGACCCAAGAGCTGGAGCTTACCTCGGCCAACAAATTAGTTTGTCAATTCAGCGAGGTAATGCTGCTAGTATCTTGGGTACACTTCCACGGGGCAGCGATTTGGCTCATTTATTTTATTTATAAATTTTAGTGTTAATTGTATTAGTTTTATTTTATTTTAAATAGTGTTAAATTGTTTATTGTTAAAATTTATATTGTTGTTAAATCAAATAAAGTTGAATACATACAAAACCTAAACCTAATAATATAAAAGAGAAAGTCAATTGTTATTGGACTTCCGTGCTGAAAATCTGGGTTTGAATCTAAAATATGCTCGGGTTTTATTGGTTTCATCGCGCAGCCTGCTCGCATACGGTTTTTAGATTTTCAAATGGAAATTCCAAATTTTTGAAATAAAAACTAGAGTACACTGCTGTTGTAAAGTCAATCCTTGCGTAAAAAGTTCTTTTTAATTCAATTTGGCAATTTTAGTTATTTTGGCAAACAAACCGGCACACTTTTTTAATACATAGTGGTAACAATATCTGTCATAATGTAAAATGAATGAGGTAGGTTTACTCCGGAGGACCTACTGCCTTAACCATTTTTGCCTAATTATAGCATTGTTAAGCACTGCTATGATATACTTAAAAATGTACGGTAAGGCAGACATACTTATCCTAGGCGTTTCAACTCATATGTGGGCTTCCTCCGTTAGGACTTATTTTACTTACTTTAATCTCATCTGGGAAGGATTATAGATGTCAATGAGCTGCAGTAACCACTTACATACCATCAGATACACTGCATGTTCGTTAGCTACTTCAACATTATAAAAAGTATACGGTGTACAGTATGACCAACTTGATACAGATAGGCAGATATCGTTTACTATTTTATTTATTTATATATATTTTGCGTTCAAGCCATGCGAAGATAAGGCCATCGGTCATAGATTTTCTAAACTTTGGGGGCCATTTATCAAAATTTTATCGCCTCCGTTTCCGCGAAGGATATCGAGCAAGAAGTTTTTCAAGCGGAAAACCGCTTGCAAAATTAATGCCTTGAGAATAGAGTTTACGGGGTAATATATTACAATCAGAAAAAATATTACAAATATCTTTCCACTTCTATGATTAACAATGAACACTTGGATAAATTTTTTAGGTAATATTTTTTGTACCTCTCCCGTTCTTTATTAACAATATTTTTATAATAATAAATAAAATATACGATGTTAATAATCATAATTTATATTCATAAACATATGGATCAACATATTTCATGCTTTAAAATACAACTTAATTAAAAAAAATCGTACACAAAACAATTTATTAAGAAAATATAATAATACTCATCATCAAAATAATAATATTATAAGCAAAACACAAACTTTATTAAAAATAATGTAATCAAATTAGGATTTTAACAATAAAACTTCTATTAATTTCTGGTTCTAGAGAAAACAAGGTACGATACCACTTTTCATGAATATATGTGATGCGCCTAACCGTCCTAAGCAATGTCTCAAGCAAAAGTAAATCAAATGCCAAAAGCCATTCAGCCACTCCTGTCGTATTGACGTAAAGTTTTCATGACAATTTTTATTTTTTCCTTATACGGCCTCTCCTGACACCCTGACGTCCTCGTCAGGCTGTGATGGCCCAGCTCCTGTATCGCAACTGCTCGTGCCGGTGACTTCGATAGGTTCATCGGCACCTGTAAGGGGCATCAACTCATGTGGTTGGTCTGCGGCTGTAAAATAAGAACAACGATTAGGCATAACAAGTTCTAGTAAAAATGCAAAAGACTAGACATAAAACAAGGTCTAATAGGAATTCCAAATATTAGACATAACAAGGTCCAGTAGAAATGCAAAACACCAGACATAAAACAAGGTCTAATAGGAATTCCAAAAGATTAGACATAACAAGGTCCAGTAGAAATGCAAAACACTAGACATAAAACAAGGTCTAATAGGAATTCCAAAAGATTAGACATAACAAGGTCCAGTAGAAATGCAAAACACTAGACATAAAACAAGGTCTAATAGGAATTCCAAAAGATTAGACATAACAAGGTCCAGTAGAAATGCAAAACACTAGACATAAAACAAGGTCTAATAGGAATTCCAAAAGATTAGACATAACAAGGTCCAGTAGAAATGCAAAACACTAGACATAAAACAAGGTCTAATAGGAATTCCAAAGATTAGACATAACAAGGTCTAGTAGAAATACAAAAGACTAGACATAAAACAAGGTCTAATAGGAATTCCAAAGATTAGACATAATCAAAAACAAGGTCTAGTAAATAAGCAAGACTAGACAGAAACAATAAGGTCTAACAGATATTAATAAGGCCAGATATAGTAAAAAAAGATCTAGCATTCATACAAGATGATTTACTTACTAACAAAGAAAGCAGCACATTAATCAGGAGTCCATTCAGGAGTTCATTTGAGTAGCTCGGCCGTCCTCTGCCTAGTTATTTCCCGCATGGACTGGCAGATACATCCAGAATGATCATTACTTACATCATTCCTTTGACTGTGGTAAAGGGACTAGGACGTCCACAAGAAGCATATGAAAGACGATATTGGGTTTGGTCTATGAAGTTATCGGCTGTAAAGGAGCTCGCGGTACTTTTTTATGAGCTATACACATTAAAGTTTGTAAAACCATCTTCAAAAATGTCAACCCATTCTCTATGCTGTTACTAACTAGTAAGATGTCATCGATATACCATGACCCTACCGTCTTTTATAAAAGTACACAACGTTTTGTTCTTTCTCGTTAATGAATAATTTGTACGGTCTATAATATACAGGCGCATCACAATTCAAGCGAATGTGCATGCTACCCATAGTCACAGTCGAAGTAGCAATCCCCGTTATCATAAATTTTGAAAATTCTGTTAATTTTTCATTCAATCTTTCGTAATGCGCGCCATTAGTGATTGACATACTGATAGGATGCTCACTCGCTTCTATAGCCGAAACTTTTGCTGAGACATTATCGCAAGTTAAACGCTGACAATATTTTGTACGCACGTAAGTCACATCTTCAAGATTAAGTAAGTCTGTGCCGATTATAATCGGTGCGGATATACTTTCGTTTGGTACAACAAATAAATTCATTTAAGTGTTATTTCTTAAAATTTGATTAAAAGAATAACGTAAGTAAATGGGTATCCTTTGAACCACTCTAACTATTACATCCCTACAATTATTTAATTTAAACAATGAACAAAAATTAACTTTGCTTTTTCTTCTGATCGGAACGCTGCTTAGCAAAACAATCATTTATATGATGACCTACTTTCTTACAATATGCACATGTTATTATAGGACTAGGTTTTACATCGATACTAGATGTAGTAGTGCAAGACGACGGTTTCTGATTTTTAGGACAATCAACTTGCTTATGTCCCGTTTCATCACATAAAAAGCATTTACAAAATGTTGAGGGAGGTACCCGTTTATCGGCATATGGTTTATTTACTTGTCTACTAATTGTTGAACTATGTGGTAAGTTTGTAATATTTTTAACTATAGGTGGTTTGATGAAAGTAGACAAATAATTAACTAAATCACAAGGCTTAAGTTTTGCATTAGTTGCTGATGCTTTTACATGTGGTTCATTAATTCCCCGAATGACAATTGCGCTTATAAGTTCCTCACTCAACCCTTTGACCATGCGCAAACGGAGCAAAGATCTACGAGCATATTCGGCAAATGTAGAGTAGGAATCAGAGTTGGTACTCATAACATCGTACAAAATACTAGCCACATCTATATTATTTACACATAAGGATTTAAAATCTTTCTTAAAATTACTCCAAGAGCGGTCAGCGGTAACCCAATCGTCTAGCCATGACTTTGCGTCCCCCTTAAGACAATGACCTATACGCGACAAACATTCGGCATCACTCCATCTATTAACGATTTGTGCGCGACCCACTTCATTAAACCAGGAATCAACATTATGGACATTAGGATCAAAATTAGACACATAATAATCACAAGAAGAACTAGTTTTTAAAGAATGAATAGCTTCGACAATTTCTTTTGTTGAATCATTAGACGTAGGATTTATTTCTACATTAGAATTAGTTGAAGCCACCACCGACGATCTATTTTCTAACACATTTAACCGAGCAATAATTGTTTGTGAGAATTAATTCTAGACCGCGAACTGTGGGAAGAACGACTACGTGAACGTCGGGGGCGACTACGCTTCGAAACATCGCGATCCTTAGAAGGACTGCGTGTGCACTTCTTTTTACCCATAATCAATATTACACACAACGTATTACGTATTACTTAACTAATACAAAATTTACAAGTTACAATGAATACAAAATTTACAATTTCAAACGAAAGGAGAAAAATAACCAGAAATTGACAGAAGTCGAAGTGAGGGCAGATCCCACTTCTGATATAAGCAAAACACAAACTTTATTAAAAATAATGTAATCAAATTAGAATTTTAACAATAAAACTTCTATTAATTTCTGGTTCTAGAGAAAACAAGGTACGATACCACTTTTCATGAATATATGTGATGCGCCTAACCGTCCTAAGCAATGTCTCAAGCAAAAGTAAATCAAATGCCAAAAGCCATTCAGCCACTCCTGTCGTATTGACGTAAAGTTTTCATGACAATTTTTATTTTTTCCTTATAATATATAATTAATTATTACTTGTTTGATGATAAGAATTATTATAATTTTGATGATAAGTATTATTATAAGCTTCAGCCGTATTATTGGATTACTGGTCAATATATTGAAAATAAGGAAGGCCACTCACTGCGGACCCCAAATGACGCTACTAGTTAATAAAGGTCCTTTATAAATCCACGCACAATTCGCATTGTTGGTTTTCAATAGGTATGAAAACCATTTTTCATGCCTATTTGGTTCGTTCCGATTCGTACCGGAAGTCTCCTATCCTTTTGTGCGAATTTTCCGTACAATTGAAGTCGATTTTCTTATATATTTAGTTTGTTCGTTTTCATTGGTTAGTAATGATTAATTACAACGGTGAGGTAATATTTTTATTAATTGGAATTTAAATATGTTAACCAAGGAATTTTATTGTTCTTTTTTATTTTCATATCGAAGTTAGTAGAACCCTTTGTGGTTCGACTCCGGCGGCACCACCACCACCCCTATTTCTTTCAATAACAGCAGTGTTAGGCGCTCCTTTTTGATGGGTGTGGTAAGGGAGACATATTTTTCCGAGGCGTTACAGCTTAGTCCTCAGGGGTAGCGGCGCATCTGTGGCCGACCTCAGGTAGGAATATCTAATCCTGTCTGGGGTTGATTACAGATGCCCATGGGCGGCAGTAGTCACTTACCATCAGGTGGACTGCATGCTCGTCTGCCACTTCTATATTATAAAAAAAGTATAAAAAATAATTTAACAATAATATTATAACAGATTTATTAATTTTATAACAATTATTTTATTTAATCGATATAACCTTTTGTTACTTGAGGTGTTATAAAAATGTGTTAAGGATACCAAGTTCTGGCTAGAAGGGAGTTTAAAGGCATACACATTACGTAGCGTTCCAGGGTTAGTTTAACGGACACATATTATGTGTCCGTTAAACTCTAGGACGAACAACTGTATAAGAAATTGATAACAGATCTTTGTCCGCGGCGGTAATCACCTACTCACTTACGAGTATAAGGTAGATTGCAGACTGTTACTCAATAAATTAATATGTGCAGACTGAATTCTATTTAATTTTTAATTTAAAAAAAAACGGGATTGAAAACATTTTCGTTTTAAGATAGAATGGTGACAACATACATAATAAAACGTCGAACCATAATCCTACAACAACTATACAGGGTGAATTGCATCGAAAACCCGGTTAAAGTTTGCGTTAAAGTTAAATATAACAGTAACTTTGACGATAGCGATGGAATGTAAAAATTCCGTGTTGCATCAATTGATTTGTCATTAACGTCATTTGTGTCGCTGTCAGATAGAGAAGTTGACAAATACAGTAACTTTAACCCATCGAATTCGAGCGGTTAAAGTTAAGTATTAGTTATGACGTAATTTCACCCTCAACTAAAATGGTGCAACTAATTATTTTTTAACCATGGATTTGACGGTTGGTTAAGCTTCTGTGAATGTTAAAGTTATATAATGCAACATGCAACCCACCCTAAGTATTCATTAAGCCGTTTCGATCGGTCATGGCTGCAAAAAGGACGGATTAGTTCCTAACTTAATTAACTGAATGAAATAGTTTTTACGTTGCCATCCTTCTTGTAGACAACTTGGCATCCCGCGCATTAGCGTTAATGACAAGTTGGAAGGGAATGTCACAATGAATTACGCATTTTCGTTGACTTTCCAAGCAAGTTACTGCATAGCTGAGTAAAATGAAGCTGTCTTTTTCTTTTCCAGGAATGTACTCCTCGCACTTAGGTTTGGTTGATGTGCAGTGTAGTTGCAATATATTAAATCGATATGATATATGGTAGAAAGTAAAGTAAATAAATAGCATGTATCCTTTTAGGCATACCTTTAGTTATGCTTTATTCATAATCTTAATTCTTTATTATTAAGTTAATATTGTAAATAATTAAATGTAAATTGTAAAAAAAAACAAATTCTTCAGAATTTCGACAATGTCCATGCCCTATATAATAGATATCTTTAATCTGTTAGTAATAAAGGAAAGAATTTGATAATTGATAAATATTGTGTTTATTAAAGTCTCATCATGTGTAGGCGTAATAAATATATGATCTCATATATAAAATTCTCGTGTCACAATGTTAGTTACCGCACTCCTCCGAAACGGCTTTATCGATGTTCATCTAATTTTATATGCATATCCAGTAGGTCTGAGAATCGGCTACTATCTATTTTTCATACCCCTAAGTGATAAGGGTTGTTCACCCTTAACATTTTTTTATTTATATGGCAACGCAACGTTTGCCGGGTCAGCTAGTGTATACATAAAGTAATATAAGTTGATAGTTCCTAATATTGTAGTTCGGATGTTGGGCTGTCACTCTATATATTCGGGTATTTACAAATTGTATTAGGCGTGTCACAATGAGTATCGAATTCGTACTTCGGTGAAAGTACGAAAGAAATAAGTGGTTTGTTTCTACCTTTGTTAAACTAGTTACTGAACAAAGTAACTAAACTAGTTAAGTACTTCATGAATTGTTTTACGACTTTATTGAAGTGAAAGACAGGAATCTACATACATACTAGCTGACCCGGCAAACGTTGTGTTGCCATATAAATAAAAAAAATGTTAAGGGTGAACAATTCTTATCACTTAGGGGTATGAAAAATAGATAGTAGCCGATTCTCAGACCTACTGAATATGCATATAAAATTTGGTGAAAATCGGTGAAGCCGTTTCGTAGGAGTACGGTAACTAACATTGTGACACGAGAATTGTATATATATGATTAGATATTTATTATAAGGTAGTTTCTTTCAGAATTTACCAACTCTAAGTGAAGAGTTAATCAGCTTGCGTCTACAGTTACTGGTAAAGCTGAGAAAAATCTGTCTTAAAAGATTTCAGAATGAACTTCTTCGGAGCGAATTACTTTTAATGGAACTTTAAGCACATTTTAACTCTAAGCAGCTCGTCGCATTGTGCTATATTGAATCTTAACTTTATTTATACTATAGTAAATCTAAGTTTCACACTATTTATTTGGCCTGTTTATTTATTTATTCATATTGTATGAAATGAATAGTCCAGAAGGTCCTTAAAAAGAACTCTTCTTGAAAGCTTACTTTAGGTGTGACAAATTTCTATAGGTTATGTTTATTTCTTCTGGGTAATTAAAAAAATTAGACAATTTAAGCTAGTTATATGTTGTTCCTGTAGTACCGGAACCAGAATAGGACTACGGCATTCCCTGCCTGTCGTAAGAGGCAACTTAAAGGGGCTTCCGGGGTTGCGGTAAGAGTGGGAGCTCAAACCATCCAGCAACCGACCCCGGTAAGGACAGCGGTTTGTGTGTCGCATATCGCTGTAATCAACAGGGGAAGTGTGAGGAGCGTGTATTGCTTCCCCCAAGGCAGATCCTGATAGAAGGACATCGCGTTAGGAGGACTCCGGTTGTGTTCCGTTGGAGATCCCGGAGTCCTCCACTAAACGCCAAGGACGGCCACCGGGGGGATTTTAGTGCGGCAAAAGTCCTACATAACCCGGCGTCACTCCCATGGCATCGGGTACCTTTTGAAGGTTTCCCCCTCGTCAGTAAAAAAAGGTCTAGTTATATCTACAAAGGGAAATAAGTAGCACTATTGCTACGAAAACCGTATAAAATATTAGATACTTCACTAGCTGACCCGGCAAACGTCGTATTGCCATATAAATAAAAAAATGTTAAGGGTGAACTACCCTTATCACTTAGGGGGATGAAAAATAGATGTTGGCCGATTCTCATAGATACCGGATAAGCACAAAAAATTTCATCAAAATCGGTCAAACCGTTTCGGAGGAGTATGGCAACGAAAACTGTGACACGAGAATTTTATATATTAGATTATAATATCGTCTTTATTGCCAATTAAATTTAAAACTTGTAGCAGTATGTACTTACCATGTTTTTCTTATCTAATTTTCAAAAGCGATTAGGTTCGACGAAGTTTACAGTTTTACAATACTTTTTTTTATTATAATATGTACTTGTACAATTCCATTAGCACTAGATGTCTTATACTCTAGGTAGAGTGTATTAGATAGAATAGGATGAGGCGTCAAGACATTCTAGAGATTCCGACCTATCACTATCGCATAGACATACCGACTTAGGTATTTATTATATTATATATCTATAACTATATATACTATTTAATAGTAAGCATTTTTTAGTAAAAATGTATTGAATTTTTTAAAGATGCCGTTCATGTTTCGTTTCTGGTGGTACCACCACCGGTTATAATTACAAAGCAAAGGCTACGATATTGATATTTTAAAGGAAAATAATTAAAATATATTTTTTATGTATTTAACCTAACGATGAGGCAGACGGGCTACCTGATGGAAAGCAGTCACCGTCGCCTATGGACATTTGCAACACCCGAGGAGTCGCCAATGCATCGCGGCCTTTGAAGGAGAGTTCTTTTTACACCCGTCTTGAAGAGCCCCATGTCCTGAGGGAATACCTCAGGAGGAAATTCATTCCACATTTTGCACGTAGGTACGCGGCAAAAATGACCGTGCAAATCGAACCGTGGAGGATCGCCACGGGTCAAGTTGATGTGGATGGAATAATATGATTAAATAATAAAATTCCAGTACCTTTTCCAAAAATAAGACTAATATACATTCATAAATTATAAATTCTTCAACGAAAGAAAATACATTTTCATAAATATTAACACAGCTTTATTACCACCCTCAGATAGACATTAACATAAATAATATTCCCTTAATTAATAATCTTAAAACCTAATTACAGAGGATCATTTACGTAATGACCTTCGACAAAACTCATTCCATTTCTTATTCAAAGAGCGCAAACTAATTACAGCGCTTAACGGTGTCAATTAAGGAACCGGTAATAAGTTCAAAACTCGCAAAACTCGGATATCTATAATTCTAGACGCTTAACCGGTTGCCTATTATTTTAGAACTTTACGAATTATGATTTTATCATTATTAACCCGTAACTGTTCCATTTTTGGTAGTCTGTAATTTAAATGAGAAGGGTTAACTAACCCCTTCTCCGAAGAAAGCATATTTTGAAGGTGGTAGAACCCTTTGTGTTTCGACTCCGGCGGCACCACCGCCACACCTGTTTCTACCTACTAACAGCAGTGTTAGGCGCTTCTGTGTTCCGGTTTGAAGCGTGTGGTAAGGGAGACAGACTTTTCCGAGGCGTTCCTGCTTAGTCCTCAGGGGTAGCGGCGCATCTGTGGCCGACCTCAGTTAGGAATATCTAAGCCTATCTGGGCTTGATTACAGATGTCCATGGGCGGCAGTAAACACTTACCATCAGGTGGACTGCATGCTCGTCTGCTACTCCTATATAATGAAAAAAAAAATCCATTGAATATGGCCTATGTCCATTTCACTCTAAGAAGCTATCTGTGCCCAGGACTAGCACAGTAAGTGTTTGACAAGGATTATAATATAACAAAAACGGATTAATGACTATAAAAAAATGACGATCAATTTACATTGTACTCGTACATAAAATACATTACAAATTCTCTGTCACAATCAGCCACGATTTGCTCATTTACGATACTCAAATAGGCATTATTTGACCAAGTTTATTGCTTTCAATATCGGTAATGGACTTTTGGAAAGCCGATCGCTGATCGTTTTATTGCAACGATGTTTTTATTGACCGACGGGACAATACGTTGGTTTCACTAACTGTTAATCTATTTTTAATGTGGACTCTAGAAAGGATTTTTGTCTCTTATTAGTGAAGGTCCATCCACCAAGGACAACTAATCCGCATCTAAGTAGCTTTATGGAGCCTTCTGAAGTAGTGGTTCATGACCCGTGCCCAATAATAGGGCATAAAGATCCTAAGGTGGTTTTGGCTTTAAGAGATCACTTCCCATATAATTACTCATTTGAAAACCTTGATAAATGCAAAAATATTATCCTCAAATCCGTATAACTATACACTCTTACATATCGTATATAAATAATAAATTACACATTGTCAATTTAAATTTGTAGGTGGTAGAATCCTTTGTGGTTCAACTCCGGCGGCACCACAGTCACACCTATTTCTGCTAATTAACAGTAGAGTTAAATGCTTCTGAGTTCTGGTTTGAAAGGTGTGGAGACATACTTTCCCGAAGCGTTCCAGCTTAGTCCTCAGGGGTAGCGGCGCATCTGTGGCAGACCTCAGGTTGGAATATCTAATCCTACCTGAGGTCGGTCACAGATGTCCATGGGCGACAGTAGCCACTTACCATCAGGTGGTCATCACGCTCGTCTGCTACCTCTTTATTATTAAAAAAACAAGTGATTCGTCTATTTTTAATATATTCTGTGGTGACACGAATTTTCACGATTTTAATAAATCCTCTCCACAAAAAACGGTTGGATCCGACAATAATCGCGCTTATTCTTATTCTAAAGCCGTTCGCTGGGTTTTAAGGTTTTTTACTCGGGATAAGGATCCAATAGTCATTCCCTAATGGGCATTATTTCAGGGAGATAGCCCACAACCATCCCGCTCTAATCTTGCCGATAAGTGCGAACGGTTGGCTGTGAATTAAACGATTTATATTTCAGACTTTTATGGTCTAAGCACCCGCTTTTATCTTTAATGGTGTTGAAAAATGTAATTTTATTTGCATTTTTTGAAGTTGTTGGGGTTGTTACATTTTTAGGGTTCCGTACACAAAGGGTAAAAATGGAACCCTATTACTATGCATCTGTCAATGTCTGTCTGTCTGTTCGTCTGTCACAGGGCTCTATCTCTTGACCCGTAATGGATAGATACTTGCATTTATATGATGATGGAAGTAAGAAACGATTGCAGTCCGATGGATTCACTATTTCGCTACCTCTCATGGAGATATGTGACAAAGTTCATATAGAACAGGAGTTATATCTGATTTCGATCACAAAATTATGTAAGTCGGCCGATATAGATCACCTAAATTTATCTTAAAATGTTTGGATACGATTATTAGAACCATCCTGTTTTAGAGGACACACAAAAATTAAGTAGAGATACTCATTTTCAACTACGTGTAGGCGTAAAAAGGGCTTTAAAATTATGTAGAAAATGAGAGCAAGTCAAGTCTAGATAATATAAGATACACTAAGTTAGGCAAGTTTAACTTAAAATTGTCATTAATACGTCTTTTCACGAAAATAAATTAATATGCTCATGTAAATAGATGGTAGTAGCAGACGAGCATGCATTCTACCTGATGGTAAGTGGGTAGCCGAGTGGCAGTAGTGCCACTCATGGACATATGTATGTAATTGTAATCGACCCCAAATAGGATTAGATATTCCTACTTGTAGACCACAGTTGCGCCGCTACCCTGAGGAATAAGTTGGAACGCCTCCGAAAAGTATGTCTTCCTTACTACACTTACATAAATGTTTCATCTTTTCTTTATTAGGTACTTTATTTATACATACACGACTATACATATATCGTGGCCTCTTAGGATATATCGTTTGTGTTTGACAGGCAATACCGGGACTCGCAGATTGTCCTGTGGATTTTGTCTTACAAAGGAAGCTCATTTCCTCCTTTGAGAAATCGGAGATATAAAAAAATCTTATCTATCTTTTACTGAACAAGTTATCCTCACTCAAATAATGATAGCTATAAAGGATTAATATCTTATTTGTTAACAGATTTCACGGATCTGTAGTAACTACTGAGAGATATATTATAAATAACGACTGACCGAAAACTAGGTTTTCAGACAAAACCGACACCAAAAACGTAACTTCAGCTCCTGTTCTAGTTTTGGCCAAATCCGAATTTTATTAAAATTTATGAAACTTTACACAATACCCTCCAATTAAGAGATTTACACACTCATAGAAAAAATACATGAGCGAATATTATATATATACATGAAAACACACACAAAAACCTGACTTGTCAGATACGACTCGTTGCTGTACTAAGTTTTCCCTTCCTAAAGTAGTGCTTCCTGATATAAAACTTTTGACTACAGTGGAACGCAACCAAAAAGTTCACGGACATATGTTTCGGTTCAGCTGGAAAATTCGGCCCATTTTTTGGAAAAACCGAAATTTTGTCCGAAATCTCGTTTTTGGCCGAATCTTGGCCGAAACCGAGACCAAACTCTATAGATAACATTAGAATACTAAAATTAAATTATAGTTAAAATTATCGTGTTAAATTTTTTTCTTCTCGTAAATTACTTAGTTTCTTGCATTTCAAAGTCTTCAAATGATAAACCAGCGGTGTGTAGCAAGTGGCTCTTAATTATAAAAGTTGCGACAATTTTGCGCGGCAAAATTAATAAATAAGTACTTAATTAAATTGACGCCGCTAGCTCCCAGTTAATTAGGAACGGTCAACGAACCAGACGGTGAAATTTAATTCGTATTTCAAGATGATCTTAATTTTTCGTACAATAAGACGTATGATGGAGTTTTTTTGCTTCTGCGCAATTGAAGATAATTCGCAGCGCCCCAGTAATAAAAATATTTATAGAAATTTTCATTTGCTTTGACGATAAAGAAAAATAATCATGACGAAATCTACATATCTGACAGGTCTTGATAAAATAACACGGTCTTCTTAAAGGTCCTTTAAAATCTTTTCATGCAGTCTTGATTTTAACTAGTCACTGTTAACTATGAATATTCGTACTCGATTTCGTATAGAACAGCATTCGTATGGAAAGTTAAAATAAAAAAAAACAATAATTCTTTATTTAAGCAAATATAAATTAGATTACAAGGTTTCGGGATTCTCTTCTTAAGTTTATAAAAACCTGTGGTAGGAGAGTCCGCTCTTATCTATGGTCGCCTTTGCTTAAATAAGGTATATGAAAGTTGATTAAAAATGCGTTGCAACTTTGGGAGACTGGGCTGGAAAGCTTCCAAAAGGTGAAACTATAATCTTTTAATAAAACACTAGTGTGTTACATTTTTGTTATGCAGATTTTTTTTCTATCACGCAATTTATTATTTTTAGTTAATATTGAATTTTCTTCGTCACGACCCTTCGTCACGACCTATGAAGTCCTCTATTTTTACTTGGAAGTCTTATTCTAATCGTGTTATATGTTTACGAAAAGAGAGTGCACGTAGAAAGGCAATAATGTGATAAAAGGTCTTTTGTTTATATCTTGAAAAACTACGTTTATGAGCTTAGAAAATGGCTGTTATTTTGGAATCAGAAACAACATTTACATATTTCTGTCAAATATAAACGACTTATCAAGACAGGTATATTTGCTATTTGTCAAACAAATACAAATAAGTACCTACATATATCTTAATGCCAAATTTTCGTGAATCAGACACAATCCAATAAGCCATCGCGGCTTCTAAATCTGTCGCTAGATATTTTGAATAAATATTTTTGGTAAAATCACAGCGAATCTTAACATCAGGATTTTCATGGTTCATTTATGTAAGGGAATATATTTTTGATGAAATACATCGTTGCTGTGTAGATATAAGGTTCAATCTGGCTTGATGTGGCCTGACGAGATTTACGGGAGAATTTTAGTAGGCACATTTCAAGAAAATTGCTGTTGACATGTAATGACTCGGTTTACTTTTACTTGGTTTAAGTTAACATGTTGGTTTTTGATTGGCAAATTTAATTTTCCATGCAAATGTTTGAATAAATTAAATATGGTGTTTTCGTGGTAAGGCGGTAGGTTAGGTTAGGTTTCTAAATGTATATATTCAGTTAATTTCATGGCAAGTCATCAAATATCACAGATGGATTGTTACCTTTAAGGAATAAGTGGGAACGTCCCATGACACTACGTGTGCGTGTCCCTGGAATTGCGTGCATTCCCTGAATTCGGCGGACGCACGGCAGGGCATCTAGATTATTATTCCCTTATATGTACTGGTGTTAAGGTTCATGTATAGGTTTTAGTAAGCAATAACAAAACCAAATACTTTCTGGAAATCTTAATCTCAAAGCACGGGGGGCGTCGCCAAATATGAGTACCTAAACTTTACAAAGAGTGAATTAAACTTAACAGGCATAGTAGCTATGTTAATGATGATGATTTGAATTCTGGAAAAGGCGCTAAAAGATCGTGGACCTTGAAAAAAAATTCTATGTTCACTTTTTCAAGCGTAATTTTCAAACGCTCCAAGCATGCATCAAAAGGAACTACATTCCACATTTTGCACGCAGAAAACTTACGTGCAATCTGATCTTTTCCGAATCTTTTCCGCCTTTCCATTGATGATGATTTTAATGATGAGAATAGAATAATGATGAAGATAAATGATGATGTAGAAAAAATATTAAGTTATCCGTAATTGTTGATGATTATAATCATAAATTTCATAAAATAAAGGATGTAAAATATAAATCTAATCAAATCCCTCGTGAAAATAGAAACTAAATTCTGTCTAGAATTTCATTCTAAATTATTGAATTACCCACCTTACACACCTTTTTTCGCCCTTGGATACAAAATGGATCTACCTATTATGTACTGGTATGTTGAATTATTGAATTAAAAGTTCAATTATTGTTTTTGTTTTTTCCATTTCATCCGATTTTACTTGGCATGAAATGGATGAAATATAAAATAAAATATTCTCATAAAACTACCGCGTCGCGAGACCACGTTAATTTATCACGTTAAGTAAATTTAATCCATGTATCCGATAATTTATACTTAAACTCATATAAAATACAATACCACACAAACTGCAAGATTAATTTTGTATATAGGTCGCGATAAAATCAATACTTCACTTGGTTCGAAGGTTGGTTTGTGGCTTGATACTAAGCTCCGTAATTAACATCTTGTTAGCAGTGTTCGACAATGTATGAAAAGTTGTAACATACGCCGTATAAACACATCATATCGAATCAAGGACGTTATTGTTATGATACCATAGTTTATAGGGATATTGTGGTGAATACAGTTTAAAGTATGGCACTACACAACTAATAATATAAGTTTTCATACTAATTAAGGAAATATTGTGAAAATCCCGCTCGAAGGACCAAAAAAATTCAACGATCTAAAAATACAACCGCTATTTAGAATTAATTCGAAAATCAAATATCGTCGACCTTTTCATCCTTATATTAAAATAACGAAGATCCACTGAAAACAAAATTGTATGTAGAAACGAAAAGGTTCCTAAAAATACCATGAAAAGGTCACGATTATCTTGGAATAGATTTAAGACCGCAATGTCGATACCCGAATATTTATACTTCCACAAACTATATAAAGGAAGATAACTTGTAAACCAACGTACGTTAACCTAAACATTACTATTAATACGCGGTTAATATAAACTAAGGAAATGTAGATTACTGATAGCTCGTTCTTTTGTCGCGTTGTAACTACATACAAAATTTATAATTATTTAGTAAAACCTAGAAATTTCTATAGGTGATAAAACCGTTAGGGTATACTCGTATTTGTTTTAATTATTATTATTTATTTGTTTGAAGGGCGTGGTAATGCTGAGTCCTAACTGAATGTTATTTATAATGAATTTTATAATCTTTATATTAGAAACAATTTATAATATAATTTAAATAAAGATTTTGTTCGGTGAAGTTTAAATAGAACTGAATACAAATTGTCTACCTGGAAAATCAGGTTAAATATAATCTGCAAAGAATAATATTCTTCAACATAACTAAACTTCAATTAAAATATTATATTAAAGTACACATATATCTATTGGTATACAACCTTTCCCACTCTCCACTCCACCACGTTGATATAAATAACGTAGTAAAAAGGTAAGATTTCATGCATTTTTACTCAAAATGTTACATTTACTTTAATTTCTTTATCAAAACTAAGTAACTAAATCACGGAATATCTGAATTAAGAGCTAGAGTGTCGAACAATGCCAGCCCAGAACAAACAGTTAATTGGAACTGGAATCTCATTAATGCGCTTATAGTGTGTTCGATGCACACTCGAGTCACGTAAGGCTTGAAACTCGTAATTACAACGTTGGAATAGACTCTATTTCTGCACGTTTTTTTGATATTCCACTGCTGGGTACGAGTCCCCCTCCAGTAGTAGATACTCTCTGGAGGAGATACTCCATTGGAACAATTATTGCTAAATTATAAGCCGACCTGTATCTGATAATTGTAAGGATTCCATAAAGGTTTAATGACTGACATGTAACGATTGAGCCATCTTAGTTCGATGGTTCAAAGTTTCCATTTTTAATAGGATTTTATCATCAATCCATTTTTTATATGTATTTAATATTGTAATACTTAACTTTGTAGTATTTAACAGCCACAAAAATATTTTTTATGAAAATAAAATTCATGAAAATTTTATCTTTGAATAGATAAGCTAAACAAAATCGCAAAGACAAAAAGCGGCACTTGTTCGACATGCTCAAAGGAAAGAACAAGCTTAATTGGGACTCAAGTCTCATTAAAGCGTTTGTACTGACTTCGATGCACACTAGAGCGCTCGCTCGAGTCTTGTGTAAGCTGCATAACACAGATGTAGAACCTAAGTATACTTAGTATTTAACCCTCAGTGCGAAATGAGGGTTTTATAAGATTGAAGTCTTAGTGTCTGTAGTTAATTTGATATAATTTCTTATAATATGGTGTTTTATAAATTTTGAACACATTTAGTGTGATTTCATAATTAACATACTACCATATATCCATAATAATTATTGTTTAATAATTCACTTGAGCTTCCATTTTAATACTGAAATGTTGATATATCAAATGTTTATCAACCAGATACATTTCTTTCATAAAATATTTTCTGGTACAAAAAATACTGTATTAATACTTGCAAATTTTAATACCAATATTAGTATCATGCAATTATCTTTCAAAACTAATAAAAATCAAGATACCGGATTGGAAAGGTCCTACCGAGATTTGAACTCGGATCGCTGGATTCAGAGTCCAGAGTGCTAACCATTACACCATAGGACCGATGAAAGAAGCGCTGAAAATTTCCATCTGTACTTACAATTTCAGATCAAGTACACGTATTTTTTTACTTTTAATATTTGAGACGATTAAATGATTATACTCGTTAGTGCTTTTATAGCAACAATGTAATTAATTGTATATATATTGTCAAATACCTTTACCCCGGAATCATGTCGTGATATTAAATTTTTCGAGTCGAAATACCCTACCACCAATTTTAGCGTAAAAGCG
This sequence comes from Epargyreus clarus clarus, assembly GCA_014595695.2. Classification (NCBI taxonomy): domain Eukaryota; kingdom Metazoa; phylum Arthropoda; class Insecta; order Lepidoptera; family Hesperiidae; genus Epargyreus; species Epargyreus clarus. Next base: position 530,592 of record JACTTY020000086.1, on the reverse strand, counting down.
TAAGAAACAGACAGATATTTACCGTATATAGAAGTATGCAATATGCATTTTCTTTTATTTTTTCAATGGGTGATTTTCTTGGGTACTTTCTGAAGTTTCTCAAGAGCCCTATTTAGATTGTTTTGCATTTAATGTTCCAAGTGGGTTTTATTTGCAATTTTAGTACTATAAGGTGATAGTGTCTAGACGGCTAGTGCATCTGGATAGCATTGTCTACTTCAGTTAATAGTATCTAGTTCGCTATTGTTAATTCTAAAAGGAACAGAAAATATACACTAAAGGGAATTAAACAGGATTTTTTTAATTACAATGAATTAGATCATATGTTTGTGTCATTAAAGTACACTTTGAATGTTATTTTTCGGGACAGTATTATTCTCTACATTGGATTGATACGAACATAATAAAACAAACAATAAAATCGCAATTCGATACAGTAGTTTTTCCGACAAGTCTATATAATTTCCGTTATGATCTTGCTTATCGTGGGACATACAGGAGAAAACATCTAATATTTCTTCTCGATCAACTTGGGAACAAATCAATAATAACTTATCACGTCTTTCAAATCAGAACAGCAACGCTTAACACTGTTATTATTAGGTGGAAATAGGTATAGTCGTGGTACCAAAAGACATTATCGACCTATTCCAGAAAATATTTAAAACTACTAAAAAATTAACTTTATTTAAAAAAGCTTATTATAATGTAAATCAGTACTTAAATGATAAATCCACATGGTATGATAACTCCAGCTCAAACATCGATAATTAATTATATGTACCACTATGTAAAATTGTATATTATTTACATTTTAAAAGATGCAAATTTGCACACGTATGGAGTTTCTTGCGCCGCTTCTTCTCCACAGCGAAGCACCTTCCGAAGTGGCGGTAGTTTGTTGACTTTCAAAAAGTATTCTATATGAATAAATGAGAATTTGTACCACCAGAATTGAATATCCAGGGTTAGGTAACCCCCTTTTGTTTTTTTTTTAATTTTTGTATAAGATTTACGTAGCAAACGATCTTATAAATCACTGGATGGCATGTGATCACTGCAACCCATGAACATACTCGTATGTGACCAACTCCGTATAAATATACCATCTGAAAACGATCATAGTAGCGTTACCACCTGATGGTAAGTGGCTACTGCTGCCCATGCTCATCCGAAATGAACCCCACATAGGATTAGATATTTCTACCTGAGGTCGGACACAGATTTTTTTATAATATACGAGCAGCAGACGAGCATGCAGTCCACCTGATGGTAAGTGGCTACTGCCGCCGAAGGACATCTGTAATCAACACCAGATTGGATTAGATATTCCTACCTGAGGTTGGTCACAGATGCGCCGCTAACTCTGAGCACTAAGCTGGAACGCCTCGGAAAAGTCGCCTCCCTTACCACACCTTCCAAACCAGAACACTGCTGCTTATGAGGCAAAAATAGGTGTGGCGGTGGTGCCGCCGGATTCGAACCACAAAGGGTTCTACCACCTTCAAAGATGCGCCGCTACCCCTGAGCACTAAGCTGGAACACCTCGGAAAAGTATTTCTCCCTTACTGCTTTACGCTAGAAAAAAGGAAGGCGGTGGTACTCTGGTCAATCTACGGGTTCTTCTACCTTTCAAATACTATTTGATTGTAGCAATCAATAGTGTTAAGCCTCATTCAATCAAATCTAAGAGGAAAACGTAAAACCGCACTTCGCGCGAGTAATCTTCCTTAGTGTGCAAATAGAACAATAAAACAAGACCATTTGAAAGGCTGGCACAGTTTCAGTTCGTACGTTCTGTATTCGATCCGTTTTGCAATATCGGGCACATTGTCTCGTTTCCTTTATTAACCATGCTTCGCTTTCTTTATTACTTTCTTTATTGCTAATTGGGCTGCTAGCAATCTTTGTACGTTCTACTGTTGGACACAGGTCTAACTAGTATATTCATAACTAGGGATGATATTGATAATGTAGTGAGAAACTCAGCTTTCAACCAGGGGTCTGAGTCACTTCTGATTTTTAAAGTTAGAGTGTATTAAACATTAATTATTATCAATTATCACTTGCTTAAAATAGCGAACGAAAATTTATGAGAAAATCTGGACACCCGATAGTTCCTAAAATAATGAAGGTTGTGTGTCTATCAATCTGCACTTGCCCAGCGCAGTGGAATAAGGTGCCCTCATTTCGAGAACTATGCATTTTGAAACCTTAATAATGGTATGTAATACTTTACTACGCTGCTCCGATGCAAATTAGTGGCAGGTGTAGGTAAGTGGCCAAAATGAGTGGGTTCTAAAGCTATTGGTTGAACGGTGTGAGGTTTAAAATAAAACCATTTGAAAGGCTGGCGCAGTTTCAGTTTGTACTCGTATGATCCGTTTTGCAATATCGGGCTCATTGTCTCGTTTCCTTTATTATCTATGGTTCGCTTATTATATTACTTTCTTTATTATTATTGCTAATTTGCTTTCTTTATTATTGCTAATTGGATTGGCTTTAATCTTTGTACGTACTACCGTTTTTATTCACTTCTGGTATAAGTGATACTGTTAACCTAGTAGGTAGAAATTCGGTTTGTCAATCGGGAGTTGGAGATTCGAGTCCAAGGCATGCAATGCAACACAACGTCATTGATTTTTCAAGGTTGTGCGTTTTCAAAATTATTTATCATTCATTCGAATTAGTGAAGATGAACATCGGCAGGAAACCTTCAAGTTTGGAACTTAAAAAAAAAGCAAAGTTCTCAAGGATTGGATTGGTAGACTTTATACATTAAAGTCTACCAATCCAATTAATTAGCGCGGTGGACTATGGTCGAAACGCCTTTTATTTTGACCCATGTTCTGGAGTAAAGTATTAATGGATTGTTGACTAAAGTGACCAGGCGTCCCGTTTTGAACGGGAGCGTCCCGTTTTCCGGTCTGTCCCGGTGTCCCCAACGTTAACCACGGGACTCAAAAATGTCCCGTTTTTACGAAATGGCTTAAAAATTTGATCGGTCGGACCGCGTTTCATCGCGATACGCTCCGGCGTTCGGTCGATTGTCTAACAACAGGGTGGTGAGGGGGAAGGCGACAAGTTTGCGTTAAATTCTGATTCATAATTTTAGACATCTAATTATGAACCAAACTTATAAGGTCACGCATTAGACGATATTGTGTCGACCTGACCTGAGTTCGCCCTTATCACCATAGTAATAGGCACTATATTTGCAGTGCAAAAGTTTCGTGCGGCGATTTTTTTATTGATGAAAAGGGTGTTGTGGGGCGTACTCACTACTGTACTCCAATGCAAATTGGTGGCAGGTGTACGTAAGTGGGCAAAACGTGGATTGTTTTCAAGGGCTCACAGCTTCTAAAGTCTACTGTCGGTTTAGCGGTGTAACGTTTAATTACTGAACTCATACGACTACCGATCGCGTCAAATGTCACTTAACTTTGTAGAACGGTTATGAACTATACAGCAGCGGGACCTATGCACACTTTGGATAAGTTTAGATGTACTCAAGTCAATATTTGTTACCTATCATTAGGTACTATGTACTAAAATTTATATGACAGTAGGTGCTTCATGTATACATTTGTTTTAGTTTGCTACATATATTAAATCCATTAAGGTACATAACGTTCGGTACTAGAACTGAATCGTATAGGTAGTTATAATATGAAATAGTTTAAAGTTATCAACCATTAATAAAAATATTGATTCACATCACAATTAGACATAAAATACGCATAAAGGTACTACAAATAAATAAATTCTTCAGTAAATAAAAATAACACCGCTGACTCTTACATATTTAAGCCAATTATAACAATAAGCCAATTTTTACTCCCATTATTTATTCCAAATATAAACGGCTGAAGCACAAAAATGATGTTAATTTTGTTACTGACATTGTTAATTTTGTTATCATAGCACTCATAGTTATAGCAAACGTAACAATTGTTTACAGTGTCAACATGTAGACATTTAGTTCGTTAACTCTGTGTTGATACACTTGTAAAATGTCAAAGTCGCATTCATGACAATTCATTGATGTCCGATTTGCTCGGTACGATTGATGAGAAGATTGATTAGACTATCGTCCAATATGCTAGCCTGTCTAAGCTAGAACTTTTTCCAGACATCTTAGATTTATGGGGTTCCGTACTAAGTTAATTTCTAATATTGTTTTTGTTTTTTATATATATTGCCTGACTGCTAAAATATATCCTAAGTAAATCCCACAGTTTAGGAGATCCTTATGTTAAAATCAGTCAAGTTTCTTCTGTAGGGCGTGCCAAGATGTATACACACATATACATATGTATTATATACGCTCGTCAAGCATTATCCTCCTAACTCGGATATGAGATGAGAAAAGTATAATGACGTCCCATTAACGAACCAATAAACTTAAGAACACATGGAACCTCTCCTTCTGACACACTCATGGGTTCGTAGCACCCACATCCCAAAAATACCTGTAATACGGATGCATAAAGCATTTTAAAACGGCTTTGATGTTAAATGTTAATAAAAAATATTATAAGTAATCCACATTATCTAGAAATATTTGGACAAATAAAATTTAAATTTTATAATATTATCAAAATAACTGCGGGTGCAGCTGTCGGACAATGAATATACAAGTTGAAATTGAGCGGTCAAAATGAAATTAAAACGTTTTCAGCTTTAGTAATAAATAAACTGACACAAAACAATTAACTTCATGGAATTATTTTAAACCTTCGAAATATATAGCTTGTTCATAATTAACTGTAAATTGTATTTTGAAATCACAAGTTAATTTGGAGTGATTAACAGTATTATAATGGAAATAAATTTAATACTATATGAAATGATGAAAACAAGAGAAGATTAGTATATCATAATCGTAATTTAATGTCAGGGTCTCTTTTGTCGGGTTTTGTTTACCTTTTTTATATATAGCAGACGAGCATGCAGTCCACCTTATGGTAAGTGGCTGCTGCCGCCAATGGACATCTGTAATCAACCCCAGATAGGATTATTACCTTAAACCTTAATAAAATCTATGTTACGATTTTTAATTCATATTTTAATCCATTGAGCATTTTCTCAAAATAGTGACAAAAATATTTTTATAATAAAATTATACATTATGTATGGTACAATCCCGTATCCATTAATATAATTATTTTATAAACTACAAAATCGAAAAATTGAAGTAAACACTGTAAATAATATTTTAACAATTTATAATTAAAATACAATTGTCAGAGCTATTTAGAGAGCTATTTACAAATGTCAAATTCGAAATAGCAAATAAAATACCCTCTATTTGTTTTAACGATACAAACAAAACAGTCTTGCCGAAATACGTGAGAGTTTATCGCGTAAATTGTTTGCTAATAAACAATTAGTTCGTTACTTGATAAACGCTTAATGTTTACTGACAAATATTGTGCGTAAGACTATTACTTGTTAGAAATCATGCTTAATTCTAAAACAAAATCAGTCAAGTGAAAATTCGTTCATTAAAGTGAACTAAAACTAAACCATAATAGAATGAAGAAAATGTATTATTAGGACACTTGTCAGGAAATTATTTAAAACAACTTGTATAAACCGAGAACATTTCACTTTACTTCACTAAGTCTACAAAGTTACAAGTAAGCATACAAATTATAGATTCGACAACAAAAGTGGCAGAGTAACGTTCTTTACAACAATCGGAATACTGCCCGAAAGATATCAGTGCCTTTTTATACGCCCATTTTTACTGAATACCCTCATTTGACAATTAAATGTTCTATCTTCTACCGTTGTTCCTAACAGTATACTATTTGTTTCTTTAGAGTTGTATGCAGAGGTCATAGATTAGTAAAGATTACTCACTCCTAACCAGAAAATGTAACCAGTTTGAATTGAAGTTGTCACTGTCATCTATTTTAGTGTTTGAAAAATATTAAAAAAATGTAGTTTTTATATCATTCACGAATGAAACGATATTTCTCCGCACTTTTTCTTCGATTTCGTGTTTTTGCACCACTTAACTAAGCATAACGGCATAGTTCCGCGTAGATTACACCATGACAGCCATTAAATGGCTGACAGAATTGTCAGCCGTTTAAGCCATTTAATAGCTTCCTTCAATTACAAGGATATCCATACTTATCTATGGCAGAGGTATAGCTTGATATTTGAAGAGTTAGCGCAGTAGTTATAAACTTACTGATCTAATAGTTATAAGGTCAATTGATAAAGTTAGCCAAGTAAGCAAAACTGAGGTAAGTTCTAAAGTAATTGTTATGTATTGCGAAATATATAGGTTATAATATCAAGACCAAGATCGAGATAAATTACAATATTTATCTCATTTTAAATCAAATCTCAACAAAGAGGCGACAAGATAATCCAATCATTTTTAATAACGACTGCTTCCGAGCCGTCACAGATAAATAAAACAAATTGGGCATAGAATTACGTAATTGACGGCCATCTTTCTTTTTCAGATTCATCCAGTGCGGTTTGAGTGAAAAGTGTCAGAATCGTAATATGACTTGACAGTTTTGCGAGTTCGAAATTCAAATCTGACATCGAACATGACGTGTCCATTTCGCCGCGCGTCCTCGCAACACCAGTTTGCAAATGGCGGCAGTTCCGGCGTGAAGAAGCCGGAGTTCAGGTCTCGTCAGTCCTCGGTGCATTTGACCGGCCATGATGAGGAGGAGGGGGAGAGTAATACCCTCACGCTGAAACATCTGAGCGAAGCGCTGAAACTACTAACTGCTCCATCGGTGAGTACTTATTGGATTACTTCTTCGTCGCTGAACTTGCTAGATTTAACTTTAATTTTAATTAACTTATTATTAAGTAATGAATAACGAACTTGACGACTTTGACTTGTACTTATTCTTATTATTATAATGACGCTTCTACATTATTCATCGACCATGTTAGATGACAGGCGAGAATGATTTGAACGGCATACTTGTTTGATGTATTCGCCCACGATCGTACATCGGTGTCAATTTTTCAGATATCAAAGGGAATTCCCGGCATTTTTTGCGAATTTGCATACACGTGTCCATACGATCGCCAATTTATTTATACGATATAGAACCGAGCACCAGTCATTTTTTATTATTTTCACTATAACATTGACGTGGTTGCCGTTTGGATACAATACTGAAAATAAAAACATTTTGCCGCGGCAATATTTTATCTTTAATATTTAACACAAGACAAATTATTACTGACAGTTAAATATATGTTTACACAATAATCGCACAGATTATGGATATTTATGTAATTGACAATAAAACTCGACTATGTAGAGTTTGTAGAGCCATTAAAGGTTGACAAATATACTAAAAAAAACAACAAATCTGTAAGTACTTAATTTGATCTTTTAGAATAAGCTTATTTTTTAAGCATAGTAAGTTTATCTAAGTTTCTCTAAAATCTTTTCATGGTATATTTGCTCCTTCATTCAATAATAAATCTACAACGATACTAACTAAAAAGCAAATAAAACTACACTAAATCTTTTATAACAGTTATACATACATTCCAAGCAACGACTTAGCAAGTCAGCAATAAAAATCAAGGACAGAGAAAAAATGAAACGCTTTATTTGCCCTCACGTACAGTGCATAACCCACCTTATACCGTTTCCGACGATTGTAAACTCTCGTATGTGACGTTTTTCTTCGCATCTTTATAGCCCCATTAAAATTAAATGAGCCATCAAATCTTTTTGTTCAGCGCTTTATTGGACCACCTATATATATATTATAATGGAACAAAAGTAGGTGTGTACTGAGTGATATTGTATCTAATTGAAAGAGGTAGATTTTATCTAATTGTATAACATTTTTATACCAAGAGAAATTTACTAAGTACTCGTAGAAAAAAAAACCAAAAGCTTATTTTTTTCTTCATTGCGAGAGTTTTTACTATCTTAATTTTTGGAAAGAGAAAATTCTGCCCTTATTTCAGCAAGAGACATTCCGTGATAGGAACTTTATCAGCATTTTAACTTAGTCCTAAAATAATGACCGCGTTAGTAAAGGTTTTATAAAAAGTTCTTTTTTGTTAGTTATGACACTATTTTTGGGTATCTGGTCTAACTGATGCATGAGACCAAACGGGAATTTAGTAGTAAAACCTCCTAAACTAATCCTTAAATTAGAACTCAACTCTACGATACAGCTTTTATAAGCCATTATAGACGGTGTGACGGTAGCACCGCACTCAAAACACGAATACCACCTTGATAGTTTGGTTTTTTAGTTTACGTAAAGTTTTATCAGATTTCGAGTCACTCAACTCTGACAAAAGCAGTAGGACTTTAAGAGTGATAACATCTTCTAATGACGCTAAACACGCAACTTTTATACTAATTTACCGAAGTAGTGTTGAGCCAGAATGTTTTATTTATTTTATATATAGGAGTCGCAGACGAGCATTCAGTCCACCTGATGGTAACTAGCTACTGACACCCACGGACATCTGTGATCTACCCCAGATAAGATTCCTACCTGAGGTTGGCCACAGACGCGCGGGTACCCCTGAGGATTAAGCTGGAATGCCTAGGAAATGTATGTCTTCCTTACCACACCTTTCAAACGTAAACCATCAATTCTACCACCTTTATGTTAATTTCGGTTGCATATATAACATTCAACCTTGCAGAAATAATCAGGTTTACGATCAAATATTCAGTAAACGAGCTTAGAATATTTGAATGGGCCTAATCAGTATAATTCCATTATTATTCACTAGAATAATAATGACTACTAAGTCTAGGATACCATAATAATTAATACTATCTTCTAAATATATATAACTCAAAGGTGACTGACATAGTGATTTATCAACGCACAGCCCAAACCACTGGACGGATCGGGCTGAAATTTGGCATGCAGGTACATGTTATGACGTAGGCATCCGCTAAGAAAGGATTTTGATCAATTCTACCCCCAAGGGGATAAAATAGAGGATGAAAATATTACTTCATAACGCGAGCGAAGCCGCGGGCAAAAGCTCGTCGTTATATATGTGAAAAGTTGAGAATTACAAAATTGACAAAAAAAATCGACTTTGTGTGCATAACATTTATATCCTTAACCTTTAAATCGGCGACAGTCGACAACAATCGTCACCACTAAGGGGCATAATACATAAACTGTCGCTTGTGTATTATGCCCCTTAGTGGTCAAACCGTATCTGATCCTCTCAAACCACTGCCGCGATAACATGACACTAATTGCCTTGGTTTAAGCAAAACTCGCAGTGACAGTGTTTGCGCTATTGTGGTCTGGTTTGAAGGGTGTGGTAAGACTTAATTATATGAGCCGTCCCAGCGCGGCCCTTAGGGGTGGCAACCCATCTGTGACCGAATTAAATACGACTACTGTTCTATTTTCAGCTGACAAAGACTACTTTATTAACATTCTTTGGGAAGTAATGAAATTAAGTAAAATAACGGAACAAATAATCGTTTGCCTGTTGATGAAATTTGAGTCAAAAAAAGATAAACGCTAAAAGATAACAATAAAATTCTTAGTGCAATAAAAATCTTTTGCGGCAATACACTTTCGGCTCTCACATGTTCCTTCCTCAGTTTATTTCGTAGCCAGTTTTATATTTACTAATAACACTTGAAAAGACAATGTCATACAATGGCAGCATTTAACCGCGATAAAAATAAACGCTAAAAGATAACAATAAAACGTATGGCGCCAGAAAATCTTTTGGGCAATATTGTTAGGACCCTTATGTCTCTGTTTATTTCGTCGGCTGTTTTGTATTTACTTAACCACCAAGCAATGAACTGTGGAATCGCGTACCGAATACAACAGAACAGGATTTCTGTCGATAAATATTTAAACAGGACTGTATTGATTTCATTAGAAACCATATGAATATATTATTCATGAAGTACGAGTATATAAGTTTTGATAAAATATTTTTATGGGATGTAATTTGTAATTTTAAAATTTATAAAAAATAGTTGGTTATTATTTAATTGTTAACAATGGATATACATAACCAACTCAAAATACAAGAGGAATCATATCTGTTATTATGTACAAAATTTAAATACGCGGGCGTGTATGCGAACAGGCAACGAAGAAAAAGTAAGAAACTATGGTAGTAAAGAATAATATTATTATATCACATACATTTCTTGTTTGAGATATAAGAAATGTTATAAATATACCCGTGGGGTATAAATATGACTTATTTATCTTTTGTTATTTTGGAATAAATATTTTCTTAACAAACAACAGTGTTTCAGTGATGTCATGTTATTTTTTATCCTTTCTTTGTCATGTAAGCAGACATGTACCACGTATTTATTTTATGAAAACTGTGTCGCATATCTTCTACCATATTCAATAGATATAAGTTATCATATATTTCCTTGAGTCCTATGTTTTTAATGGATAATTTCAAATGATTATGGAAGTGACTATTTTCCGGGAAGACGGGAAGTTATTTCCTGTCTTTATATCGATTTATTTGACTATGTGATGACTACAGCAGATGAATACTTATCAGGAAGGCGTTTCTTCTTATATTCTAAAGATATTACAATGGATTTTTTTAATACATCTTGTAGTATGTGTACAAGTTATTTTGGAAATTGAAATATATTTCATTATTTTAGGAATAATCATGTTCACTAATCACTTAAGGGCCGATGTTCGTTGAGCGACATACGGCACTAAATGATTTCGAGTTACGTCACGTTATCGCCACGTCGAAGGTCGACGCAAACGTGACGGTACGCTCCCGAGACGAGGTCGTAACGGGAATGTGAATGATGTAGGTTGTTTGGTATATTTCTAATATTATGAGATAGTATTACGCCATCGCTCTTGACCTATTTATCCTTGTGATAAATGATCTATGACTCAAAGGGTATAAGTATATGGAGATTGTGATGGGAATTGATAGACTAGGAAATGTGGGCGTTAGAAAGATATTGCGTCTAAGTCATATTTTTCGGGTGAAAAATATGAAAATAATCTGAGTAACTTTAAACATTTTATTAATAAAACTGTACAGTAACTAATTGTATGGAAACATTCAAAACTCACAATGTAGAGATCGAAATGAGTGACTAAAATCTTCGTGCAAAAAATACGATATGCTTTTAGTGAAAGATAATTAAAATGGTGAATGTTATGCATTAAAGATTCACAATGAAAAATTAAATTAGAAACATATGGTATAAATTGGATCCAAAGAAAAAAATACCAAAAGTGAATGATCAATTTATACCTCCAACGTTGAAGACTCAGGTGTTAACTCTTCATAATACCGGAAATATAAACATCGAGGTGAGACATCCATTTTACGTTCCATTGTATCGTTCCACGCAGAATATTAAATTCGACGCTGTAAGCAATCTTCACTTTATCCACAATTTATAACCAAGCTCAGCTCTACATTGGCATGATCCAAGCAATAACTTGTTCCAAGATACCGTTATACCAGCTCACTCAGGCCATGCCTGAAAATTTAATTCAAACAAGATTAAAGAGAAAATCGTTAAAGCTGAATCCCAAACTTTGTTATCTTCCGTTAAAGTATATTTATTTTAACTAGAATTAACTTGAGTTGTCAATATGAATTTGAAAATAGAACTTACAAATAATAAATACCTTTACGAATAAATTTTTAAATGAAGTCCTGAACAAATAGGTGAAGGTTTATTTTGCAAAAAAAAAGCGATGATAAAAAACTTAATAATGTCGGTATTAACTATATTTTACGGGCAATATGAATTCTAAATCATATCGGGCAATATAAAAAACTGAGCATTCAATATTTATTATTTATCCGTATGAATAATGCTTAATAATGTCACAATACATATTTCATAAAAAGCGAAAACCATAGTGTATTAATAAAATGAAATTATGCGATGGATGTTGAACACAATCTCTATAAAAAGGCCCTTTGTCGTGAAAAACCAAGGCTGCTTCTTTTTACTTTTAGCCTTACTTGTGATGTAGTTCGGCTTTTTATACTTTAAATTATGTTTTTGTTTTGCCAAGAGCCAAAATGCGCATAGACTCGCTACGCGTAGAGCGTAGAGAGCTCAAAAAGCTGCATTCAAAATTTATTTGTGTCATCACCGACCCATTATTGTCCCACTGCTGGTCTCCTCTCAGAATGAGAAGGATTAGGATAGCCTAATCCTTCTATAGTCTACCGCTTAATAGTCTACCGCTATGGCTAAGTGCTATTTGAAAAACATCACATACCTTTGATTTTTTTTTGAGATTTCTCAGGTATGCAGGTTTCCTTGCGATATTTTCACTGCTGTCACTGCATTTTTAGCTTATTTTTCAACCTAAAATTTCGATTAAAATACATCTATGATCAAGTTGAAATATTCCTGTCTTACGCCAATTATTATCGGTTGGGTTTGTCAGGTGATCTACACACCTATTAATAATTTCTTAATGCCAAAAACATCAACAGCTTCATTCATCACCAAGCTGTTTCAAGACTATAAACTCAAGTATGTACATTGTTATATCTAAGTTTCATATACGCCGCAAGCCGCTAATAAGCTTACATTCATGCGGGAACTCGGCAACTTCTGATTGGTTCGCAACTTCGTAACAACCACCTGACGCTGTAACCCCTGGGGTCACTTACAAGTTTAATTGGGAGACAAAGCTTAAGCCATTTTTGGTGGTTTATTAATTTCTGTCGTATATTTTTCTAACCTACATCCAGCTTTTAAATCTTTACCCGAAATCTTTCGGGGGGGTTTAATTATTTTCAATATTGTGTTGTTAAGATATGTATCGTGATTATTACCTATGTTAGCTGTAAACTGGTTTAGAGCCGGATGGGTATCGGTGGGTAATAATAATCATCATTTGGTTAACACTCGTTCAGAATTTATTAAGCCTTGTAGGTTTAAAAACATCCGATTGGTCACTCACAATCTGCATTAGGGGGGATACGACCTCGGAAATGATATAAATTAAGATTTCAGCTAGATTAAAAATATGACTTAGGTTTCTTAGTCCATTTAAATTTGATCATACACTATATACTATTTTTTCCACATATTTCAGTAATTATTTTTTATACAGCAACATTGCTTGTTTTCATAACACTGTATGAACTATACATTTTCAAAGAAATCCGCTTAAGCTTGGTTCTATTTTTACATGAAACCATCCATCAAACAAGAAGTACTTACAAAAGCATTGGAAGCATCAACAACGCTTTGTGTATACGGCGGCGAGCCAAACGCTTCATCATATATGTTGATCTACGTTTTATCGTCTCATCTTTCAAAGGTACAACCCTTTGTACAAGGCACAGTTGTTCTTAGTAACGACAGTGCTTCAATTATTGTGGTTCGGTCTCAAAATGTGTGGAAAATGTGTGTTCGAGTTGTTTTATCTAAGATCTTAGGGACAATTTGTACTCGGTTACGGTGGATAATATTTTTCGAGTTTATGTATGTCTCATTCTTTGGCGAGTTCTGCATCCAAAACGGCATGGCGGTTTTTAACATGATTGTGTCGTTGGATTCGCCTAAATACATAATACGGGAGTGACATGGGCAATTTTCTTAAGCGGTCGGGTTTCTTTTTGTTTTTATAATGATTCTTAAGTTATCTTTGTTATCATCTTTTAACAATGCTTTCTCCATTCATAATCACTGATGAAAAGAAATGGTGAACGTGGTTCGAAGTGGTTGCGGTGACGGTGTTGACGCGCGAATGCTCCGATCCTATCCTTCATATACTGAGGTTTTTATGTTTCAGAACTCGTAACGACTAGTACGATTCTACTAATTTTAATTCATTTCATGAAGTTTTGGATAACTTCCATGATTTCGCTCGATGGGAACATATCGGCGTATCCAATTTCTTTTGTGCACTTGTTGGAATATGATTTTTTGACATGTGTCACATGTCATGATATTCGGGACAGGATCGGATGGATGGGAACGGATAGGAAACGTTGTGAAATTGATACACGTTACATCCAATTATAGATCAAGATTATAAATATTTGTGTTAATTTCACGTTTTTCTGCCCTATTTTAACATTGTTAAGCGTTGTTATATTTTGCGTTATAGGGTAATGTACTGTTTGTGCTTCACCTTATGTTAAAGTATCGGCTCACTGCTGTACACACCGAACGCACATCCATCTTACACCACAGCTTCCAACCGATTGAGGGGGGGACCATGGACTCATACCATACCATTGTTCGCGTGTACACGTGAGACGAAAGAACCTTTATATTACTTCTCATACACTAAGGTAAGCAGGGTAAAGCAGTCAAAATTATACGAGGCACTCTAATTTAATCCACAGTGGTTAGTGTTCAGGTATTCAGGTAGTCAGGTATTCAGGTCACAAATTAGTATTCAGGTAGAATCCCAAACTCACCTATTATGAGATGTTTAGTGCTTGCCACTAATAACCAACTTTTTTATATACTCGTATTTATGCCTGAAAGTAGTCAAGTATCCTATGGATATTTACTGTGGATATTTGCAACACCTGCGGAGTTTCCAATGCATCGCCGGCTTTTAAGGAGAGCTGTTTCTGCACCTTTGAAACTTTAATTAACTCTAAAAGCCAATGCTTACATAACATAACTGATGTTGCCTTTGAAGACTAACTGAGAATCTCTTTAATTACTGTCTTCCTCTAAACCCTTTCATCCTACACACACCACCTATATTTCATTCAGTTCTATAGTAAAATATCTTCTAATTACTCTAAAAGCTTACGAACTATCTTCAATGTCAATTTAAGGAAGGAATGGCTGCGGAGCTTCGATCAATATCCGCATCGAGATTTCGAAGATGTGACTCCTTACGCTTCCACTAAGATCTTTATGTTACGGGAGATGTTTTCTAACCAAGATTACTACAAATATAGAGGTTTCTTGTTAGTAATCAGTGCGGTTGTAACTTTAAATCATTGTATTGTAAGGAATTATTTTGGGTTGGTCTTAATTTGTTAAACTTGAAGTTAAATCTGTATTGACATTATATTGGGATTTTTAGCCTCGGTATAGATCTCAACAAGTAATCAAATATAAAATGAATGAAACAAAACATTTTATCCAAAATACACTTCAACACTTGTTTTATAAATATAAATTTGAAGTGATTGTTTGATTGTGCTATTTTTTGTAAGTAGCAGTCCCATTTAACGCGCGTATACTAATATATTGATACGATATGGTTGAATAAAATAGCCGAGCACAACTTACAATAAAGGTAGAAGTTATTGTGTGAACCATAAATAAGTATAGATATCTCACCGCCTTATAATTGAAGGAAGCCATTAAATGACTTAAACAGCTGATAATTCTGTCAGCCGCTTAATGGCTGTCAAGGTGTAATTTACGCAGAATAATGCCGACATGCGCAGTTAAGACACGAAATCGAAGAAAAAGTACGAAGAAATATCGTTTCATTTGTAAATGATCTAAAAACTACATTTTTTTATTATTTTTCAAACACGAAAATAATTGACAGTGACAATTGTAAAAAGTTTACATTTTCTTTTTAGGAGCGAGTAATCTTTACTAATCTATGGTGTGAACTTAAAAATTACATAACGATACGGGGGATGATCAATGATATGTGCAGAACCTACTTACTACACAGAATTAAATATGGTTTACCTCAAATGCTATAAATTTTATTCCAAATTGATTGATGATTCACGCCTCAAGTTTCCCAAGCATTCCGTAATAATATTGCATTGTTCCGTCTCACATATGCGAAATTTCAGCTCAATCGAGCACTGGAAAGTGGGTCGAATATAACTTGCAAGTTTGATTAGCCAGATAGCGGCAAAATGAACTAAATAGCTGGTAAACTTCGGTCTGAAACCTGTTGATGTGAATAAAACATATATGGATAAAACAACTTCTTCACTCATTAACCCCCACACTAAGATTTTTCATGTGCAGGTGCCATAGACACACAAAGACGAATACACAAACACTCAGATATACGCCTAATTGGAAGGTGATACAGTTTCAATCATCAATAGCAAACGAACATGCAGTCCACCTGATGGTAAGTGGCTATTAGATGGATCTGTAATCAACTCCAAATGAGATAAGATTCATACCTAAGATTAGCCATATACGTGTTACTACTCCTTTTTACATCTAGAAAGCCTGCATGGGTTCCTTAGCCGCGGGGAAAGCAAAAGGGTATGCTGGTCTCCTATAGCTAAAACCCCACGGACTTCTACTGGACAGTCTTTGGGTAGATAACGGGTACGCGTACGTACGTAAGCAGTGATGGCCTAGTGGTTAAGAAACTCGGCCTCTCGATCGAGGGGTCCGAGGTTCAAATCCCAGGCCCCCCACCTCTGATTTTTGAAAGTTATGTGCGTATTAGAAATTAATTATCATTTGCTAAACGGCGAAGGACAACATCGTGAGGTAACATGCATACCTGAGAGATTGATTAAAAAAAAAAAGATTCTCAAATGTATGTGAAGTCTACCAATACGCACTTGGCCAGCGCGGTTGACTATGGCCTAATCCTTCTCATTGTGAGAGGAGATCTGTGCCCAGCAGTGGGACAGTAATGGGTTGTTGATGTACGTACGTAATAGTACTTGTCTAAAGTCACGCATTGCTTACGAAATTATATTATCAGTGACAAAATTATCATAATACTCGTACTTTCGTACTACTCTAACATTTTAACCAAATATTTCGACCTTTACCAATGTCGAGAGAATATGAGTTATGTTATTATATTTAGAATTATAAACATTACCCCAACTTCTGGCCGATTACGAAAGTAATTTTTAACTAGTTCATCCGTACACAACTCATCTCATAATGATTTATTAATAACATTTCGCGATAACATAAACAGATTTACTCAGAAATAGCCAAGATTTTTAAAATTAGCGGATAGCGTAATAACTGCGGTTTAAGTTTTAAATATTTACCCGGTAACTCTGAATATTTGTCGGTTAAAATTGTCTATATTACTTCCTGTAATACTTTACTTTTTTGAGTAATAGTCCCGTGTATATCAATTGATTTGTGTATAAGATTAATACAGGGCGGCACAAAATTAATCATCCTATTTTGGTTTTGATGTTTTTTTTTATTATATAGGAGTAGCAGACGAGCATGCAGTCCACCTGATGGTAAGTGGCTACTGCCGCCCATGGACATCTGTAATCAATCTCATATAGGATTAGATATTCCTACCCGAGCTCGGCCACAGATACGCCGCTACCCCTGAGGACTAAGCTGGAACGCCTCGGAAAAGTCTGTCTCCCTTACCACACTTTTCAAATCGGAACACAGCAGCGACTAACACTGCTGTTATTAGGTAGAAATAGGTGTGGCGGTGCCACCGGAGTCAAATCACAAAGGGTTCTACCACCTCCACCTTTGAATAACTATTGTACTGAATAAAAAAAGTGATTTTGAGTAATAGAAATCTTTATCAAGACCTGTAACTTTTTCAGGTAACTGTCAAGTGTAACTGAATATTCGACTGGAATGCGAAGTGTTATCGGCGGAAATCTTAAAGAAAGTCGCGGACAACGCTGGAGGAAGACACTTGACAGATATCATATTACATTACTTAGAAAAAAAGAAGTTACAGGTCCTGGTAAAGATTTTTATTACTCAAAATTACTTTTTTATTCAGTACAAAATATATTCAAAAACAAAATAGGATGTTACATTTTGCGTCACCTTATACATACACAGACAAGAACACACATTTTGTGAAAGGTTATGTTTTGTTATCATGGATAACATATTATTATGGTTTCTAATCATACGTCTACATTGGATGGATTGATATAACTCGAACTACGAGCGATAATTAATAACTAATCTTTAACATTTTTGCTCAAAGATCAAAATTTTACAAAATTTTATAAAAATCGATATGTCTATTAGAAGTTGTCTAATCTTGTTCTTTGGTTTTCATTATTATGAATACGGGTGTTAATGGTTTATTTTATTTATTTTATTATCTTCATTATAAGCTTAAACAGGAAATATGGCAATAATTTCTATATTGCAAACCTACTCGAATATTTATTTGTATAGAATATTTTTCGCATTCTTACCCTTAACGTTAAGGAATCTCTATATGATAATAAAAATAACTTTCATGGGAATTTCCGAGCTTCGGAGTGGAATAGTTTATTAGATTCGGTCTAGTACTTTTCTAGGCTATCTCTGATATTTACCAGACCTTTCCGAGTCATTTTCATAATACCTAGACTTTAGAGAAATACATATTTTGCGGATGCGAACTTATTTATTTTTAAGGTGGTATTCTCAGTCCAGAAGAGTGGTAAGGCATCGGTTTCAGGTTAAAACCATGTTGATTATGGTGTTTTAGATAGCTATGGACAGTAGTGACCACTTTCCATTAGTTGGACAGTAGATTCGAAATTTTGTAAAAAACATACTAAACGGTATAGAAAACTCGAGTAATATATAAAACTCGAGTGATATCTAATGTCTAAGATGTTTACAATTTTGATATTGCTAATTGTGATTAAACATTAAATAATAATTACTTAGCGAACGAAAGAAAATATCGCGAGGATAGCTAAACGACAGAGTAGTTTAAAAAAGTTCTCAAAGGTTTGTGAACTCTACCAAATAGTACGCCGTTTCTCTCATCAAATTTCTCTCATACAAGAGGACTATGCCCAATAGTGGGACAATAATAGGTGACGACGACGTAAGACTGTACCCAGCAGTGGGACGCTAATGTGTTCACGGCAACGTAATTGAAATAATAATAATAAACCCTTTCTACACTCACAGCTTCAAACTAGGTTTCCCTGTATCGTGGGTGATAAGGACACACAGAGACAAATACACAAACACCCAGGCACAGAAAAAGAAAATTCATCATTTACATATCTGTTTGGCCGGGGAACAAACCCGGGACCCTCTGCGCGGCGAACCAGTAATGTGATCGCACTGCCACGGGGATCGTCATATTGTGATATATTTACTATATTCGTGTGATACGGAGATTTATCACACACATCACATATTCACTCCACTCGTTCCAATTCAGTCGTCTGGTTGCAAATTTCGCTTCTGATGAATCACACGGAGCCTTTGAGAGATATCTATTCAAATGCCACAAGATGAATTTCATGATACCACGTTTGTAGCTCATTCATCGTACAGTTCTATACAAGTGTATATACGAGTACTATATGTATGAGAAATTATCGTACTTCGTATACGTTTTGTATGTGTGAGAACTTATTCATTTGCGTATTCCAGGTAGTGTTTTGATAAATTATATTTTAATAGGCTTAATGGAATGGTTGAATGGTGAAGAATGGTTTGATGGATTTTGTGACAAATATGCAATTTATGCGTGATAGTAAATTATAAGGGAGGAGACATACGTGCGACAGTGCGACAATACGCGCAGATGGTCGCCGACCGTCGCTTGCAGTGGTTTTCGACAGTGGAATGCGACAATGGTTGAGGGCAGTTGGCGGTTGTCGTTGACGATAGCTCACAACAGTCTGCGACGGTTGTCAGCAACAGCGGGTGACTGTCGCCGGAGCAAGCTGCTTTTGTATTCGAGCCCTTATGAGCCTTAATACCATGTATAAAATTACATTTTAATGGTACCGAGAACTTTATCAGCAATATCGCCAGCGCTGATTCGTTGCTGCAATATGTTGTATGTTATTGAGCAATCTAACCGCTTAGATAGCGAACGCGATGGTAACCTACATGAAACTAACTGCAATATCAGCGGAGTGTACTGATTTTTTTAAATTTTGTTTCAAGTGGTTGAACCCTTTTTAGTTTGACTCCACAGAATCACCGCCACACCTATTTATATCCACGAGTATTTCTATATGACTAACTATTATATGTACTCGTACAGTACTTTAATTTTACATTATCTTATCATCAAACTGACAACATTTTTTTTGATTCCGTTAAAATCGTCTTTCATCTTTTTTATTATTAACATCACGATATTTCCCTAAAGATCCGTTCTACTTAGACGTTAAAAATACGACATAAAATTGAATGAAGAAGCCGGAGCCAGCTTAAATTTCACTCTCATTTGACAAATAAACATAATTCAGTGTAATACCATTCAACGTCACCCAGTGTAATAGGAAATAAAGAAAATGAAGAACACTTACTGCGTGTTTTTGTTTAAGTGAAAGCGATAAGAGATGAGCGAAGGAAAGATGTAGCACGTAGCTTCGTAGTCTTGTAGAACTTAACCGATTTACCAACTTCTGGTGTGATTGGAAGTTGATGAGTTTTGTGAGTTGGCGATTTTTGTTCGTAGGTACTTCTGTCCTTCGACGGACATCGTAACGTCTTAACGTCTTATATATAAAATGTTGTGTGGTTCGCAAGGATCCTATTATTATCATTGGTCAGTAGTCAAAGGCTTTAAGGGGAGTTAAAAGCACAAGACAGGGACAGACAATCTGCATTGGAATCATCATCATCATCATCATCAACCCACTACTGTCCCACTGCTGGGCACGGGTCTCCTCTCAGAATGAGAAGGATTAGGCCATAGTCCACCGCGCTGGCCAAGTGCGTATTGGTAGACTTCACATACCTTTAAGATTTTTTTTTATAAATCTCTCAGGTATGCAGGTTTCCTCACGATGTTTTCCTTCACCGTTTAAGCAAGTGAATCAAATTCTAATACGCACATAAATTTGAAAATCAGAGGTGCGTGCCTGGTATTTGAACCTCGGACCCCTCGATCGAGAGGCCGCGTTTCTTAACCACTGGGCTATCACTGCTTTTTTTGCATTGGAATACCATTGAAGAATGCTAAAGTCGAGCCCAGTAGCGAGATATAAAAATGTTACAACTTGTAATAATGGTAGCCAAGCTCGCTATTGTAAAGCGCTGGTATTAAATTCAAGTAAAAATAAAGGAAGACAGCCACTCGCAGAAAATTGCATTGTAACACAATTTACATCATCTCTCTGAGTGCCATGATGAATTTTGTAAAACTTGTAATTTTGAACTTTTACTGACGTCGAATTATGAGATTTTGTTTTGTATATCAATTTCATGATACCTAATAAAAAAATTATTTAACATACTATTTAAAATTTACAAAAAAACTACTGTTGAAAAATGTAGCCTATATCACGTCCACAATTGAGATAACAACATCTCATTTAGTAAAATGCGTTAGCCGTTTGGACATCAGGGGGGTTACTACCATCTCTTAAGACAATGTTATTTTAATTTTAATTTCAGTCGGTTTTACACTATGGATAAGCCAAAAATTAATAAGGGTTCAAGTGTGTATGACGGAATATTTTACTGTTTTAAGGAGGAAATAAAACTTTCCTGAAGTTTTATTTCCTATATCCTATGGTTTTTAAAAGATGGTGGTAGGCCCCCTGGGCCCGTACTTGCTTCGGCAGTACATATACTAAAATTGGAACGATACAGAGAAGATTAGCATGGCCCCTGCGCAAGGATGACACGCAAAATCGTGAAGCGTTCCACATTTTTTGTCCCTGTAGTTCCGGGACCAGAATAGGGCTACGGTATCCCCTGCCTGTCGTAAGAGGCGACTAAAAGGGGCTTCCGGGGTTGCGGGCGGCAAGAGTGGGAGCTCGAACTGCCCGGCTAGTGACCCCGGGAAGGACGGCGGTATGTGTGGCCGCATACCGTCGTGCCCACCAGACGGTGTGGCGAGCGTCAAGCTCACCTGAGCAGAGCCCGATGGGGCAACGCGCTAAGAGGACTCCGGTTGCGTTCCTTTGGAGATCCCGGAGTTCTCTACGCAGCGCCGAGGACGGCCACCGGGGGGGTTTTAGTGCGCTAAGAATCCCACATAACCCCGTGCCGCTCCCACGGCATAGGGTACCTTTTGAAGGTTTCCCCCTCGTAACCAAAAAAAAAAAAAAAAAAAAGGCCCCCTGGGCCCACTGCAAAAGCGTGAGACATACATACGCTCGAAAAACATTACCCTCCGCAGTTTAGTAAAAATCGCATAGCCGTTCTCTTTATAGGCCTACGATCAAACAGCAGGCTATACTCGAGATAATATTCAGCATCGTGCGACGTAAAGTATGTTTTATTACGTTATTATGCAGCGCTAGATATCTTTACAACACAAGACACTTCATGTATTTCATTTTCTTTTTTCAAGTAATTGTTTCGTTTAACGGTATAATAATATTAGACTTATCTTCCTTAGAGTAATTGTGTTATTATGAATCAGACACTCATAAAAATGTATATTTAGAAACTAAATACCTATGTACTCATATATTAATAGTTATATAGTCATAGTCATATAGTTATAGTCATTTGCTATTCACGCTATTCGGTTGTGGAATTCTCTCCCGAATGAATTACGCAAAGCGTGCAGCAGACAGACTTTTAAAAAGATAATTAAATTATATTTTCTACAGAAATCATAGTGCTTATATTTACGGTTCATCATTTTTCTTATAGTGTACCCTATTGTATGTATAATTATATATATTATATTATGTGTGTGTTTCTTATGTAACCTATTGATTGTATAGTTATTGTATATACTTACATATATATTTATATACGTATACTCTTCCTAGATATTTGAATACCGCCTTGCACGTTTTCTGCTTAGCCTAAAGGTAGACTGGCAGAGAATGCTTCTAGCATTAAGTCCGCCTTTTATACCAATGTTAGTTAAGGTATAATAAAGTAAATAAATAAATAAAATAAATAAATATATATACGGCATGCGGTGGTCTTAATTAGTTTTAATAGGTAGTACATAAGTATTATTTGTTTTCGTATTTTAAAAGTGATATATTATTATCCTCATGAGACGGTATGTATCTGCTAAATTTTATAAAGGTTTGTTCATTAACTGAAGCGCACATACTCTCGAAGTTAATGTACGAGTAATTTGTGATCGATCTACAAAGATTAGAGACGAACAGTTTTAACGGCTCGATCGATGGATGATCAGCTAGTTATTAATTCCATTCGCTTTGCAGTACTTGAACTTAAAAGATAGGTGAAAAAGTTTCCACGAAGATACTTATCTAAAGTTCTCACCACGCATATCAAGCTATTCTAAAGGACCAAGTATATATTAAAAGTATTTTTATATAAGGCATACATATATCAATATCATAATAATTATATCAAAATAGGCTGGAATTGTTTTAACCGTAACCTTACAAACTGCTAGTATTTCATCCTTTTCTATTTAACTTGGCTGACACACTGCCGTGCGTCACGATATTGTGTTAGTGTGATCGTTCACAGATAGGATCCACTGGATAAATCAATTCGGTTTAGGATTTAAATCAACACCTTGATATATCGAATGTATACACATAAATTAGTCAGTGACTTTATTACTTTGGAGTTTATTCGTTTAGCTTGTCTATTTGTTAATTTCCGGTCCAGTGTTTATTTTTGCAAACGCGCATAAAATTCCACGGGTTTTTTGGTGGAACCGATAATAAATACGATTTGATTAAACTTATATCTGAATTATTTTTGAATAACTGCGCATATTTTATAAATTTCTTTAAATGTTTTGTGTCGTCAAAAAATAGGCATTATAAATAGTTTTATTCTTTGATATATAAAGGTAGGCTTCATAATAACAGGAGTTCACTCACTGTCGATCCAGTTAGAGCTCTATATTTAAAACCTCTGAAGAATAGTCTCAATGAATTCGATGTATCATAGCTTCTATATAATATGAAACATTACGCTGATTCTGCTAGAATTAAAACAAAGCAATGCGAAAATATATTTCATACAAACGCATCTCAATTATTTCCAATACATAATTATTAACTTTACAACCCATCAATCACATTATTTATTAATTTATTAATCAATATTCGATCAAGCAATAATAGGGTGATTTGTCACTGACCGGGAAGGGACCGGGGTCCACCGTATGCTATGGACGTCAAATCCAGGAAAACGATTTATCGGAATCATTTGTAAAAGTATCTTTCGTTCATTGATTTCGACCGTTATCCGTTACCAACGTGTATTGTGGACAATGGGTAGGGTCTTTTATATAGATAACAAGTAACTTATGTGAATAAAGATTGGAATCTAGACTGGTTACATTATTACTTAGTTGCGCTTTTTGTATATGTAAAGCAGAGGCGTCGATCTGCAAGCAAGACGGCGGTCGATCCAAAGTAGCATGGTTTGGGACTATATAAACGATCTCGTACCATGATATGCTATCCCCTTTTATATCCCTCCTTTGGGCACGAGTTTCATCTACAATACAGAGATACCTCAATATTGCAACTAATACAATATTTAAGTAAAACATTCAAAATATCTTGTTTTCGTAGTTAAAGCATAATCCATGGTGGTAACGGCCGTATTGCTCGGAGCAACTGGTCAGTGATAAATTGCCCAATTATGCGTATTGATTGATTGAACACTATGATTGATTGGGAACATTACGATGCATTAATAACCATCATTGCGATATACATATTATTTTGAGTATTTAGGAAAATATTTAAAGTAGGTCAGTGAACTTCTGCCACCTTAAGTCGGTGGGTGTAGCAATATTACATTTTGAAATGAGTGGTATAGATTTTTGAAAATCTTTAGAAGAGTAAATATGAGATAAAAATGATTTATGTTCCTAAAAAGTTAAAATGCTTGAAATAAAAAAATACGTTATCTCATTGAATAAGATACAAGCATCTTCTCCGTCTTTCTTTCATTTTAATATCATTCTTCTTTCCATCTTTATATTTATCTTAAATTCTATGTACGTAATTCCCATTCCACGAGCTCGCAGCCATTTAAGTTTTGAACTTTTATAGCATTTGTGATGCCGCTGTCACTTCGCAAACTTCTCGTAATAAGCGAGTTGTAATAGCTTTCCTCTGCAGTCTTGTTACGGAGTACGTTTCCTATGTAATGAATAATTTCGCAGCGTCGATCTTTTATAGGTGTGAATTCATTTGTGAAGTAAGTAGAAGAAGGTAAATTCTGGGAAATTCTTGGGAATGTCATTTACTTTGCTCCTTTTGTTTTTGAAGTTCGGCTTATTTGGTCTTCAATCTTTTTTGAGGACCATTACTTTGCATGGTTTTTATTATGACTAAGGGAGGTGAAAACATCGTCAAATATTATGGGAGCGTGTAAGTCCAGGCCCGAAAAGGTTCCCAAAAAGGTCCCCCTGTAAATTTTGAAACGGCTAGCGCATTTTATTATGGCCTAAGCTCTTCTCAGTCTGAGAAAAGACCCGTTACTAGCAGTTGGGCAATAATAGGCTGACGAAGACAAGAATATACAATTAACACACAATTGTGGAATAATCTTATCTTATTTAAAATTAGTATTCAGTAACTCATCATCATAATTACATGAAAAGTTAATCCAGCAAATGTGGAAAGTTCTAAAAGGATCAAGGGACCAGATTGGACTTAGTAGATTACACTAGACGTGGGAGCTGTGAAAGTTTTTCAAATGATAATAATATAGCTCAACTTGCAGTTGAAGTAACTGTAGATGGAAACTCTAATCTGAATTAAACTAAGAAGAAAGATTCTCAAGATATTGCTATTATTGAAGAAAACTTATTTTAATGATAAATATGATATATTAATTATAGTGTTAGAAATGATGGTAAGAGTAAAGAAAATTAATTGTGGAATGCGGGTATTAACTAAAAGGGCACTGTAGATCGTCTACTGAGTAGTTATTTTCCGATCTTTGTAAATAACGTTACCCTGCCGGTTTTGTTGCTCATGCGTTTAATTGTGTTTCTGTTAATTTATTTTGAAAAGTTAAGGTTCTCGGATTATAAAAACTTAGTTTTTTAATAACTTCCTGACGAGGTTCCTATCAATAGATTAAATTTTTATAACGTTAGTTATTGATCAATCTATCCAATGTCTGCCTTCCCTTTCTACTTCTATCTTGTAAACATTTTCTTTCTAATCGCAAATAAATTTTGTTTCACAAATGTGGTATTTATCTACCTTTGTTCCTTTTATCCCAAAACACTCCCGGACGGAAGAAACTTTTCCAGTTATTTATCCTTCGGGAATGTTATTGAAATAGTTGAAGTAGGTGCCCGTTTCATCTCGAAATATAAGATCGTACGTTCAAACGCTTCCGTTGTTATATAGAACCCGTAATGTCGGGTTCGCAAAAGTTCCAAATTATTTCTAAAATTCGAAACAAACTTCTGGCAATTGAATCGTAAAATCGTGCCATGTTTCGTTGTTTTGCAGTTTACTGGGTAATTGGATTGTAATTAATAGGATTCTCGTAATACGTGCGGGTTATTTAAAGGGTATAATTGGTAGAGTTTAATCTTGATCTAAATTGTATTTAAAAGTTCCGGATTTGTAATTTGTTCATTTATCTAAATATATATAAATAACTCAAAGGTGGCTGACTGACATAGTGATCTATCAACGCACAGCCCAAACCACTGGATGGATCGGGCTGAAATTTGGCATGCAGGGAGATGTTATGACGTAGGCTAATAAGCTATCCGCTAAGAAAGGATTTTCATCAATTCTACCCCCAAGGGGATAAAATAGGGGATGAAAATATTACTTCGTAACGCGAGCGGAGCCGCGGGCAAAAGCTCGTACGTATTATAAGTCTTGTTCTAACTGTTTCGTCATCGCAGAGCCTCGAAAACTGAAGGTGGAGGCATGGAATGGGCAATAGATTCCTTTTATGATGTAGGTACCCTCTAAGGAAGGATTTTTGATATTCCACCACTGAGGTTATACAAGGGTTGAAAGTTTGTTTGAAAATCTGCCAATTTTGAGAAAGCTTCATAAAACTTAGTATATCTATCTGGTTAGAAATAATGAAACAGTTGTTTTATTGTTTTTGGAAAATCAACCCTCAGGGGGTAAAATCGGGGTTTGAAGTTTTATATTATGTTTTGATTTACGCGTACGAATTCGATGGTGAAAGCCAATGTTACTATAAAATATTTTTTGTTTTTAATTAACTACAATTTTTAATACAAATAAAGACTACATTCATAAAGTGCGTTACATAATTATAATAATTTATTGTTATCTTACACAGGAAGCGTAGCGTTATTATCAATTAGCCGCTGACGTAATAGGTTAGTCAATCAAGTTATCGAAAAGCTCAAGCCTACGCTATTATGATAAGCCTTGATTAGGTTCCCTTGTTTACACAGGTTCATCACGAACCCATTACATTTCCAATATTTTGTATGGTATTCTCTATAAATAAGAAGATATCTTAATACTCTCTAAATACGGCTTTAGGGAACTCATTATCACGGGTAACATACCCATTTTGAAACCTAACCTAACCTAACCAAAACTCCTCTCAGTTTGATTGAATTAACATCTGTTATTAATTTGACAATTCATAGTATGGAAATCTTTAGTAGCCAAAATATTGGATAGTTTGTTATTAATAATGGAAAATATTCTTACATGTCATGCGAATACTTATCCCACTTTAGTTTTATCTTCTAACAAATAATTTGATCTTGACTGTACTATTCCAAAGTAGCTCTTCTACTAATTATGTGTTTTTGTTAAAATAATACTTTTAGAAGTCGAAGTAACTTTCCATTTTGAAATTAATATAACTAACTCTTAGTAAAATTTAAAACAGAATTACCTTCTTTGAAATATTAAGTTTATGTCGAGAAATTTGATCGACGCAGCTGTTACTTACATCGCAAATTACTTAGGGTGGGTTGCACCGTAGGCCCGTTTAAAGTTTACGTTAAAATTAATTATAACAATAACTTTGACGAAAGATGCGATTACCGTGGCTATAGTGTTTTCTTTTTTTATTATATGTGAGTAGCAGACAGGCATGCAGTTCACTCGACATCTTTATTCAACACAGATAAGATTAGAATTCTACCTGAGGTCGGCCACAGATGCGCTGCTACCCCTGAGGACTAAACTGGAATACCTCGATAAATTATGCGAACAGAGAGGTCCACCACCTTCAGTGATTCAGCGATGAAATGTATCATTCTGTGTTGCACCAAATTATTTTTCATTAAGGTCATTTGTGTAAATGTCACTTCGATGTTTAGTTGATGTTGATAGAAACGGAAGTTGACAAAAACAGTAACTTTAACAGATAGAGATCGACAGGTTAACGTTAAGTGTTAGTTATGATGCCACTTCAAACGTTATTAGAATGGTGCAACCCATGAATTGCTTAACCGTAGATTTAACAGCGGATTTGGATTTTGCTAACGTTAAAGTTACATGGTGCGAGCTGCCCTTAGCTGGAGTAATATTAAAGACTTTCTGATAACTCATATTCTTTGGTTCAGGTAAAGTTTTAGTTCAAACTTCGACATTAGCGATACTTTTTTGACAGTAAACAGGTATATTTCTTTGAAGTTTTAATAGTAGGTACCGTTAGTAGCTTATTGATTTAATTATTGAAGGTTATAGTAATCAACGATATAAACGTTGTTTATTCTACTACTTTATTTGGCATATTTTTGTTCATGAAGAGTCACGTCGGAAAGACCTCGAAAAGGTATATGGTAGACTTCTCTGTGGTTCGACTCTGGCGGCACCACTACAACTATATCTTTTTTTTTTTTTTTTTTTTATATGTAACCTAACGATAAGGCAGACGGGCTGCCTGATGGAAAGCAGTCACCGTCGCCTATGGACATTTGCAACACCAGAGGAGTCGCCAATGCATCGCCGGCTTTGAAGGAGAGCTCTTTTTACACCCCTCTTGAAGAGCCCCATGTCATAGTCCTGAGGGAATACCTCAGGAGGAAGTTCATTCCACATTTTGCACGTACGCGGCAAAAATGATCTATTAAACCGAACCGTGGAGGACCGCCACGGGTCCAGTTGATGTGGATGGAACTTCATCCTTCGGCGAGTGGTGCGATGAAGGAAAGGCGACGTAGGCACCAGATCAAACAGTTCCTCAGAACACTCACCATTGTAAAGTCGGTAGAACACGCAGAGGGAACCTATGTCCCTCCGAAGGCTTAAGGGTTCTAACCGATCAGAGATCACTGGGTCATCGACGATTCGCACCGCGCGTTTCTGTACGGAGTCAAGTGGGTTAAGTTGGTATTGTGGTGCCCCTGCCCAGAGATGCGAGCAGTACTCCATGTGGGGCCTCACTTGCGCTTTATAAAGCAGCAGGAGTTGCCCCCCAGTGAAGTACTGCTTGGCTCTGTTTAGGACGCCCAGTTTCTTTGAAGCCAACTTGGCTTTAACTTCCAAATGACTCCGATACTGCACGTCGCACGAGATGTCGACTCCCAGGATCCCTACACTTTTACCAATGGTGAGCGGGGTACTTTGGAACTTAGGCGCTATGACGAATGGGGTTTTTTTAGCGGTAAACGCGCAGACTTGTGTCTTCGAGGGGTTGAACTCAACAAGGTTAAGACGACCCCATTCCGAGACCCGCTCCAGAGAGTTCTCGATTTCAGACACAAGTCGGATTCTGCTTTCTTCCACGAATGTCCGAGAGGTGTTCGCACGGCCTGTGTACACAGCATCTCCCGTGCTATCATCTGCATAGCAATGAATGCCACCGATTTTTAGCAGCATATCATTGATATGCAGAATAAAAAGCGTGGGAGATAATACAGACCCTTGGGGCACGCCAGCGTTGATGAGCTTCGTGTCTGAGCAGCACCCGTCAATTACGACCTTAATATGCCGCTCAGACAGAAAGCTGGCTGTCCATGTGCACAACCTCTCGGGAAGACCGTAAGATGGTAACTTCGCGAGAAGGGCCCTATGCCAGACCCGGTCAAAGGCCTTAGCGATGTCCAGGCTTACGGCCAATGCCTCCCCGTTGCTCTCAACAGCCTGCGCCCAACGGTGAGTGAGGTACGCAAGAAGATCACCAGCTGATCGGCCCTTGCGAAAACCATATTGGTGATCGCTGATCAGCCGGTGCTCCTCCAGGTACCTAAGGAGCTGCGTGTTTACAACACGCTCCATAGCTTTTGAGAGCAGGGAGGTTATCGCTATAGGCCTATAGTTGGCCGGGTCGCTGCGGTCACCCTTTTTGGGAATAGGGTGTACAAGGGCAACCTTCCACGAAGACGGTACTTGTTCTGTGGTGTAGGAAAGCGAGAATAGGCGCGTTAAGACGGGAGCCAACTCGGGAGCGCACGTCCTGAGCACCACTGCGGGGATTTCGTCTGGCCCGCTCGACTTCTTGATATCGAGGAACAATAGAGCTCGCCTGACAGCCTTCTGCGTAAAGCGAATATCCGGCATAGAGCTCTCACACCGCGGGATGGTAGGCGGTGTGGCCCCTGTGTCATCAAGAGTCGAGTTTGAGGCAAAGAGGGTACCAAGAAGATCGGCTTTCCCCTTTGCCGTGTGGGCCAGAGAATCATCTGGTTTCCGCAGGGGCGGTAGTGAAGACCGGCAGAAATTACCCTCGACAGCTTTGGCCAGCGACCAGAAGGCTCGACTCCCGGAGGGGTAACCAAGTAGCCGCTCGCCAATTCTGTCGATGTGCTTAGACTTCGCCTTGGCCATATGCTTCTTCGCTGAACGGGAGGCAGCATTAAACGCGGTTCGGAGCTCGGGGGTTTTTGGGTCCTTGCTAGCGTGTGCTGATGCCCAGGTTTGGAAGGCCTCCTGCTTAAGGCTTAGCGCTTTAGCACAAGACCCACCAAACCAGGGCTGACTCCGCCCGCCTCAATATCTCAATAATAACAGAAATGTTAAGCGCTGCTGTGTACTGGTTTGAAGGGTGTATGGAAGACTTATTTTTCTAAGGCATATCAGCTTAGTCCTCAGGCCGAATCTAAACTTACGAGTATCTGGGGTTGATTACAGATGCCCATAGGCGGATAGATCGCTTACAATCAGGTGTGTAGGTCATATGCTACTTCTTCCCTAATATAAATATATTAGGGTTAGACAGGAATAATAATATTCCCTAGTAGACCCACGCCCAGAAGTGGGACAATGGATTCACAACCCACACAGATATACGCATCGCTTATTCCATTAACCTACCTAAAAGCCTACATGCCCGAGACTATACCCTGACCATTCTTGCCTAGAATTCACATTATAATTCCTATGCCTCGCAGGCATTTAATTAAGAGTCGGCCATTTTGTTAACCATTACCCAACTATTCGAAACGCGTACACCTGGGTACCTGAACTTTGTAAGCTCTTTGAGGTTTGACTGAAGTTTTATCGTACAGCCTTTATTGGGTTCGGAAGCGTTTTGGTGGTTTGATTAAAATACCGTCTGCTCACTTGAAAGTACTTATAGGTCTGTAATGATATATTTTTTGTTAAAGATTTTTAGCTAAGCTATGTATATTGCTGCCTTCCACGTGCTCAAAGTGCTTCTGCCATGAAAATCTATTACTGAAATAAAAATACGTGGCCTCAATTTATAAAAGGTATATTGATTTCTGGGTAAACTACATAAGAATGTGTCGAACATAACTTTTCCCTATAAAATATTCAAAGTAGAATATAGTACCGAAGGCAATAACTCATCGTTGATATCTGAAAATAAACTAAAATTTGTCTTTGGTACATAAATAAATACTATATGTACATTTGGTTGGTAACAATGATACGAGTACCATGGGGTCGAAAACAATACCCGTAAATGAGTTATAAATACAAAATAAATTTATTTCACTAATGGATGTTTGAAGTTTATATGGAGACTTCGTTTTACGTTTTGCATGACATAAGTACTGTTATTAAACGATACATCAAAGGCATAGTAAGTAATTATGCTGTAACAGGCCAAAATGGACAATGAAATAAACATAAAAAAATATGAGTACAATTGATGCCGTTGACATGCATAGAGAGAAGTTCACATAATTCTAGATTCAAACCTATAATTCACTTCTTAAATTAGGTATTTGCTTCGGCAGAGTTCGAAGCCGGTACCCTATGCGTGGCAGACCGATATAATGATTCCTCATTATACCAGTTTAATGTTTCATATTATAAAAGTACCAAATCAGTAAGTACCCAGTAAGTTGTGAAGGTGGTAGAACAGCATTGTTAAGCGCTGCTGTGTTCCGGTTTGAAGGGTATGGTAAGGGAGACAGACTTTTCCGAGGCGTTCCAGCTTAGTCCCCAGGGGTAGCGGCGCATCTGTGGCCGACCTCAAGTAGGAATATCTAATCCTATCTGGGGTTGATAACAGATGTCCATGGCAGCAGCCACTTACAATCAGGTGGACTGCATTGCTCGTCTGCTACCCTTATATTATAAAAAAAGTACGTACCTGATGGTAAGGAGCAGTATCCGACTTAAGATAGATAAGATTGTAATAGAAGTTTAATTTCGGCCACAGATTATGATCTTATCTGAGTTTGAACGCCTCGTATAATCGTCTCTAAAATCACACTTCAAACTAACTTGCACTTAACTCTTTAAGGCAGACACAGGTTTGGCGATTGTGCCTCCAGAATCGATTTAAACAGGGTTCTACCACATTGCTTATATGTCTTTATTTTAAACTCATACTAAACGCTGTTTGTTAAATCTCGCTTATCGTTCAATCCATCTTTGTCAAACAAATGGGTCAACAAGAAATCGAAAGAGCGTTGTATTTTTGTAAACAGGGGACCTCATTAATTCATTCTTAAGATATTAAAACGAACCCCAAGTGAACTGAGGGAAGAGCTTAATAGGATCTTTTTTAAAATAGCTTCGGAGGCGTATAAAGTTTTGACGACAAAGATGACGGAAATTGAGTGGAACATTATAATTTTTGTGATATTTTGCAGCTCAAGAATGTTAATTAAGTTATATGTACGTTTATGCTTTACCAGATTCGTGTAAAATGTGTTTAGATGATACATGACCAGATGTTTTATTCCGAAAGTTATGAAATTAGAAATTACTATCATTTGGGTTAAGTCCCTTTTTGTGTAGCTGTAAAAATATAGTCGTTAGATTTTTGTAAATATAAAATTATAAAAAAAAACGCTTTCTGCACTCACAGCCCCACACTAGAATTCCCTGTGTCACACACACACATTAACAAATACACAAACACCCAGAACTAGAACAGAGCTCAACATTTATCATTTAGATATCTATCTGACCGGGGATCGAATCCGGGAACCACTGCACATCAAACTGGCAGTATAGTGACCGCTCCGCCACGCGGGTCGTTATAAAGCGGATCAGCAAAAAGAGAATGCAGTACATCTGGTAGGTGGAGGTAATATCCCCCCTATCGAACCAAATTCGTTCAATCACCTTTCAAATAATATGTCGTTTAAATGAAGATAGTAAACTTTCTTATTTAGGAGTTTTATTACGCGAATAATCTTTCTCCAGTGACCCGATACCGTCTACTCCTACATAATTATGCGCATGACGTCAACGTATGTCATGTTACGAACATATCTGAAATTCGATCTATATCGCTGATCACTTAAAGCGTTTTGTTTCAGATTTCTTACAAAAAAATATTGTAGGTAAATGGTGCCACGGTATTCGAAACACGGGGAGTTCCTCTAACGTTTTCATCTAAATGTTTTGGCTAACCTCAAAACTTTTTAGTTTTTATGTAAATATTAATCTAAAAACTCACGAAAACATCAGACAATATAAATTGATAATTAATCTCATCATAATTAAATTATTTTATTACAGTTAGATACATATAAAACTATAACATGGATACTACACTAGGATAGAAATTCCATATATGTACTTATTATGTACGTAATAAATACGATGTGAAACTCATTTTTCCACGCACGTCTAATGTCCTAGTTCCTAGGACAGGCAATGAGCCGTCTCATGTCATTCAATGAAAAAATTCCCCAAGACGCAAATTGCTTTATCCTATTTACATAATTCAGCCTTTTTCTACGAAAAACAAGTCTGAATCTTCAGTGGAACGGTGAATAATACTGTTATGAAATTCCTGACATCATGTGACATTTTATTTTGTAGCGTAGTATAATATAATTTTGAAGTATTGTACGAGTATCTATGCTAATATTGTAAAGAGGAAAACTTTGTTTGTTTGTTTGATTGTAATGAATAGGCTCAAAAACTACTGGACCGATTTTAAAAATTCTTTCACCTTTCGAAAGCTACATTATCCACGAGTAACATAGGCTATATTTTATATGAAATATATTTGATAAATAAGTTTGCCGGGTCAGCTAGTTAGTTATAAAGTTAAGATGTATGAAAAAACATACGTTCATAATAACCCTTAGTTATGAAATACGCATGGCCTCCTGCAAAAGAAAAAATATTTGTAATTCCAAAATTAGTCATCAGGGATACGAACACGTCTGTGGTCAACTTCAGATAGGATTCTAATATTATCTGGGATTGATGACAGATTTCCATGGGCGGCACTACTATCAAGTGGTCTGCATGCTACTTCAATAACATAATAATAAACCACGATCATTGTTGCTTAAATTGTCAATTTATTTTATAAACTTTTTACACAAGCTATAAGAAAAGGTTAATAGAAAAATATTCTACGCCAACCTTTACACAAATACCGAAAGCCTAAGAAAACTGAAATTTATGATCTGTACATTCTTTAGTGTCTTTACCACAAAGACTTATACTCCCCTTGTGTTTCCAGCCATTCCATTTACTTTGATCTCAAATATTCTTTACTCGGAACTCCCAGTAATAAATCGCTTGGAAAGTAAATAGAATAAATACTTACAATTTCTAAACCAATCTGCTACTTTTGTGTTCTTTAATAATGTACGTTATACAAATAATAATAATAATAATAATAATAATAACTTTATTGACACAAAAATTGTAAGTACATTTCAGAAGTTTGAAGCCTCTGGTTCCTGAGTTAGTCGAAACTGTGTTTCAGGAACCAGCGTCTTCTCCCATTATCGAGTAATATATCACTTACATAAACAGACATTGAAACGAAAATACTAAATATGTTTGTGAATACTAGTGAATAATTGTGTGTGTGTGTGTGTGTGTGTGTGTGTGTGTATGTGTATGTGTGTGTGTGTGCGTGTGTGTCTGTGCGTGTGTGTGTGTGTGCGTGCTTGCATGTGTGTGTGCGTGTGTGCGGGTGTGTTTGTGTGTGTAATTTATATACTACCCAAAATATCTTCAACCTGTTCATAATCTAGATCATTGAGCCAGGTAATTATAACTTTTTTTAATTGATGAATTGAATACTTTTTAACTTTTTCTTTATTATTTAGTCTATTGTACAATAATGGAGCAACTACGTCGAAATGCTTACGAGCAAGTTTACAACGAGCTCGGGGCACTGGGCAGCGGTCTACACGTTTATTAGAAGGCTTCAAAAATGGTACTATGTTAACATGATATCTCTTTAGCACTTGGATTATAAATATTTTTCTTACAGAAAGTACATTCGCTCTTCTATAGACGTCGGTAGTGGGATGTCTGTATGGTAGGTACAGGAGGACTTTAAGAACCGCTCTTTGTGCCCTTTCAACAGCAATAAGATATGTTTTGGCTGCGTTACCCCAGACGCATACACAGTAATTAATGATGCATTCGCACAGGGCTTTATATATTTGTAGTAATAAAGTAGAGCTAGCAATTGTTCGTAGATTTTTGAATATATATATTATTTTTCTTACTCTATTTGCTAGTGTACTAATATGGCAGTTCCAATTTAGGTTAGAATCTACTATCACACCCAGGTATTTAATATTATCTGTACGAGCTACCTTTTCACAATCGCAATTACTGTACATATGTTTTAACTGACGATTACAGGGGTATGTATGAATTGACAATTTGAGGTCGGTTGTAGGTCCTGTTGATGGGGTTTTATTAAAACAGATATATTTTGTTTTGCTAATGTTAAGCGATAAGAGATTGTTTTCCAACCATTCTGTCACTCTACAGAGACCATTTTCGGCCAGTTCAGTAACGTCTTGCCAAGACTTCCCATAGAATAGAAGTACAGTGTCATCGGCAAACATCAAAAGATCCATTCCTGGATGTGATATTTTACAAAGCTCATTAACATAAACTAAGAATAGGGATGGACCCAACGTACTACCTTGAGGCAAACCGAATCTACTAAATCCAGCGTTGCTCTCAAACTCGCCGATTTTGACTCTTTGCTCTCGATCAGTTAGGTAGCTTTTAAACCATTTTAGAGCTATACCTCTAACGCCTGAGCTTTCAAGTCTGGCCAGCAAAATCGGGATGGACACGGTATCAAAGGCCTTTTGTAGGTCCAGGAACACTCCTATACATTGTTCACCACGGTCTAAGTGGTCTTTAATTAAGCTTGTAAGTTTAAGTACAGCATCTTCAGTTGATTTTTTTCTTCTGAAGCCGAATTGGTTATTGCATAGAAGATTATATTTTTCCAGAAAATTTAGAAGACGTTTATTAGCTAGTTTTTCAAATATTTTAGATAAATTACTTAATAGAGATATGGGTCTATAATTTGTAGGATTACATTTATCGCCTGTTTTATAGATTGGGCATACTCTAGCTATTTTGCAAATATTAGGAAATATCCCCTGTTCAAAACTTAGATTACACAAATATGCTATAGGAGCAGTGACAAATGAAGAAATTTGTTTTAAGGTTGTTGTGGTTATGTTGTCCCATCCAGGTGCACTTGCCGTACGTAAAGAATATATTACAGATTTTACTTCTAGTTCATCGGTTAAAAATAGGGATAGGGAATTTAGTGGTTTATTCGTTACTTTACAATTTTGGGCTAGCTCGTCTTCTGTTACATTTAACTTATTAAGGATTATATCTGCAAGGTTTTGCCCCACTGATGTAAAAAATTGATTAACTTCATTTAGAGAATCTATTGGATTTGAATAGATACTTAATAGCTCGCAGGCAGTTTGCTTAGTTTGGTTAATGTTACATACATCTTTTATAATTTTCCATGTTTCTTTTAAATCTCCACTATTTTTTTCTAGTTTAGCTTGATAATATTGTATTTTAAGGGATTTAATTATTTTATTACATATATTTCTATATTTTATATATTGTCGTTTCTTATCTATGTTCTCTGGGTCCTTCTTCATTTTTTTAAATAGTTTATCACGTTTTCTTATTGATCTGACAACACCAAATGTAATCCAAGCTTTAAGTGGTTTTTTGTTTTTTGTCTGTCTAATTACTTTTTTATTGCTTCGAATATATGTTGAAAGTCGTGTTATAAAAAGTTCAACAGCGTTATTTAAGTCGCTCACTTGATAAAGGTCTGTCCACTCTTCTTTACTAAGCTGCATTTGCAAGTCTTTATAATTTATTCTTACTTTATTACAGGCGGAAATATTTTTACAAATTTTAGTTCTATTAATATACATCATTATTGGAGAATGATCAGTCAATATTTGTTCGAAAACCACAGTTTTATATTATATTATATAAATTTTTAACTTATAAAAATCAATAAGATTTTAAGGTTTATGAATAAATATTATTAATTATAGTTGACGTATGTATGTGTTCAATCCCCGATCAGACACACAAACGATTAACAAGAAATTGAAACAATTAACATAAATTTCTTTTCAGGCTTTGAGTACCTACTACCTACTCGTATGTATTATTTCAGAGTTTGGGTATGCCTCTTCTCCGTAACGAAACACCTTGTGAAGTGGCAGTAGATGTATTGACATTCAAAAAGACCTCTGTAAACAACCTATTTTTAGTAAAAAAAATGATTTGATTTGATTTATTTATCATGATCCAAAGAGTATAAGTAAAGAATATAATATTATTAAAAATACAATATTTAGCCGTATTTCCTCTAAAAATTGCGTCATCCACGTTAGAATTGGCTACTTGTGTGGCTTCCTGGCCGTCGGCTTTACTATCTAATACGGAAAGTACTTTTATATATCCATCTATACATGCCGAAGATTAATTCCGTCTTAAAACTTATTACTGAAATAATAATGACATGACCTTAATAATTTTATACATGTTGTACGTATTATCTTTAGGCATTTACTTCGTAAGTAAAAGACCATCACTGATGGTCAGTGGTAGTCGCTAACGACAGGCGCCAACAGACGGCAGTAGTCGTCGGCAGTAGCTAATGACTGATGGCGGCTGACGACTGTCAACTGTCGTTGACTGTTGTTGTCTTCGTTAGCGATCGCCATCAATCGCCTATGGTTGTAGCTTGTCGCGAGTTGTTGATGGCAACCTCTGCCTACTGCCACCGACTGTCGCCATCCTATCATTAGCGGTTGCTAAAGACAGTTGGCGATCGCGGGGGACGGTCGTATGCGAGAGCCTGAATCGTTTATTGTGTTCCTTAGTCTTTAAAAGTTACGAATAGATACTGCTCACTCGTTTGTTATTTCACTTAAAAAAAAACCGGCCATTTTTTTCTTAAACGTCACCACAGCAAATAGCAGATAAAATAAAATTATAAATATATCACCTCCTCCTCCGTAATGTATAAAATGTCATATATGTTATTATATTTTTCATAATACTCGTAGTTGCAAGATAGAAAACAAATACGTTATCGGAATATCCCCTTTCGAGATGTCTGTTTCGAATTTATAGTAATTGATCCAACAATTTCATGTCTGGCACGTAGCCAATACGCGTACCCGATATATTATTAAAATATTATTTATATATAACGGGTATGTGAAACGAAGAGGTCGTTCCTTCCATGTATGAGTGGAGCAATCAAAGTAATAAAACAAAAAGGGTTTTTAAGTGCAAAGTTAGTTTTAAGAAATTGAGGTAGGAACTAGGCTCTCTATCCGGAGGTAAATTGTCACTACCGCCCATGGACATTGTAATCAACTTCAATTAATGTGCTACCTGAGGTGAGAAGCAACGCTTCTGTTGATTCTTATGAAGACTAAATCGCACGTATTAATTTTATCTGCCTTACAAACCACAATACAACAACGCACAACAGAGAATCAAATTATTATATAGGTTTTATTACCTCTATTATATAAATTTTGTAAGGTTGAAGCAGTAAGCGAGTATGTAATACATATGATAGTAAGTGGACGCTGCCGCTACTGTGAATTCCTAATAGAAGCCCAACCTAAAGCCGATCACAGATATTGTGTTGCCATTTGCTAAAACGATGATATTTCATAACTATGTAGTATGTCGGCCAGCAATCGACATTTACACTCTTCCGCCAAAACACAAGAATTGCACGCAATAAATAGGTCCGATGGTGGTACCTCCCCCTTTTTTTCTTAACGAGGGGTACCCGACGACGTGGGAGCGACGCCGGGTTATGTGGGATTTTTACCGCTCTAAAACCCCCCCGGTGGCCGTCCTCAGCGCTTGTTGGAGAACTCCAGGATCTCCGACGGAACGCAACCGGCAACCGGAGTGCTCCAAGCGCGATGCCGCGATCGGGCTCTGCTTTGAGGGAGCAGTTTTCGCTCCTCCCGCACCATCTGGAGTTCACGACGGTATGCGACCACACATACCGCCGTCCTTCCCGGGATCGCTTACTGGACGGCTCGAGCTACCACTCTACGTTATACTGTTTCTATCACCTTTACCATATTTTAAATTACATTCTAATATTTTACCGTAATTCTACAAAACTGTGTCCCCATTATATTATTGATTGTTAAACTTTCAAGGGTTTCTACGGCTTATAGATTAATACGTACTTAGTCATAATGAGAAAGTATAGCTGAGCGGATAAGTGCCTAGCTAATAGGGATTAGAACTATGTTGTAACGTTACATCTGTATTTAGTGGAGGTATTTTGTATCGTATACAAATATTGTGTATAAGGTTTATTTTTATAACATAGGAGTAGCAGTCCACCTGATGGTAAGTGGCTACTTCCGCTTATGTATATCTGTAATTAACCCCTGATAGGATTAGATATTCCTATCTTAGGTCAACCACAGGTGTATGAAGGTGGAAAAGTATGTCTCCCTTACCACAACCTTCAAATTAGAACACAGCAGCGCTTAACGCTCCAGTTATGTAATAAATAATGTATAGGTGTAAGGGTGGTGCCGCCGGAATTGAACCACAAGGGATTCTACCACCTTTAATCTATCTAGTTGAAATATAGGTATTTGAAT
The DNA here is from genome assembly GCA_014595695.2 of Epargyreus clarus clarus. Classification (NCBI taxonomy): domain Eukaryota; kingdom Metazoa; phylum Arthropoda; class Insecta; order Lepidoptera; family Hesperiidae; genus Epargyreus; species Epargyreus clarus. The sequence continues at coordinate 490,519 of JACTTY020000086.1, read as the reverse complement.
AGTTAAAATATAACTCTCAATTATATACAAAATTTAATCGAATATATACTAAGGGTGCTAATATACGAGCGGCAGTTCCTATCGGCAAACATCGTCGATAGTCGCTGTCTTTAGCTCGATTTTGTACGCTCTTATCTTTAAAAGTACCGAACGGATTAAAAATACCTTGTTCAATAGGTCATTTATTGGGGAAGACTTAAAATTATGTTAATCCGGATATAGAGATCGGTCTGATCTCTCTAACATATGCACCGTCATGTAGGAGGGAGGTCATTAAAAATAGATATTGAGAATTTATACGATGGATGTGGGTAGAGTGGAGAGAATGGGGGTAGGCAGAATATTATAGACATTACTTTTAAACACAAGATAAATTGTCAGACATAGCTAGTAATTATTATAATTATTTTATTTAAGGTATAAAGAAATCTTAGTATATATGTGCATTAAAATTGTTAATTTGATTAGTTGTCTAATTCAAGCCTAATTTATAAATAAGAATATAGTAAGAAAAAGTATGTAAAGTATCTTCTTTCTTGTTTCAGAACGAGTGCCTCCACGCAGCTGTGACATCACTCACCAAGAACCAAGCAGAGCATTACGACAAATACAATTGTCTGTGAGTAGCAGTAAACGTAATTCTTTATGCGCTATTAACCTCACCTCTGACTAATTAACTTTCACTGCTGGCCGGATTATATCTCATTACCGAGGCTTCCAGATTTGGTCGTATTAATTAAGCTATATGTCGTGTATTATGCTTTCAGTAAATTATATTATCAAGTCTGTTGCAAATTGGTATTATCTACTCTAATTGTCTTTCGTATAGGTCTTTTCATGATATTTTGGGGTTTTATGATGATATCCTTGAATGTTGAAAGAAGAGAGCACAAACCTGGATACAAATACAGGTCTGTGGAAGAGACAGTAATAATTAATTAATTAATAGGAAATTTCCTACGCTCACACATACTATAATCATATAACATAAGGTGGAATTGATCCTTTATCCTCCAGCGTAGGCGAAAAATATTCCACTACCACCGCTTAACATCGCTTTACTAGATTATTGCTATTTGAAGAGGCATACAAATGTTTTACTATTTACTATTACGATTCACAATGGTAAGACTTATAGTAAGAAATTAATACATCCTGATTGTATAGTGACTCAAACAACATCCGTTGATGATGTAACTAACAATAGCGATCCATTTGAAGAGAATGATAATGTTATGAATGGGGCCTTACGTGATAGGAAATCAGATAGTAATAATATGATGAATGGTCGGCATGAATATTGTTTACGAATAAGGCAAACTGGAAGTCCCAAATACAATTTTTATGACATCGCGGATGTTAAATTACAATACGTTAATAAAATGAAATGACAGTAGTAAATAAATGAAAAATCGCGAAGGGCAGATTTAGGAAGAAAGTAAAAAGTAGGAATAAAAATAAAGATTACTTTTTGAATACTGAAAAAATAAATCGGGAATTTTGAGCAGTTTTTTCATAATTAAACTATTGCTGGAGGTTTACTTGATAGAAATTACTACTTATTTAAGCACATTTGAATAATCAATGGCGTTGTTGAAAATCTGCCTGAGTTTGTTTTTCATGTCGCAATAAATGGGAAAATATCTATTAGGAAGTAGTTAGACTTCACATAATGCACTAAAAACAACGGTTATAGAGCATTATGACACAATTCTAATTATGGCTGAAAACATTGATTTTTTTTAATCTACAAAATCGCTTTCTTATTGAGAAACTGCTAAATATGACATATGAAAAATTACTCAGCCAATTAACGTAATGTGACACATTCAGTTGTGGAGTATAGAAGAAAAAAAATTGATGTATAAGTGTTCAGTTCAATTTCAGTTGAGAAACGGATGGATGTGAAGATTCCTTTACTGTCGTCTAGAAGTCTACAACTCATGATTAATTGAATAATTCTCTCCCCAGGCGAAGACTACCAGACGACGTGAGAACTTGTAGGAACTACGCATATTTACAAGAAATATACGATGCAGTTCGAGCAACTGATAGTAAGTACAAATTTATTACTGCGCTAAAGTTTACAGTGTGAAGTTAGAGCGAAAATGTAGGCTAAGTGGAGAATTCTTATTGATATTCAGCGAAAGAACATACTACGATCCCTGGTATATATTCATGTGAGTTTTACTACTATTTTAAGCAGAAAGCATTTGAATTAAAAAAAATGTACAAGTATTAAAAATGTTTCCTTCTTCTTTGGTCTTACATTGAAGTTAATATTTTTCGATCGCCCTTATGATGGTTTTAAGGTAATAATTGCTGCAGGAATTTGTAATAAACTTAAAATTAAATTCGGTTTTGTTTTTCTAGGTATTGTATGATGTCCACTTTTGTATCCCAAGATTAGCTCTGTAGCATTTTAGATGCCACATTTCAAACCTTATAATCAAATTAAGTATTTACAAGTTACCAATGATAATAATAATTACACTATTAGCCATAAAATCAAAAGTCAACTTAAATACGATATCAAAGTAAAGTAGCAAACTTAATGAAAATATATTTCTAAGCATCTTGTCGGTCGTATCAATAACTTTGCTTCAAAGTTTGGTTTTTTGAAGGGATCGGTTAATTTAGCGTTCGCTTTCTTTAAACTTTCTTTGAGGTAAAGGGTGACCTGACCCAAATCTTTGAAGGGATCTTGGAAACTAACTCGGAGGAGTTCAAGGAGAAGCAAACATTTTTTTGTTTTCGAGAACAAAAGTTGTCACTAACAAAGGGAGTGGAGACGTGGAACTTCGTTTCAAAAGTTCAGGTAATCGTTCCGATTTTCGGTATTTGTTTTAGAGATTTCAAGTGAAAGTCAGTGAGACATCTATAGCCCCGGAGCTTATGTGTCGTAATCGACTTATCGATACCAGAAGTATCAATTAATGTAAGGGACAAAACACGGTTTTTCAGGAGAGGCAAAAAACGTTTTTATTTTTGTTTATGTGTCCATAACTTTTTACTGTCTACTTCAATTTTAATTGTGTCTAGATCAAAGTTTCTTAGAAAATCATCTTCTTTCATGCTATAAACGAAAGATTTAGGAATACCTAGCGGTTTAAAATATAGCATGTCCCTTACATTAAAAAAATATGTTTAGTTGTACCTTACGTTACTAATATTTTATGTGTAAACCGACTAGCATAGTGTAAGCAACAAGAGCAATAGAAAATTATACGTAATTCTGTTGTAAAGGACTTTTACAGTGTAGCAATTTGATGTAACCATAGATTATCTACTATAATTAAGGTATTTTAACACAATGGAAATAGGTTATTTGCATGGTTAATGTTAGTTTCAGCTTAGTTATCACAGATTTAAATGAAATTTAGGGATACAAAAAAAACGATTTATTGTTAATACAATTTTTTATTTCCGACTTTTATGTCTGCGTTATAATTATATTTGACACACTAATCAGTCTATAAAACTTTTCTAAAAGTAACAGTTCTAATAAGTATAAGTATAAGTTCTTACACACCTAGTAATCAATGTAAAAATAAAGTAGGCTATACACGCTACGGTAGACCTGAGAGGTTAACTCGTCAGGTCTACCCCAACGTGTATGGCTATCTTTTGACACCATTATCTCTTTTAATTAACAGTCTGTACTTTTAATAATTACGTTTAATTAGCTTTATAATTATAATCAACAAATGGATAAAAATAATAGTTTTCTCAGAATTCTTATTTATTTAGTAATTTAATGAACGTATTGGAAACGAAAGACAGATGAAAAATATGAATTGTCTGAAAAATGAATGAATAAAATACATAATATAAATGATATAAATATTAATATAAGAAATATATACCTAGTATTACAAGAATAAATAATTAGGTATGAGCAGACAGATTATGATGATAACTTAAAAATTATTGGTAAATTAAACTATTTTAATGGTGAAATTAAAATAGCTTAATTCCCTAATAGAAAAAGTTATTCCGACCATTTCGGTTGGAATAACTTTTTCTATTTGGTATTTTATCTAGTTATCATCATCAGCTGTCATCACATCTTCATCGTCGTCGGTTTCATTGAGGGTATCTTTAACTGGCGATTTATTCGGAAGGTTCAAATATTCACAATGAAATCTTCTTGGTATTATACCGGTGTCGCACAATTTTTTGAGGTCATTGTATTTTGGAATGGAAATTGGGAGCCTCTCATTATAAAGAGATGGCAAATTGTCTGTGTTTCTTTGACTTATGTCATTACTAGTACTTTCAGCTGCAGATTCATTTTTTTGGTCTATATTTTTTGTATTTTTACCTCTAACAGCACTTCTTTTCCCAATCCCTTTACCCTTTCCTCTTGCGTTAAAATTCTTTGGAGGTAATTCTTTGGAGACTTCTATGTCATAAGTATCACCAGTCTCTAACATTGTATATTTAACTTCAATTTTCGCATTCTTTTTAAATGTGCACACTCTTATGTTTTTTATACGCAGGTCTTTATTTTTAAGAGTAGCTTGAGTGAATACAGATTCCGCCAGATTCTGGAAGTTGATGAAATCTGTATGCTCTAAGACACTCACTTTATATGGTTGAGGCCGTTTCCTAGCACTCTCTATAAAACTTGGCCATTGCGAAGGTGCCCAAACAATTAGTTTTCTTACTTCCCTCTCAATAACAGCATGCATGCTGTCAACTGGCATGTATGTATGCCCCGCTAGAAGGTAATTAATTTGTATAACTTTTAGATTTTTAGATTGTTTTGTTAGATAAATTGTTATCGTTTGATTGTTTGTTAAAATAAAGATAGTTTTGTTAGATAATAATGTAAGAGAATAATTCTTAAAAAACTCTAATCATTCATTAATGTAAGGGACATGTTACTTAAATCGACAGATTTAAGGTTTAAGGTAAGGGTGTAAATTACTTAATACTATGACTTACTGTATTTTTTAGAGAAAACAAAAATGTAATCGTCTGTTACATCATTTTTTTGTGATAAATCGTTTTACGCAGGCCAAATTTTTTTACTGTAAGGGATTTTCTTTTGACGATAGAATTTTTTCAATAATACCATACAATAGAGCTCAAAATTCTGAATCCAATGATATATATAACTCATTTTCGCCAAAATGTCCCTTACGTTAATTGATACTTCTGGTATCGTTATGTTAAACAATATCAGGTGCGGTCGTGAATTGAATAGGTAACTGTTGGTGTTGGTGGTAAAATTTTGTCATTAGATAGCACTCAGTGAACCTTGCCGTTATAACCAGATTGTATAATGTTATAAAATATATACAGGAAAATTCTATTACAGCAGGTATAATTAATTGTAGAAATACTTGTTTTTATAAAATAGAAGCATTTAGTCCGACTGGAGGTAAGTGACCACTGTCAGCAATGATCTGTAATCAATTCGGTCGGTCACAGATACTTTGGTACCCCTTCGAAACAAGTTGGAATGCCTTGGGTAAGTATGTCTTCCTTACCATATCAGTCATAGCAGAACACAACAGCACTGAACACTTTTGTTATTAGACTAAAATAGGTATGACAGTAGTGCATCCGGAGTTGAACCACATAGGTTTTTACCTACAAACTGTATTTCATCAAAAATAAACAAACAAACGGGTGGTACGAAAAATTCGCATTTCGATTGAACCCGAGTGGGTAACGCCCGCCAAATATTTATTAGGAAAGGGTGGGATCGACCCCCGACCTTTGTTGGCATGACTAGACGTTCACAGGCATTAAGTAACCCACTGAAGTTTTTTGATCTTGCGCTTAACCGAAATGAGAGTGAGCTCGCTATAATACTTTACTAGGGGAATAATTAATATCAGCTAATAATTCTTCTAAGCCAAATGCGTACCAGTTCAAGATAAAATTTAATGAGAATTCTGAAATTAATCTTTTTTGTATTTAATCGTGGTAAAATTGTAGATATAATAAAATTAAATTAATTTATTATTACCGTGTAATTTTCGAATCCTCGAATTTTTAGCAGCCTCTGTTGACTTTTATAGCCAGTATTTGTTAGTGTATAAAAAAAAATTTAACAAAAAAATACAACCGACTTCTATGTCACTACAAAGTAAAAAAATAATTCAAATAAATGTCAGTTTAGTACATATTTCTGAAGTCAGCGCTCTATATATTTCGTTGGATAACGATGTAAACAGCGTGTTAAATATGCAAACCGACATAACCCAAACCAAATGTTCTATCCACACGTTTGAGTTGGCGGTGAAGAATGCGCAGTCCGCATTAAATATTTCAATATTAATTCTAGATATTTACAATTAAGAGCAGTGATAGCCTAGTGGTTAAGAAAAAAAACGCGGCCTCTCCATCGAGGGGTCCGAGGTTCAAATCCCAGGCACGCACCTCTGATTTTATGTGCGTATTAGAAATTAATTATCACTTGCTTAAACGGTGAAGGAAAACATCGTGAGGAAACCTGCATACCTGAGAGATTTCTACTTTCTAGAGAGAGAAGTCTACCAATACGCACTTGGCCAGCGCGGTGGACTATGGCCTAATCGTTCTCATTCTGAGAGGAGACCCGTGCCCAGCAGTGGGACAGTAATGGGTTGATGATGATGATGATGATGATGATTTACAATTAATTTGTTGTTACAGGTGTAAGCACCAAGGACTTCATGGCGAAACTAGGGGAATATTTAATTTTAACTGCCTTCTCCCACAACTGTCGACTGGAGAGGGCGTTCAAATGTTTAGGCACCAATTTGATAGAATTCCTGACCACACTGGATAGCGTTCACGACGTGTTACATGATCAGGTAGGCCTTTTAATAAAGATTTTTTTGTATTCCTAATTCTAATTCATCCGTCCGTTCCGGTATCCTTCAGTTTGTTCGTGCGTTATTGGCGATAATCATCGGTAATTCTTAAAGAACATAAAATAAAAACATGTTTTGTCAATGGTCTTTGTTTTTTTGCGAGTCCTAAATGTATAAATGCAATTGCTGATTTGAAAAAAATGCAATACTTTTTCGTTTTGATATTTCACGTCATTCACCCGCACGCTTTTTAACGTTTTTTCTGTTTCATGCTTTTTTATCTAAAATTTTCACATCATTGATCACAAGTGTGTGAATATCTTTGACAATATTTTAATCATTTGATGCATAATAAAACCGTCAGGTGTATGGAAACGTGTATTTGCCTTCTTATTTGCTGAACATGAGCAATGAAAGCCAACAGATACTGATATGGTCGAGTCAATACGTCCAGGTCAATATGGCCGTGTATTGGCAAATAACGCCAAACTCAGCTCGACCATTGTGAATTACAAATACATCGCAGCACTAACATTAATTACCAATTAGCAACGGTAAAGAATACAAAATTGTAACGAGATGTCTTTACTTAGCAATCTAACATAGTTTTTATGTGTACAGTTGTCAAAGTGGTCCATATGGCGTTGTTTTTGAAATGGAAATTGGAGCAAATGATTTTGTGTTCTGACCATAATATACTTATATTTTTTTCTACAAATTTCATTTCTTCTTACGAAATTAAATGAAATTGACGCAGAATTTTATTGCTTTTCAACATTTAACTTGTTCTAATTACTTAATATCTTTAAGTTCTACTCGTAAGTTTCGATTTTTTTATTCTGAGAATGTCCATGTTATTTTAATTGAGTTGAATCATTTATTGAACAGGACGATGCACTCAGAGACGAATCAACAGAGTACGAAGCGGCTTTTGTCTGCACATCGGCACACGAGGGCAGGATACAGTTGCACTTGACGACCGAGAGCGAGCCGGTGGCGTACCTCCTCGTCGGAAGCCTACGAGCCATCGCTAGGCGGCTGTACGACACACAGACGGACATAAGACTGAAGAGCTATACTAACGATCCTAGGAGATTTAGGTGGGTTTTGCAGAATATTTTTTTTTGGTTGAGTATGTTATGTAAATTGTGATTTGCTGATGATCGCTTCAAGTTCAGAGTTAGCCATCAATATAGATTCTTGGTTATTTTGTTTTTGAATAAATTCAGTAAGTTTCTATAATTTTGTCTCGACGACTTTATATAACTGGGAATCAGTTACAGAATTTTTAGCAGATTCAGTATTCGGAAACAAAAATGTAGAGTGAGGACGCACGTTTGAATTTTGAATTTGAATGAGCGTTTTTCCTCCATCTCCGCGCGCGTATACAGAACGTTTCGTGAGTTTAATCTTGGTTGAATCGTTTTAGAATGTAATGTCTAATGATCAGTATGAAAAACAGTATCTACTTTGGATATAATTATATTCTCATGGTGACTACAATGTTTGATACTCGTATAATAATAAAAAATAAAATAAATTAAAATATATTCACGCAAATATATTACGAGGAACCTATGAGTGTAAAAAAACAATTCACCTTATGCCTCTTGTTACAGATACGAAATAACCGCCATACCGTTGCATCAGGTACCAAAGGATGATCAGGAACCAGTGAACGATCTGTGCGTCGCATCTTCTAGCAAAGTTGGTGACTTGAGGATCGGTGTCGCTAGCTTCTGCAAGGCCTTTCCGTGGCATTTCATCACTGATAAACGGTTGGAGCTGGTGCAATTGGGTAAGTACTTTACTACTTTGCTTACCTTCTTTAGGTGACGTTTCAACTTAAATTATTCAAGTAGCATTTGTCGTCGAGTTTAGTTGACTGTTGGGATTCTTAGTGCATGAAAATGCCAGCTGACTTACCATCTGACCGTCTCGACAAGTTGAGTTGATTTTACGGGACTCTTGTTAGAAAGGTGTAAATGCTGGCTAAATTAAGATCTGACCATCTTAGTAGTCAGGAGTAGCAACTAATTTACGATCGACTTCAGGTTGAACTGTTCTACGTGTTGTTGTTTATATATGTGCATGGACGGCAGTGACTACTTGTAATTAGATACATACTATCACTACTTCAATCCTATTAAAACAAAAATAGAAATTTCCTAACCTGTCTCTGACTTTCGTCATTTAAAAATTACACTTGCCAATACTTTTTTTTTATCTTTGGAAAACGAATACTTAGTAATTACTGTAAACTAGATGGACTTAACGGACTATTAAAATTTGGTATAATAAAGAAGAATATTGTGAACAAGGAAATAAAATTTTAAATTCTCTCGAAGACTGTTTACAAAATAATTCTATTACACGCACGCCTTAGGTACAAGTTACATTGTAATTGATATTATTTTATATCTAAAAGCCCTTTTCTAATAAACGCTCGGAATTTCTGGGTTAAAGGATCTAGAACTGAATACTTCATGAAGTGCTTAAGATTGCTCTCGTAAAGTTAGGGTGTTTATTCACGTGAGAAGTGCGTAGGAATTTTTAATAACATACCTATCAAGTACCTTAGTTTGATGTCAGTTTTAGTGTGGAAAATTCATAATAGAAAAATATAGTGAACAATAAATTATGAACATACAATAAATATAAGAATACTACAACAATTTTTTCTCATTAATCTGTTATGGTCACGGAATAAGGTAGCTTTTCTTGTTCCGTAGTTATGATACATATGAGTACAAGTGGCAAAGTCTGAAATTAACGCTGTTTGTTTGAAAGGTGTGGTTATACAACTTTAGTTGTTTAGGTGTTTTTACCTTAGTCCTCAGATATAGTCTGTGGGTACATCTGTATAAACTGTTTAAATTGATGACTGATTTCTCGAAGTATTTACCATTTATGGGAATGGTTGAAGGAAACATCGCGAGGAAGTTTGCTTGTAAGAAAATTCTGTGTAAATAGGTTTCACATTTTACATTCATTTTATTTTAAATCAAAGAAAAGTCGCACGGCCAGCAGTTGGACAGTATCGTTATGGAAATAAAATAAAATATTGAATTGAGGTCTCGTTATAAGAAACGCCAATGTATTCGGGTCGATGGGATCCGCGAAACTGAATACTTCATGAAGCACTTAAGCATCGCTCACGTAGCGCCAGTGCGTGTTTATTCACGCGAGAAGTGGGTTCTATATATTAATGTTTAGAAGTACGGTTTCTTTAAACAATACGTACGTGTTTAATGTTTGCACTGTGAAGCCTATGAATTCTTGATGACTTTTGTAAGTTTAAATGGGAAATTATTTTTTAGGACAGCTGTGGGGGTAAGAAAGGATTGGCGTAAGATTCATTACACTACTCCTGTTAATGCCCGTTATTAATACTCAATCTATCCATACTTTGCCTAATAAAGATCTAAATTTCACAATTTCTAATATGAAGTATTTTTCAAATATCGATCTTTGTTAGACAAAACTTTGGATAGATTAATTATTAATAATGGGCGTAAATGGTCAAGTGTCCAACATTTTGTACTATATCCCACACCTGTCGTTCTAAAAACAGATCCGTGCCAGGCAGAGGGGCTGTACAGAGTTTTACTACGTAAATAACAAAAACGAAATGAATTGAAGTGTCATAATAAGAAATGCCAATGTATTCAAGGCGGTGGGATCCGCCAAACTGAATACTTCATGAAGCACTTAAGCATCGCTCACGTAGCGCCAGTGCGTGTTTATTCACGCGAGAAGTGGCTTCTATGTGGTAATGTTTAGAAGTACGGCTTCTTTAAACAATATGTATGTGTTTTATACTTGAACTGTGAAGTCTGTGAATTCTTGATGAGTATTATAAGTTTCTCCGAGAAAAATTTAAATGCTAATCATATACGTGTAATTGGGTTTCCGGGTATGGCTCTTTTGATTTGGATGAAATTTTGTATTCAGATAATGTTTTGATTTCTACGACATGTCTGTTCATCAAATCATTTGTTTTCTACGTTTTGATTTCGCCATCTTATGGCATATTGATGAATCATTATAACATTAGCTGATTCAAAATTACACTATTACGTTATGTCAAATTAATTGGTATTGTTAGTGTGGATGTAACGGTAAACCTGCACTATAACTAACCTAATAACTGTCTGTCATTACTGTCAAACTGTTCGGCACGGCCTTCCTGAATAATGTGTCCTGATAAATGCTTAGATATGATGTATAGTATGGCCAAGTGGAGACTTCACATTCTTTTGTTTCTCAGGTAGGTACAAGTAGCAAGATGTGGCATACTAGGAACTCGAATAGTAGCAAGTGTCATGTAGATATTTATCATGACATTTAAATAGAAATTGTACAGAATAACCAGTCAAACAACAAATCGTTTACTCGATTTCCGTCTAGTGACATCGCGCTAAGTGTTTCCTTTTATCTATGGCAATTCATCAAGTGATTGGAATGGTGGAAATGACACTACTGTCTGCACCATACCGACCTCCGAACTGTAACAAATGTTTCTTTGATGAAGAGATTTATGCGCTGACAGATTTATGTTTTGCGACCGAATTTGTCGCTTACAAATATCTAGTTCGCTACACAACAAAGCGCTTTCAGTGCTGTGGTTGGTGACTGTATAGTTAAACTTTGGATGGGTGAATGCCTTCATAAATGTAGCTTGAATTAGAGGCTTTGTAGATTATATATACTTCTGTGTTATATTAGACATTATCTTATACGAGTATATAAAATTCTCGCGTCACAATGTTGGTTACCGTACTCCTTCGAAACGGCTTTACCGATTTTCACCAAATTTTATATGCATATTCGAAGAGAATCGGCTACTATCTATTTTTCATACCCCTAAGTGATAAGGGTTATTCCTTAACTTTTTTTTATATGACAACACAGCGTTTGCCGGGTCAGCTAGTAGATACATATGTATATGTAATGGCGCCTAAATTTGAAAATAAAATACCTACCAAAAACATCCTCGTTACTTTTACCAAACAAACTTCTCTCTCTCTATAAAAAGTATCCAATAATTTGTACCATATCAATCCATTGTAAATATGCAAGCGGTGAATAATGCCTGCTTTAAGTAAAATATACGAAACATTTTACAATAATGCTATTAAGCATCACTTATAAAGTTGTAACTTAAAACTCAATTTTAACGCGCTTCTAATTCTCGTATCGTCACAAAACTTTGTTACGACAAAAAATCACTGGATGTGCACAAATATTCTATTCTGATGTCAAATAGTGACTTCAAATATCGTTCCGTAGATGCACTTAAAATGTCAGTTCAGAACGAGTGCACAATTTTACTGAATGTCTTTGAAAGAGTGAAAAGTATAGAATAACGTGAAGTGTACTTTCGGTAGTAGAATTAGTATCGTTTTTAGGTGACCACCACCACACTTAGTTCTAGCGAAGGCAGGTTTTGTTGGAAGAGTGGAATCAATCAATCAAGGAAAGAATTAAATGAGGCGACTAAGTTACCCCACAGGAGTGACAAAGCATCTGGGGTATAGATAGAACTTATCGATATAGATATAGTATGGTAGTATAGATAAAGTATGTGCGGTCCATATATGGACATCCATGGACATGTGTATCAACTCCATATTTCTAGAATATTTCCATATAGAAATATTGATACACATGTCCATGGGCGGCAAAGATTATGTAACATTAGACGGATTCCATTCTTGTCAATTAATTCAATTTTGATTGATTTCTTCAAAATTACGCTTAATTTTTTTATAAAACTGCTACTTAAAATAGAAGTAAAATTTGATTCTTGCTCGATGATTTACTTAATCTTATCAACATATAATAAAACATTTACCCCAGACATCAAAAGATGAAATTATTCTACGGATAAAAATATCGGTTATGACAAAATATGATTTCATTGTTCAGTAAATCTTTACTAAAGTCAATTCTAGTGAGAATTTAAAATAGGGTTATGCAGCGCTTAAAGGTCACTTCTAAATCTACATAATTCTCAGTGGAGGTCACTCGAATAGAGAATGGCATAAAGTAGTAACAGAGGATAAAACTGTGGCCGCTATTTTTGGATTATCTGCAGCTCCGTATATTCATTTGACCTACATTATTCGACTGTATAATCTTACCAAGTATCATACATCTTACTATATATATAAAGTATAGAATCAGAATAAAATACGGAGCTAAATGAACATCATCATTATCATCAATCCATTACTGTCTCACTGCTGGGCACGGGTCTCCTCTCAGAATGAGAAGGATTAGGTCCATCGCACTGGCCAAGTACGTATTGGTAGACTTCACATACCTTTGAAATTGTTTTTAAATAAATCTCTCAGGTGTGCAGGATTTCTCCTGATGTTTTCTTACGCCGTCTAAGCAAGTGAGAATTTCTAATACGCACATAACTTTGAAAAATTAGAGGTGCGTGTCTGGTATTTGAACCTCGGACCCCTCGATCGAGAGGCCGTGTTTCCCACTAAATAACACTTAATTTATGTGTATTGGTTATTATTATTTTTTTTATTTATTTAAAAAAAATATTGCATCACCTTTAAGAAGAAAGGTACAAAAGGGCAAACATAATGCCTGATGGCATGTTATTAAATTATTATCAGCGACCAATCTTTATATCTCATCGACACATGTAGTTAATTTAAGAGACAATAGAAATATCGTACACTAAAACAAAGAAATATCTTCGTTTTACTGTATAAAAAAATATAATGTACATAAATCCCAATATTTTACGTGTCATTAATTTTACTCATCGTAATACGAAGCTTGTCAGATTAACGGTCTTCTTTACGGCATGCAATAATTATTAATGACCCCTTGGAGATAGTCAAACTGATCAGCAGAATAAAGAAGTTTATGACCTACAAATTTTAAGTGGAATATTTGAATACTTTGCATTCATATCCTGGATCGCGTGATAATAATTGTACAATTATTATGCGGTTCAGTTATGTTATAATATTATATTTTTTGAAGTGTCCTATGATCACCTAGGTGTAGAAAGTGAAATTAGACTACTAAAATAGGTTTCGGATTGTTTTCTTAATAATTAAATATACGAGTTTGTACATAAGCGTAATCTTCGTGTCCAAAAATATTTTTCCTTGATAAATTGGAGATTGTTTTCTTAACAATATATTTTTATTAAGAATAATGATGCCCACTTTATTACATCCATCGTACTATACGATCCTCATAACCAACTATAAAAACGTCTCCAAAAACCATTTTATCAAAAACACAGCCGTTATTTATTAATAACATCCAACCCTAGAGAGCAATAACGATAATGACCCGAAGGGAACCTCTGGAACTTACTCCATTATTCTTCATACGCGTTTCAAAGAAAACAAGGCATAAAAACCTTTGAGCGGGCCTCGTGACCCTCATTAAGGAGAATGGGTGCCATTCCACCGTTCTAAGACCTATGGAAGTGTTCTAGTGATATTCAGTATCATTCAACGCGCCAACAGCAATGATAACAGGCCTGACGCTACTAAAAATAACGATCCCATATTTTCTAGATTACGACCGAGATATCGCTAAGTTTGACTAGTTGAGGGTGCGTTTATATATAAGCTGATTGTTAAACGCTTTATAGATTCATAACGTCATACTAGAATTGATTGTGCCAAGAGGTGTCTAAATTCACTATTTAGATGTTGATGTGGCCGGGGATTGAACCGGAGCCATCTTTATGTCAGACGAGAGTTATCTAGACCGCAGAGTTAGTCTTCGGAGAGCACGTGTAGCCATCGGTCCCGGTTATTATTGGATAGAAGCCATTAAAAACAAAATTGAAGTAAGGCCTCCATTAATTATTTTTTGGCGTTGCCCTTACTGAATTTTTTTTAGCTTAGTTTTTTAACATTTTCGTCTAGGACTCTCATTTAGGTTCTTTTTTGTTTACGAGGCGCGAAGCGATATGAGGTTATGGGGATTCTTGCTTTTGTAGTCCATTTTTAGTTCTTTCCCTTTTTCACATATCTACAAAAGAAGATTTTCCTCTTATATAATCTTATATGTATATCTCAGAGAGCTGAAAATGAGCTATCGTACTCAACGGCATTAACTCCCAAAATTTAATTCCTTAACAAAATGATTTTAAACGAATATTATAACAAAAACCAGACCAGGATTAAAAATATAGCCTAGATTACTTCCAAAATTTAGACGAATCCAACGACACCTCATAATAACATGATAACAAAAGTAACACTCGTAATAACATAACGAGTTAAAGCATTTAGGCTACAGGGAGCGTTAAAGAATGAGACATTCACACAAAAATACGGTAGAAAATCCTCTGCAGTCGGGTAAAAAAAGTATATTGTTTAAAAAAACATTTTAAGCGGTTCTTGGAGCAATTTCCTTACTGTCCAAAGATTTATGGTCGAGATACTCGTACACAAATGTATCCACATCGCATTTTCATTTTGTCGCATTGCCGTTTTGTTTCGAAGTTATTTAGATTTTAGCCTATTTTATTTACATAATAGTAGTAGCTATGCAGTCAATCTAATTTAAAGTTTTAAACTGTTTTTTTTTATATTTCGTTTTCGTATAACGCTTCGTTTAGCATAGAAGTAGCGAAGCTAATTGTGCCTTAAGTCTCTACAAAAAAACGCTCATTTCATGGCAATAAAAAATTATAATATGTTACCCGATGACATAAAACAATTGACATACAATCAGTTTAAAAACAAATTGACATTATGGCTTGTGATTAAATGTTTTTATTGTGTTAAAGATTATTTAGATTTAAGGAAAATTGACATACAAACTTCATTTAATGACTATATAAAGTAACTAATGCTTCTTGACATCAATAACTGTATAATATTTAAATTATATTGCAATCAATTATTTTAATTATTGACATTGATATGAATAGAATTTTAGTTATGTTAGTAGGTAAATTGTTTTTAAATACTAATTGTACAAAATTTGCACGCCGAGCCGGCAGAATGAGAAAAAAATTGTAGCTATAAGACCTTTGCTAACCTTATTCTATACAAATAAAAATTTATGAATTTTGAATTATAAAGGATTATTCAATCACCCTAATGTAAGCTATACACGCTATGTCCCACGAAAGAATTGATTTTTGATCTTGAGCCGGTCGCCTGCACAGGTTCAAAACACTGCACAGGTCTATTCCCACGCATAGTCCGGTGTAGCTGCAGAGCTCAGGTAGGAATATCTGGGGTTGATTACAGATGTCTATGGGCGGCAGTAGCCACTTACTATCAGGTGGACTGCACTCATCTGCAACTCCTATATTATAAAAAAAGGCACAATGGTAAGTGATAGCTTGCGTCCATTGATATCTGTGATGTAACGAACTCTATATTTAACCTGGGTTATATTTGTAACCGATTATAAATACGCCACTTGAGAGCTAAACTAATCGCCACGTATGTAAGTCAGCCGGCATCTACACTGTGCCATACGTTTTTCTGATGGTAAGTGGCTACTGCCTCCCATGGACATTTCCTACCTAAGCTCGGCTACAGATGCGCCGATATACCAAAATACTAAAGTAGACCGCCTCGAAAAAGTATGTCTTTGGCTGATCACTGCTGTTATTAGAAATAGGTGAGGCGGTGGTGCCGCCGGATTCAATGCACAAATTCTACCACCTTTTGAAGTTTTACTACTACTGTTACTTTTTTTGACATTTCACAGATAAAGTTCAAGTGGAATTAAAAGTAATGTTAGAAAGTGTGAAGTGTCATATGCACTGCTTTTAAATTCTTAATATAGCGTCATAGATTATGTAAAGATACTTCGCGCCTTGAAATTGAATGAAGCCACAATCGGATTATTAGTAAGTTCTTTTTTTGAATTCTTGACAAATAAAAACATTTTTAGAGAAAATTTACGAATAAATAAATAATACTGCGTTATTTACATAATAAATAGATTCAAATATTTTAGGGACATTTTAGCACGGAGACGTGGCAAAACTTTTTTACGCAACTATTTCAATTCTCAAAACTGGGTACATTTTCTTGTTAGGAGTGAGTAATCTTTACTAATCTACGTATAGCGTTTAAATCACCTTTTGCACGTGGACAGGAAAATAGAGCGCGATAAATGACGGTGGTCGCTAAACCGCACAAAGAATTTGCACTCACATGAGTGTTGTTTAAGATTTTAATTATACATTGTTGTCGCTAAAGGAATAAACTGGTCATTGTTCTTCAAAAACGAGTGCTATAAATAATAAAGAGCCATTATATTATAGGTACTTGTTCGCCGTCTAAGTAGTTAGTAGTTCTTTGGTCTTAATTATTAGCAGTAATTACGGTGTTAATTGAGGTCTATGCTCCCGTTCAGGCGTTAATTATTCATTGTTTTACTGGTTCAAAAAGGTGCAAAAGGAATAATATGATTGAAACGGTTAAAAAAAGCAAAGTAAATTAAATTGAGGTATTTTCAAATTTTTTTTGGTTAAACATCTAATAAAATATCAAATAATAAGCGATAGAAAATTGCTATTTAACATTAAAAGCAAAAAGCATACGTTAAAAGCAAGAAATATAGAAAATATTGCTTTCCATAGTGTATTGTCTCTGAAAATGAATTTTCGGCTTTAGTAATAGGTACTACAACTTACAAGAAAATAATACTAAAATGTATAAATTAGAAGCATTTACGTGAGTTATTTTAAAACGCCTCTAATTCATAATTATTGCATTTGAAATTCTAAATCCGTACACGAACAATAGACAAAAACAAGCCTAAAAAGTAACCCAACTCGTAAACACTTCAATATTTTCCGATTTTCATTCCTGCACCAGGCACTCGTAGCAACCCTTAAGTAAATAAACGTTTAAAAGCTTTTCCACTCATACTCGAGGACTTATTGAACGTAAAGATCTTGTATTTTGGGTGCGATGGATGCACACATTACAAAAATACAAGTATGTATGTATATACGAGTACATAGATTTTTGTATATTTCTTTTGCCTTACTGTACTTTCGAGTCTAACGGGAAGGACGTTTCATATATTATCCGTCTGACCGAGAATCGAATTTTGATAAATTAACAAGTAATTGAATCGTTTAATTAAGTGCAGCGATTGCACATTGGCTTTAATATTTTAATTGATTTCAACTATTTAATTACTGTCGATTACTTAAGTTTTATATTAAAGAAACTAAAGATTTTTTGGTAAAGTCATTTCTTAAAACCTGTGATAATTATAAATGGGTTAATAACAATAATATGAAGATACTCTTTGACGCTAGTGCCTAAAATTAAAGTAACAAACATACATTATAATTACCACAAACACACATCAAAGTGCCACACACAAACACGTCAGCTCAGAAACACTTCAGTAATGATGATAATAGCTCTTCACTCTACACGAGATACTACGCAAATCTGTTCAAAATGATTTAAACGCTTTGCAAATGAGATAATACCGCATTAATCTCTTGGAATCTTTTGTTCTAAAGCTTAATTCATCTGAATGAGCCGAGATTTGGGTTAAGGTTTACGGAATGATAATGTTATGTGTACGGGATAATATGTGTAGTTTTCCTTTTAGTCGCAATGTATTACTGTTTTTGACAAGTAGGGTAATAATTTAACAAGGATTTATATTTAGTTAAAAGATGGTAGAACAAGTATTGTTCAACCATCAACCATTGTTGTTTGAAGGTGGTAGAACCCTTTGTGGTTCGACTCCGGCGGCACCACCGCCACACGTATTTCTACCTAATAACAGCAGTGTTAGGCGCTGCTGTGTTCCGGTTTGAAGTGTGTGGTAAGGGAGACAGACTTTTCCGAGGCGTTCCAGCTTAGTCCTCAGGGGTAGCGGCGCATCTGTGGCCGACCTCAGGTAGGAATATCTAATCCTATCTGGGGTTGATTACAGATGTACATGGGCGGCAGTAGCCACTTACCATCAGGTGGACTGCATGCTCGTCTGCTACTCTTGTATTATAAAAAAAAATCTGCATGTATTACCGCTGTAATCATTAATTTTGTGAATCAGGGTTTAAGAATGCTGACTTAAGTATGACATTATCATCATAGTCCTCGGGAGTGGTAATGTAATCTTTGATCGGCTTCAAAGAAAATCCCTGTTATATATGGATTTAGCTTCAAATATCCTAGACAAAACTATGTCAGACTGCATGCACCTATGTTACATCGATCTTGTAAAAAATATATTTATGATTCTAGGAAAGCTTTAAAACCCAATTGACTAAGTGTTTATTTTGTTTTAATTTAACTAAAAATCGTTTACTTTCTAAAATGTCATACGAGTAAAAGTAAAATTGCAAGTTTGCATGCATACATTTCTTCTTTATACATAAGTTTTGTAATATCTAGAAGTAAACATGCATCATCAACAACCCATTACTGTCCCACTGCTGGACACGGGTCTCCTCTCATAGTGAGAAGGACTAGGCCATAGTCGACCGCGCTGGCCGAGTGCGTATTGGTAGACTTTACATACCTTTAAGATGTTTTTTTAACAAATCTCTCAGGTATGCAGGTTTCCTCACGATGTTTTCCTTTACCGTTTAGCAAGTCATAATTAATTTCTAATACGCGCATAAATTTCGAAAATCATAGGTGCATGCATGGGAATGTACTGTAATTACGTAAGCAAGCTGTCTGTACTTAGCAATTATGACAACAAGATCTTCATAATTGATCACCTGAATCATTAGACTCCCATTCCAAAATTAATTGAATACAGCGGAATTCAGTTGAGTAACAAAAGGTTCCAACTGAATAGTGCCTTTATCATTCACAAAGCATTAAGTTGGAACAATTCTCATATGTTTGTGGTTATCATAGTATAATGAGATGTGTATGAATATGGAATGATAATAAAATTAAATTTTATTTAGGAGTTGGTTCATTTGAGTAACCCTAATCCTCTTTTAAAAGCGGTGAATAGTCCATTCCCGTAAATATGGTTTTTAATAGGGGGTAGCCTTTATAGAACGCGAATGACCCGCGAATACGGATTAAGGGACCAAACGATTTTACCATTTTACATTATATTTTTTTTTGAGGGATTTTCTCAAGATTAGAAATGTATACATATACTATATAATGTGACTTAATATCATTATGCATCATTCATTGGTGTCCCACTTCTAGACATTTCCTTATTGGCTCTCAGAGTAAGAAGGATCAGGCTATAATCCGCGGGCTAAATTTTTAAAGATGTGTTTGCTACATTTTCTTATGACATTTTTCCACTGACCGTTAAAACAAATGGTGATTAATTTTTAATACGCACTTATTTTTGTAAAAGCAGGGGTGAGATGAGGTGGTCCTGGGGTTCGAACCCCGAATTCTGCGATCGACCTACTTGACAGTAAGAGGATATTGCAGTCCCTGGTCATAGTCAATCTCGGGGCCTTGAAGATTATATTGTAATTGGAATGCGTTTGTTTTGTTTCAACCCAAAACACAACCTGGCTATGCTGCTTTTAGGCAAAAATCATGGAACTTAGGAAAGTATAGTCTTCGTAAAACTTCTAGTCCGCTCTGAATATAGAAATGAATCGCGTCGCCATAGCACAATGTATGACTGATCGCAACAACTTCAGAGCGGACTAGCAGTTTGGCGCGTACTAAACCAACCTTAAAAAATGTATCTTTAAATTTGATTCATTCATATGAGATCAAGTGTGCACGCTATCACATTCACATCGAACAAATATTTATCTGCCACTCAAACAAAATAATATAATCGTGAATTCCCGGTTCTCATTCGGCGTCCTCCATTGATCTTTGAAGTCAGAAGATAAATATAGCACCTGTTAGTATACAAAGTGGAAGTCAAACAACTCGAAATTAAATCAAGCGGGAGAACATTTTGGTATGCTTTTTGATTCATGCATTTTATAAATGTACCAACCAGAAGCGACGTGATACAAATACCTTGTTAAGTCACACGAGACGCTTTTTAACCGACTTCAAAAAGGAGGAGGTTATCAATTCGGCCGGTATCTTTTTTTTTTTTTTTTTTTTTTTTTTTATGTATGTACAGCAATTACTCCGCCGTTAGTGGACCGATTTTAATAATTCTTTTTTTATTGTGTAGAGACGAGCTGCGAATTGGTCCCATTTAAATATGGTTAGGATCCATCGATTGGTTCTGGAGAAAAAGAGGGGAACTCCTCCACCCAAATATAACAGCCATAACTTCGCCATTTATGAACCTATTTTAATGCCTTTCATTTCGTGTGTGGACAATTGCTACAAGTTGGTCCCATTTAAATATGATGAGGATCAGAGTGGGTTCTGGAGACAAAATATGTAACTCCTCAACCGATGGGTATAATTGAGTTTTGTTTGAAGATATTTGGTGTAGGTTCTAATGAAATTGAAAAACCAGTTTATCTTTGACTATTTAAGGGTCTGATAATGTGGCTCGGAGTCAAAATATGTAACTCCTCAACCGATGGGAATAATTGAGTTGTGTTTGAAGATATTTGGTGTACGTTCTAATAAAATTACAAAGCCAGTTCATCATTGACTATTTAAGGGTCTGATAATGTGGCTCGGAGTCAAAATATGTAACTCCTCAACCTATGGGAATAATTGAGTTGTGTTTGAAGATATTTGGTGTAGGTTCTAATGAAATTACAAAGCCAGTTCATCATTGACTATTTAAGGGTCTGCTAATGTGGCTCGGAGTCAAAATATGTAACTCCTCAACCGATGGGAATAATTGAGTTGTGTTTGAAGATATTTGCTGTAGGTTCTAATGAAATTGCGAAGCCAGTTTATCATTGACTATTTGAGGATCTGATAATATGGCTCGGAGACAAAATATGTAACTCCTCAACCGATGGGAATAATTGAGTTGTGTTTGAAGATATTTGCTGTAGGTTCTAATGAAATTGAAAAACCAGTTCATCTTTGACTATTTAAGGGTCTGATAATGTGGCTCGGAGTCAAAATATGTAACTCCTCAACCGATGGGAATAATTGAGTTGTGTTTGAAGAATGTTGCTGTAGGTTCTAATGAAATTGCGAAGCCAGTTTATCATTGACTATTTGAGGATCAGATAATGTGGCTCGGAGACAAAATATGTAACTGCTCAACCGATGGGAATAATTGAGTTGTGTTTGAAGATATTTGGTGAAGGTTCTAGCGAAATTGCAAAGCTAGTTCATCATTGACTATTTAAGGGTCTGATAATTTGGCTCGGAGACAATATATGTAACTCCTCAACCGATGGGAATAATTGAGTTGTGTTTGAAGATATTTGGTGAAGGTTCTAATGAAATTGAAAATACAGTTCATCATTGACTATTTAATGGTCTGATAATGTGACTCGGAGACAAAATATGTAACTCCTCAATCGATGGGAATAATTGAGTTATGTTTGAAGATATTTGATGAAGGTTCTAATGAAATTGAAAAGACAGTTCATCATTGACTATTTAAGGGTCTGATAATGTGACTCGGAGACAAATATGTAACTCCTCAACCGATGGGAATAATTGAGTTATGTTTGAAGATATTTGGTGTAGGTTCTAATGAAATTGCAAAGCCAGTTCATCATTTACTATTTAGTTAGGTTAGGTTGGAACATATAAGACAATATAAAACTAAGCGAGCAGGGCGCGGTAGCGCCCTGCGAGCGGGCGGTTCCAATCAATGTAAATTCAGACCTTACTTTCATTCATGATCACGTTTATACAATTTTATATTGTATTAATGTAAAAGTTAGTATGTCATCACTAAAAAGGGTGAAAAAAAATTTTTAACAAAAAATACAACCGACTTCTATGTCACTACAAAGTAAAAAATAATTCAAATAAATGTTGGTTTAGTACATATTTCTGAAGTCGGCGCTCAAGATATTTCGTTGGATAACGATGTAAACAGCGTGTCTAATATGTGTGCGTGTCTAAGTCGGCGCTCAATATATTTAGTTGGATAACGATGTAAACAGCGTGTCTAATATGAGCGCCGACTTCAGAAATATGTACTAAACCAACATTTATTTGAATTATTTTTTACTTTGTAGTGACATAGAAGTCGGTTGTATTTTTTGTTAAAAATTTTTATGTTCTATTTTTATAGAAAATTAATATCCTCGAGTCGTAGTAAAAACGATTTTCTTAGTACTTAATCGTCGTAGTAAGTTAAGAGTCTTAGTAGACACCCACGTGTAGATGTTTTCGTATTTTCATAGAAAATGGCACAGAAGATCTATTCAATATGTCACTTATTAAAGTTTTGTTTGAAGTTATTACCTCCTCCTCCTCCTTTCATCGTTCTCCTTAGTGCTGAGGGTCGTGGTCTCTATTAGTCATCTTTCTCTTTATGATCTCGTGCCATCTGCCTCTATTTTCGGCTATGTGTAGAGCATTGTATACCGTGGTGTCGAGATTTGTGCGGATTTGGTCAGACCAACGCATCGGACTGCACCCCCGGGGTTATTACAACAACTTCAAATTTCCCTTATACCTGTTTCATAATATTGAAATAACAAACGAGCATGCAGTCCACTTGATGGTAAATGGCTATTGTATTGTCGCCCATGGATATATGTAATCAATCTCAGATAAGATAATATTCCTACCTGAGGATAGGCCCAGATTCATTGCTACCCCTGTAGACCAAATTAGAACACCTTGGACGAGTATGTCTGTCTGAGTATGTCGTTAACCTTTAAAGCGCAGTACAGCAGCTTAACATTGCTGTTATCAGGGAAAAATATTTGTGACGGTGGAGTCTCCGGAGTCTTACCAAGGATTCTATCATTTTTATCCTTGCCCTACAGCTCTTTCGCTTGGCCAATGCCTTGCTTGAAGACAAGTCAAGGATAACAGTTGATGTTTCTAATAAAAGGTTTCGGCGAAAACGCTTACACGTGTATATTAGCGGGATTATCTGTTCTTTCATCTTTTATTCACCATGAATAAATCTGAGTATTAAATGTACGTATACATTTATCTCTTTATGATGGATGAAAGCCATACATCAAATATTAAAGAAATAATATTAAAGAAAAAGAAAATGTGAATAGAAAACCCTCTATGACTATAGTCTTAATTAGAGTTTTAGATATAGTTTAGAGAGACAGATAGAGTTGGTTTAGAATTGTGACCAAAGAAATCCATTTAGATAAATTAAATGGCCTTAGCTGGACATGCATATCTATATTCGAACCCAGATAAGTTTAGAATCTTACCTGAAGTTGGCCAAATATGCGTTGCTACTCCTTAGACTAAGTTCAAACGCATCAATTATGTATAGCTCCTTTACCTCAGCCTTCAAACTATTATTCGAAAAAAAATAGGTGTAACTGTGGTTCGTCTACAGTCGAACCACAAAGGATTCCAAATTCAAAAACCACCCTTCAAACTATTATTGAAAAAATAGGTGTACCTGCTTTGCGTCTGGAGTGTAACCATAAAGGGTTCTACGACCTTCAAAAACATACATACGAAAACAATTTCTAATACTTACCTTTTGTTAACAGGAGGTGGCTTCATGCGTCTCTTCGGCAAAAATCTCTCATCCCACGGTTCAGCTCTGGGCACGTATTTCAGGCTGCTTCGTCCAAGAGGTGTGCCTTTGGACTTCCGTGAGATTTTGAAGCGAGTTAACACTCCCTTCATGTTCTGCTTGAAGATACCTGGCTCGGCTTCGTTGGCTGAGGTAAGTGATAAATCGACCGAGCGGAAGTAGTTTTTCAGCCGAAACTAAAACCGAAAACGTACTTCCGGTTTCGGAAATTGAAACATTTTTAACCAATTTCTCTGAATTAATAGACTTACGTGCATACAAGCTTTATGACAAGTCACCTCTATTAATTATCATTTTTGATTCAGCGAGTCAGTGTACAGCCGAACGAAACGTAAAATTTTACGAACGCATGTCGCGGGAATGCCGAAAGTTTGTCAGATTTTTGCCGTAATCAAAATTTTGACCGAAATCTCTTTTCTCCCGAAACTTCGCGGAAACCAAAACCAAGACTACGATATTTCTCTAGTGACAATAATCATATTTTTAAAGTTAAAAAAATGGTTGTGCACCCTCTTCTATTTTCACGAGTTTGCTCAAGGAGTACCTCCATTAATGGCGTTGCTAAGATCTTGAACTCGAGGAAGCATAAGACTCTTTCCTGCGCAGAAACGACTAGCAAAAACTTCCTATTGAAGGGAACATAAATTCGTATTTTAATTTAATAAAAGTACCATTTGAAGTCAGCACTTTTGACAGTTGTACTGTTTTTTTGAGAGCTAAGATATTCTAAACCTTTCTAGACAAAAACTATCTTAGTGCCATTAAGGCAATCCTGCTTATATTAATTGAATTAGGGATGTAATTAAAAAATATGATTCCAATACTTTTGTTTTACCGGCATCTTTAAAAAGGTACACACATATTTCTTTCAGTTTCATAAGCAGTGATAGCCTAGTGGTTAAGAAACTCGGCCTCTCGATCGAGGGGTCCTAGGTTCAAATCCCAGGCACGCACCTCTGATATTTCTAAGTTATGTGCGTATTAGAAATTAATTATCACTTGCTAAGCGGTGAAGGAAAATATCGTGAGGAAACCTGCATACCTGAGAGATTTATAAAAAAAAATCTCAAAGGTATGTCAAGTGAAAACCAAAGTCAAGAACCAATACGCACTTGGCCAGCGCGGTGGACTATAGCCTAATCTTTCTCATTATGAGAGGAGACCCGTGCCCAGCAGTGGGTCAGTAATGGGTTGTTGATGATGATGATATTTCTTTCGAAAATTTTAAAATTTTAATCAAAGAAATGTTGTGAAATATAACAACATCAACAAAAGCATTTCAATATTAAAACAGCAGTAAAAATGTCTCAATAACACGATAAAAATGTCATTTTCATCCGTATAACTTTAACCGGCAAATTCTGAGCCTTTTATTTTCCGGGTGAAAACGTCACAATAAGTTAATATCTTCCGAAGAACAACGTAATTGAAGAATAAAAATGATATAATCCGACATAATCCTTATCTCTCGCGCCGTCCCGAACAATATTTCAAGAGCTGTTAAGACAAGAGTGTTTCAGTCAAAAGTTTGTCGTCGGTAGTCGGGGAATATTATCTTTTGGTAATCTTTATCTTTTAGTGCTCCTTTTAGGGTATTTCTAGTTTATTTTCGTAGATTGTTAGACGTTAGTGTATACTGAATAAATGGAATATCCATCAATACGAATTGAAAATTAGTCGCAAAATGGAGTCTTACGCCATTATCAATAATCAGTTTATCCAACGTTTTTCTTACTGAAGACAGTTACTTCATATTCGAAATTGTCAAATTTCAATCAACGGTAGAAAAAACTTGGATAGATTGAACGGCGTTTGTATAAAAATAAATGTGTAAATAACGGGCGTTTTGTATCCCAAAATATCTTCCTAAAAACAATAACACTATAGATTTATTACGGAACTTACTGGTCGCAAAAGCTCTTCGCTATAAAAACTGATAGATATTTCTCTCCAAAAATAGAAACAGGTATCATCTATGACATTCGGACAGGCCAAGATCCTTACTAATATTATAAATCCGAAAGTAACTCTGTCTGTCTGTCTGTCTGTCTGTCTGGTTGTTTCTTCTTCACGCCTAAACCACTGAACCGATTTTAATGAAATTTTGTACAAAGATAGTCTAAGACCCGAGAAAGGACATAGGATAGTTTGTATCCCGGAAATCCCGCGGGAACTAGGGATGGCGATCTAAGATCGATTAATCGGATAATCGATTTTTTGGATCCAAAACATCGATTATTTAAATCGATATTAGTAAGGATTGAATCGTAAACCATGCATTTGTACAAGTGATCTTTAGCAAAGTTGAAGGTACGAATTTTCAATTTTATGTATGTTATATTATTTTCTATGAATGCGGGCGAAGCCGCGGGCGAAAACTAGTTTTAAATAAATCCGTTAGAACGGAAACAATTTTTGGGTGTGATGACATCCGATTTGTCGCGAATCGTGCCCGCTCATACGAAATGGGCCAGCGGTATGAGCTTCAGTTTTTACCCGACTGCCAAGGAAGGGTTATGTTTTTCGCGCGTATCTTGTATGTTTGTCTTTCTTTATTTGATCCGATCTAACAAACGGCTGGATGAATTTCAACAGTTAAAGTGTCATTATATTTGTCTCAATGACCCGAGTGTCCTTAGATAGGTGTTAGTAAAAAAAAATCAAAATGGCGGATTTTTGGCGCGAAATAGTAACACATTTAAAAAAAAAGTTAACCGAACCTATCGAGTTGGGTATCAAATGAAAGGAAATTAAACGGAGATTATAAAAACATATTTGTATATATATAAAACAGTAAGGTGACTGACTGACTGACTAACTAAATGACTTTTTCATTTTTCAAAAATCAACGTACAGCCTAAACCAAGGACTTTACAGTTCTGAAATTTTGCACACAGGTTCTCTATATAGCTTGAATAAGTACTAAGAAAGGCCTTTTGGAAATTCTACCCTTAAGACGGTAAAATAGGGGAAAACAGTTTTTTTGAAATCCTTTAATTTTGAAGCAACTACTATAAAATTTTGTATTTGGCTTTCTGGATAGGAACAAGGACGCACTTATTAACCCCCTCCGAAAAATCAACCCCGTAGAGAGTAAAATAAGGGTTAAAAGTTCAATTGAACTATCGTCAATTTTGAAGCAAACACTATGACATTTTGTATCAGGCTTGTTGGATAAAAATAATGAAATGCTACCTCTAACGAGGTAAAATAATGACCGAAACTTTGATTTACTGAAGTTATATATTTTATAGACCGTAAATGGTGAATTTTATTCGCGAAATAGTAACACGTTTTAAAAAAGTTAACCAAACCTATCGAGTAGGGTGTCAAAATAAAGGAAATTAAGAGGAGATTACACATACATTATATAATATATCTTATATATAAAATTCTCGTGTTAGTTACCGTGCTCCTCCGAAACGGCTTCACCGATTTTCACCAAATTTTATATACATATTCAGTAGGTCTGAGAATCGGCCACTATCTATATTTTTTACACCTAAGGGTTGTTCATCCTTAACATTTTTTTATTTATATGGCAACACAACGTTTGCCGGGTCAGCTAGTATATATATACTCGTATATACACATCAAGATGACTGTCTGACTAAATGAGATAGTTGATGTGCCAGAGATCAACGCAAAGGGAAACCGCTGAACTTAAGCGTTCTGGAATTTTACACATAGGTTCTTTATATAGCGTAAATGAACACTACGAGGATAAAATAAAATAGGATAATATTGTTTGAACATTTTTTGTTTTTGAAGCAGACACCTACTATGAAACTTTGTATATGGCTTTCTGGATAAAAATAATGAAATGCCTATTTCACTGCTCTTGGAAATTCTACTTCAGCCTTTTTGGTGCAGTCGGGTTTTTGATTTTTTAAATTAATTACTTGTTCTTCTTTTATACAACACCCGAACCGGTTGTACGTTTAAGATAACAAATTAATAACGTCCATTAGTTTATACTACAGTGGTTTTAATTTCAATCATGGGATTTCACTAATGTTGGGAAAAACATCTTCCTTATTCAAATATTCATTTCGGAACCTGTGACAGGTACAAAAATCTCTTTACAAACAAAACCAATAGATATTTCTCTCCTAAAATAGAACAGGTATCATGTTCGGACAGGCCAAGATTTTAAATAAATCCGTCAGAACAGAAACAATTTTGGGTGTGATGACACCCGATTTGTCGCGAATCGTGCCCGCTCATACGAAATGGGCCAGCGGTATGAGCTTCAGTTTACCTTCTTTTATATAATATCCCTTAGATTTTACGTTTAAAATGTTTAGAGAAATTGGCATGGTGTATACATAGGCGTAATTAATTCCTATCAATTCTCAATTAACTAAATTGTATATGATAGCTTATGATAATAATTAAAAGAATAAATAATGTGAGCGACTTACTCCCTGTTGATTTATCCTGTTATTCTAATATTGTGATTTCTTTATTATACCAATAAAAATTATATATATTATACCAATAAAAATCTTATAATCTGAGTCGTCTGAGGAAATGGGAAATATATTTTTAATATTTTTGTCAGTATTATTTTTCAGAAATTTAAAATTCAGATTATGCAGTCGCAAAAACTTTTGAACCATTATTGCAATTGCACGCAAGACGTAGTTGTTACTAGTCTGCATGCAGTACTAGTAACTGTAGTTGGAGTTGGCTCTAACTAGTGCCGTTTAAACTGAAAAACTTGAAATTGCCTTTAAAACTTGGAGACATAACGCTATGCTATGTAAAATAGCGTTATTTTATGTAATTCAAGTTCCGAAGAACAACGTTAGTCGAGTATGAAATATTATAATCCGGCATAATTCGGCATAATAATTAATAGTGATTATTATAAAAATATTCTTATTTTATATAATAACGCCCTTTTAAAATAATTCATAGAAAAAAGTAATGAATCCGATGTCATTCCCATAATTTTGAGGAATTAATTAACTCCTCATATGTAATTTATGTTGTAGTACCATATGTATGTAGGTATGCGTTATTGTTTCGTATGTACGAACATACTACATATTTACTTAAAAAATATTACCGCAGCCGAATAAAAGAATTCTTCACTTCGTAGCAACGGTTATATAACTTAAAGTCTCATCTATTCATTCAATGGAACCGTATCGTCGTAACACCAACAATATCGCTATTATATCTGGATGCCACCCTTTCTTTGTCGACGGTCGACAAAACACTCCCATTCTCACAGTCCTTTGTAGCAAAGATAGTTTTGTCTAGAGTAAGATTACTTGTCAGCGGAACTGTACAACTCTATGACTGTAAGTTTTGCAGTAAAATAAAATCGTTCTATATTCAAATCACATTTTAATCGAAATATTATTAAAAGTACGGAACTTCTAACTAATTTTAAAAGGTAATAGTAGACTACAGATGATACGCTAGTGAAGCTGGTAATAAAATTCTAATAAATCGCCATTCTTTCACCTTTTAAATCGATGTACTAAAGGTAAGATATTCTACGCTCATAGCTCTGTTTTAATTTTTTGTGTGACATGAAGATCATAATCACACTAAGACAAGTATAACTAAGACAAGAATGTCTATTAATTACGTAGATGTTTGCTGGTCGGGATCGATTTCGGAACCGTGCATATCAGATATGTTGTCACACAGATGATACAGTGAAGTTCCTACTATTAATTAATTTATTTATTTATTCAATATTAAAGTAATAGCCAAAATGGATTTACATTTTACGTTATTAATACAGGCATTATATATATATATATATATATATATTTATAATATAGGAGTAGCAGACATGCAGTCCACCTGATGGTAAGTGGCTACTGCCACCCATGGACATCTGTAATCAAACCCAGATAGGATAAGATACTCCTACTTGAGATCGGCCACAGATACGCCGCTACCCCTGAGGACTAAGCTGGAACGCCTCGGAAAAGTATGTCTCCCTTACCACA
This sequence comes from Epargyreus clarus clarus, assembly GCA_014595695.2. NCBI lineage: Eukaryota > Metazoa > Arthropoda > Insecta > Lepidoptera > Hesperiidae > Epargyreus > Epargyreus clarus. The sequence continues at coordinate 460,158 of JACTTY020000086.1, read as the reverse complement.
CCCTGCAAAACGGAACACAGCAGCGCCTAACACTACTGTTATTAGGCAGAAATAGGTGTGGCGGTGGTGCCGTCGGAGTCGAACCGAATAAATGATAATACAATCAAAACACATTGTCCCTTGATATACATATATCTTGCAAAAATATTTGCAAGAAAATATCCTTTTTATTTCTTATTTTTCGCCAAAGAATTTAACTGAATTAGTTGAAAAATTTCACATAACAATATACGAAACAACCGCCATTAATAGGATTTTCAACAACAAAACGATAATCCCACGTAACCGCTACAAAGTTTTTCAGTATTAAGCAACTAAGCAAACAGCATTACACGATGTTTATCCACAAAGAGGATAGCGAGCGAAAAATAAAAGTCGGGCCGAGATGAGCTCGTTACTGTGGATTTGTTAGGGAATGTAAATAGTCCACCCGCTGTTTGCAGGCCCCTTAACTATGTTTGGCTGGGCAGGTGGGCCACAAGACACGCGATTTAAAAGTGATATACAGATTATAACTAATTGGATTAAATTGTGCATAGTCTAAAAGTTGTTTGCACGCCCCTTAACTATGTTTGGCTGGACAGGTGGGCCACAAGACACGCGATTTTCCAAACCGATACACAGAAAAATGTATATAGTCTTAACTATGTTTGACTGGGTAGTGGGTCAATAAAGACGCGATTCTGTAAGACGTGACACATAATGTATGTAACTATAATATAATTTATGTTAGAATTATACATTCGTTGTTAGTGATTTTATAATAGTTGTAATATGATGTTTAATAATGTTCATATGTTCTCTTTTAAAGCTAGTAAAGTCGATCTCAATAGAGTGAGTAAATAATTGATTACTTATCATACATTTTATAACGCGTCATTATTCAAATCTTGACAATCAGTGTGAGTAAAACAGTGTTACATAGTTACTATGTAGCATGCATAATAGATACTATGTATCTAACAATACGCTATTTTCTTGGCCACACCGCACGAGATCGAACTGTACTCACAAAAAGATTTAACTCGGTTTTACGTTACTCGAAAAGCGCCAATAAGTAGCGAAAATGCTGACAACACCACAACGGTTTGTTTGTTCGTCTGTCTCTTACGAGTGTTTCGATTTGATTCAATCTTGGGACCTGAGAGCCTTAGAAAGCTCTTGTAAGTAAATAAACTAGTTTTCTATTTGGCGGACACTAGAAAGGTGTTGAGTTCTCGTGAAAGGATTGTTATATAAAACCCTAATTTATTTTGTGTGGAAGGACACTCTAGTGTGTCCCATTCGATTGTGAATGGTGGTCTGTGGATACTGGGCTTAAATAAATATGTGGCATTGTCCATTGTGATTGATTTTGATTAAGTTTGTCGAATACTTGTAAGTTCTCTATTTGGCCGAGCGTTTTGATATACGGTTAGTACGCTACTATTTTGAGCATTGTTTGTATTAAACATAGTAATGAAATTAAGGAACTCAATTTTATTTCAAAGTAAATATGAATATCATTAATTTTTATTGGTGTCTTAATTATGAATTATATTATTTTTAGTTATTTTTTGTGATTATTTCAGTGGTTTATTGGTAAATAGAATGACCATGGGTGTATTGTTCCTTTTTAAGACAATACTAATAATACAATAAATTTGTTGTAATGATACTGCGTTTTACAAAATAAAAGACTAAAATTATTAATAATGAAATAGAAATCAATATAATTGTGTACACTTTATCAGTGTTATCACACTGTGTGTAGTAATATACAATATCATAGACAAATTCACAAATTGACGTTAAAAGTATCGACTTCCATCTGAAGTTGATACTTTTAACGTCAAATTGTATTAACTGGAATAGTTTTTTATGAAATAAATGTAGCTAGAATAAAGCATACTACAAGTGGGCAAAATGTGTTCAAATCTAATCAAATCATTGTTTTTTATTCATAGTAGGTTCTTTACAGAGCACTTTTTGAATGTCAATACAACTACCGCCACTTCACAAGGTGTTTCGTTATGGAGAAGAAAGCGACAGAAACTCCATAACACACATCTTTAAAAAAAAAACACATTTTTACGATGTCAAATTTAGCCTAATGTTACATGTGGAGCTAGAACTACTACAGACCACACCGTTTTGTCAGTCAAATAATCACTTAATTTATAGTACGCTTTTTTACATAGCGTTTTACATAGCGTTCTTTTTGAAGACTAAGTTAGAACGTCTTCTTTTATTACGTGAGAGATTGAAATCCATATCACTACACAATCACTGCTATTAAATACTATTAAAATGAAGTTCTAATTCCCCAACACTCTATACAAATATACCCATAAATGGATCTACCTTGATTAAATCTTCCCCAGCAAACAGCGACCAAGAACAGTGAACAAACAGACATACTGACACGTACTTTGTGCCGTGTAGAACTATTGTTTGTTTCGTGACTGTGACTGAACCCCTGACCTGGGTAAACACCCCGGGCGTTACTACGGGTCTCGATTATATATAAGTTTTCACATATAGTAATTTTGTCAAATGATTCGTGATTGGTATAAGCAGTGATAGCTTAGTACTTGAAACTCGATCTCTCGATCGGCAAGTTCATATCCTAGGCATGCTCTTCTTTGTCAGAATAGGACTACGGACTCTCCTGCCTGTCGTAATAGGCGACTAAAAGGGGCTTCCGGGGTTGCGGGTGGCAATAGTGGGAGCTCATACCGTCCAGCAAGCAACTCCGGGAAGGACAGTGGTTTGTGTAGTCACATATCACTGTAATCATCAGGGGATGTAAGAGGAGCGTAAATTGCTCCCCCCAGGGCAGAGCCCGATAGAAGGGCATCGAGTTAGGAGGACTCCGGTTGTATTCCGTTGAAGAGAACACCGGTTCTCTCCCAAACGCTGAGGACGGCCACCGGGAGGTTTTAGTGCGGTAAAAGTCCCACATAACCCGGCGTCACTCCCATGGCGTCGGGTACCTTTTGAAGGTTTTCCCCTCGTCAACAAAAAAAAAAAGACGGGTGCTCTTCTTTGTCCCTGTAGTCCCGGGACTAGACTAGGACTACGGTATCCCCTGCCTGTCGTTAGAGGCGACTCAAAGGGGCTTCCAGGGTTGCGGGCGGCAAGAGAGGGCTCATATCGTCCTGCAAGCGACTCCGGGAAGGACAGCGGTTTGTATAGTCGCATATAGCTGTAATTACCAAGAGATGTGAGAGGAGCGTATTTATTGCTCCCCCGGGGCAGAGCCCGATAGCCCGGATAGAGCCCGGGGCATAGCGTTAGGAGGACTCCGGTTGTGCTTCGTTAAGAGATCCCGGTGTCCTCCCCCAAACGCCGAGGACGGCCACCGGGAGGTTTTATTGCGGTAAAAGTCCCACATAACCCGGCGTCGCTCCCACGGCGTCGGGTACCTTTTAAAGGTTTGCCCCCTCGTCAACTAAAAAAAAAGTCATGCTCTTTTTGCGCTCGCATTTTTCAATGTATGCCCTAATTTAGCAGCATACACATAACAAAGATACATTAATATAAAACGCATGGAAACACAAATAGTACTTAATGGTATGAATAAATTATATGACTACCCATACTTACCTTTTACACCTGTTACCCGTTACACCTGTTCATCATACATAATTATCTACATTATCATACTTCATTACACTGGTGTTTACATAAATAGCTCCTTTCTTCTAGTTTGAAAGGTGTAGTAACTTTTGTGTTTTTTTTATAATATATGATGGTAAGTGGCTACTGCCGCCCATGGACATCTGCAATCAACCCCAGATAGAATTACTACCTGAGGTCGGCCACAGATGCGCCGCCTCTACCCCTGAGGACTAAGCTGGAACGCCTCGGAAAAGTCTGTCTCCCTTACCACACCCTTCAAAACGGAACACATCAGCGCCTAACACTGCTGTTATTAGGTAGAAATAGGTGTGGCGGTGGTGCCGCCGAGGTCGAACCACAAAGGGTTCTACCACCTTCAAACTTTTATCTACAATATCCGTCAGGGATACAGAAATCAATGATGGACATTGTATGTGTTTATTTGGCGTCAAAAAGTATTGTGATTTTGACCGAGACCACACAACTATTGTTTTTATTCCCAAAATTTAATTCCTTTTGCCAGTACAGTAAAAATGTACGCACATTTGAAACAAGCAAAACTAAATATCCGGATATAACCGGTCGTAAAAGGAAGACAAATACAACACTAACAAACAATAAACCGCAACAATTGTTCCCATTTCCCACAGAACAGAACACCAGAGCCACCACAAATGACATTATTATAAGGGAAACGTAAAAGCTTCTGAACGAAACTGAAGCTCTATTAAACGTCTATAGAACAATGTTGTCTTTGGATTCATATTATATTTATGAACGTATGTATGTATAAATATATGGACGCATAGATAGGTTCTACTTCGTTGCAATCCCCATTCCCCCAGGTCAGAGCCTAATCGGGGCATTGCGTTTGGAGGACTCCGGTTGTGTTCCGTCAGAGATCCCGGAGTTCTCCAACATGCATTGAGGACGGCCACCGGGCGGGTTTTAGTGCCACATAACCCGGCGTCGCTCTCACGTCGTGGGGTACCTTTTAAAGGTTTCCCCGTCGAAATTTATGTACATTTTTATTTTTCTTTAAACATTGTAAAATTCGTAATGGACAGTTTGGAAATATTCGAAAATACTAGACCATCCATACCTCCATTTCTTCACTAATCTGCATCGAATTGAAGCATCTCGGTAAAACTTTGTTTCTTGTTTCACTGCGTGGATAGTACTCACTCTACATTAGATATCTGATTAGGATATCTTAAGCGTCACATAATTCAAATATTTCTGACAATTTTATATTATGTCGCTTCCAATCTTGCAAATAGCGGAACAAACAAGATTAAACGTACAATTCTAATATTCCTCCTCAACCCACTCATGAACAATGGAAAACAAAAGCTCATGTAACGTTTTACTGGTTGGGTTAGGTGAGGTTAGCCGATTTGCCAAATTGGTAATCATACATCTCAAGCATGTAGGCAATTTCATTTCATGTGTTTGAATGAACTTCTTGTCAACATTTTCCGTAACTCCACGTATAACTTAACAAATTACATACACCACTAGAGGTAATTCCGATAACTCGATTGTTACTCGGAGCGTACTCACGTTACTAATAAATTCGTAATGGAGTTCCGTGGTAGTGGTGCGCGATGTAAACAAGGGAGTGACCTGGAAACTTGGCTTTTACCTCAGCGTAAAATTGGTTGAGTCTTGGATTTGTTTACATTTCTAATTTTGTTGTGTCTTAACATCAATTTGTAATGCGAACCCTTTACAAAATGATGTGGGTTGTGAAAATTTTTAGGTTATGTTTTAAGGTTCAAATAGTTTTTACTCATTTTTAAAACTTTAGTGAAATGAAATAAGTCAACATCAGTTTTGGACGTAACTTATGCTGTAATCTAGCAACCTACACACCCCTGTTGGTAATAATAAATCTATATATATAAAAGAAAGTCGTGTTAGTTACTCCAGTTATAACTCAAGAACGGCTGAACCGATTTGGCTGAAAATTGGTGGAGAGGTAGCTTAGAACCAGGAGACGGACATAGGATACTTTTTATCCCGTTCGACCGCGTTTCCTTGAAGTCATTTTATAACTCAAGAACGGTTGAACCGATTTAGCTGAAAATTGGTAAAGAGGTAGATTAGAACCAGGAAACGGACATAGGATACTTTTTATCCCGTTCGACCGCGTTTCCGTGAAGTCATTTTATAACTCAAGAAAGGCTGAACCAATTTGACTGAAAATTAATCGAGAGGTAGCTTAGAAGCAGGAAAAGGACATAGGATACTTTTTATCCCGTTCGACCGCGTTTTCGTGAAGCATTTTATAACTCAACAACGGCTGAACCAATTTGACTGAAAATTGGTGGAGAGGTAGCTTAGAACCAGGAGACGGACATAGGATACTTTTTATCCTGTTCGACCGCGTTTCCGTGAATAAATAAGAGTTGAAAGTTTGTATTAAAGTCCCCCAGTTTTGATGCAAATCTATATGAAAATTGGTATTTGATAGGATTTCGATAGAAAGTAATTAAATATCTATTTTACGATATTTGCAAAATCAACCCTTAAGTTGGTTAAGTAGGGGTTGGAATTTTATATTAAAATCCGTTAATTTGGAAGCAAAAACTGTAAAAATTTGCATTTGGCTTTAGAAGACACTTCGTTTAGAAATCGGCAGATTTTGAAGCAAAGTCTATGAAAATTGGAATTTAGCTTTTTGATTCAAAATAATAGAACACATTTTTCACCGTTTTTGGAAAATCAACCTTTAGGGTCGTTTAATCGGGTATGGAACTTTAATTTAATATCCGTTAATTTGGAGCACTAAGAAAATTATCATAAGACATAATGAAGCATCTGAGTCACTGTTTGTTTTTTTAGATCAACCCTTAAGACTGTTATAAATCGCCTTTCTATTTACACACCTGTTTCAGCATTTTTAGCTATTCAACAACCCGATTAGAGTACTATAAGTAAATAAACTTTCTTTAAAAAAAACCGTTATTGAAGTTATAGGTACTTCTTTTCGCGTGTTTGTAAAAAAAATAACAAAAAATACAACCGACTTCTATGTCACTACAAAGTAAAAAATAATTCGAACGAAATATATTGAGCGCCGACTTCAGAAATATGTACTAAACCAACATTTATTTGAATTATTTTTTACTATGTAGTGACATAGAAGTCGGTTGTATTTTTTGTTAAATTTTTTTTACCCTTTTTAGTGATGACATAATAACATTTATATTAATACAATATAAAATTTTATAAACGTGATCATGAATTAAGGTACGGTCTGAATTTACATTTATTGGAACCGCCCGCTCGCAGGGCGCTGCGGCGCCCTGCCCGCTTAGTTTTATATTGTCTTATGTGTTCCAACCTAACCTAACTAAATAGTCAATGATTTGCAATTTCATTAGAACCTCCTACACCAAATATCTTCAAACACGACTCAATTATTCCCATCGGTTGAGGAGTTACATATTTTGTCTCCGAGCCACATTATCAGACCCTTAAATAGTCAATGATGAACTGACTTTGTAATTTCATTAGAACCTACAATAAAAAATAACACAATAAAAAAATAATTATTAAAATCGGTTCACTAACGGCGGAGTAATTCGTGTACATACATAAAAAAAGATACCGGCCGAATTGATAACCACCTCCTTTTTGAAGTCGGTAAAAAAATAACAGAGTGCAGAGAGGTAGAGTGAATTTTATTTAATTGTATTTTTTATTTTCCTGTTCTCCTGTGGCCATTTCCTAATATTTACCAGTAGTTTATGGTCATAATACATAAATTACACGAGTGAAACCACGAGGTACAGATAGTCACTCATAATTAGGTGGTACGAAGTTCACCGGGTCATCTATATATATAAAAGAAAGTCGTGTTAGTTACTCCAGTTATAACTCAAGAACGGCTGAACCGATTTGGCTGAAAATTGGTGGAGAGGTAGCTTAGAACCAGGAGACGGACATAGGATACTTTTTATCCCGTTCGACCGCGTTTCCTTGAAGTCATTTTATAACTCAAGAACGGTTGAACCGATTTAGCTGAAAATTGGTAAAGAGGTAGATTAGAACCAGGAAACGGACATAGGATACTTTTTATCCCGTTCGACCGCGTTTCCGTGAAGTCATTTTATAACTCAAGAAAGGCTGAACCAATTTGACTGAAAATTAATCGAGAGGTAGCTTAGAAGCAGGAAAAGGACATAGGATACTTTTTATCCCGTTCGACCGCGTTTTCGTGAAGCATTTTATAACTCAACAACGGCTGAACCAATTTGACTGAAAATTGGTGGAGAGGTAGCTTAGAACCAGGAGACGGACATAGGATACTTTTTATCCTGTTCGACCGCGTTTCCGTGAATAAATAAGAGTTGAAAGTTTGTATTAAAGTCCCCCAGTTTAGATGACCCGGTGAACTTCGTACCACCTAATTATGAGTGACTATCTGTACCTCGTGGTTTCACTCGTGTAATTTATGTATTATGACCATAAACTACTGGTAAATATTAGGAAATGGCCACAGGAGAACAGGAAAATAAAAAATACAATTAAATAAAATTCACTCTACCTCTCTGCACTCTGTTATTTTTTTACCGACTTCAAAAAGGAGGTGGTTATCAATTCGGCCGGTATCTTTTTTTTATGTATGTACACGAATTACTCCGCCGTTAGTGAACCGATTTTAATAATTATTTTTTTATTGTGTTATTTTTTATTGTAGGTTCTAATGAAATTACAAAGTCAGTTCATCATTGACTATTTAAGGGTCTGATAATGTGGCTCGGAGACAAAATATGTAACTCCTCAACCGATGGGAATAATTGAGTCGTGTTTGAAGATATTTGGTGTAGGAGGTTCTAATGAAATTGCAAATCATTGACTATTTAGTTAGGTTAGGTTGGAACACATAAGACAATATAAAACTAAGCGGGCAGGGCGCCGCAGCGCCCTGCGAGCGGGCGGTTCCAATAAATGTAAATTCAGACCGTACCTTAATTCATGATCACGTTTATAAAATTTTATATTGTATTAATATAAATGTTATTATGTCATCACTAAAAAGGGTAAAAAAAATTTAACAAAAAATACAACCGACTTCTATGTCACTACATAGTAAAAAATAATTCAAATAAATGTTGGTTTAGTACATATTTCTGAAGTCGGCGCTCAATATATTTCGTTCGAATTATTTTTTACTTTGTAGTGACATAGAAGTCGGTTGTATTTTTTGTTATTTTTTTTACAAACACGCGAAAAGAAGTACCTATAACTTCAATAACGGTTTTTTTTAAAGAAAGTTTATTTACTTATAGTACTCTAATCGGGTTGTTGAATAGCTAAAAATGCTGAAACAGGTGTGTAAATAGAAAGGCGATTTATAACAGTCTTAAGGGTTGATCTAAAAAAACAAACAGTGACTCAGATGCTTCATTATGTCTTATGATAATTTTCTTAGTGCTCCAAATTAACGGATATTAAATTAAAGTTCCATACCCGATTAAACGACCCTAAAGGTTGATTTTCCAAAAACGGTGAAAAATGTGTTCTATTATTTTGAATCAAAAAGCTAAATTCCAATTTTCATAGACTTTGCTTCAAAATCTGCCGATTTCTAAACGAAGTGTCTTCTAAAGCCAAATGCAAATTTTTACAGTTTTTGCTTCCAAATTAACGGATTTTAATATAAAATTCCAACCCCTACTTAACCAACTTAAGGGTTGATTTTGCAAATATCGTAAAATAGATATTTAATTACTTTCTATCGAAATCCTATCAAATACCAATTTTCATCTATATGAATAAATAATGATATAATTCATATATATGAATAATATAGTTTAAAATAAATGAATATTATATCTTAATAGTATTTTTAATAAAGATTAAAGATGATTGCCGCGCAAGGACACCTGCAAGCAACTTCAAATATGATTAAAGAATATAACTGAATTCCTACTTGAGATCGGGCACAAATGCGTTGCTACATCCTTTAAATCAGAGTACAGCAAAGTACACTGCAATTATAAGGCAACAATATGTAACTATAGTGGTTAACAAATACTTCAAATATAATAACAGTTTACAGTGACAATATTATTATCAAAACATTGGAGTTTCGTCCATACAAAATCCCGCACGTCTATAGTTCTGATTTATTTCAAAATTCTATTTCAGTTGAAATAGTATTTCGTGATTTTCTAGATTCTAGTGGTAAAACTCCATGTGTCTGAATTTTCCTTTGAGCATTTCGTTTGAAACGGTGAAACTATTACGAAATTTTCAGGCAACCGAACTTTGTTTTAGTACCCACATGTGGCGGTGAAATGTAAACATGTTTTGGGGATTACGCGAGCGAATGAATCACTAACACACATAAAGTCTTTTTATGGTTTAATTTCTGATTTGTGCTGCTAGTTCGTTGAAAATTCCAAATGTTAATTGAATGGACAAAATTATTATTATTATTATTGTTTTTTATATTTAACCAAGCGATAACGCAGACGGGCTACCTGATGGAAAGCAGTCATCGTCGCCTATGGACATTTGCAACACTAGAGGAGTCGCCAATTCATCGCCGGCTTTAAATTAAGACCACCAGTTTGATAACATTCTTCTGAAAATGACTGGATTTTTTTTTAAAACATTTGTTTCAACAATTTTGATCTATTATGTGTTATTTTATACCTTTTTCGTTTTAATTTTATGACATAAAGTTGTAGAAACAACGTTGTAGATAATTGAATTTGAGACAATAATTATTTTCAGTAAAAAATGCGCGACGAGTTTGCCAGATGGCTACTAAAGGATCTTGACATCAAAAAAATAAAATTGCGTTTTGCATACTTAGGATCAGAAATGTTAATTCAATTCAATGCCTATTTCTAGACAGAAAATTATTAGAAAGGAACCATCTATTTTACATGCTATACAAGTTACAACATACATACATACATACAAAAGAAAATAACAAAAATGGGATACAATAAAAAAAAAAAAAACACGTGACGTAAACAATAAAGCAGCAAAAATGGTCGCACTCAGTCTCTGCCGATGCCTGTGAGAAAAACAGACTCCGGCGAATGGTTTTCAGTGTATTAAACAATTTGATTCCGATATCTACCTACTTAATATCAGTAAACGCTGCTGTATTCTGCTTTGAAGGTAACGGCGACATAATTTTCCGAGGTAGGAATCTAATCTATTTGGGGCTTGCTCGTTTTTATTGCTACTTTAATATATAAAAAATACTTACGCCAAATATATGCGAATTAAATGAAAAGCCTCTTTGAGAATACGAAAGCGAATTTCGCTTTCGTATTCTCAAATTTAAACTTTTAATGTAAATGTATTAGGTTGCTTAATTAACAAGTAATTAGAAGCTTAACAAATTTTCTGAGTAGACTCTGGGTACACCAGAGCTCATTTCAAAGAGACTGTATCAGTAGAATTGATTGGTACGAACATGATTGTTTCGGAGTTGTGCAGTAGTGTTTCGGATATTGCACGGAATTGCTCGCTTTGAAGATAGCCCCTGGGCTTACGAAATCGCTTTGTATCCGCCACCAAAAGGAATTATGGACACTATGTTAGTCATACACTGTTAGCTGTTTTGTCGTTGTGCAATTATGCTGGGAAAACTCTCTGTGGTCTGATCGTGGCGCGATAATACAATATATACAGGTATTTCTATTTTGTAACAGACCTGCTGTGTTCTTGTTGTGCTTAAGGTTATAGTAAGGTAAGATTGATTTCAATCCTCAAGAGAATGGCCATGCAACAGCTTTAGTAATGAATCTTTGACAATGGAAGTTCTCCCGGCAGGTTAGTTGATCATCCTTGTGGAGCGAAAATGCGATGACAGAATCAGTTCGGAGCTTGTTTATATGTAAGATGTTGAAAAAACTTAAATAGCATGATTCAGGAACGTATGCGCCGTCTCTTGGCAAATTGCGGAAGGAAAGGGAGATGGCGGTGTCTTTCCCACCAGTATTGCATATTCTTTTGTAAAAATTTAATATAAAAAAGAAAATCCCAAAAAGTATTGAATTCATAATATTCTTTTCTTCACTTAATTGCACCTAGTGAAATCTTAGTACGCAACTTTGTCCGACCTTAACATTCCGTTCGATTTGACCCCAGATTATAAATAACTCGTAATATCATCACGTCTAGCCTTTGTGTATTCAAACGAGCACTAAAAAAGCCGCGTAATATTCTTAATAGACAGCCAGAGAATTTCTAATCAGAGAGTGATGAAGCGATCTCTTGAATATATTCATGAAGACGGGTTGAATGAGGCACGCCATTGATTACAATAATTCAACGGAGAGACGTGCCTTTGTTCTTCAGAACTAGCTTAGTTGAATACTTGGGTGAGATATTTTTGATATTACCCCCACGCGGTTCACGTGCGAGCTAGCGAATGATTTCTCGTTTTTATGCTAGGTATTTCCCCTAATATTTTACGAAAGTGAGTAATGTACTGTGTATCAATTTCTATGAAGATCTATATAATTCTGCGAAAACTCCAACTACCGCGATTAGTTTTTTATAAAATTCTGACTAAGGGTTTCGTGAATTGAAAAAATCTTCATCCATTTTCGTGACTATAGGTAATGTTTTTTTGCCAGCAAACGAGATTTTACTTATAATATAGGAGTAGCAGACAAGCATGCAGTCCGCTAGATGGTAAATGGTTACTGCCGTGGACATCTATAATCAACCCCAGATAGGATTAGATATTTTTGAGGTCGGCCACAGATGCGCCGCAACTCCTGAGGAATAAGCTTCGGAAAAGTATGTCTTCCTTCCCACACTCTTCAGACCAGATTAAAGCAGCGCTTAATACTACTCTTATTAGGCAATAGGTGTGGCGGTGGTGCTGCCGGAGTCGAACCACAAAGGGTTCTACCACCTTCACAATAAATTTAAACTAAGTAGCATTATTACACTGAATTGGATTTTTTTTTATAATTATACCTAAACGATGAGGCAGACGGGCTACCTGATGGAAAGCAGTCACCGTAGCCTATGGACATTTGCAACACCAGAGGAGTCGCCAATGCATCGCCGGCTTTGGAGGAGAGCTCTTTTTACACCTTTTTTGAAGAGCCCCATGTCATAGCGCTCCGGGAATACCTCAGAAGGAAGTTTATTCCACATCTTGTACGTCCGTGGCAAGAACGTCCGTGCAAACCGAAGTGTGGAGGAACACTCACCATTGTAAAGCCGGTAGAACACGCAGTGGGAACCTATGTCCCTCCGCAAGCTAAGAGGTTCTAAACGATCGGAGGTCCTGGGGTCGTTGACGATTCAGATCGCGCGTTTCTGCACGGACTCAAGGATTGAAGATTCAAAGGATTTCAAAATAATAGTAATAATAGAAGGCTTTCTTTTTTAAATTCCGGGGTAATTTTACCAGCCTAACACACAAAGGTAATTTGCATTTAAAAACCACAATTTTGTCTAAATGTTCAAAGAGATAGAACTATACGTTGTTTTAATGTACTAAGCACCCGTTTCAGAATGAGGTCAGCTTTAAAATGCCTGGAAGTACATAAAAAAGGAAATAAAACGCCCATAAAAGAAAATCTATTTCCTGCAACTTTGTAGTTTGCGGCCAAGTTTTTTTACTCCCCTTGACTTCGTGTAAGCAATCGGAGTTTTCTAATCTATCTTTTTGAATTTCACGTGTCTCACAATCTTTACTGAGTTTTTGGATTTGGAATTGGTCTATCTGGAATTGGATTCCGGGCTGATATCTAAATAATTAATTTGGAATTGTCTGGGTCTGTTTATACGAGTATATGTACTTGTCTTTATGTGTGACCATGGCATCCACGGTATTGAAATCGTGTCTTAAAAGTTTTTATTACATTCAATTTGTCTTATCGATACCTAGAAAAAAGTTCCTTCAAATTGATTAATTCGTTAGATATATACGTTCAAATTATTCAAACCAGAACAAAGTTTTCATATTACAGATATTTAGGAAAAACAATTTTGTATACATATACAAAATACTCAAAGACACATATGTTTGAGTATTAAATCTTTGAGTCTTAAGCGATTGCCGTGCAACAATTAATGTCTGTAATGTATAGATGTAATGTTTGAACTGTAATTAGATACATTACACTTTAAAGTTGTTTTATAATCTCTGTTATGGGAATAACAGTCTTTATATCATGAATTGAAAATATGTGTTACAGTGTCTTTATTTAAATCACCATATTTCTTTTGAAGTTATAAAATTTCAGATACACACATGCGCGTACTCACACACACACGCACACACACATACACACACACGTGTAGTAAGTGAAGTATTTTTTAAATTTTAAATATTTTTTTATTAAAAAGCGGGGCATTCCATCACAGGTATAAATATACTTAAAAGTAATAAGTTGACACAAATAAAATATTTTCATTTCCTTTCCTTTTTCAAAAATGTCTAATGACTTCTATCTTCCACAGGGTCTCGAGATCAAAGGTCAGATGGTGTTCTGCGCAGAGTCTGACTCTCTACTCTTCGTTGGGTCACCATTTTTGGACGGGCTGGAAGGGTTGACTGGGAGGGGTCTCTTCATATCTGATATACCGTTACACGACGCTACGAGGGATGTTATCCTGGTCAGCGAGCAGGCTAGAGCTCAGGTTGGTGGTATCTCTAATTGTTTTCTTGGAATTAAGGCGCAGTAGGAAGGTTTAAGTGCTTAAAAGTTGCAATGCGTCTGTTGCCGGCTTAAGGCAGAATTTCTTTTATTTGGAGTCTATTACAATTATACATCGGTGTAGCGTGGCAGTAATCACTTACATCAGGTGGACTGCGTGCTTACTTGCAAAAGTTTATCGTGATTCATATATATATATATATTTTCAATTAGTGTCAGTATTCATGACAAGAGATCGTTAGTCCCATTGCTGGACGAGTCGGTAATACCAATGAAAAGGGTTAAAGCTATAGTCAAGAAATCCCTTTTCAGAAACTTTGTAACCAGTCCTAATCAACAAAGGCAATCAAAAGTGTTTTAAAATCTAATCATACTGATATCACTAATTCCGTAAGAAAAGTTTGTAAGAAAACTTAGTTATTCGAATTACATTGTTTCTAACAATTTTATATACGTGAAAATTCCTCGCGTGACGCGTTAAATTCGATACCGATTCGCTATCTAAAAGGTTCAGAGTTCAATTCCCCGACAGCGTATTATTGTTCTATACTTTAGCGCTATATTACTTCGGTCTTATTCATAAAAAATGCTTATAGAAGGTTTTAAGCACTCATTAGTTAAAGTGTTCGATAAGCTTATAAAACGTTCTATAAAATTGCTTATTCATAAACGTTCCATAAACCTCCTATAACTAATGTGTCGCTAAAGTCAACTATAAATGAAAATGTTGCCATTATAGTGAAGTTCGGCGAACAAATTGACAAATATCCATAGATAAACATCATTAAATGACATTATTTCGTACTAAAAAAATATTCTGTCCTGACATTCTTGTCAATGCGTTGTCAATAAAACCAAATAACATATCAGTGTCATTGTATTTGTAAATACCGCGAATTTAAAAATATTTTATTTGTTAAAATAGGATATTAAGCAAAAGTTGTTAAAAGATAAAGGAGTGAAAATTGGTTGGATATAAATGTTTTGTTTAGTTTCGTTTTGTAAACATTCGCAATATCTTATGGCAGTAAACATTGTATTTCAGAAGGTGTACCAGGATCTCTGCGATCTAATTTACGATCATTACGTACGAGATCAATTATAAAATTTACTGTCGATTTATTAAAGCGATAACGCTTCCGAAAGTATTCGTCGTTTAAAGAAAACGGATCACTCTTTGGTGCAATGTTCTTCGAAGTGGACGGTTTTCTAGATTATTAATAATATCTAAGCTTTGTAAAATTTGCATTGTAATTTGAAATAGTGATATAATAATGTTATTTATCGGATATTTAAATATATTATTTCAAGTTTATATACAAAATAGACATTGTCATTTAAAATTTATTCAAAACATATTGTCAAATTAGGTTAGTAATCACTAATCAGCTGATGAGAGTCCGCCATCTTTGTCTTATAGCACTGTTATAGTAGGGTTCTGGCCTCTATAAGTTATAGAAGGCTTATAGAACGGTTTAGTGCCTAAAATACGTTTATGAATAACACTTTTTGACAATCGTACTATAGCAACGTTATAAGTGTGCTATAACTTTTTATGAATAAGACCGCTTGTCTTTAAAAAAATGTATTTCTTAAAAACGTAGTAGTAAGAATACTAAATTTAATTGTGTTGTGAAAAACTTTTATTTCTAGAAGCTTTAATATGTAAACGTCAGTCTCTATCTATTTGAAATGTAAATACAAAATCTTACTATTCTATGACAGTTACTTAAGTACAGTTTGTTTGTTTTTAAAACACCTATCTTTATAAGACGCTTTTCACACTCACTGCTCTACATGCCACGGACACACACACATAGATACACAAATACATCCAGAAAGAGAAATCTAAAGTCATCATTTTAATATGACTGGCCGGGGATCGAACCCGGGACCCGCTGCGCGTCAAACTGGTATGGTCAAACTAGTACCGGTCTGCCACGCGGGTCGTAATATCAATATTCAAATAATCGGCCAAGTGCGAGTGTAACTTGAACGCGGAGAGATCCGTACCACCAAATTTTTATTTATTTATTTTTTAGTATTTATTATTATAGCAGCTAAATTTTCATCGGTCTATCTAAAGCAGAAAACGCCAAAAATAGCGTTTTCTTTTATGCCCCCATTCTGAAGATTTTTTTTATTTTTAGAATTTTCTATATAGCGGCCACCATACATATTCTGTGAAATTTAAAGTGTCGATCTATTAGGTTCAAAGACAGAGCCCTGTGACAGACAGAAAGACAGCGGAGGCTTATTAATACGTTTTTACCCTTTGGGTACGGAACCCTAATAATGACTATGGTAATTGCATAACGTCGGGGGAATCAATCAAGTCTCGTGGAGCTATATTTAGTAAGCCCCTTCAATGCTCAATGCTTTCCACTTAACGATCGAAGTCGGGTAGGGGACCGTAATCAACATATTTTCTTAGTTCGTTCTAATTATTCATTACTACCGAGCTTTGACAGAACATCAGCCACGTGCTTTCCACGTGATTGGTTTGTCAATGTTTATGTAGATTCTCTATTTCGCATGGGATGTAGCTTACGTAAGAGTTTTAGTTTAGAATCATTTGGGATTATTTGTCACTTATTATAACTGAAAAGGTAAACAACGCGCTGTATACACCCGCAGCCCCAGAGTACGATTTTTCTTGTGACGTAGGTACCATGGATACAAAGACAAGCCCACAAATTACAGACCAAACCCAAAAATCTAAATTCATCAATTAAAAATATGTCTACCCGGGAATCGAATCTGGAACCCATTGTATGGTGAACGCTACGCCAAGTGGGTCATCGCAATGTTCTAAGTTAGCTGATGTTTTCCATTTCATACTTTACTAAGTGTAGGCACTACAGCCTTAATTCTAATAGAGAATATCCAGGAATACCGCCTTAATTCTAATAGAAAATATCTAAGAATAAATCAAAGCAGCGTAAACAGACGTCGACTAGATGTTTTTAATGAAGTCATTGAGACAAACGTAAACGTAATGTAAACTTAAAACCCACTATCACTAAGATTTATTAAGTTAAAATACATACTCGTAACTAATAAGAATTTTTGTTATAGGATGGACTAAGGAAGCGAATGGACAAACTGAAAGATTCCATAGTGGAAACCAGCAAATCAGTCGACAAGGAGAGAGAGAAGAACGTCAGTCTCTTACATTTGATATTCCCACCGCATATCGCAAAACGGCTATGGCTTGGTAAGTTGTATAAATAAACTTCGATACAAATAAGCCTAGTTATTGAAATTCGGCCTCTCGATCGAGATATTTAAAGTTATCTTCGTATTATATAATTATCACTTGCTTTAACGGTCAATGAAGACATCGTGACGAAACCTGCATACCTGACGGTTCTTAGAATATCTCAAAGGTGTGTGAAGTCTACCAATACGCACTTGGTCAGAACGGTAAACTAATCCATCTTTACTGAAAAAAGACCCGCGCCCAGCAGTGGGACAATAATGGGTTGACGAGGTCTAACAAATAAAATTAAATGACATTACAAAGATCATTAATAAATCCATATGAAAGGGTATATACGGTAAATTAACAAAAAAACAATTATTATTTTTTGCCTGCCTTTCTGTGTGATTGTTCTGGGTAGTCTCCGAAACGGTTGGACAGATTTTGAAGAGACTTTCACTGGCAGTTAGCTGAAGTTATAAGGCGTAACTTAGGCTATTTTTATTTTAAAAGGGAATAGGAGTTCCGCGCAAAAAAAACCCATGAAATCTCACGAGTTACATTTTTTAACGCGAGTGAACGCGATACAGCCCGTAAGTAATAAAAGCAAGTGCTAAACCATGACTAGGGTTAAAAATGTTTGCGCTACTACTAAAGCTGGCGAGGCGTTCCCACTTGAATTAATCGAACCTTTGAAGAGCCGTGTTCAACTTCAGACTGTTAGCTACACTTACCTATTGGCGGCATTGACCACTCAATATCGATTGAGTTCATGCTAAGTAGTTTACTATTTCTGATATGTCGAGGAAATCTTCCCTGAAATTGATCGTAGATATCGCGTTAGTTTGCCATCACCGCCGAACCTATTTTTGTCTAATAACAGCAGTGTTAAGTTGCTCTGATCTGGTTTGAAGGTTGTGACTAGGGAGACATACTTTTTTTTATAATATAGGGGTAGCAGACGAGCATGCAGTCCACATGATGTTAAGTGGCTACTGTCGCCCATGGACATCTGTAATCAACCCCAGATAAGATTAGATATTTCTACATGAGGTCGGCCGAGTTGCGTCGCTACCCCTGAGGACAAAGCTGGAACGCCTCGGAAAAGTATGTCTCCCTTGCCACACCTTTAAAAACGGAAAACACAGGAGCGCCTAACACTGCTGTTATTAGGCAGAAATAGGTGTGGCGGTGGTGCCGCCGGAGCGGACCACAAAGGGTACTACCACCTTCAAACTTTTTTTAGGTGCCCCAACTTTATCCTCAGGGGTTGCAACGCCTCTGTTTTCGAACTCAAGTAGAAATCTTATCCTGTCAGGTTGATTGTAGCTGTCCATGAGTGTCAGTAGCCATTTGTCATGTAGACAGCATGCTCGATTACTACTTCTAAGTATATTATGAAAAACTAGAATTGAAAGCAGAATGTTTCGTATCGTAATTGAACCAATACGAATCAATCATAACAATATTATGAAATTGGAATTCAGTATCAACTCTCATTGGACCAATTTCACATTTATTATTACATGTCAAGTGTCTACTCCAAAATCCCTTAACGATCCATTACATGCGAATCTAGGGCTTAGAAAACCATTACATAAGGGTCATAATTCTTAGTGACTCGACCGACACCTGAGACTGAATATTATTTACATTAGATAGGCCCAGACTTTGCTAATATACCTACAATTTTATTGCTTTTCGAGAACACTGAATTAAGCCCTCGATTTTGTGGATATTTTCGTGCTGAAGAAAAAGGACCTTTACTCGACCCTGTCTTAAGGTATCCCAAAATAAACTTAGGTTATTCTATATTAGCTCTTTTTTACCTTTGATGCTTTGTGAAGTGTTTAGGAAGTTCTCGGAATCTCTGGATTAATATCCTAGAGTTAAGGTTGTTATTGCTGATACTAATAAAGCCAAGCACTATACGGTTAAATGCGAAATTTATCTAAAAAGTGACCAGTTGAGTTCAAATGGCAGATGAGTAGTGTTCGAGAATTAATAAGATGATGCAAATGCTTCTTCCGACAGTATTTATTTTCCGACAAGAATTTGAAGTTAGACAAACCGTCAGTTTTATAAGTACTGAACTTCTGAAATCAAATGTATTTAATTGGAATCTCAAAAACTAGATCAGAGCAGAGATTATAATTTTCAACATAAAGCAAGAGAAAATATGACTGTCATGAATATGTGCCGTGTTATAGAATAAAGGTATAGGCTGCAGTAGTAGTAGCAGAAGCGGAATTTCTTTCCTTTCTTATGAAGTATATTCTTCCAGGTGAGAACATAGAAGCCAAGAGTCACGATGATGTGACAATGCTCTTCAGTGACATCGTCGGGTTCACGTCGATCTGCGCAACCGCGACACCCATGATGGTGATAGCTATGTTGGAGGACTTGTACAGCGTGTTCGATGTGTTCTGTGAGGAGCTGGATGTGTATAAGGTGAGGTTGAAGCTGGTACAACCCTCTGTGGTTAAACTCCGGCGGCACCACCGCCACACGTATTTCTGTCTATTAATAGTAGATGGTGACAGCGATATTGGAGGACCTGTACAGCGTGTTCGATGTGTTCTGTGAGGAGCTGGATGTTTATGAGGTGAGTTTTAAGGTGCTTTGAATTTTCAAACTACAAAGAATGCAAGATATCCAAGGAAAACGAACTAATGAACGGTACGAGGATGATATGTTTTTTAATATTGAAAAATAAATATAAAATAGTAGGAGACACTCGTCTGGAGTCCTCTTGATGGTAAAGGCTACTGCCGCTCATGTACATCTGGAATCATCCCAAATAAGGTTAGATATCTACGTGAAGACGGCTACGGATCTGCGGCTAACCCTGAGGACAAAGCTGAAACGCCTCGGATAAGTATCTCCCTTACCACATCCTTCAAACCACAGAACACAGTAACGCTTAACGCTGTTGTTAGGCAGAGGCATAGGTATAGGTGTGGCGGTGGAGCCGCCGAAATCAAATCACAGAGGTTTCTACCGCCTTAAAACATGCTAGCTGGCTACTTATTTTTAAACTTACACCAGTGGGATTAAGTATTAAACTTTTCTCATTAAGTGTCTGTCATTGTCGTCTAAAAAACTTAATTGCAGTAATGAATATATTTTGAACAAAACATTTTTATTATATTTGTCATTTAACTACCACTTGTATGTAGCAAAAATAATTATAAAGCACGCTATAAAAAACGACATGAAAACGGCGAGCAGAATTTATGGCGCAGCTAACTTATTATTAGCTACAGTTAGTAGTGGAACATGCAAATGCAAAAACAATTATACATTTAATTTGCTTGCATTACATGTATGTTACACTTTGACCTACATTCTTTAAATCAATACGTCTACTTTCTTTAATAAATCTTTCTTTAGTAGTGTTCAATTTAGTATTAGACTCTTTAGACTGTTCTTTGATGACTTGCCATTATTTCGTTCTAATTAGATTTTTATCTTTACTTGCTGTTTACTACTCGTTTTTTTGAATGGATGTGTTCCAAATGTGTGGATTACTATTATATTGTGTTATTAATTATTGAAGTTTTCGTACTCGTGTATATATTATTCTGTTCTGCCTTGTGTTGTATAATTATTTTATTTCTAAATATATTTAGGAATTTTAATTTATTTTATACTTATAATATTTACTATTCATTCTCCCTATTATTTAGGGATATACCCTACCCTACTACCCTACCCTAAACATACCCTAGTAGGTATGTTTTTTATCAATTTTTAAAGTTATATTTTTATTTAGGTTATTATTTAGAAATAATATTTAATTGGGTTCTTTTTAACCAGGTGGAAACGATAGGCGACGCATATTGCGTTGCGAGCGGATTACATCGCAAGATCGATACCCACGCGCCTCAGATCGCGTGGATGGCGCTGCGTATGGTCGAAACTTGCGCGCAGCACTTTACGCACGAGGGGAATCCTATTAAGGTAACTTATGTTATTAATTACTTAAACACAACTCTTTGTGAGTTCGCAATTATTGATTTAATATTTATTCTCACCTACTATAGGAATAGTAGAATTAACAGCTTTAAAGTAATTTAAGTATAAATAAATTTATATTTATTTTTGTAAATAATCAGAAAAATATGTTACTAGGATAAATTAAATTACTTCAATTTTAATTCATACTTTAGACAATAGAACTAGCCCTCGAATTATTCTGTCCGTATGCATCTGTGAAATATATTTTTGTGGTAAAACCAGCCTTCTTTCTCGCAATCCTTCCACGCATTTCTGTATAAATGCGTCCAAGTATAGTAATATTCTGAAACTTGTGTATGTCTAAAAATATTTTGATAGCAAAGCACTTGTCACGTTATTTTGAATGGATACACTGTGTAGTATACTCAGACGCATTTTTATAGATGAATTGAGTGGACAATTGATTTACTTGTTGTTTTTACACAGATGCGCATAGGCCTCCACACCGGGACAGTACTAGCGGGCGTTGTAGGCAAAACCATGCTGAAATACTGCCTCTTCGGCCACAACGTCACACTCGCCAATAAATTTGAATCTGGATCCGAACCCCTGAAGATTAACGTCAGTCCCACGACTTACGAGTGAGTAATACTAACAGTTTCATTTTGTGGCTTATATGTAAATCAATTGCAGTGCTTATATGTAGACCACACGTTGACTTATATGATGGTGCGCAACACTGCTTGGTCGTTGCGATAATAACCACCATCCTAACTGAAAATAAAAGCTTATCAATACTGAATCATTCTGAAAGTTTGGTCAATAATTAGACACGGTAGAGAGTTTATTTCTTTGTTATATTTTTAAACGTGTCTTTTTTATTTTTAAGCAATTTAAGGTTACTATTATTATACCAGTATTAAATTTGAAAGATAAAAGGTTAAAAATATACAGCAGAAACTATTTATAAATTGCGTCGCAATATGGAACACTTTATGTAGTAACGCAACACTATAAAAATAAACATGACGAAAGTGTTACCACATTCAACCCATGTAGAAAAATCGTCTGCCGTTTTAATAGACAACAAAACTCTTCTCTTTTATTGAGATATTTTTAAATTCGCTTTTTAAACTCACATCCACACACTAGGATTATCTGTGTCAAAGGTGCTATACACACACACAACGACGAATACACCACCATCCTTACTGGTGTTGGTGTATTCGTAAATCACTCTGGGAGTAAATGTAGACATTTTGACAAGATGTCTGCATAGCCGGAGATCGAACCCGGGACCCTTTATACGTCAGACCTATATGGTGACTGCTCTGCCACGCGGGAAGGCGATTATTCAACATCCAAATTTATCTTTAAAATGTCTGCCTTGCCGGGGATCGAACTTGGAACCCTTTGCGCATCAGTCCGGTATGATGGCCGCAAAACCGGTCGTCAATTGTTTACCATATGTGTGGTATGTGTGGTGTGTGGTATGTGGTGTTTATGTGTGATTACGTTTAAAAACCCATCAAAGTTACACATATATGACATTTTTCATGTATGACATTTTTGCACTATGACCCTATTTTACAAACAAGGCTATAAATCTAAGTGTCGTTA
Source organism: Epargyreus clarus clarus (assembly GCA_014595695.2). NCBI lineage: Eukaryota > Metazoa > Arthropoda > Insecta > Lepidoptera > Hesperiidae > Epargyreus > Epargyreus clarus. The sequence continues at coordinate 437,112 of JACTTY020000086.1, read as the reverse complement.
GCATCAGGCTGTTAAGCATTATGCGGCCGTAATCCCTTCGCTTATAGGTTATCGGGTCAAAATTAACACCCCATTACGAATAATGATACTTAAGATACGTAAAATGGTTTTTAGTACGTTATGTTTTACTTAAGGACTTTACTTATTTTTTTATGAAGGTAATTTTTTAAATTTGGCTTTTGTTAACACAGTTATACTTCTTTTAGGGCATAAAAAATAATGATGAGAGTATTTTTTATACAAATCGGACAAATAAAATCATCACCATGAAGTTAGCTATTAAATATGTAAGTTTTGCAGAAAAAAATGTTTTTAGGTATGCTATATGTTATATTACGTAGGTTATGTGTCGTTACATTCTTAAACCCTTCATATCATACAAGTGTTTTTAAATAATATAATTAAATGAAACAAGAAGTAATGAGAAATTTATTTAAAAATCTTGATCCGATATACATACGCCAAATTATGAAGCGTCAATCAAATTTCTTTATCTCAGTGAGTACTTGTCATTAATGAATTGAATCCAACCAGTATCAGTAACAAGAGATAAGGTTGCAAATATGCATTATGATAACAGTTAGGGACCTGAAGTGTTGTTATTGGTCCATATTAATGATTTATTCCTGGATATCAAGTTACGTATCAAGTTTTAATGAATAACTTGATACGTAACTCATTATCGATCACGTGTGTTGAATTAATTTGGAAGCATTGATAAGCTGAACTGTGAGTGAATGTAATGAAAACCGTATGAAAATAGATACACTGTATACAATATTGATAGGTTTGTATTTAAGGCGTATTTATTTATAATATACAGTATGTACTGTTTTACAAAAATACATTTTTTCGACCCTTTTTAAAAAATAAAATGGGTGTACCAAATTCCATATCAAAATATGGACCACCAAATATTGTGTTTATAAAACTAAATTTACTTATATTTTTTAATGTTCCATAAAATAAAATGCAACTAACTTTTTTCTGACCTTTCATAAAAAGATTTCAAAACTTACTTAAAACTTATAATGTAAATGAAATCCTTCAGATCAGATAATCTTATATGTAAAATTTTCGTGTCACAATGTTAGTTACCGTACTCCTTCGAAACGGTTTCACCGATTTTCCCCAAATTTTATATGCATATTCAGTAGGTCTGAGAATCGGCTACTATCTATTTTTCATACCCCTATGCGATAAGGGTTGTTCGCCTTTAACATTTTTTTATTTATATGGCAACACAATGTTTTCCGGGTCAGCTAGTCATACTATAGAATCTTAAATAAAACTGACTACTTAGAAATATGTTACTCCCAAAATATCGACTAAAATCTATCTAGCATAACTTAGAAAAAACATAACGTTCCGCTGTTGGGTAAAAATACACTACAAATATAAGCTTCTTGATATTGTTAAAACAAAGTGTCTTTCCAGGTGGCTAATAAAATTCCCGGGCTTCGACATGCAGCCGAGGGACCGTTCGTGTCTCCCGAACTCATTCCCTAAGGACATCCCGGGGACATGCTACTTCCTACACAAGTACACGCATCCCGGGACCGACCCGAACGCAACGCAGGTGAGTTATTACAAAGAAAAAGAAAGAAAGAAAAATATTCGTTTTACTAAAATATATGAACGCGAAAATTGGAAAAATATGTTATTTACTCGTAAAAAACAGTTAAATTGTATTTTATCTTTTCTATGATTATTTTAAATTCGCAAATAATCGAAGAACATTTTTTTGTTTGGTAGCGTTCATTTGATTTAAAAACAATATTTTTTTTCTCATAATAGTAGTCGAATTTTGACAACAACCCCACAAAAATTCGTTGTAGAAAACGCACAAGTACGTAATTAATTAAATACTTTATATAAATAGAGACTTTAATTATACCTTAATGCTCATAAAGGGCATAAACTAAAATAAAAAGCAGTAAATTCAGAATGAATTTGGCATGTAATCAAGTTTCTTTTGTTTCTTTTCTAGTAATGAAATAGGTGTTTTTTACAAAACACTTAGCGAAACGGTTGTAAAAAACTGTATCATGCCAGATAAATTAAATAATCTGTATCATGTTTATCACTAATACCTTCTATACCGACAAGTTCTTAGGGACGTTTTCCTATTACGTGGGGTTATTTCCCGCATGTGGTTTCAATTTCATAGATATAATATGTATTTGTCTTAATTATACTTAGATAATTATCTAAATAATTATTATATAAGACATGCGGTCGCGGTAGACGCATAGAGAGCAGCCTGTCAATTCAGCATGAACGAACATGAACCGCATATACAAAGTAAAACATACATTGTTATATATAGTTAACTGACGGTGGCAGAACCCTTTGTGGTTCGACTCCGACGGCACCACCGCCACAGCTTTTTCTGCCTCATAACAGCAGAATTAAGCGCTGCTGTGTTCAGGTTTGAGGGTGTGGTAAGGGAGACCTACTTTTCCGAGGCGTTCCAGCTTCGTCCTCAATGGTAGAAGCATCTGTGGCTGACCTCAGGTAGGTATATCCTATCTGTTTGATGACAGATGTCCATGGGCGACAGTAGCCACGTACCATCAGGTGAACTGCATGCTCGTCTGCTACTCCTATATTATAAAAAAGTTAATTGTGGTTTAATAATTATATTAATTATGTATATTTTGTTACACAGGTAAAACACATACAAGATGCGTTAAAAGATTACAACATCGGAGCAGTTAAATCAGAAGTAACCGAAGAACCAACATAGTCAAAGTAGGTATATAACTTCACAAGCATTCCTTAATTTAGAAGCAAAAACACAATTTGTTTCGTTAGCAATGTAAATATGATTAGACGCTTAGTTATGTCTCTCTAAGCTGTTGATTAAAGTTTAGGAGAATTTCTTTCGAAGGAATATTATCTTGATTAAACTCGCCTCTCGTAGTTATATCAATGTTTTAAATAAGTTATCTAAATTCGCTGTTGTATTAAGAGAGAGATTTATATTGTTAGAAATTGTATTCTCTTGTACAGTAAGTTATCAGTCCATAAATCTGGTGTACTCGATAATCTTGTTCGAATCGGATCTTATGTAAGACCTCAGGAATATATGGACCGTTTTAATCATTCTTCTATTTTCAAACAAAGTGTAATAAAGCATATTTAATGAAAAAGTTGATGTTTGAAAGTGCTTTCGAAAACCTTCTTATTTAGGTAATAACTGATATTCCAATGTTGTTGTCCAATTTGTTGCGAAAAAATAATATTCTTGTAAATACAATTCCCTGAAGAATTTGGTGAACGCATAGCCGTGCGTCTAGATATAACAAACGTCTGCTGTTTTACTAATTCTTTTTCTAGACAATTTGGCTATACGCTGCCTTTTTTGACAGCTTTTATTGTTTTTTTTATTTGTGATATATTTTTATGTATGTAAAACTCAACTGAGTAATTTCTTATCAATTATGGTGTTAACTTTTTTCGAATTGCAAAATGTCTGTTAATCAAATAAAAGTGCTGTAAGGTTAGTTGTATTGCATTTTGAGTTCTATAAAATTTATTTTGAGATTCTGCGACTAGCATTCAGGTGTTACGTAATAGGATGGGTCACAAATTACCTTATAAAATATAATATATAAATAATATTGCTTTTTATATTCATAGCCGCACAGGATTCTTGTTGTCGTGGGCGTCACGAACATCCAAATATCCATAAGAGATTTGTAAATCCATAATTTAGATAATTGCTTGACCAGATGTCGAACCCGGTACTCTCACTCTTATTGGTCACCGCTACATGAATTTAGCAAATTCTACATAGTTTGTACTAGTAGTGAGTTTATCTAAGAATTTGAAATAGCGCTGGTAATTGAAATTTAGATGTCAATAATTTCTGATTCATTAGTGTAATTTAATAATGTTAAATTAAAAATACGAGTAGTATCTCTCAAATTTTGGTTATGTAAGTAATACATATTCATACTACAGTTTATAAGAACTAAGGCCTTTTCTAAATACTTGACCAAATTAGGATGAAAATTTTTATGATAAAGTTAAATGAAGTTTGAATGAAGAATTACATTATTAGTCTACGAGTTTTGATTTTATTTACTAGAGTAAAAAAAATATTCGGAAATTGACAAATTTTAACTTTGTAGGCAAAAGTTAACATTAATTATTTTTAACGGGCTTATGTAGGCACAATAGTGATTTACTTATTCGGTGATAAGGGCTAAGGCCAATATCGCACTGGACGGTTTCACCGCACATTCACTGCAACCACCTTGACGGATTAACGGCTTTGACAGATCTATATTTCAATTTATTTAAAAAATATAACCAATATGTGCTACAGAAATAACTTCGTTTGAAATTAATATAGTAAGCATATATGAGTATGAAAATCTTTTTTGTAATTTTTTTTATCTTAGGTAATAATAAATGTTTCAACGATTTTCTATGTATCTTCAACTGACGTACCAACGTAATATTTCGTATAGCTATAATATTAGTGATCTATTTAAAGCTTTACATGTATTTAAGACAATGTACATAAAATTGAATCTGGGATAATTACGACTTATTTAGGATAATAACTGTAACGCAACGCATAGGTGAATGCATAATTCTAAGAAATTTTGAACTTTGGCTTTAGGCGAGGATCACACTAGGACTTTTGCCACGTAACAATTAATTTACATATATCACGTAAAATAAAACTTTGTTGCACGTAATTTTCACGAAAAAGCTACAAAAAAACACGAAGCTGCTTTTAAAATGCTCTACGTTAATAAGTGCGTCTAAAAGTTTTAATGTGAAACTGGCCTATGCATCTAGATGGTAGATATACTGTTCATAGTAAATAAGTATAATATGATAATATATTCTATGTACTAGTATATGTTGTTATGTATGCTGTGTTTTCTCTTACTTCTGACTTTTTGTAGACGAGTAGTAATAATAAGGGTTTTGGTCATTTCTTCCAATTCTTGTTATTTTCGTTTAGATGAAAAATGTGTTATTTTGAATACAAATAATATACATAGCTAAGTAATTTACTCGGTTTAGATTAGTTTCTGCATTATAAAAACATGCGGTCTCAAATTGTCATTGTTCTTCTGACCATGTTATCTTCTTATAACTTGTTTTAAAATATTTTAATTTAAAATGGTGGCATTTCTATTTACCTCTGTCGTTCTCAAAAACGTAAAGCCCGCTTCACATTCTCGCGAGAAAAACCCGATTCATGTTGACTCCACATTTTCGTTTCTCGTGCTTTTCTCGCGTTCTCGCGAGAATGTGGAGCGGGCTTAAGAAATTTATAATGCGCCATTTTATTATTCCATATTTAAAAAAGTTTTACGAAGCTCACGCACACAGACCTCTAAAGAAATGTACATACATAACACCAACGCGCGCAAGAAACTATACGTGTCATAGAACACGTAATTTAAATATCCCATTAATTTATTTATTGTGATATTAAACATTTTTAAAAAATGTTTTTTACAAATAATTTCTAGTCATTCTCTCATTATTGTAATACTCAGAAATCTACGGGATATTAACTTTATTTAAACTTAAATATTTATTACATTTAATAGTTTTAACTACGGGAATTGTAAATATACTCGTATTTCTAACAAAAAGCGTATGTTCTAAAGTAGTTAAGTAGTTAATGTGCTTACAACAGCAAAATATTCTATAAGGATCTTCACTTTAAAAACGTCGACGTAAATTAGATTATTCTCCATCAGTAATATTACTTTGCTTCATTATAGTTTCAGGAATCTGCTAAAATTAGCGACATTATATCTACGTGGTAAACAGTTGAGTTAAATTGAACAAAATTTAATTGAAATAATTACGGAAAGATTAATTATTTATCATATTTTTCAGTTTAAATGAATCAGTATTTTAAATATTCGTCGCTTGATTCAATTATATTTTAGTTCTGGATTTTTAATAGTACATTACAATACGAGGACGAAAAATTTTTTTCTGACAAGTGTGAGTTTGCAGGACGAGCCGCAGGCGAGGACTGCAATCACACGAGTCAGAAAAACATTTTTCGTCCGCGTGTTGTATAAAATAGATTTCTGATTTAAAATAGTTCTTTGAGGCTTTGTATTTTCTTTTTAAAATGACAATTATATAAAAGCAAATTGTACTACGAAATATAATATTAAAATGTTAATATTAAATATTCATCGTTCATTAAAATACTACTTTTAATATTAAAATTCATATTTCATAATTAACACGGTGGATTGCACAACGTTGATTCCTTTCATACGTAAGCCGATTATCGGCACTGAGTGAGTTATTTGTTAAATATTTATTCGTTTCATTCGACAACTATAATTATAATGATGTTGCAAATAATTTATATTAAAATAGAGCTCTGTAAGGTTACTGTCAAATTTAAATTTAATTTCTCAAATGTTATGTACGGTTATGATAAATATATAACACATTTCGTGCAAATAATTAATATATTATTGTATCCCTGGAATTAACTGCGTTCCCGGAATTTGATGGTTGCACCTCCGTGCGTCTAGATGAAAATTGAAAAAGAAACATTTATTGTACTTGTTTATTATGTAACAGCTACTCACGATAGCCGGTTTTAATGCTATAAGCTATTTACATTGAATATTTAATTTATTAAAGATATAGCAGCGAGAAATACGACTGGAAAATGAAAGAAAACTAAACTTTAGTCAATGAGGTGATAATTATGAAGAGAGAGAAAAGTGTATTCCGATGAGATCCTTAAATATTTCAACCGAGTAGTCGGTATTCCGCTGGGATCTTTGTTTTTTTTTTTTTTGTTGACGAGGGGGAATCCTTCAAAAGGTACCCTATGCCGTGGGAGCGGCACGGGGTTATGTGGGATTCTTACCGCACTAAAACCCCCCCGGTGGCCGTCCTCGGCGCTGCGTAGAGGACTCCGGGATCTCCAACGGAACGCAACCGGAGTCCACTTGGCGCGTTGCCCCGTCGGGCTCCGCCCAGGTGAGCTTGAAACTCACCACACCATCTGGTGTTCACGACGGTATGCGACCACACATACCGCCGTCCATCCCGGGGTTGCTGGCCAGGCGGTTCGAGCTCCCACTCTTGCCGTCCGCAACCCCGGAAGCCCCCTTTTAGTCACCTCTTACGACAGGCAGGGGATACCGTAGCCCTATTCTGGTCCCGGAACTACAGGGACAGCTGACAGTCACTCGCGGACGAATGTAGCTGTCGTCGTCGAATGTAGAACACGACACATATCGACGCGGTCGCGGGCGCGTCCGCGTCGATATGTGAATGATATTCCGCTGCGATCTACAAATATTTTAATCCGGTATTCTTTATTTCACTGGGGGTTATCCTACATCCATCGTCCCCTTTCGGAACGTTATTTATTATTCACAAAGATTAAATTATGTCTCATATTATGTGCAATATACATAGATTAAATTTTATTTTTATTTATTTACGCGGTCGCGGGCGCGTCCGCGTCGATATGTGAATGATATTCCGCTGCGATCTACAAATATTTTAACCCGGTATTCTTTATTTCACTGGGGGTTATCCTACATCCATCGTCCCCTTTCGGAACGTTATTTATTATTCACAAAGATTAAATTATGTCTCATATTATGTGCAATATACATAGATTAAATTTTATTATTTTTTAGAACTTGTCGCTGGATATTTCCTACATCCATTGACCTCTTTCGAAACTTTCTTTATTATTCACAAAGATTCAATTATATCTCGTATAATGTGGGATATACAAGATTATTTTTAGAACTTGTCGCTATTCTTAAACTCATGTTTAAACTTTTATTATTTTATGTAGTAAATTGCTAGAAATTTATTTAAATAAATGTTACAATGCTTAAAATAAATCACATATCGCATATAGAAATATTTCGTGTAGTTTAAATAACATATTCTAGTCATTTTAGTACACAACATAAAGGTGTATGTATATAAATGTACCTTATCTTAGACAATAAATTCTACTTGAGAAGCTATAAAAATTTAATTTTTGTCGTTAATATTTATCTTACTATATAAAATACATTATATTATGTACCTGTTCCAAAGTATAATATTTGAATATTTATAATGTATAATATTCGAATATATGTATTTATTGTATTGGTCGTTCCATTTTCAAAGTAAGATATACTAAATGTGTAATTGTACTCCATGTAACTTGTATAGAGAATATTGCGTATGTGTTACAAAATTTATTCGCTTGTCAGCATAGTAGATATATTAGTTATACATTTCGTGTATGTAACTTCAAATATATTTACATTAATAGTACATTTTAATAAGAAAATCTATGTATTAGAATACAATAGCAACACATCTAGTGTACGAACACAATATTAGAAATTTGAATTTATGACTGTACTTAATTCGTCGACTTCCATATAATTACTTAAGGTAAGAGTGATTCATATTATACAACTAAAATGATATATTGATAACAGAAAAAAAAAAACTACACAAAATATTTTTCTTAAATTTTTTTTGTTCGACAAAACTACGTTTTTTTTAAACGTGCATATCGATACCTTAATTCGCAAGTCAGCCGACTCTACTTTATTCAAATTATTTTTTTTATTTATTATGATTTCATTCAACGCCATTTACTATCAAAATAAACAAAAAAAAACATTTTGAAAAGAGTTTAATGAATGTTTGTTAGGCGACGGACTTCTAGGCCAAGAGATTGTATCAAAGAAAGGCGTCAACACATTCTCAAGGCAAAAACAATGGATTGAAAAGATAGCATAGAAAAGCGACCACGTGTATTGTCTAACGAAAAGACAGGGCATATGACGTCATACATTATTTATTTAATACTACCATCTCCGGTATACGAATGATAATTTAAATAAAATATGCAACATGTTAAAAAAACAATAGTTATTGTATTACTTCACAATCTGAGGTTCGGTATGTGCGGATGCGGACGGATGAACGGTATAGTATGTGCGTGTTTTAACAAAAGGAAGCACTTAAAAAATAAGAAAAGAGGAAATGAAAAAGACGCTTTCTATACTCACAGCCCCATACTAGGCTTCCATGTGTGTAGGTGGCATGAACACACAAAGAGACGAATACAGAAACACATACTCAGAACAGATATCCAAATTCATCATTCAGATGTCTGGCCGGGGATCGAACCCGGAACCTTTTACGCGTCATACCTGTATGGTGACCGTACCACCATGCGGGTGTCAACTTATCAGTTATATAATATGAATCGCTGCATATATGTTAAATGTATTTAATCGCATAAGATCACGCCTTCGTAGGAAGTACTGTATCTCTCTATATATTAGGAATATTTAACCACTACGTATTAAGCTATTTGTATTTCACGCATTTTGGGTATTAATGTAATTGGTTTTTAATTTATATTTCTATTAGGGTCTTGCCGTAAGAAAACTGTAACTGTGAATGCACTGTTAGTGAAAACTATAAAATAAAATGTTTCTTTCATATGCTTGACTTTTATTCAATACGAGTGACCCAATCACAGTTGTTTTATGAAATTGTAGAAAATATGGAATGAACTTCCTCGTGAGGTATTCCCTCAGAACTATGACATGGGGCTCTTCAACAGGGTTGTCAAAATAGCTCTCCTTCAAAGCCGGCGATGCATTGGCGACTACTCTGGTGTTGCAAATGTCCATAAGCGACGGAGATAGCTTTCCATCAGGTAGCCCGTTTGCCTTAACGTTAGGTTACATATATATAAAAAAACTATCAAACAGTCTACCTATTGCTATGTTGTAGACTCATCATCATCAACCCATTACTGTCCCACAGCTGGGCACGGGTCTCCTCTCAGAATGAGAAGGATTAGGCCATAGTCATAGCTGGCCAAGTGCGTATTGGTAGACTTCACATACCTTTAAGATTTTTATCTCTCAGGTATGCAGGTTTCCTCACGATGTTTTCCTTCACCGTTTAAGCAAGTGATAATTAATTTCTAATACGCACATAAATTTGAAAATCAGAGGTGCGTGCCTGGGATTTGAACCTCGGACCTCTGGATCGAGAGGCCGCGTTTCTTAACCACTAGGCTATCACTGCCACTGTTGTAGACTACTAAATGTAAAGACATTATTGTATAAGACATATGATTAAATACAAGTGACCCAATCACAGGTTGTTCTATGAAATTGATGTAGAAAACTATCAAACGGTCTACCTGAGGCTATGGTATAGACTACTAGATGTAAAGACATATATATCTGTATTCAACCCTAAATACAATTTGAAGTCTATATTAGTTAGTCACTGACGCATTGCTAGATCACTACCGTTGAATAAGTCGCCAGTACCAGTAAATGTCGCTGCTGTTCTACATACTTCAATCCAGAACCCAGGGTTTAACACTATACTGTTAGACCAGGTACGTAAGAGCAGTGATTGTAACCGAATTGATACTGTATCGGCTTCTAATGGCTCGCTGCATACTCATGGTAGGCTTGCGAGCCATGTACAAGCAGTACCCTTACCATGAATTTTTACGTTTTGACAAATATGACTGCTGTGGTATTTGTTTACGTATCTGCCCATACAATTTTCAATCACCGCCCCTAACGGATTGTATCAGAACTATAGTTTCTTTAACGTAATTTTAAATGTCTAAATTGACAAAATGACACTTTATGTTTTGTTTATCTTTTTTGCGAACATGTGAGGTAGACAAAAAGACTTGAGCACTTATAGTCGTCACAATTTAAGAGGCCCATTTTGACACATGCCATCCTAATGTCATTAATGTTTTAAACTAAATTTTTAGTAGGCAGTTTACGACCACGTGACGGCTAGAGCTTGCGTCTTCAAAGCATTCAGAAGAAACCAAAACCGATTAACTTTCAAATAATCAAAACTTAGAAATACCAATAATTCATTATTTGGATCTTTTTCATCATAACAGTAATAAAATAATCAAGACTTTGTTTCTTATTGAATAATAAAACGAAAAAAAATACAGTTTACGAGCTATGCCTTATTTAATCTTCTAAAAATGATTAATTTTTTAAATTACACTAGAATTTATTTTCTTTCCTCCTTTATTAAATATTTAAACGATTTAAAATATATTAAATACAAAAATGTTTACAAAAATATTAAGTAATCTATACAATACGATGTGGGGTTGTAATCGATATGTGGTAAAAATCGGTTTATTAGGTTATCGTTTTGTATATGACGTGCTTAGAGCCTAGCTTTGGCATGTGTCAAAATGGGCCTATTAAATTGTGAAGACTAGACTTATTCTTATGTTTACTATCCATTAGGGTATCCATATATTCCACCAGGGTTGTCTTGTCAATGTCGCTTCGCGCGACCAGTTGTCATCTTGCGCTCGGCGAGAGCCTACAGACGTTCTGTACGTGCCCTTCTGCTGCTGATTTCCATGTGGACTAGCCGTGCTACCCTGACAAGATTCGAGTCTGCAGATCGACTTGGAAGGTTGGTGGTTTTTTCTACTCATGTGCTGGGATGAGGATTGGGTCATAACTCTTACAATCATAGTTGTGCTAAATTAGAATAAAATCGTTTTTTTTTTCTTTATAATATAGGAGTAGCAGACGAGCATGCAGTACACCTGATGGTAAGTGGCTACTGCCGCCCATGGACATCTGTAATCAACCTCTGATAGGACCAGAAATTTCTACCTGTGGTCGGTAACAGATGCGCCGCTACCGCTGAGGATTAAGCTGGAACGCCTCGGAAAAGTATGTCTCCCTTATCACACCCTTCAAAACGGAACACAGCAGCGCTTAACACTGCTGTTATTAGGCAGAAATAGGTGTGGCGGTGGTGCCGACGGAGCCGAACCTCAAAGGGTTCTACCACCTTTTATCGTATCATAAAGGCTAGTTTGTTGTCCGTGAAAACAAACTGTATTTTTAAGGGTTCGAAAGTATTTCGTTGTCCCACTTCGGTCCGTTTTGTAAAACCAATAAAACAAAATAAATGGGTCAGACGTAACCTCGCCTCTGGCGGAAGGTCCACAATCTTGTCTTTATTGTTGGCGTATAAAGTAAAGGTCCAAATAACTTGGAACCTCCAAATTGGAGCGAGTCCAAACGGTCCAACCACTAGTTTTAGGCGCCAGAAACATTTGTCTAAACGCATGAGTGGATTATTTTAATAAAAGCAGTCACATTGGCATAGTTTTGATTAAGATGATGAGGTCTTGGAAACACGTTTTAGGGTTTCGTATCCAAAGGAAAAATGGAACCCTATTACTAAGCCTACGCTGTCTTTCCGTTTCTACATCTGCTACAGGACCTCACCTTAATCCCTAAAAGACAGACACTTGAAACTTATACAGAGTATGTATAAAAACAAATACTAAAAATAAAAAACTTGAAAATAGGTAAGTGGGAGTCGCCATACAAGAAACCGCTGTTTTCTCAGCGGCGCATTTGTGGCCGACCTTGGGTAGGAACCAAATCTTATCTGGGGTTGATTACTGATGTCCATGGGCAGCACTTGCCATTTACGATGATTTGAACTGCTTATTTGCTATATCTCTTTTGTATAAATTTAAAGTTATTTAAAAGCAATAAGTATTTTTAACTAACAGAAAATCTAGGTTAAACGAGAAATTGGCAAGAAAAGAGTAAACTGAAGTCAGAGACTTATATGTTGGAATTGAATTGTCCATTATTTTGGAATCGAGCCAACTTTTAACAAATAATTTAAGGTATTAAATACGAGGTCGAATATTTAAATCAATGCACTGGTTCTATTTACCATATATGCATTATTTCATATGGCACTGGGTTGCCAAGAAATTGTTTAACAAACTCGTGTAGTTGTTCGTGTAATGTTACAAATCGGTAACATTACAGCCGTGAGTATTATGTGTTACAAAGTTACACGCGTGTTTTATCAAAAATACCTACCGTAGTAAGTACGTTAAGCTAAAAATATTATAGCATTCCTTTTAAAATCCTTCACTTTTGTATGTCAACGCCAATTACTAACAACCTTAGCTAACATACTATTATAGATTCTTTTACAAAACACTTGAGCTAACGAAAAATTGTAATATTCATTGTCCTAATAGTTACATCACGTGTAAATTTATCATAATTTATCACAAGGCTCTGCATCTTATTGAAACTATTTTTGATATATAATTCAATTTTATTACACTTTCATTGTTGTGATAATATATTTGGTGTTACGAAAGATACAAAACTTTAAAAATAAACTACTTAATTTCGAAACACCTGAAAGAGCTGGTCACTTTCTCCTGACTTGTTTCATTTAATTTTTTTTGAACGTAAAAAATGCGTAGAAAAAAATCTTTTTAATACGCTTTTATTATTAGCTTCAGACGTATGTATGTTGGTATGTTGGTATGTTAGTATGTAACGGAATCTTTGAACATGATTTTAACCCCCTTCAAAACGTCGGATTAACTTGAAATTTGGCATACTTATTAAGGACCGATGACAATTCAATATTTTAAACATTCTGACCCGTTATCCTTACTAGGATAATCAGGATCAGCGATTTTTGTTTTCCTGAGACCCGGAAGGTCTGCGTTAAGACCAATAAAGGAATCTACCAGGCGCGCCGATCACCTAACCTAACCTAACCTGACCTGACCTGACCTGACCTGACCTGACCTGACCTGACCTGACCTGACCTGACCTGACCTGACCTGACCTGACCTGACCTCAACTTCGACGCGTCCGTTGTTAATAGCATCATGAAGCGGTGTCTCATCATCCTTATTCATTCAGCACTTCAACAGATATGAAATAGTGGAAATCTTGTTAAAGGAAGGTGCAGACCTTCCTTTAACAAGATTTCCACTTTTTCTTTGTTCCCATTTCTTGCTGCCAAATGTAAAGGCATATATGATTTCAGCTCATCGTCATAGTCACAACTTATATTATTAACTCGAGCTGTAAAATTAATTAAACTACTAACAGTTTTAAAATCTCTGCAGGCAGCAGCAACACAAAGAGGAGAAATTCTAGAATTATTTTTGATATTAACATCATCATGCTGTAATATTAAATCGATGATTGGACGACGTCCTTTTGAAATGGCTAGATGTAAAGCAGTTGACCGTTTTTCTCTTGAGTATTGCCATCAGCGCCTGTTTTTAAAAGATGCTCTATCATCCTTTTTCCGTGATTACTTTTATCCAAGATAGAGGACCTGGGATATAGTATAAATTATGAAAGAAAGCAGTTAGCATTGGCAATTCGGATGTCATTCAACAACTCCTCTGGGATTTTCACGTTAACAATAAAAATAAACACCAATGTAAAACACCACTTCATACAGCTGTGTTAAACAATGACCCAATATTCATTTTTGCACTGCTAAGCAAAGGTGCTGATGCTGATTCGAAAGATAAACTTGATAATACGCTACGTAATAATCGTTAAAATAATCGCTAAAATAATCACTAAAAAATGAAAAATAAATAATAGTTAAAAAAAACTAAAAAATACGCTTTTATAAAAAATTCGACCAAAAAATGAAAAATAAATAATAGTTTAAAAAAACTAAAAAAATACACTTTTTATAGAAAATTCAACTAAAAAATAGAAAATAATTTTTTTAAAATTTGAATTAAGAATAGTGTAAATAAGATAAAAATATTTTTTATTGTAAAAAAGCGTGGGGTGCTTTTTAAGATGTTATCAAAATGATAATCCTTCTACTCAATATCTATCAATAAAATATTTATAACTATTGACACCATACACCCCACGCTTTTTTTACAATAAAAAATATTTTTATCTTATTTACACTATTCTTAATTCAAATTTTAAAAATTTTATTTTCTATTTTTTAGTTGAATTTTCTATAAAAAGTGTATTTTTTTAGTTTTTTTAAACTATTATTTATTTTTCATTTTTTGGTCGAATTTTTTATAAAAGCGTATTTTTTAGTTTTTTTTAACTATTATTTATTTTCTTTCATACTTCATCCTCATAACTTGTTTCGTTCAATATACATTGCTCAATCAGGATTTTTATGTACGTTACCCCAATAAATACATACAAAATGAAGGTAAAAATTCCTTTCGGAGGCAAGACGGTAGACCGTTTAATATGTAAATCGCAAAATGTGCAATCTTGTTGGTGCCAAGCACTTATACTTGAGCATAGGGATGGCGATCTGAGATCGAATAATCGAAGAATCGATCTTTTGGGCACAAATCACAAATAATCGATCTCCACTAATGGATCGATTCAGTGGATCGATTTTTCATCCTAGAAAATCGAAAGTCGATGTTTTCGAAGTAGGTTCAATGTGTAATAGACATTCTTTGATGACGGATACTTATTTCAGTGTATATCTTCGCCATCTTTAGCTGAAAAGATCGAAGATAGATTTTTGGGGAATCGATTCTTAGGGCCTCGATTTTTTGTGAATCGATTTATTTCACTTCGGTTCAAGAATCGATATTTTTTTGAAAGAATCGCCATCCCTTCTTGAGCGTGTACTTTAATAGCGTTGTTACGGGCGAAGTTTATGTTCCGACTTCGTACAGAATTTCTAGGTGCTCGGAGACAATTCCCTCAAGATTGCCTGTTTTATTGCAGCTGAAACTTTGCGAAACCAATAGCTTACACACTAATCTCTTATCCGTGCCAAGTAGTTACTCTTGCTTAAGTATTTTCCTCACTTTAATAGTTTTTGTTGCAGACAAGTTTGTGTTTAGACTTAGTTCAGAGTTCCTGGAAGCTTTTTGTAAACATTTGTTTCAAAGTATCTGAAGTTTTATAAAGTCTCTTTATATGCTAATATTACCTATAATAGTATTTTTTAATATTTTTAATCAAGTGACGACTTTAGAACCCCCAGGTCTTTTTAGAGACGATGGCAAGAGACCTGATGGAATCACTCTAGTTCCATGGAGTCTCGGATGACCCCTGATATGGGACGCAACGTACGTTGATACTTTTGCCCCCTCTCACCTAGCTAATACTTCAAGGGCTGCAGCCGACCATGCCCAGACTCTCACGCGTCGTAAATATAGTAATTTATTAGACAATTACTTGTTTGCGGCGCTTGCTTTAGAGACAATGGGTCCATGGTCATCTGACATGAAAAAATTCATGTCAGATATGTCGACCAAACTTGTCACTGCTTCCGGTGACCAAAAAGCTGGCGGCTATTTTGCACAAAGATTAAGTCTTGCCGTGCAGCAAGGAAACGCCGCCAGCGTTTTGGGAACCATGCCTCACACGGCAATTTTAGATGGCTTATTTTATTTATAATTATCTTGTATATATTTTGTAAATAAGTCCATTTTTAGTTTATAGTTAACATTTAATGTATGTATAAAATTAAATAAATGATTCCATCAAGTGACAAATTTAATAAAGGTAGAACTGTCATAACTATTTTTGCTCCATAATCGTAGCCATAGCAATGGTATTCGGGTTTTCATTTCAGATAGCAGTGTTTTTGTGATTTATTTATTTGCATTGACTACATTTTCTTCTCGGATTCCTGTATTATTAGAACTTAAGTATATAAAACATCAAGCTGTTGTTACCTATTATTTTCAGTCTGCCTCTCTGTTTAGTGTAAGTAGAACATATTTATATTGTGTTATTCTTGTTGCTGCGCAGTATTGAGTTTCATTTGTATATTTTTTTCTATAATAGCTCTGTCGCGAGTAAACTTTACGGTCAGTATTAGAATAGAATTCTTAGTAATTCAATTTTCACGATATGAAAGTTATATAAATCTATATGTACCGACGACCTCTGTGAGCTCAGTAGTTACTATACCAGCCATACAAATGTAAATAATTTGATTGTTATTCTGGTTCTCATGTACCTACTTACAATTATCACAAGAATTTAATCATAAGGGGGACACACTTTAACAATAACCATTACAAAAGAACCTACATAACTTTAACGTTGACAAAAATCCTCAAATCTACGGTTAAACAATTCATGGGTTGCACTATTAGTTAGATACGGTTAACAAGACATTATAACCCATTCTCAACGTTAACCGGTCGATCTTCTAAAGCTTTGTGTTTGTCAACTTCCGTATCTGACAACGTCAACTAAAAATTGTTATGACACAATGAAACAAATGACGCTATCCTCCACTTCTCCATCGCTATCGTCAAAGTTATCGTTATAATTAAACTTAACGCAAATTTTAAACGGACTTTCGATGCAATCCGACCTAAGAAATAGTCTTAGTATAGTAAACGTCGTCCTATGTAACGTATGTAATGTAATGTAGCCTAATATGTATGTAATGCTGCTCTCTAGTATTTTGCGACGCCCTCTCAGGGCATCACATATCTCTTATATTTTGTTGTAAGTTGTGTGTTTATTTTGCAATAAAAATAAATAAATAAATAAGGAGAGATAATATAATTACTAAAATGTATTCAAAGATGAGAAACTCCATAGTTTGACTCGTCCGTTCTGTGATTAAAACAATGGTATGAGGTAAAACCGTCTATAATATCTATGGCTGACCTCAGGTATGGCCCCCAAATTTATTGTTTATAGTTCATTCAAGACTTCCGCTTCCATGGAAACTTACCCTCAAGTGAGCTACATGCTCGACCATGTCTAATAGAGCTACCAATCGGTCGATCCAATCGTTTGGCAGCTTAATATCGTAAAATTTTTAATTGATATTTTAACATTTCTGTCGCAATTTATAAACGTTACAACGAATATTAGTTACGAGGACAATGAACGAATTTATAATAATTAGCACTTCCAGTAAATACGAGGAACACAATTAGCTAAGTGTTACTAAAGTCATGTGTCACGGTATGCTGTTATCGCAAGTTATTATATTCGCGACTATATTTTCAGTTGAAGTCCTAGAGGAATAAATGTCTATTAGCTTACTAGTGTCTATTAGTTGACTAGTTTTATAGGCTAATGCACAGTTATCCAATTATAACTAATTTGATTCATTTTAAATTACTCGCAGTATACATATATTGTTCCTTTATAAAAAAACAAAGTTCACGGAACCGTCCTTCGTTAGGACAGTTGTCTATGTATTAAATCCCTCTCGTCTAAGACCCGTGTCCAACAGTGGAGTAAATTCAATGATTAAGATAATTAAAACAAGAGTGACCGTTATCCGTCCGATCCGTTCCGTTCCGTCCGATCCGTTATCTTTCATGACTTGTAATTACTCGTAAGTACAAAAAGTGATTGTAGGACTCGTCGCGACTACCGACGGGTTAAAGCGGAGCGACGAGCGCTATGACGAAGCGAATAAATGTATGAAGCATGCTACGTGGACAAGGGACCGGCGCGGGGTTCAAATGCAGGGCAGCCAAAAATCGTTCCGCTTGTAGCTAGGTTCGGAGCTGATCAGTAATCCCTTACGACATGCCTCAATAACAAAATATAGAAATGTGTGTGCTTCTTGGATGAACTACAGATGACAACGGTACTCGGTCTAGAACAAATGATGAAAAACCAAAAACTGCGCCGCTTATCACTAAATCAGATTCCGTGGTCTAACATTAAAGCTTCACATCAACAACCCATTATCGTCCTACTGCTGGGCACGGGTCTCCTCTCAGAATGAGAACGATTAAGCCATAGTCCACCGCGCAGGTTAAGTGTGTATTGATAGACTTTACATACCTTTGAGATTTTTTTTGTTTATAAATCTCACAGGTATGCAGGTTTTATCACGATGTTTTCCTTCACCGTTTCAGCAAGTGATAATTAGTTTCTAATACGCACATAATTTTGAAAAATAGAAGGTGCCTGGGATTTGAACCACAAATCCCTCGATCGAGAAGCCGAGTTTCTTAACCACTCGGTTATCACTGCTTCTGTTAAAGCTTAAGCAATAAATAAAACAGCACCCTTCGATGTCTAAACCTAATTTCATATTCCTTTGTTCCGTGCTGAAGTTAACAAAGATACCACTTTTACATGCAAATTTCACCCGATACAAACTATCCAATTACCATATTTCTGCCACTAAGCTGTAACAGGTTTTGTGGCTTTTTCTAAGCTACCTGATTTATTGCCTGAAAAGATTTATGTACAAGATGAATATAGTAGGAGTAGAAGCGCTTATTTTAGGAGGAGAAGAATCTGTGTATATTGAAACCGTTTTTACTAAAGCATCAGATTCCGTTGGAAGTTGTATAGGTTACCGATAGTGGCTACGCATACATCGTGCTTTGGATGACTTATTTAGCTGTTATCATTAGATATCAGTTTTTAAGATTTGTGGTTAAGAGAAAATCCGGAATGGCTACTCCAAAAATTATAATCAGGTAAGACTTATCTGGAGTTGATTATATATGTCCTTGAGCAACAATGGCTAGTTATCAGTTGGACTGTATCATCGTATGCTACTTCTATATTTTAAGAAGAAGAAAATAGATTACTCTGTACCAGAGTTTCCCCATTTTCAAAGACTCCTGCTCAATGGCGCGACCTAAAAAGGCACCAAACAAAGGGTTTTGTTTTCAACGATAACGTCGAACTCGATAATTCATGCAAAAACATTAAACCATTTACCTTTTTTATAACCCATAAACTCTCCAATACTCTTTTTCGTTTCACTAAGGCACGTCATACAGTCTTTATTGACAAGTATTTAAGGTTTAAAGTTGAGTGCTTGTTACCCGGTCAATTGGTCGCTGCTTAAAGTGTTTATGCTATTACGCTTTTCATAAACATGTTTGCCTTCAAACCGTTTAATAACTCCTTAAAAACGTAATGTGGTATATATGACCAGAGTAAGCACTTAAATTTATGGACAAAGGTAAAATATCCATTTATGACATTTTTACATTGTAGACTTTATAACGTTGGCTTATTGGGGCACCATCGCAACAGGGTTAAAATATATATGACATCGCGTCGAGTCGTGGAAATTTAAGACATGCGTAGAAAAGAATCACGACGGTGTAACGTATGACATTTTTAATTATTTTTGAAATAATTTCCATCAATCATGATTGAAGTAAATGAATAGACATTAATGACGGAGTTCTCGCTGAAAATAAATGTCGGGGTTGTCACATGTGGGACACCCGATTGGAACGAAGTTCCCTTCGTTGTGAAATAACTATTATAGGAGGTTTAATTAAATAAATTAACTATATTTAGGAGTTAAATAATAAATGAAATAAAGCAGGTATGCATAACGAATTTTAACGGAATCGAGATTTTCTACGATGTAGGTACGTCGTAGATTTACACGACAGACATCACAACGTGTTTGATGTTTTAGCCTACACCTTCACTACTCCAGTTAGCATTAGCAGTCATGTCTGACTGGATTAGTGCATGCTGCCTTTAAAGTAAAAATGAATTTAAGTTCATTTTAATATGACTGTCTATCTTTAACTAGCCTCATTCATAAAGAAAACATCGCAATACATACTTAACTATAATTTTATATAATCAGATGAGAACAAAGCGCGCTATACTATTACTATAGTCAGGAAATAGGTATTGCGAAGAATCCGGCCATATTGTCTCACGAACAAAACTTTTAAAGGAAGCCTTTTAATTTACTTTTCAAAGATTTAAGCATCTGTGACCGAGCTTAGAGATTATTAAAAAGCTCTTTTGAAATTCCTTAAAATCCAATTTTAATTTTGTTTAAGATATCCCATTTTAACTTGATTAAAGGTTTATAAGCTTGAAAAGTTGAAGGGTTAAATGTAATTGTCATTCAAGATGTTTTTTTATATAAGCAACGATTTCAATTTTTGTCTTAAAATAACAAAAAAAAGTGTATTATAAAAACAAAAACAACACTGCTTAAAAATATAGCCCCGATAAAATTGTCTGCCACTATTTAGACCAAGGTAACGACTCATAATGTTAAAATTCGTCAAGTTGTATAGGCTGCAGGTTTGAAAAACATTATTTTCCGTAGTGAAATTTTATACAGATAAACTAAGACTTAAAATACAAACAGTTAAACATAGTACCTCCTCTTTTTTGTTTACGAGGGGGAAACCTTCAAAAGGTATCCTATGCCGTGGGAGCGGCACGGGTTTATGTGGGATTCTTACCGCACTAAAACCCCCCGGTGGCCGTCCTCGACGCTGCGTAGAGGACTCCGGGATTTCCAGAGGAACGCAACCGGAGTCCTCTGGGCGCGTTGCCCCATCGGGCTCCGCCCAGGTGAGCGTGACGCTCGCCACACCGTCTGGTGGGCACGACGGTATGTGACCACACATACCGCCGTCCTTCCCGGGGTCGCTGGCCGGGAGGTTCGAGCTCCCACTGTTGCCGCCCGCAACCCCGGAAGCCCCTTTTAGTCGCCTCTTACGACAGGCAGGGGAATCCGTCGCCCTATTCTGGTCCCGGAACTACAGGGACAAACATAGTAAGTACCTCCTGCTTTTTCGAAATCGGTGTAAAGCAATCCCATTTTCTATAGTAGTTATTCCAACATTTTTAATGTTATAAACGGAGCTATATTTCAAAACTTCTTTAAAGTTTTTCCATTAAAAGAGCCAAATGTGTTGAACTTTAGCAACTTAAACCGGTCTTTTACACTACTCGAGACAACGGAACAAAACTAGTAAATCTTAGGGAAATAGGTTATTGTATTTTGTAAGGCTTCTTCCACACTATTAGCTTTATACTCTGCGACGAATTGTTACGTGGGTGCGACAGGAAGAAGTAAATGATTTCGAGATTATGTATGTATGTCCAATACCTCGGAATGTTCTGTAGCTTAAACTATTTCTCATGTGAGTTGTCGTTTGATTTGTTTTGGTTGCACAAGTGACAGAAAATAAAATAAAATTTCTAAAATTCGAACTATTGGTTTCAATTTCCTTATTTAAATCATGTCTTATCAACAAGTGTGATTAAAGAACGCCAAGAAGAAAATATTTAAAACTACACCTGTAACTGTGTATTGTCCTGCTGCTGCATAGATCGCCTTCCAAATTAAGAAATTTTAAGGCTATTTTTCAATAGTCTGGTCAAATGTGAAGTCTTATTTGGTAGACTTCATACACCTTCGAAAATTTGATAAATAATCATTGGACATAGAGGTTCCTTCACGATTACGATTTGATTCATCGTAAAAGCATTCAGATTTACTTACAAAAGTTTTGTTTATGTTTAAACAAGTAATTCTATTCTGACACACACATGATTTCAAAAAGTATATTTAGAAATACTCTACGCCACTATGCGGACTATACTCAGATCTGAATCCAAAGAAGTACACAATATAACTAAGCCTTTACTTTGCATATAAATAAACTGTTCTGAATAAAATCGAACAAGTTTCAAGTGAAATGGACGTTCAATTCTGGATTGGATTGTTAAGTTTATGCTTGTAATACTTTATTGACTATTGGATAATATTTTACGGATCGCTGTATGAAAATAATTCAATATATTCGAGTGTTCTCCGAAATTTTACATGGCAATATGATGAGGAATTTGGTATTAACAGTGTATGGATAATTAATATATTTTAATTATGTTTACCACATTTAATATTGTTTCTAAGAAAAGGTGTATAGGAACCGTTCTATATTGGTTTACATGAATATCCTTCCTACATATATTATTGATCTTCTAATTTTCTGGCATTTTGTCATCATTTGTCTGCAAGACAATAGGAGGAGACCTGGAGCGTCAACTGCGTTGTTCTATTGTCAACATGAACCATCGGTCCTGTATTACTTTTTTTTAACAGGAGTACTGAAATTCGCATAGGTATGCACCTTTCTAATATTCTTTCCCTTACCCAATACCAAGTTTACTTGTTGTTCAGTATTTCGGACTGGCTAAAATACTAATATAAATAAAGAGTAAATTAAAAATGTATAATTCGATGTTTGTGTCATACCATTCGATATACAGACACTCGGAATTCGTCGCGGGACAGGCTATAAATATTATATGCATATTTTCGGAGGGTTTCGGGACCTATTCGGAGGACACGAGTGTGTGTGTTGCATTACGGACGACCGGTCGCCAAGGGAAGCAGACGGCACCACTCAACGGTATCTATATACTTTTTTCTCCTGCATTATTAACACTAGTGCACAAGAGTTCAAAATTTTGAAGGTGGTAGAACCCTTTGAGGTTCGACTCCAGCGGCACCACCGCCACACCTATTTCCACCTAATAACAGAAGTGTTGGGCGCTGCTGTGTTCCGTTTTGAAGGGTGTGGTAAAGGAGACAGACTTTTCCGAGGCGTTCCAGCTTACCTCAGGGTAGCGGCGCATCTGTGGCCAACCTCAGGTAGGAATATCTGATCCTATCAGGGGTTGATTACCTACAGATGTCCATGGGCGGCAGTAGCCACTTACCATCAGGTGGACTGCATGCTCGTCTGCTACTCTTATATAGTTCAAAATTACATTTCGGTTAACACCAGCAACCTGAAATTATACACTTGTATTATAGATAATATCTTTAGGTTTTAATTAAAAAATCATTATAGTATACCTTATGTGTACTGTAATTACGAAACACTTTAACTATAATTTATCCTCTAAAACTTATATTCTGTTGATAGCATGCGCTACCGTATTGCGAGGTCAATACAAACATGTGGTTATACTCATATCGTGTAGTGTAAATAGTTCTTCTTATAAATAGATTTTTAACGGTTGTTCAAATAAAATTTGTATACAATAATTTAAATGTATAACTAACCAAACGTACACATTTACAGTTATTATAGATTGATATAAGAAATATTTGATACAAAAGTAATATTGGTTATAAATATGTTGATTCATAATCAGTGTCAAATAATATTACAAATATCATAGAGATGTTTTTTCTTATTTCTGCTTCAAACCATGTGGTAAATATTGTATTAAACCCACCAGAAGAGAAGAGAGGTAGAGGCCGCCCGCCTTTAACCTGGTCAGAAAAGACAATCCAAAACAGAAATGTTTGCCATATTAATGTGAGGAGGCCCGACCCAAATAACAGGTTCAGGGTTGGAAGAAGATCTTATTTCTTTTTTATGATAGAATCAGTACCCTTACCATTAGATTTTACGTTTCGACAAATATGACTGTAAAACGTAAAAACTCATCGTAAGGGTACAGTATTGATCGACCGGGCAGGTATCAGCTCCACAGCTATTTCTAGTGAGAGCAGGTCTTGCCTTTTAATGGAACGATGTGGATATCACATGAATTACGTGTGAAGTGATCAGCTTAGTACTTAGAAGTGTCAACGCATTTGTGATCGGCTTCACCTACCCCTGATGTAGAATTGGTTACAGACGTATATGATCTTCAGCGAATACTTACTATAAGATGAACTGCATGCTCTTTAGCTATTTCAATAATATAATAGGAAAGGAAGGTGGTAGAACCCTTTGTGGTTCGACTCCGGTTGCACCACCGCCACACCTATTTCTATCTAATAACAGCAGTGTTAAGCGCTGCTGTGTTCCGGTTTGAAGGGTGTGGTAAGAGAGACAGACTTTTCCGAGGCGTTCCAGCTTAGTCCTTAGGGGTAGAGCGCATCTGTGGCCGACCTCAGGTAGGAATATGTAATCCTATCTGGGGTTGATTACAGATGTCCATGGGCCGCAGTGGCCACTTACCATCAGGTGGACTGCATGCTCGTCTGCTACTCATATATTATAAAAAAAGGAAAGGATAATAGGAAAAGGAATCTACCCCATTTAAATAATGCTGAAACAATTTAATAAATTATGATCATACAAATCGTTAAAATTTAATACACCTTTAGTTCTCAAAACCGCATAGTGAATGGGATAAAATTAAATTATTATGCATTAATAATTCTGCTTTTTGATGAAATTTGTAGCAGAATACATTTCGTATCGTGAATAAAATATGCCTATGAAAATTAAACAATTCATTGAGCTTTGTATCGATAATTTATCTCATTAATGTTGCAAGAATTAATAAAGCGATATTGAAATAAGTTTTGACAAAGAGAGATGTAATGAAGAAAGTATGTATGTAACCTACGTATTTGAATCGACCACGCCATGGTAGTCCCGATAAAGAATTGCTATACCTAAACGTACCTTTAAAATAATTTAACATATTAACATAATAATATATAAATAATAAAAATAAATAAGGCTTAACAAATAAGGTAGAAGGCACTCAAATATAATATAAGATTAGAATTCTGCCTGAGGTCAGCCACAGATACGTTACTATCTTGAGGACTAAGTTAGAAGGCCTCGGTAAATAAGAATAAATCAGTATGATTTGAGCCTATTAAGAACAGGACAGAGAGCCTACCACCATTTTTTAAAAACCACCATAGTTCAGGAAAGTTTTATTTCAATACTGCATCAACATTACCTTTTCTTGTACCTCCTTAGAATAATTTTGTTTTATTTCTGCCAAGTGAATTATTCATTTTTCGCTTAACCACTGTATAAAATCAACTGAAATTGACATATATTGCGTAAAACATTAAATTTCGTGCAAATAAAAAGAATGAATAATTTCGACCGACATAATACAAAACTGCTTATTGTAATATTATAAAAACAATCTTACTTTAACGAGGTTGTGGTACGAAATATCAATATATAATTAAAATAATGTTGTTAAAAGAGAGGGTAGTAACCCCCCAGTTCTACTATCATTGTGGTTTCAAAAGCATATTATTACGTACAAAAATATTTTCATTTTATATGAAAAGGGACACTAATATAAAGATAAAATCCACTATAATTGTAAATGTATGCACGAAAGAGCCCCACGATCCCAAAGTAATGTCGCGTCGAAATTAAACGAATGATAATTGTGATGAAAAATCTTCAAGAGCACCTCAGACATTAATTCCCACCTAATTTTAATAGTCTACAAGCCATTTTGACGCTTGTCTATAACGTAATAACGTCGGCTATTCCATGAAAGTTTTCTTATCAACGGTATAACTTTTTTGCTGATTATCTCTAAGGTCTCCACCACATCCTAAGGCAATATTCTTTTTCAATTTCATTTCAATCAAGTGCCATTAGAAAGGTTATGCGTGTAAAGGAAAATAAATCTCGTGGCAAAATTTTGAGCAACCAAACAAAATTAAGTCGAAGAAATCGCTTCATTAGGAATGCAAATCTGTATTTTTATTTAATGGCGTACAATTTATTGTTGGAATAAATTTTCTATTCAAATTCTTTGTCAAGCTCGTTTTGATTAGAAATGCGGATTCTAATAAATCGTTATTTTTGTACATTTCCGTTTACACAAATTGGATAAAATAATAACTTAGAGTCCCACGTTGGGCGCCAAAACTTGTTGAAAAAAGATTAGAGCTTTAGAACCT
Organism: Epargyreus clarus clarus; assembly: GCA_014595695.2. NCBI lineage: Eukaryota > Metazoa > Arthropoda > Insecta > Lepidoptera > Hesperiidae > Epargyreus > Epargyreus clarus. Next base: position 410,808 of record JACTTY020000086.1, on the reverse strand, counting down.
GCTTATTATAAACAATATTTAAAAAATAGATATGGATAATATATGTATAACTAAAGTTACTTTATAAGTACCTATATTTAGATTACTAAATCACAAAGGTGGTGCTAAATATTTATAAGTTTACTAGACATCATTATTAATACAATAATTATGGAAACTCCTAAAATTACACCTGTTTAGTATTTCGTTTGGCCGAAATACTATTAAAATAAAACGGAATAAATTCAAAATTTTAATATGACGTTTCGGAAATTACTAACGAAGACAGACATTTCTAAATCGAGTTTCGACACGGATGAAAAATTATTATTGCTGTAATATTGGTGATATCAGGATAAACATAATGAATTCAAAAATACTATAACAAGAAATAATTTTACATCTTAAGTTAAACATCATTAAGATGAACAAAATGAGCCTATATACTAAAACTGATTAATATCGTATTAATTAACAAAGGTATAATACCCTTGAAATGGTCAAAAGGGCTTTGAATATTAATGCCTACTTACTAATACAGTATAATCAACGGAATCCCGACGAGATTATCTCATAAGAGGTAATTATAATGAAGCATTATGGAATTTCTAAGTTTATGATAGCGAATTCAGTTAACTAATTGAGTATATTTATGTATAAGCACCTATAAGTATATAGAAATAAATGCCTATTGTTACACACATTACACTGATTCGTGTACCGAATACATAATTACTGGTTATTAATAGTTTACGTCACCTATTGGTGGGAAATTCCTGCTACTCGTTAAGAAATAGCGCCACGAGTATTCTGAATCACGCTATCGACGTTTTTTTAACATCTTGTATATATACAAGCTCCGAACTGAGACTATCGGAGCACGGCCGCTCCCCGGGCATGATCACTTAGCCCGGCGAAAGATCTCCCTTTGGTAACGTGGTAACAACATACAAACATACGTGCTTTCTCGATGGTGGCAACCTAACTCCCTGGACTGCAGCATAACCGCATCAGTTCAAATGTCAATTGACTCCAAATAAGACAAAAATCCAACCTGATGTCAGAACAAACGCGTTGCTACCGAGGGCTAAAAAAAAACTCGTAGCGTAACGTAACGTAACTCGAGACCTTATAAGAATCTATAGTAACTTTAAATCTACAAAAAGTACCCATTTAATCTTTGTCATCATTATAAATTTGAGTAACGAAAAGGTAAAGTACAAAACATGTTTTTCTTTATTGTCAACGAAGCTTCGAACGAATAGCTCGCCATTAATAAACTTGTCAACAAGTATTACAAGCTTACGAAACAACAGTCAAAGATCTTATTCATTAAGGGTATTATTCGTTCTTTGTAAGTAGGGTTTGGGTCTCTGTCTCTTAGGGTACCGTTGTCACTTGAGAATATGATACTGAAGAAATGATATAAATGCGTTGGAAATTAATTTAAGTTGTCTTAAACGCTTCGAAACTTGGGCTTATATAAGGGGATATGAGAGTTAGGTTAGTTTAGGTTAGACAAGAGTGTAGATGAGGAAAATGCCTTTAAAGAGATTGAATATATAGGACTGCAGTTGGGCAGTATTCTAAACTTATCGTAAAAACCTTTCATTTCGTTTCATACGGACACCACCTTGGATTGATCAATATTACATTTATAATTAAATATTAGATCAATATTGTATTATAATTTCAAATACATAGGACATGGTAGAACCCTTTGTGGTTCGTCTCTGGATGCGCCACCACCCATCCTATTAAGCCAACAGCCGTATTAAGCGCTGATGTGTTGCGCTTTAGAGAATGTGATAAGGAAGATATTATAATTGTCTGAGGTGTTCCAATTTAATCCTCAGGGGTAGCACACATCTGCTGACCTCAGGCTGGACTCTTGTCTCATCTGAAGTTGATTACAGATGTCCAAACACATTTCTATATAACGATAAATTCTAAGACAAATATAAATATACTGAACCTTCGTAACTAACAGCGGAGCGACTTGAAAATCAATATGGGTATATTAGGCGCGAGGCCTTGCATCTTATTCTGGATCGTCTGCTCTATATTTGCTCTCATGCAGCCTTTATTGTTTTTAATTGTGTCTGGGTGATATATCTAGACGTCTGTCTAGGATATGTCTATTTTGAAAAGTGTGGTAAGGATATATAGGTATACTTTTCCGAGGAATTTCAGCTTAGGGTTACGGCGCACTTGTGGCCGACTTTAGGAATCCTATCTAATAATGACAATCCGGATTTGCCTGACGTACCCTCCAAAGCACAGCGATACATCAAAAGCTACTACTGCAGTCACCTATCTGATTATCTTTATTATGCTTTAAAGTGAAATTTTTGCTTTAACACTTGGAGTTTTAAATCGCATTCTATAAATAAACTGTTTGGTTCACGCCCACAAAAGTCTTTGTCATTTGATACACTCGTAAGCATGAGTTTTCCCTTCTTGTATTTATTCAAGAAAAAGTATTAATTCATGAATTCATTCACATTTTTATGTGAATGTGATAAAATTTCTAAGAATTATTTTCATTACTTACGAAGGATAATGGGACACGAATTTACTGCTAATCCTATTATTTATTACTGATAATATAAAATGGTTTCACGTTATCGTCGTCAACGCATTACTATCCTACTGCTGGGCGTGGGCGACATCTCAGACTGAGAAAAATTGGGCTATATTCTGAAAATATTTAAAAACCTTCGTAAAAATGTAGACTTATAATACTTCTGGATTATAAACTATAATCCAAGATGGCCCACTCTCAGCTGACCCATTTCCGCGCCATATTCACACATTAGATATAGAGCTCCCTATGGGTGGGCGGCGACGATGCGCATTATTGGGATACTGTTGGGTATTCGGGTGTCGAAGCCAAAAATGCTTCGCGGGATAAACACAAGCTTGATTCAAGTAAAATATATGTAACATTTAGAATAACGTTACTATGTAACTTTGTTATATTTGATATTCTTTTCGCAAAATAGTAAACATTAATTTAAAGGTGGTAGAACTCTTTACTGCTGTGTCTGAAGAGTGTGGTAAGGGAGACATTCTTTTCGAGGCGTTCCAGCTTAGTCCTCAGGGGTAGCGGTGCATTTGTGGCCGACCTCAGGTAAGAATATCTAATTCTATGTGGAGTTGATTACAGATGTCCATGGGCGGCAGCAGCCACTTACCATTCGGTGGACTGCATGCTCGTCTGTTACTCCTATATTATATTAAAAAAAACTTTATATTCTTTTTAAATATTAGCAAACATTCACTGATAAACTCTGTATTTTTAACCACAATTTTATATAAACTACATTACGAAAAACTGTTCGGATTACAAGACAGTCAAGCTCAAGTTATCTACATACGAGTATTTGAATACGGTTCTCTTTGAGCGGAGCACTGATGCGTATTAATAGGATTCTGGATACAGTACCCAAGGGTCCAGGTAGAATCCCAAATATCTTCAGGCGGTTACATTTAGTGCTTAATCCTTACATTATATTTTATGTCAGAAATAAGTAAAAAATCTGTAATTTCAAGGTGGTGTTTTCTTACAAAATATTCAATTAATAGTTTATTGAAATCTATACTGCTTAATTTCGATATTTAAGTTTTCTTTTTAATAAAGGTAAAATCACAAAAAAAGAATATTAAACTGTGTTATTTTACAAGGGTGTAAGACACTGAATAGTTTTTATAAATATTTTTAATTCTGTTTATTTTTTATTAACTAAGAACATAACCAAAAACAGTAAACTATACAGCTCGCAATGAAAAATCAACTTACCCCCAAAAAATAGAAAATGCCTTTTAAAAATATAATATTAATATTACAAAAAAAGATATAAATAGTAGGGGCGCGCGAGCCTATTTCACATACGATCGCACGCCTTTTGTGCGTAAGTTTTATGGTTTCCATCGATTGCCCTTTCCAATGGCAAAGCAGTCGTAAAGAAAGTTTATTCAATCCACGATTACGTTAAACTTCGTCTTTGTCACCAAGAAAATAAAGTAGAAAAAGCGTTGTATACGCGTCTTCGTAAATTGAAACCGTTCTAAGACAGATTTTATCAAAATAGTATTTTGTGAGGCATTTACTTTTCAAACAATAAAAAACTTAATTTTACTATATAGTGTTATATTTAAGTTATATAGCCACGCAAAGTACCCAAATCAGAATTAGTGCAACGTTCGGTGCGTCAAGATATAGTTGATGTGTGTCGTGGTATGGAACCTAAAAAAGAAAAACAAACTAGACGTAGGGTAGACAGATTAATCTACCACTAGTACTTGTCAACGGTTTGTCCCCGTCACCGCGGTTTCGCAGTGAATGCGATCCGCGTATCGTGTGTTAGCGCGTTGCGCCGTCGGGCTCCGCCCAGGTGAGCTTAACGCTCGCCGCACCGTCTGGTGCGTACGACAGTATACGACCACACATACCGCCGTCCTTCCCGGGGCCGTTGGCCGGGCGGTTCGAACTCCCACTCTTGCCACCCACGACCCCAGAAGCCCCCTTTTAGTCGCCTCTTACGACAGGCAGGGGATACCGTAGCCCTATTCTTGTCCCGGAACTACAGGGATCGGTGGACTATGGTCTAAAACCTTTCTCATCCTGAGAGGAGACCTTTGCCCAGCAGTGGGTCAGTAATGGGTTGACGACGAAGGCGCACAGTGGCTGATTTTTAACTTACGTCCTCGTAAGTAAAAATTTATATGGTTCTTGCACACTTTAATATTTTCTTAGTGTATTGCACGGGTACTCGTATGTTAATCTAGAGATACTAAAAATATTTACTCTCACCGCCAAAATTCTGAACAGGCATTTTATTAGTTAATATTAACCAATATGGCTCGAATAGTTTTGAATTTATACATTGTTTGAAATTTGATAAACGCGATACACTCACAGTGCAATAATTGTTATTACTATTTTACCTTACTCCCAGGCGTACCTTTTTTTTATAATAGGTATAGGAGTAGCAGACGAGCATACAGTCCACCTGATGGTAAGTGGCCACTGCCGCCCATGGACATCTGTAATCAACCCCAGATAGGATTAGATATTCCTACCTGCGGTCGGCCACAGATGCGCCGCTACCCCTGAGCACTAAGCTGGAACGCCTCGGAAAAGTCTGTCTCCCTTACCACACCCTTCAAACCGGAACACAGCAGCGTCTAACACTGCTGTTATTAGGTAGAAATAAAGTACCTCACGTGTGTGTGCTATTATTTGTTATCTATTATTTGGTGTACAATAAAGACTTTCGTATCGTATTTTACTTGTTGATTTAAATAATTTGTATTACAATCACATGGTTTTGCGCATCGTTTCGTGCATTGATAAGCCTTAAACTTAATCTTTAGCATTACGAATGTTTACAGACGAATACCACTTTCCATCAGGTATTTATTCCCATTTTATTAAGTTACATTATTAAGTTATTAAGTTAATAAAAATATATGCGTCGTTCCAATTTAACATTATCATCCGCGTCACGCATCCTGTATCATTCAAATTAATTTCAGACAAAGCGCTTCACAGTATTAAAATTTAAACCATTCAAATTAATTTCATACATGAATAATCATAACAAGTTAAAAAGCTTTATTAAATCCCGTGACTGAAGTAATAATGACATCAATACATGCTCAGTGACGTCACGAAAATTAATTCAGTTTATGGACAATGGGCGGTATAGGGGTGATAATTTCGTCATTAATGGAAATTGCTGTAATTTAGCGGCACTGTTGAGGCAATGATATAATGATACCCTTGATTTAATGGGAAATGGTATAATGTCGTCTAATGTTCTTTTTATATTTTGAAGGTAACACTTTGTGAATCGACTCCGGATGTACCATTGATACTACTTTTTCTGCCTTACAACGTGTTTATCATTTCTGCATTCAGGTTTGCAGGGCGTGGTAAAGAATATGCTTTAGTATGACATATTCTAATTAGGTCTTCGGATAGCAATTACTAAACACCAAGGAGATTAATATAGATCAAAATTATAAATATAGATTTCACTTCTAATTCAGGTAATTCTATGATGAGGAATATACGAGTAGAAAGCTCCAAAATATAAGTTTAAACAGAATATAGAGTAGTTTTTCTTGAGAATTTTTTAAATTACTTATTACGCTACAGAAATATAACTTTTACATGCAAACTTTTTTTTAATTACGAGATATATGAAAAATAGGAGGTTTTCAATGCATTTCTATATTTGTATATCAAGACATACCAATACATAGCTACACGCCGATTAAATGATAAACAGTGAGCGGAAAGTTTAATCAATGGAGAGTACAGGCGATTATTCGCCTAATGGAAATTGCAGTTAATTATGCGGGCTGCGGTTTCATTTAAATATAATGGACATGTACTGTGGATTGTAACGTTCGACACATTACCCCAATTGTTTCAGATTAATCAAGCTATATAAGCTTTATTGTAACTGTCATAGCGTTGTGAATACTATTTTGAACATTACTACCGTTATGAACCGTATTATATTACCCGCCACGAAGGATAATGTGTGTGGGTATGTATGTCTTATTTTTTCCAAGTCAAACCTTGACATATTTAAAACAGGTGTCGTTAGTTCCGCGAAAATGTAACATAGGTAACACTTATTTTCTTTTTGTTAATTATTTTAATGTAGTTGAATTTTTGTTTTTACAATAATTACTAGTTTAACAAACTAAAACAAGGAACAGGTTTTCAATACACCTGTATTGAAAACCTCTTCATTTTTGTAGTTATGTATCGCTATATATAGCTATATATCGGTATATGAAGTCACATACCGATACATAGCTACACAAGTACACACCGATTAAGTGATAAATTAATCAAATTTAAGAAAAAATTAATCAATGGACAGTACAGGCGATTATTCGCCTAATGGAAATTGCAGTTAATTATGCGGGCTGCGGTTTCAGTTAAATATAATGGACATGTACCGTGGATTGTAACGTTCGACACATTACCCCGATTGTTTCGGATTAATCAATCTAGATAAGCTTTATTGCAACTGTGAATAATGTCGTCACATTATTACCGTTATGTTGTCATCATCAACCCTTTACTGGTTCACGGCTGGGCACGGGTTCTCAGAACGAGAGGGGTTAGGCTATAGTGCACCGTGCTGGCTAAAATGCAATGCTAATTGCACTTCGCGAACCCATAAGAACTTTTTTAATAGCTGTCAGATATACATAAAATCTGTCGGACTCTTATTGGAGCTATTTTATGCATATCTAAGATTCTTCATTGCACACTACATTATAAAACAATTATATTATGTAAACTACTTAAAAATAATTGAAAAGGGAAGTCGTGTAGCCTATATTACTCCCACAATTTAGACGAATCCCACGAAACCTCATGTGTTAAAACCCATCAAGCCACTTGAGCTGTAGAGCGTGCCAAAGAATGAGACATTCTCTTAATTACATACATACGTTCGAAAAACATTCCCCTCTGCAGTAAAATAAAACCTTTATGCTCATTTTGTTTGCATGAGTGCATGAAATAATGAGTATGTATGAAAATTAATAATTTAACGTTGAATTGGTAACACTTCCCACAAACTCTTAAGCCGGAAACAGAACGGGTGGCCCGTAGAGTATAGTAATGATAGAGATGATTTTTATGATATGCCATATACCTAATTGGATTTAAGCTGTCCTTATATAATTTAGTTACAAAAAATATTTGGCTTCGAGGCAAGGTGTATCAAATAATCTTACGTATAAAATTCTTGTGTCACAATGTTAGTTACCGTACTCTTCCGAATCGGCTATACCGATTTTCACCAAATTTTATATGTATATTCAGTAGATCTGAGAATCGGTTACTATCTATTTTTCATACCCCTAAGTGATAAGGGTTTATTTATTTATTTAGGGTTGTTCATCCTTAATGATTTTTTTATTTATATGGCAACACAATGTTTGCCGGGTCAGCTAGTTTTAAATAAAAAAGACAACAATCTTCGGACTCAGTAATACTTTAAACCAAATTCTGTGTTAGTTACTTTTCGAAGTCAATATTTCTGGGTGTGTATTTTATCGTAGATATAAATTAAAGTTTTTTATTAAATCTCTGTTTATGTAATACATATCTATTCATGTATTTTAGAATTAAACTTTACATTTTTGTTCATTATTCTGGTCCGAGGGAATACTTAATTTATGTTTTTATATCTATCATTTACACAAGTTTAAATTTTGTTGCTTTAAAGTAGTCAACCGCACTCACGTAAATTACTTAATTTAAACAAATTTTGCGTTAGTTAGCTAAAACTATGCTAATAAATCACTTCTGCGGTGGCACTTTATGAAACCTTTTACTTAGGCCTACGACCTTTATAATGTGAGAACCACAATTTAAATGTTTACAACGCCTCTTTAGTTAATCACATACTTACTTCTAATATAATGTACTGTTACATTTATTTTGTCTGTCTTGTTAAAGATTAAAAGAGTAATTTAGTGACTGCAATTCATTCATTGTTCCTGTGTGTTACTGTCGGTATATATAATGAGTTTCATACACGACTGTTTTATTGGAATCTTTATCATGTGCATGTCAGCTCGTATCATGTGCAAGTTTATGGTTGTGTGTTATTCTTAGAAAAGCAATTTAAAATTTTCATCAATTTTAGGCACGCTAGCTTTTATTGTATACATTTTTTGAAAAAAAAAAAATTGTGAACGCCATTATATTCCAAATAGTTTTTGCTTAATATGAATGTTTTAATGTTTCACTGAAGATTTTTATTGTACTGTCCCGCACATTGCATACTCTATGTCCATTCCGTAATTTATGTGCGCAGATCGGATCCTACAATAGTTCGAACAGTAACTAACTAGTATATGGAACAGGAACTAGTACTGAAACAGATTACAACTACAACTCGTTCACTGTTAGTTCCTGTGTTTCTGTCGGCGTTAGAATGAGTTTGTTACGCGACTATTTTGTTGAACCTTTAACATGTGCATGCCAGCTGTTATCATGTGCATGTTTATGGTTGTTAGTTATTTTTAGCAAAAACAGTTAAAAATATTTATCAAATTTAGTTGCAAGAGTAATTACCCCACAAGCCATAATTTTCTAATTATTTCTAAATATTCAAAAACAGGTCCTTTCTTATACTTCACTCGTAGTTTTTCACTATTATACCAGTGCTCGCTTATTTTAGAATTAGAAAACATAAAAAATATCATCTAAACTTTTTTCTAATAGTTGGCAACCCTATTGTATAATATTCAAATTACGTATATTGCAATCAATTATTTTAAATATTGACAATTGTAAATTGTTTTTAATTACTATGTATACAAAATTTGCACGCCGACCCGGCAGAATGAGAGAAATTTGTAGCTATAAGACCTTTGTTAACCTTATTCTAAGCAAATAAAGAATTATGAATTATGAATTACATATTTTCCAGTTATTCTCAAAGTGCGTTCATTTGAGGCACATTTACAGCTCCAGCACGTACGGACACTTCGAATATTACAGTATCGTTTAAAGAGAGTATCTGGTTATTGCTATGTGAGAAGTCTTTTATATACAGAGTAGACAATCGTTTTTAAGGTTTCCAGCGGCATTATGTCCGTTTATTGCCCATTTTTAATTATCGATCTATCCATTGTTTTTCAACTAACATCAACATTTGACAAATTCTGCGTAAAATTATCAAAATTCGATAATCGGATAGATTGATTATTAATAATAGGCATGGACATATCCGTCGATATTTAAACTGTTAGACATATACGGTAGCAAACAAAAAATATTTTCCTATACAAAATCGGAAACTTCTTTTGGCTTTTTGGTATAAACAGACTAAGAGGCCAAAAAGTCAAATCTTAATTTAACCTGAACTTAAGGTTCGCTGGTTAAAAGGTTAACACCAAGGATAGTTTTCACCAAAAACACAAATAAAAAAATATACAATTAATTTTATTGAAATATCAATATTTTTCGTTTGCATTTGTAAAAAAAATACGTCAAATTTTTTCCAGTTTTCAAAGCGTGACTTTTCCTACAAAGTGGCAATCTTGGAAAAAAGCTTTACCTGCTTTACGCCGTAAATGGCGGGTATATATAACAGCAGTGTTAAGCGCTGTTGTGTACTGGATTGAAAGGTTCACACCTTTACAACTAAAGGAGACATACTTTTCCGAGGCGTTCCAGCTTAGTCCTCAGTAGCAGCTCAGTAGTGGTCGATTTTAGGTAGGAATATCTAATCTTATCTGAGGTAGATTACAGATGTCCCTGGGCGGCACTAGCCACTTACCAACAGGTGGGCTGCATGCTCGTCTGCTACTTCTATACTATAAAAAAATACCTGTCCATCACTCCTCGAAGTTTTATTGTCCTGCCATATTAATTTTCGTTTAATTAATAACATTTAAGAAGACTTTATAATACTTCTATATCATATTGTTCGCGTGTTACAAAGTAATTTATCAAGTAAAACTTCAATTTAGTTTCCAATTTAGTGAGCCGAAGCCCTCTTGTATAACATTAATTACAAGAAAGTAATTTTACTTCATAATTTCTGTAAAGAATGATAAATGAATTTCTCACTTCATTGTAAAGTTTTTGATGTTGGTAGGTATGATTATGGTATTTAACATTTTTAACTTAATAATAATTAGTTACTTCTTTAATCTTGTAATTTATAACACATATGTTAATGTAAACCCTTCATAAGGTGGTTTGCTGCCCCTGAGCTTGAAGATTATAACAATAATCTCAGATTAATCTCAGTTAGAATTCTACATTTACATAGGATAGGATTCCATCTTAGGTCAGATGCGTTGCTACTCTTGAAAAGTATCTTGAGAGTCGTATTTTCCCTACCACAACCCGGAAACCAAAATACGACAGTGCTTTTTTTTTGTTCACGAGGGGGAAACCTTCAAAAGGTACCCGGTGCCGTGGGAGAGATACAGGTTTATGTGGGACTGTTACCGTACTAAAACCCCACCGGTGGCTATCCTCGGCGCTGCGTAGAGGACTCCGGGATCTCCAAAGGAACGCAACCGGAGTCCTCTTAGCGAGTTGTCCCGTCGGGCTCCACCCAGGTGAGCAGCGCTTAACACTGCTGTTATAAAGGAGAAATAGGAATGGGGGTTCCTATTGTCTCTGGCGTAGAACTACAAGTGATTCTCCCAACCTTGGGAATATGCTTCAGTCTTCTCTATTCGGGGGAAGATGGGGGGTCAAATTGTAGCCAAATATACATAACTTAGAACTAGTTTCAAAGCTAATATTGCACAGATTCAATATAAATCTCATCTATACATTACACAGATCGACATAACTCAGTTTACGTTTAGAAGATAACTGCACTTTCCAGGAAAAGGCTTTTATCTCGAGCTAGATTAAAAATTTATTGTATCTGCAGGATTCTTTGTTACCTGTGTTTTATGCGCCAAAGAGCTATTATATTTCTTTAAGGTTTTTGAAGTGAAATAGGAAAGTATCATTTATATTTTTAAGTTTAATACCATTCAGAACAATTAACAATGGCTGACATACATATGTAAAGAAAATAAAACTAGTAGTTTTATTTTAAGTAATGAACACTGAACTTAAGATACATAGTTTTCAGATAGCTTAATTTTTATATCATGTCACACAACAGCTTTTATGAATAGTGCCAGCAACATTATTGCACTGAAAAAGAAAATATCGTGAGGGAAACCATTTCTACCTAATAATAGCAGCGCCCAACACTGCTGTTATAAGGTAGAAATAGGTGTGGCGGTGGTGCCGCCGGAGTCGAACCACAAAGGGTTCTACCACCATCAAACTTACATTTCTTCCACTACACTACATTATTGTAGCCATTATTTCTACGTTAGAACAGCAGTTGCGCTCTGTAACCTCGTGACTTTTCAATCGAGCACTCGATCAATCGAATCGACAGCTTGACAGCTCGATCTCCGGTACATTACAATGAAAAATGTTAGTCCCTAAACAATCCACGAGAAGCATGTAGGTTTTTTTTTATAATATTGAAGAAGCAGAGGAGCATGCAGTCCACCTGACGGTAAGTGGCCACTGCCGCCCATGGACATTTGTAATCAACCCCAGATAGGATTAGATATTCCTACATGATCTCGGCGAGAGATGCACCACGATCCCTAAGGGCTCGTACACAAAACTGCGATGCGACGTCGCATCGTAAAAATCTGCGATCTCCCTCGACGCATCGCAAGGACTTGCAAATTGATTCGCATCGCGCATTCTTGCGATGTTTCGTCACACTTGTTGACGCCATTTTTAGTTCGCTTAGAGACAGAGTATGGAGAAGATGCACAGACCTGTATTTTTTGGGTGGGAAGACGTATACTTTAATGTAAAAAAATGACAGAGTACGACGTTGATTTTTTTAATTTACTAATTGAGGAGCGCCCAATTCTTTGGGACATATATGAAATAAATGATATATGATAAATGGATGAACCCAAAATCTTCTTTGTTACTCTTGTCAATAACAAAAGTGCACACTTCTTTTTACGATCCATGTCACGACCTAGTTCTCAAAATACGTTCAGTACGGTTGACGGTCGTCGAAAGAATGGTCACCCTGGGAGACGCCTTGCCGCACGAAATCGCATCGCAGCGATTCGCGTCGCGTTGCGAATTCGCATCGCATCACGTCGCAGTTTTGTGTACGAGCCCTAAGGACTGAGTTGGAACGCCTCGGAAAAGTATGGCTCCCTTACCACATCCTTCAACCCAGAACACAGTAGCGCTTAACACTGCTATTATTAGGCAAAAATGGTGTGCCAGTGATGCTGCCGGAGTCGAACCACAAAGGGTTCTACCACCTTCTAGATGTGTATGGACGATATCCTTTCCATCGACGGAATCGAACGTAAAAAACTCATACTAAATGTACTAGAGCAGAGGGTGCTGTCAGGCAGATTATACGAGGAATTACAAATTAATCTTTAGATCGCAGGAGAAATTAGGTACAGTTACATTACATAGACTTGGTGCAAAGATTTTAGTCGTATTACCGCAATAAATTGTGGTCCTGTGATGCTCTTGTCAATGTCCATAATAATATTACTACTCACATTGAAACTTAAAACAAAGTGTAAAGAAAAGAAACTTATGAATCATTTAATTTTAATTAAACAATATCAGGATTAGCAAAGAATTTATGGCCAATTTCCAAAAACATATTAATTATTTTTGGATGCTTACAGATAAGGTTCCTACTTTATTTTTTGGAAATAAGTGTTTTTATTTTTATGATACAACTTTTGTAATTTTGTATCGTAATTTACAGGACCTCGATAAATAAGACTTACTTGAAGGAACCATCAAAAATAATCACGGCCCAGCATATTTCTTTTTTAAATGTTAAAACAAACTTACAGTACACATTTTTACGCCTCCCTAAACACGATATGCGAAGGGAGTTTCATTATAAAGATTTTTCATTAAAAGTTTATGCTCGCTATCCCTAATATTATGAAAAATTCACTAAGGTATGTCCGTTACAAGATCAAATTGTTTTTCAACACGTAAACGTTAAGTCTTACGATACTGTATTCGGGTCAAAGTAAAAACAATAAAAGTATTTCTTTGTTCAAGTTTGTAGGTAATTTAGAAAATAAATTGACGCTTCATTTGTAGTATGTAATAAGTACTATGCATCCCCTAAAAGTATTGGAGAAGAGTTGTCATGTATGCCACAGGATAAATAAGAAATGTAAGCTTACATACAACAAAATAAGAACTTTAAGCATTTATAAAGAAATAGTTCAAAAACATCACACACAACACGATAGACAAAACTGGAAATAACATAAATTTATACTTTACAGTCACGATTATGGAGCTTTAATGTAAATAAATACAAAATATTTAAACGGTAGGTTTTTCACTACATCTTTATATATATATTTCTTATGTGCGTGTGTATGTCACTGAACTCCTCCTAAACTTGATGTCCTAAAATTTGTTGTGTGTGTTCAAGGTTCAAGACTTGAGAATGATTTAGATTCACAATTTAGTCCATGGGAAAAGATTTTTTTAATTCATTTTTAATTCGTAAGTAGTTGTTGATTTTGGAATGTTTCACATTGGATTCGACAGACTTCGCTACCACCGCAGTTTCAAATATTCTATCTATTTTTCAAATCCGTAAGTGATAAGGGTTGTTCACCCTTAATTTTTTTTTATTTATATGGCAACACAACGTTTGCCGGGTCAGCTAGTATAATATAAATTATTATATACGTAATTATAGTACAAAGATAAGTTTAAGGGAACTGTTATACGTGCAATAGTCCAAGTCGACGAAAGTCGTCGAATGTCGCTGCGCCTCTTGTCGGTGAATGAAGACAACAAGAACAATAGCTTTGATATGAACTTTCGCTCTTGTAAAAACTTAATGACGCTCGTGTGTTACCACCCTAAGTCATATTATACCGTTGATTAATCTAGACTAGTCGATTACAAAAGTTAGATTGAATCGAAAATTTACTTTAATTTACCTAAGGAATACCTAAAGAATATCAAAACACAACAATAAAACTGCTAATCATTTACAATAAGCCCAACAAAAACTTTGTAAAAGTTAAATTGGCATCCCTTTAACTCGGTATGATACTCCAGTTTTAATTAATTTCGCCAATAGCTTAAGTTATAGGGAAACCGAACTAATTCGCAAATTAAACTTAACCAACTGAAATAATACACCTTTCGAAACGGCTGTATTATTCTGGAAGTTTCTCAATTATAACGTTTTATTTATAAGCTAAACATTAACAGAAGGGAGAGGTAGAGGTTTTCTTAATATATCTGCGGTATTGTTTTAGTTCTTGTCTGTCTGAGCCATATTGTCTGTCAAGGAAAATATGAGGAACTGTACACTTAAGAATTATTAAAATAAAAATCTGAAGGATGTGTGAAGTCTTCTATTCCGCACTTATCGACCGAATGCCCTAAACCTCACTTTTTGAAGAGCCCAGCGATGGGATAGTAATGGGTTGACGACTAATATGTGGGCTAATTGTTTAGACCTAAAAGTCATTTTTATATTGTTAGATCTACCTTATGCACTAATATACAATGCTTATTTAGCGCAGAAAACATTAAATATTTTGGAAGCAAGCAAATTCCCCCATTAGGGCCGATTTTACAACTAACAAATGCTCTCAACAACTACTAGCAGGTTTTCTGTGCATTACATCATGCAGATTTTCATGTTACAGTCTATAAAACTTTTATAATACTTTTATATTCGTATGAAAATATGTTTTTACCATAAGACACAGGTAAACTAAGTGATGACATCAAATTCGTTTTTCTGCTTCTAAATAATAAACCAAATTCGTATTATCGTTAAAAAATGTTCTCTGCATCCAGAATAGTCCTTTCGAATACAACCTTCAGCTCATCAGATCAACGATCGAGTTTCAATTGTTGATCTGAAGTGAAATTTAGATTAACCTGACAGTAACTGTAATATAAGCGATCGACAATAATTGATATTAATTTGCTCAATGTCGAAATGATACTCGAAATAATATTTGAATTTCAATCTATTTCAATTTGCCTTTACGACCTACGTAAAGGCAAATTACAGAAGAAAATGCTGTTTTACCCGATTGTCGAGGGTAATGTTTTGTAGGCGTATGAGTCAATGTATATCAATGTATTTTTAAAGGTGGTAGAACCCTTTGTGGTTCGACTCCGGCGGCACCATCGCCACACCTAATTCTACCTAATAACAGCACTGTTAGGCGTTGTTGTGTTCCGGTTTGAAGGGTGTGGTATGGGAGACTTACTTTTCCGAGGCGTTCCAGCTTAGTCCTTAGGGCTAGCGGCGCATCTGTGGCCGTCCTCAGGTAGGAATAACGAATCCTATCTGGGGTTGATTACAGATGTCCATGGGCGGTAGTAGCCTCTTACCATCAGGTGGGTTATGCTCGTCTGCTACTGCTATATTATAAAAAAAAACGAATTCTTTGGCACGCTCAAAAACTGAAACTTTAAAATTACAATTTACAAATTATTACATAATAATATAAGATGTAATTTCATTATTCTAAATTATTAAGTGATATAAGTTATATTACTAAGCAAACGAACTTCTCATTATTATTATATTTTTGCTAAGAAACATGTAATACATATTCCAAATATGATTGTACGAGTGGATGTATTTTGACATTTCTGCCAAAAACTTGGCAACCAAACCTGCTTCTATTGAGCAGAATAATAATTTAAAATTATTGACATCCAATAATTTAAATTTGACATTGGAAAATTTAAATTAAATGATAGGACAACAGAGTGCACCTCTGGCAAATTATTTAATTTACAACCATTGTCAAATAGTAATTCATTTAATAACATTGACATATCAATAAATAATTATGTAAGTAATTCATATGAATATAATAATAATAAGCAAATTAAGAGACATATTTCAAATAAATGTCTTCATATGGGTAAACTTAGTAATAATAAAACTAGCAATAAAAAGTTTTCATCTCTAAAAATATTGCACCAGAATATCCAGGGTTTTTCAAGTAAGGAGCTGGAACTGGAGTTATTTTTAGAGAGTAACAATTATGATATAATTTGTTTAACAGAGCACTGGTTAAAACAAGGTGAAACACAAATAAACTATATAAATCACTTTATTGCTAGTTCGTTCAGCCGTGAGTCAGCTATCCATGGTGGCTCATTAATAATAACTCGTAAAGGTTTAAAATCAAGAGAACGCTTGGATATAGTGGGGCTCTCGGTTGAACGTGTTATTGAATTATCATGTGTCGAGCTGGATAGCCTTATTGTGGTTAGCGTGTATAGGCCCCCTAACATAGAAACATTTTCTAGATTTGAAGGTGTAATGGAAAATGTTTTGGATATTATTTGCAAATGTAAGAAATATGTTGTTGTTTGTGGTGATTTTAATGTGAATATTTTAGAAAACACCACATTGAAAGTAAAATTACTTTCCTTATTTAGATCATATAACTTAGAATATAGTTTTTTTGAGCCAACCAGGGTGACTTCATCCTCTGCTACTTGCATTGATAACATTTTCTGTAACTGCTCTGTAGTTGAAAAATCTATAATAAATCATATTAAATCTGATCACAAGGGGCAGTCTGTCCATATCCAATATAACATATCCAAGGAAGGGAACATAAAGTTTATTCATAGACCAATTACAAGTCACCGTTTATTAAAATATAATAAAGTGCTACTAAATAAGTTGTCAGTTCTGAACCATAGCACTTGTGTTAATAATTTATATTCTGCATTTTTCTCCACAGTGCACACAGAGTTTAAAAAAATATTTTCTGAAGTTAGGTATGAAAAGAGTACTAGACTTAGTTTTTGTGAATGGGCTACTAAAGGTATTCGTCTAAGTAGAAGTAAACTTTTCGAGCTTTATAGTGAAAGAGAGAATAACTGTAGCCCTCACTTCAATGAATATGTTCGTAAATATTCTAAAATATTTAAATCAGTTTGTATGACAGCTAAATCTAAGTTCATACATAATAAAATAAAAAATGCTGATAATAAAATTAAAACAATTTGGAAAATAATTAATGCCGAAACACGAACTTGTAGATTAAGTATCAGTAAAGTATCTCTTACTACTGAACGTGGTCAGATTACCTCAGATAAAGAAATTGCACAAGAATTTGAAACTTTTTTCTCGAATATACCATTTAATACTACTAAATTTTTAAAATCATCCCCAATTAAAGCAGTGACCATCCTTAAAGAGAATTTAAGTCAGTGTCACATTAAATTTAAATTTAGACATATTTTAATTAATGACATATTAAAAGCTTTTAAAGAATTAACTGTTAAAAATACAGAGGACATTTGGGGAATGTCAGTAAAAGTTTGTACATCAATCATTAAAACTTTAGCTCCCTACTTAGTCACTATTTTTAATATGTGTGTGATCAGGGCTGTTTCCCTGATTTAATGAAACATAGCAAAATAATTCCATTGTTTAAGGCAGGTGATACTAAAGATCCCAACAATTATAGACCCATCTCAGTACTGCCTGTTCTAAGTAAAATTTTTGAAAAGATCCTCTTACACCAAATGTTGCTTCATTTTAAACTAAATAATCTTTTACATCAAAAGCAATTTGGCTTTACTAAAGGCCGTTCTACCACAGATGCTGGTGTTCAATTGCTGCGACATATTTTTGATTGTTGGGAACAAGCACATGATGCTATAGGTATTTTTTGTGACTTGTCTAAAGCTTTTGATTGTGTTGATCATAAAACCTTATTGTTAAAATTACAATATTATGGTATTCAGGGAAATTCTCTAAAGTTGATAAATTCTTATTTAAACAATAGAGTCCAACGAGTGCAAGTAAATGGAGCATTATCAGCAGGTTCTAATATTAAAATAGGTGTACCTCAGGGCTCCATCCTAGGTCCGTTTCTATTTTTAGTTTATATAAATGATTTGCCAAATGTAGTAAAGGATTTTGCTGAGGTTGTTTTGTTTGCTGATGACACTTCCTTGGTGTTTAGAGTAAAACGACAATCACAGGATATGAACGATATTAATGAAACTCTTTGCTGGATTCAGAACTGGTTTGATGCAAACAACCTACTCTTAAATTCTAATAAAACTAAATGTATTAAATTTATGCTACCAAATGTAAGGAGTACGGGGATGAATGTCGCTCTAAATGGTGAGACTTTGCAATTCGTCAATGAAACTGTTTTCTTGGGGATTACCATTGATTCTAAACTCCAGTGGGGTCCCCACATCTCTGCTTTGTCCAGCAGACTTAGTACTGCAGCTTTTGCAGTCAGAAGAATTAGACAGTTAACAGACATACCCACTGCCAGACTTGTCTATTTCAGTTACTTTCACAGCATTATGTCTTATGGCATTCTACTGTGGGGCAGTGCTGCTGACATAGACTCTATATTTACTATTCAAAAAAGAGCAATAAGGTCAATATATAGTCTGCGGCGTGGTGAGTCCCTAAGAGAACTGTTTCCCACTATTAATATATTGACTGCACCGTCAGTCAATACATTTATGAAAATATTATGTATGTAAGAAAACACACTGATATGTTTGAAAAAAATAGTAACCACCATAACTTTAATACCAGAAATAGAAATAAATTAGCAATTCCTAAACATAGATTATGTAAGGTGGCTAGATCTTTCGTGGGCAACTGTATTCGCTACTACAATAAAATACCCGACCACATTTTGAATCTCACAGAAAAAAAGTTTAAACATGTCGTTAAACTAACGCTATGTAAAAAAGCGTACTATAAAGTAAGTGATTATTTGACTGACAAAACGGTGTGGTCTGAATTAGCTCCAGCTCCACATGTACCATTACGTTAAGTTAACATTGTCAAAAACATTTTTTTTAAAAGATGTGTGTTATGGAGTTTCTTTCGCCGCTTCTTCTCCATAACGAAACACCTTGTGAAGTGGTGGTAGTTGCTTTGACATTCAAAAAGTGATCTGTAAAGAACCTATTTTGAATAAAAAATTTTGATTTGATTTGATTTGATTTGATGACGTAGAAATACCCCCAAACTCGAACCACGTTTCGTTCTACAATATAAATGCATCTATCTTATCTATAAATTATGGGTTTCTAAAAGATTCCTTTCCATAACTTCTCTACAATTTAGCTAATAAACATGTTATACATAATCTAAATATGTATGGATGAATGACGTCGAAGTACCTTTAAACTCGAACCACGTTTCGTTCTACATTATAAATGCATCTATCTTATCTATAAATTATGGGTTTCTAAAAGATTCCTTTCCATAACTTCTCTACTAACTGCCGCACCTGAGACAAATAAATTTTAGAACTAACTTATTCAGCCGTATATATGACCTGGAATTTGCAGGCACCAGGTGCTATGTGTTCTAGTTATCGAAAAATATTGAACTAAGTTTAGTTTTCGCTAGTAGCATTTAAAATCTATATAGGAATTCAATGATTTACTGCGGAAACTTATTTAACAGGTTATACGGTTTTACAATGTAATGTATGGGTAAATATTACTTAGTGATAATAATTAGTTATTCCTTATACCCATAGATTATTAAGATAACTCACTCCTAACAAGAAAATGTAACCAGTTTTGACAATTGAAATTGTCACTGTCATCTATTTTAGTGTTTGAAAATAATAAAAAAAATGTAATTTTTAGATCATTTACTTATGAAACGATATTTCTCCGCACTTTTTACAATACGATTGTAAGCTTAACAGCGATAAAAATAAACTAACAAAATGTCCTTAACATTTGTATTTTACAATATCAGTTATTATACACAGGGAATACAATAATAATAGCTGTAGTACAATTGTTATATCTTTACTTAGTGATTTCTAAGAAATTACTCCGGTATTGCTTGTTCTTTTTTGGAATCGAACACGAAATTCTAAAAGATATCGCCTTATATAAAAAAACAATATACGTAACTTAACTTTTTAGAAGTCGATAATGAAAAATGACAGTCATACAATCATCAACATTTGTGAGGACCTTTCAGATTTTGACGTTAACTTATAAATATTTTTTCGTAATAGTGATATGAATATTGAATATAGATAGTAATAATTTTGTATTTAGGAAAGTTAACATCCATCCATCCATAACATAACATGGTCTAATCAAATTATATTTCATAATTAAATTAATTAACGTTGTCTAAATTACTCGTTTCGTGTAGGCGTATTAATATTGAAATAGCCGAGTGGTTTAATTATGAAAATAACAAACAAAATTGTAATCATCTACGGTTTATTTTCTAACTACTGGACTCAGATCTCTTTATAGTTTAAGGCATAATCCACTACACTGGTCAAGAGCGAATTAGTAAACTTCATAAACCTTTGAGAACATTTTTCAAGAACGTTGTCTGCAGGTTTCCTAACGATATTATTCGTCACCGTTAAAGCAAGTAATAATCAATTTAGAAAGTGTTAGAACACACACATAACTTTTCATAAATCAGAATCTTGTTTCGAACCTCAGGCACGCGATCGAGAGGTCGAGCTAACCATATCTTCTATATGTCGGTAACATTTATGTATCTCAAAAGCCAATCTTAAAATCATAATCGTTTGTCATGCAATATTGATACTTACCATTGACGCATGGCCAGGATTCATATAACCTGCCGCATTGCTGATGGTGTTCTGCGAATTGTGTACCCACTTAGTTAAATAGAAGCTCCTTACTGAAGCGTATACAAAGTGGCAGACTTTTATATCTAAGGTTGAAATAGCAAATGAAGCTAGCGTGGCATCTTACTAGCAAGCATTCCACTTGATAGTATGATGCCACTACCGCCAATTCAATATGGAACAGAGATTTTATTTGAAGCCAGTAACGCCTTGCGTTATCCCACTTGCCATTCTGAATACTAAGATGGTTTCCAGATAAGTAAGTCAGCCTGTTTCCACACTCTTCCGACGAAACGGAAGAACTGCTTCACGCTAGAAATAGGTTACATCCCCAATCGATTCTTACTGTTACAAGCACAAAAAGGACAAAAGTCCTACCTAAAGTCGATCCCATATACCTTGTAAACCCTGAAGACGAAGTAGAAAACCTCACATAAGTTTCTACCTCGTCAACAACTAGAACAGTAGCGAAGGCACTGCTGTTATTAGTGTCTCATTTCTATGGCTATTAGGAAGAAATTCATATACGGTGAAAGTAAAGTCGAAGCACGAAAGATTCTACGTTTAAACTTCAACCACTTCATGTCAAATAAATTAATGCAAGCTAACTAAGAGACGTTTACAAACAACAATACCATACATACTTATGAAACACGCACAAAGTTATAATTTATTTCAGTACACGGCACAGATTTAATTTGAAACTCTTCACCGCACAGTGATTCGAAAATGGCGCTCCAAACAAATCTCATTTTAAATTTAAAAAGTTCCTTTTTGCGGTACAACGTGACACACATACGAAAAGATTGGAAAGTAAGGGTTAGAACGAAAGTAGCACGTGTAGAATCAAAGGTAATGTGATATTGCAGAACTTTGTTGCACCTTTGGCCTGTGGCGAGGTTAGATTAGTATGACTTGCAGGTTTCTGAGTTAAAACTAAAATTGGTCAGGTAAATATCTAATTTATGCTCTATACTGTCGGAACAAAAATAGAGCTACGGTATCCCCTGCCTGTCATAATCGGCGACTTCAAGACTTGCAGCAAAGTGAGTGTGAACCAGCCCGCCAGCCACTTTGCGAGGAGAACCAATATGTGTGGTCGCATACTGTTATTAACACTTGAAGGCGTAGGATGGGCCAGGTTTAACTGGCGCTGACTGAGCCCGAAAGAAGCACCGTTTTCGGAGGACTCCTCGCTTTTAAAATCTCTGATGGAGATTATGAATAAGGAAAACATTATTTCTTAATTAATTTACATATTTAATTTTATCAAATATTAAATACAAAGAACTTAATGATACAATAACAATCGTTGACAAAGGAACGATTAACCCCAAACTAATGTTATAGTGACTTACGTAGGGATCCATTAAAATTGTTTATAACTTAGTCCAGTTTAGTAATAGTGTGCAAGCCGCCTAAGAGAGACGACGATGAGATTTTAAACTTTAATATAGTAACAGCTTCCCCGCTTCTTATCTAGATCAAGAACTTGCTCGGTCTAATTTTATGTTCCTACATACTTCAAGACATATTATACTTAATACTCATAAAGTACTATTATGTCCATGATAGCCTTATATAAATTTCTACCGTAATATTTAAAAGTAAGGGTATGAGTCTAAAGCTGCTAAATATAGCAGCTACGAATAATAATTCGTTAAGTTACTTTTACGTGAAATCAAAATCGGTTCATCATCATCAACAGACTAAAGGTACTGAAGGTTTTTTATAATATAGGAGTAGCAGACGAGCAGTATAGTAATATAGCAGTAGGCCACCTGATGGTAAGTGGCTACTGCCGCCCATGGATATTTGTAATTAACCCCAGATGGGGTTTGATGGTCGGCATGGATGGTCTAAGCCGGAACGCCTGGCAAAAGTATGTCTCCCTTACCACACCCTTCAAACCAGAACATAGCAGCGCTTAATACAGTTGTTATGAGGCAGAAGTAGGTGTAGCGGTAGTGCTGCCGGAATCGAACCACAAAGGGTTCTACCACCTTCATAGTTCACCTTAAGGGTAGTAGAACCATTTATGGTTCGATTCAAGACCACCGCCAACCTATTTCTGCCCTAACAAGTATTAAGAACAAATTACAAATCTGATTTTAATGAAAAATATAAAAAGACGAGATTATTGTAAGAAGTTATAACAATAAGCTTTGCAATAGAATCGTCTGTGTGTGGTATTACAAAGGTGAAGCTATGGAAACCGCAACGCCCACAAATACATTTGAAACAAAACTTTTTATTTCCCCTCTACCTGTTGTATTAAAAGCTCTACACAATATTGTTAGGTTTTATAAGTTGGAGATATATCTTTCATCTCTTAGAAATTAGGTCATCTCTTATAATCTCTTAAATCTAGGCAGTTAATACGCCCGTTATTATTAACCAATCTATCCATTTTTACTACCGAATATTGAAATTTGACAATGATTATGAAGAAATTTTAAAATAAAGATCTTTGGTAAACAAAACATTGGATAGATCGATTATTAACAACGGGCTATATAAGATAGGAGATTAAAATGAAGTTTATATATGTATATATAGGTGTGTATATATCAGATCTGAATTAAGATCAGAATATTCAATGTCAAAAGTACCATGGACAAAAAGCAGTAAGTAATAATTCAAACCAAAAATACTTTTAATAACCATAAAGATGTTTACTTGGTCAAAGATCAAACCCAAAACTCTGTGCTTTCCACCGCCTCACTGCCAACTAAATGCAAAATATCTCAGAATCAAAAAAAGTTTTTATCCGAATAAGGTACCCGACGCCATGGGAGTGACGCCGGGTTATGTGGGACTTTTACCGCACTAAAACCCCCCCGGTGGCCGTCCTCAGCGTTTGGTGGAGAACTCCGGGATTTCCAATGAAACACAACCGGAGCCCTCCTAACGCGATGCCCTTCTATTGGACTTCGCCCTGGGGACAGCAATTTACGCTCCTCTCACAACCCCTGGTGATTACAGCGATATGCGACCACACAAACCGCTGTCCTTCTCGTGGACGCTTGCTGGACGGTTTGAGCTCACACTCTTGCCGCCCGCAACCCCGGAAGCCCCTTTTAATCGTCTCTTACGATTAAAAGGGGATACCGTAGCCCTATTCTGGTCCCGGTACTACAGGGACAAAGCCATAACTACCTACAGATGACTCTTAACGCAGCAATAAAAATATTTATTTCGCACCAATTCAATTAGATTCCAATTAAATAAGAGGAATATCTCGAAAAAAAACCTAATGATAATGTTCATATTCCACATAGTTAACTACATAATACTCATCGCTACTTATAGCTACTCGTAGCTACTCTGTATAGTAGGTACTTACAAGTCAAGTAGCGCCATTGTGTCTCGGGTGTAAGTGGTCCTCTCGGATACTTTAGTTATTTTTACAACATGAGTTTTTAAATAGATTTTAAGCGTCAACCAACAACTTTACAATTTATTTTAATAATGTTTCATAGGTTGATTTAATATAATTCTTGTGAAGTCATATTTTTAACTAAAATTAAATTAAATACATACAAAAATTGAATACAAGTTTGCCAAGCATATATGTTAAGAACAAATTACAAAACTCATTTTAATGAAATGCAATACATTCGTAAATATTATATTTTTTTAAGATTATAAAACAAATCTTTATAAGTCATAAAGCAAGTACTTAAGTAAGCAACTAAGCAATAACATGCACGCAAGCGACAGCAAGCAACTGTTGAATAGTTTAAGCGAGAAGATACTAGCTTTGGCAACTATCCCTCAAGCAATTTTTTTTATCATAAAATAATCAGCCAAGTGCAAGTCGAATTGGCACATGGCGGGTTCCGTACCACCAAATTTTTTTTATTTTTTATTTTTAGGATAGGTATATTGTTATAGCGGCTATAATTTTCACAGACTATGTATCATTATACATATTCTGTGAAAATTTCAAGTGTCTATCTATTACGGTTCCAGAGATAGAACCCTGTGACAGACGGACAGACAGCGGATGCTTAGTTTAATTTTTACCCTTTGGAACGGAACCCTAAAATCAACATTTCTTACCTTAATCAAGATCCCACTTGAAGCCAAGGTTGTTATTTTAATATTCCAAAATAGCTACATGATGAGACTTGAGAAAAACTCCAATTATTTCCATTTTGTAAGCACAAAACGAAACAACTTGTTAATCATCAGCATAGTTACCAAAACATTCCGAAAATATTGCTACTCTGCATAGTCGTTAAGACAAAGCACTTTTCTGAAGGAGGCCTTGTAGGCTGAAGCACTCGACCTCTGAGCCTACATGTTTTAATATCATGTGTATAGATTTTTCTTATAAAACAAAGTTAATATTTATGTAGGTTCATGTGTACTTAGTTACATGTATATTGTATTCCTTCTTTTATGTTACTAGCTTTTATTTAATTTACCCTTAGATGTGATATTAAGACGATATAAACGATTCAAGAAACCTTATTTTGTTTTTCGTATTCTTCTCAAAAAGGCTATAATATCATACCCATAACATGAGAGGCATAAACAATCCGCCATCTTGGATCGTCCGTCATATTGGATTTTTAATAATTTGATTGAACTAATGTCATCGAAATGCATTGTCAATTGTTATATCTCGTATTCTATTAACATTTACAAAATTTTCAAAAGAAAATTCTGTTGTCATTCCTCGGACTTATAACTACAGTGTCAAGTACTGTGTAATTTAAAAAAAACATTACACTATAGTAATAAGAAAATAAATGCGGCGGTGTTGTCTTCGAAGTCGACCCACGAAGTGTATTTTCAAAATCAGTGGGACAGTAATAGGTTCCCACAAACCCCATGAGATGAAAACTCAAATTTCCGGTCGGCGTATCAAAGGTCGGAAATGGTTTAATTCCTGTTACCTACAAAACCAGGTAGCCGCTACCTGTTTATAAAGGAAATGTGGTTGATGAATGAAATTTTTGCTCTCTGACGTGGTTAGCATCAAACACTAAGTTTTTTGGGAAAGGGTTAAGAATTTTTGCAATTTTATTTTTAAACATTTTTTAATTCAGGCTTTGCTTTTGTTGAGGATGAGGAAACCATCTTAAGGTGTCAATGCCATAGAAGCGATATCAAATTCTGTGGAATTTATACCCACTACATGGAGGAACGTGGGATCTACCAAGAGAATGTGACCAGAGTTGAGCTACGTGCTCCAATCGGTCTCTGCCCTGTTCAGCATTTACGGTAACCACACCACAGGGTATTTTCAGGCAGGGTATATGCGGCCTCACGTTCCGTCGTCATTCCCTGGAGACACGGCTTCGCTTCCCCACACAAGGATAAGTGTAAAATAACCTAGAACTTAATTGATATCCGCAGTGTAACACTAAAGACCAGAGACTGCATATAACAAATTGTAACATAATACGTAACGTGATAATACCTTCTGTGTGATTAACGGCCGTAAATTTCCGTCGAGTGACGCGTGACGTACAGAATTAATATCCTGTTTAATGCCTCTCTGTGGGCGTTATTCCTTCAGCGTTATGGGTTTAGGCCGTTTACATATGAAGCGTGTAAGTTTATTTTTAATAATTATTAGAGATTTATATGGTTTTATTATACATTGTACAGCGGTAAATGATCGGAAGTTTAACAATGAATATATTCCTCATTGTTAAATAATATATTTTTCAAAGAATTCTGGGTAACTTAGTGTAAAACTATCTAGAATTTAATTGGTGTCAACAGTGTAATATTAAATTACAGAGACTGCATATAACAAACTGTAACATAATACGTAACGTGATAATACCTTCTGTGTGATTAACGGCCGTAAATTTCCGTCGAGTGACGCGTGACGTACAGAATTAATATCCTGTTTAATGCCTCTCTGTGGGCGTTATTCCTTCAGCGTTATGGGTTTAGGCCGCTTACAAACGGAGCGTGTAAGAATTTTATATTCAATATTATAAGACTAGAATAGAATAGTAGAAGAGTAGTAATGAAAAACGAATCTGTTTTCATTCGTATTTAACGTATTTTTTTTTAAATCAGATAGTCTGATGATACATTACATTACAGTTTTTGTCGGGATAATATGAGTTTTTCAGTAATCACTACTTCTAAAGTTATCAAAGATACAGGAAAAAACTTAAGGTTAAAATGTATGTTGAATGCCCATTTGTGGATTAAGAAAAAAAATATACGCTTTTTAAGAACGCCTAGTGTGTAAAATCTTTTTCATTTCAGCCTACATCAAAGAAATCAATTGTGTGGATGATACGTATGCTATGCAAATTAATGGGAACGATGGCCCTTTTGCTTGTGTTTAATTAAGATCACTATAGTACATTGCTAGCAATGAAAATAGAAATATATATATATTTAGAGATACATTTGATTTGGACATTTGATTTTAAGGAAAAAAATATTAATATTTCCGTTGAACAGTGAAAATTATTTTGACTTTATGTTCATTTTGTTAACGAACATAATCAGTTGGATGTTACTTTAAGACACCGAAAGGACATAATAGAAGTAGTTTTAACTTGACGTGCCCTAGAAAAAGGCGAGCATCGTGGGATTTTATCTGGTAATCCACGGGAAGAACCAATTATATAAAAACGGACGGTGACATTTTGACGCGTCATACTCGTTGTAAGACAAACAAACTTAGATTTGATCAATTTTAAAATAATTCATCGGTATCCTGTTTCAAGGACCAAATTAAAAATTGAAAAGTGCGAATTTTTCATTTTACCTTTGGATATTCGTTAAAAATATCCCCAGACTTAAAAGACAAGGCACTTTGACGTGATAAAAAAGATGGGATCAAAATATCGTCTGTCAAATTAACTTGGAGGGGTTTGACCTGATTTCGTCACTCTTTCTCTTACCGGATATTGAAAATCTTGAATTTACCCATTTCTATTGTTACGCTGTGAAATTGTAGATTGTCAAGGATTAATTCAATTAAGCCGTGTAATAGCTATAGAAGGGAAAAAGATTTATTCGGCACTTTTGCGAATTTAATAAAACCACCCTTTTCAACATCATTTTTATTTAGTCACTTATAATTTTACGGTTTATGACAACTGGATGGATTTTTGCTGTGTATTCGTCGTACGAGTATTCGTAGCTTACAGGGTGCATGAATGGCAAATGTGGTATCAGACGACCATGCAGTCCACCTGATGGTAAGTAGATGATAAAATTAAATTCCTATCACAGGTCGAACACAGGTATGACGCTACCCGTCAGGACCCTTCAAACTAAAACACTGTGCTTAAAACTTCTGTTATTAGGCAGAAATGGGTGTGGCGATGGTGTATATCGAGGAAAATCCCAAATATCTTCAAACTAACTTCAAACCTCATAAATACCATTAATGTACATAAAAATCACAGGATGCAAAAGAGTTACAATTGAAGGATCAGTTAAAAAAACGATGAGTCAAATCAGTTTCCTTGACATGTGCTTGAAGCAATTACGAAGCAAGGTACTGGCAGAACAAAGGATATTATTCCAAATTCTTGTGTCGCAGACTCTGCTCGTCTGGACTGTTTGTGTGACAGAGATAATAATTTCACGGGAGCTCTTCAGCTACTAAGCTTTAAGTGCAGCTTATGATAAGAAAATCCTTGAAAACCCGGTGACATTTCGCTGTCATAATGCAACCAAAATAACTCGGAACTCGCGTAATGTAAAAGTTTTGGAGCTTTTATTCCGTTTGTGAAGTTTAAAACACTATTTAATACTTAACCGTTTCTGTATTTTACGTTCATTGCATATCATCCACAAAAGGCCCGATATGTTTACACTTTGAGGGTTAGGTAAATGTGGCGTGTTTTCCATTACGAGGGACGTCATCTTTAAAAATATCACAAATAAAAATATACTTTTCGACTTGTTTTTGAAAGTACAAATATTATGGTAAAATCTAGTATCAGACTTGTTTGACCAGAACGTAGGCATTTCCCTACGTTCTGGTCCGTCAAAGTCAGCGGCAGGCCGATTTGGGTGGATGGCCGCCATCAACCTGCAACCACATCAAATGCAATCCAGCCAGACTTCATATTTTTCTCACCTTAAAATTTAAATTTTATTTTTTTATTTGTATACTTTACGTTATAAAATAAAAACACCACATGTTTTAGCTTGGCGTCCATTTGTTAATTAGAGGGGTACCTCGACCTCATACATAACACAGCAGACCTCTCCACTTTACACATCAGAGCAAGCGTCGGTTAGTGGCATTATTTATTCAGTACATGAGGCTATTATGAAGTTAGATGTATGTTTTCTTATGTAATGGAAGCAAACGAGCTTGCTGTCCGTTAAAAGGGTACTTTATGGTAATTATTATGAACATTTATAGAATTTTAGCCGAGCTCTGCCGTCATGTATTGCTGCCGTCACCCTTGATAAGTTAGCACTCTTCATCGTAGTACCTATATAGGGCGATTTTAGAAATGTGCGTGGATGGCCAAATCCAAACCTTTAAGGATTAGCAAATTTGCTTAAATAAGATACTTCACTTTATGGAAGTTTATAGTCGATCTCAAAAAGGATGAGAATCTTAGTTGGGATCGAACAACGTGCGTGGCGGTCCCTAAGGGGTTAATATGAAACTTCACACCATTATCTATAAAGGGTGAATAGCGAAAAATCTCAAAGGAATCACTAGTCTGATTTTGATAAAAAAAAATGAAACTGCAAATTTGGTAACAAAAAAAATGTTGAAAAAACACACACATTGCACCACCAAGTAAGTATCTTATAAGCATCAAATTCTAGTAAGTAAAGATAGATGAGAAACTAAAACAAAAGGTTCATTTTTACGAAAACACTTTTTTCATTAAGTAAAAATAAAAATTCAAGATGATTATAAAATATTATATTAAAAAAACAAAAGAATTAGTAATAATAGATGTTATTTTAAATCGTATAAGAATTTAATAAAACAAAGTACGAGAAACTCTATTTCAAGATGCTATTTGCATGCTACAGCTCATTTAACTGTTTTAATGAGTTTGCCGACATCTGAGAGGTGGATCCAGTATTTCTCTATAATTTGTTCTTTTATCTGTCTACGTTTTATATATAAATAAATATATTACTTTTTTATAAATAAATTCTAGAATACCAGTGAGTTTTTAATTAAGTTTACTCGCAATTTTACACTGTTTCTTGCGGAAAAAAATGTTTTGATCCTCCTTCCCTAAATGCCTCACGTAATTAATAAGCGCTTCCTTAACATTACACAGTGAAAAAAAATCTCAGGAATTTGTTAGAAAAATAACATCAATGATCCAAAACGGATAAAATAATTTTAAGCTGTCAAATTAAATGTTATACCCTGTTTGCACGCTTGCTGCAAAGTCTATCTCAAGCTGAGCTTCTGCAAACCAAGTCAAATAGACATCCACACATTTGAACTTGTGATTATTTTATGGACTTTACGGCATAACAAAAATACCTATTCGCCTTAAACATAAGTATAACACAAAATCAATTAATCCATTTTTGGAAAGGTGTAATCCATTGCCAGTTCATAAGAACATCCGATCCAAAGGGACCGTTCCGGCACGCGCCGGAACTACGCCATTAGCGTTCACACTAACTGTGACCATAGATAGTGGTAACTATTTGCCTGAAAGGGTTGTGATTTGTGAGAATACGGGATAACATGAAACGTTACATTTGTTATAATATTATGTCCATCTCGATCAATACATGGATTAAATGTGCTTGATGGTTTATTTTTAATATTGCAATATTTTTTGGAAATCATGTAAGATTGAAGCAAGATTGAACGACCTATAAGTTTCGCAGAATACAATATTTAAACTATGGTAAAAATTGCCATCAACCTAAAATCGAATTCATCCATTATCGGAGAGGTGTAATCCATAGCCGGTTCACACGAACCTACGCCATTAGCGTTCACACTAACCGTGTCGATGGATAGTGGTAACTATTTTGACTGAAAGGGTTGAGAGATTACGGGTATATATAATATTCAATTTGTCGTATTTGATTCGTATTAACTGATGAATTGAGATAAATTGCACCGATTGACGAATTTGTGAGTATTTTCAATATTTTACATTAATTTAATTGAGGATAAATTGAATGAACTGTCATCGCTATAATGTATCGCGTCAGTCTTCGACTACGCCTGTTGCAATCTAGGTACCTTTTTTTTTTTTGTCGAGGGGGAACCTTCAAAAGGTACCCGACAACGTGGGAGCGACGCCGAGTTATGTGGGATTTTTACCGCACTAAAACCACCCCGGTGGCCGTCCTCTGCACTGCGGTTCGAGCTCCCACTCTTGCCGCCCGCAAACCCGGAAGCCCCCTTTTAGTCGCCTCTTACGACAGGCAGGAGATACCGTAGCCCTATTCTAGTCCCGGAACTACAGGGACAGCAATCTAGGTACCTGATGATTGAAATTTAAGTCAACTAATCAGAATGCCAAATAACAACCTTTAGTTACTAAAACTTTGTATAGATTGAATTATTAATCACGTGCTCCAGTATGAGCATCGATCTTTTGTCAGAATGAGACCAATTTAGTATACCTTACTGGCCACGTGCGATAGCAGACTTCACACACCTTTCAGAATTTTTTAACTCTGTTGTGTAGGTTTCTTCACTATATTTTCATTTACTGTTTTGTAAGTGATAATTAATTTCTAATAATTGAAAGGTTGAGTTTCTAGCTACTGCTATCTTATCAATGGTAAAACATTTAGAAATAACATTATGGAGGATTGTACCGCCTTTAAAACATCTAACTAATGAGTTTTGAGACTATACTAAATAGATAACTAGTTCTATTCATACAAGAGTAATAACAGGGTCAACGTGGACCGCAAACTACATCATTAGTGAATGGAGTCCAGGGCCGGATTTGGAGAGGGCAGGAAGGACTACTCGCCCAGGGGCCTCCAAAAGAGGATCCCCATAGATAGACGTAAAAATATCCAAATTTCGACGAGCAGCTGCTTTTACATGTTTTTTCAAATAGTATTTTTTCTCATTTTTACAGACAATATGACTATGTTGAAATAATTTTATATGCTGGCAATAAATTGAAAGGCTCGATGAGTAAATTACATGCGCTCTACACTCACAGCCACACGGTAGGATTCCTTATGTCGTGGGTGCCATGAACACACACTAAGACGAATACACAAACAGCGAGACCCAGAACGGAAATCAAAATTCATCATTCAAATGTCTGTCTAACCGAGAATCGAATTCGATCCCTTCGCTTCGAAACCCTTTGCGCGTCAGACCGGTATGGTAACCGCTCCGCCACGGTCGTCGTATCTTTTATTCGGGAAACAAAGGGGCCTCCGCTTCGATGCCCGGGCCTCCAGACGTCCAAATCCGGCCCTGGAGTCCCCACAAACTTGTCAGCAATGAATTTTAAAGTGCCTCTACTTACAAGCAAGATAAATGTAAGTGAAGATTAATGTAACAGAATCTAATATAACGTCTTATATCATGGAATTACTGTAGATAATGTTTATTAAATTCGTAACGGCGCGCTCCAATTTCGCTTAAGTTAATAAACGTTTTTGTATTTATTGAAACATAAGTAAATGTATATTTTATTTTTCTGTATTTTAATATATTTTGTAAGCATAATTTTGTCGACTGCGGAGAACAGTTTCACAACCCGCGTGGCAGAACGGTCACCATACAGGTCTGACGTTCTGAGAGTCCCGGGATAGATCTCTGGTCAGACAGATATCTAAATGATGAATTTAGATTTCTGTTTCTGGAAAAGTGATTGTGTATTTATTTATGGGTGTGATCATGGCACTTACGACACAAGAAATCCTAGTGTGGCGGGCTGAAAAAGTTTTTAAACGTCTTTTTTAATGATTTTCTGATACATTTTAATGTATTCTTTAGTAAGCCAAATCGGCTTGATATATGATGTGTCCTGAGATTTGCCTAAATTGTGACAGTGACGAAAACTAAACGGTCAGTATTTCGTTTTTTTTTATGTCTGTAGTTATTTATAAGATAGAAGTAGCAAATGATCTAGCAGTCCACTTGATGGGTAAATTAGTCATTGCCACTAATGGACCTCTATAAC
Organism: Epargyreus clarus clarus; assembly: GCA_014595695.2. Classification (NCBI taxonomy): domain Eukaryota; kingdom Metazoa; phylum Arthropoda; class Insecta; order Lepidoptera; family Hesperiidae; genus Epargyreus; species Epargyreus clarus. The sequence goes on along the minus strand of JACTTY020000086.1, from coordinate 377,479 downwards.
TTTACATATAAGGCAATCATAGTCTATAAATGAGGTAATGCATTAATCCATGGCACTAGATATAATGTCACTTCTATATGAAATTGTTTACAGATGTCCACGATGGACAGTGACCACTTGCATCAGATGAACTATATAGATCGTTTCCTACTTAAATCTTATAAAAAACAACGATTATATTTTTTTCCTGAGTATTTAAAACCTATCACCACATTATCCACTAACCAGATTATTTGAAGGTGGTAGAACCCTTTGTGGTTCGACTCCGGCGGCACCACCGCCACACCTATGTCTACCTAATAACAGCAGTGTTAGGCGCTGCTCTGTTCCGTTTTGAAGGGTGTGGTAAGGGAGACAGACTTTTCCGAGGCGTTCCAGCTTAGTTCTCGGGGATAGCGGCGCATCTGTGGCCGACCTCAGGTGGGAATATCTAATCCTAACTGGGGTTGATTACAATGTCCATGGGCGGCAGTAGCCACTTACCATCAGGTGGAGTGTATGCTCGTCTGCTACTCATATATTATAAAAAAAATCTCTTGTCAGAATATGTATATAACGAATATTTAAATATTATTTTTCTATATACCGTACGCGGTATTACGAATTCATTTCACAGCGGAAATTGCGTAGAGATATATTTCGTGCCAAGCTCTTAGAATGTACAATAAGTAGATGACATAGTATTTCCTACTAAACCTGCTAATAAAATGCCAAATACGTGATATTTACAAATTATCTTGTAAGAAAATTTGGAGAATAGTTATACAATATATTATTTCTTTAAACGTCTACAAATCCAGTTTAAAAGTAATGACATATCACTGTAAAGACAATAATTAGGTGTATGTTGCGAATTCTTTTATTTTTATTCTAAGTTAACACTATTATTTGATATAAAAACAGAGTGTTCAAAGGTTATATGAACTGAAACATGTCTTAAGTAATAGATACATCATGAACTTCAATGTTAAAGTAAAACGGGAAAAACAGTAAAATTCTAATAAGGATAATGCCTTACTAGCAAAGTGTACTGGATTCATTTCCGGAGAGGTAAAGAAAATTATGAATCCAGATTTTTTGTTTTGGGAGTTTATGTATGTATCTGTGTTCGTAGCACATACACATTTAATTGTACCGAGAATTTAGTAGTAAATTTTAAAGTTTTTTACTATTTAATTGATTCCATTACCAAAAATTCAATATGACAGTCCTACTGCAGTATAACTTATGCAAAAACATAATTTAATACCCACTTAAATTCACTTCAAAATATCTTCATATTCTCGTATAATTAAAGTAATCTTAATTTAACCTTCATATATCCTAATTAGTACGTTAATAATCTTCGACGCACGTTCTCTGAGATTAATTAAAGCAAGGAATTAATCCTAATCCTAACCTTAATATTTTGCGAAGCCTTTACTAATTTGGGATCTCTTCAAAAATGTGTTTACTGTATGTTATGTTAATAACGTGAGAGATTTACTTATAAAATCAGTGAGTTTAATAAAGCACAAATACTTATAAGTAGGTGTTCAGAATATTATTATGAATGCCTATGAAACATTCAGATGCAAAATCTTTATATATATATTTCTTACGTGCGTGTGTATGTCACTGATCTCCTCCTAAACAATTGGAATGATTTTGATGAAATTTGTTGTGTGTGTTCAAGGGGACTTGAGAATGGTTTATATTCACAATTTAGTCCGTGGGAAATGTTTTTTTTTAATTAATTTTTAATTCGTAAATAGTCATAGAATCGGAAACTATGCATTTGATCAAGTGATGATCTTTAGCAAAGTTGTTGTCCAAGAGCCCACGAGGGTTTGGGAGTTGGTAAGACCAATTTTCGACAGATGGCACCACTGTCATTCCAATGCATGTCATATTATTTATGTATGTCATATTATTTCTTTAAAATGCGGGCGAAGCCGCGGGCACCACTACTATTAATTTATTATTTTTATAGATTTATCAAACATGAATATAGTCCGCCTGATGGTAAGTGATACATGCCGTCTATACAAATCTACATGTAATCAACCTCAGATAGAGTTATAAAACTGAGATCAGTCACGAATACTTTGCTATCCTTCATGACTAAGTTGGAATACTTATTCATACCTCAGAATAAAGTAGCACTCAATACTGTAATTATAGGCAAATATGTGTGGCGGTGCCTCTGGAGTCGAAAAATAAAAAGCTCTTCCACCTTCATAAATGTCATCTGATGATAAGTCACTCCCACATAGAAATGTTTCCGCCTTATTAACATAAAATTAGTTTTACTCGTAAATGTAAAAAGAAGGATGGCGTGGCGACATGAGAGTCAACCGGTCTGAACAGCACCTTTAGTTCATATCAAATCACCAAAACTCTTGTTATTGCTCCATTACATAACATTCCCTATTTATTTAGTAAAACACCCTTACATTAAAGGTAATGGTGTATATTAAAATCTCATATAAACGGCAGCATCTCTGTCAAACGTAATCAAGGATTTGCATAATAGTCTCTGGAAATGATCCGGCACTTTGGGGTCATCTCTGCCCTATTATTAATATTCATACAGGATTTGAGCCTTTTAGAACTGATTTTAATACTTTTTACTATACGTTACATTTGTATGAAATATTGTATACATAACGGCGGTAATGTTTAATTCATTTCTATGGATCTGATTAATGTCAAAACGAGGTTTTTTTACGGAATTGGCACTTTGCAATATTTTAGCTTCTATATAATTAATGTAAGTAGTTTTTATAATATTAAAATGAAGTAAATGGCCACTGCCGTCTGAAACGAATCCCTTGTCAGCCGAGCGCAAGTCAAATTTGCTACTGAAGATATATGATACATCGAATTTGCGAGGCATATACGGAATTTGCCTCCCGACGAATAGGCGCGCTTTGCCGCCCGCGCTTATGTGGAATTTGCTGCCCGGGAGTAGCGGGAATTTGCCGCCCGAAGCGTTTATCGAATTTGCCCCCCACGGACGTAGCGATATTAGACATTTGGTGACGGTTAGTGACAGTCATCAACATAAACCGTACCTTGCGTAAGTTGCTACTAATCATCGTAAGTGTGTTACTTCCCAAAAAAAATAATCCAGTAATATTCGGTAATCGTAACAGCACTTTGAGGTCAATCCCGCCCTTAAATTAATATTCATGTTGGGTTTGAGGCAAGCCCTTTTCTGATACTCTTTTAAATAAAGCTTCTTTTATTTATACTGATCATTTCCAATTTAGGTTAATCTCTTTGGAAATTAAGCTATGCAAAATTTATCTTGGATGGATAGGAATTAAAAATCGTGACTTTCAATCTACCGAGTGAATTAATACATATTAATGAAAGTAAGATTTTGTATTTTTTATGTTTTGATTTTTTTAACTTTTTCTATTGTAAATTCCTCCAAAAAAGATATACCGTGTGAAATAAAGTCCTAAATAAAAGTGGCTGTATTTTTTTATTATATTGAAGTAGCAAATGACCATGGAGTCCATCTGATGGTAAGAGATCCTTATGGATATCTGTAACCAACTTCGTTTAGAACGGGGTTTCTACCTGAAGCCGATCGCAGATGCCTTACCGCTTCTGAGGACTAATATTTTCCCCCACAATATTAGTCCTCCCCTTACATGCGCAAAACCTCAAGAAATTCCTCAGAGGTAGGTGTGGTGATTATACCGAATAATAATAGATCTACCACATTTTTAAACTGAGCTTAAAACTATATGATTTATATATCATACAAAGAAGAAAAGTCATTAATATGTATCAAGCTGCAAAGGAATCTTTTTCCCAAAGTACCTATTTATTTCTTCGTGGTTTATGATTTGCAATTTATAGGAATGTCTCTCCCAAACCTAACTTTTACGGCGCTCCTAAAGTACTTGAACAACAAAACATTATTCCGACAGTGAAATACTTATTAAACTTCAATTTGGAAGCTTTTAAAGAACGCTGTTAGCGTTTAGGATAAAATGTGAGAGAAAAAGAGGATACAATTAAGAGATTGGAAGAAAGTAAGTTTATAGATATTAATAATTTATGAGCCTACTTAATTTAATTGTATACTTCTTTCAGATTATTTTTAGGGTTCCGTACCCAAAGGGTAAAAACGGAACCCTATGACTGTCTCTCCGTCTGTCTGTCTGTCCGTCTATCTCTTGAACCATGATAGAATTTTTACTGAGTATTTATTTCTTTTCATCTATCAGCGAGTAGCAAATAATTGTTATAGTATTATTATAGTAAAGTTATTTTTTTATAATATAGGAGTAGCAGACGAGCATGCAGTCCACCTGATGGTAAGTGGGTACTGCCGCCCATAGACATCTGTAATCAACCTCAGATAGGATAAGATATTCCTACCTGAGGTCGGCCACATATGCGCCGCTACCCCTGAGGACTAGGCTGGAACGCCTCGGAAAAATTTGTCTCCCTTACCTTACCTGCCTACGTACCTCTTACAAAGGTAACGCATGTAGGTATAATTAATTAGGTACTTAAGATGTTCACACGCTTATATTCTTCATTATTTACAAGTGGATCGAGCAGGAATATTCGAATTTTGCTTTATTCTTATACGCCAGTGATATTCAACTTTTTGGGCATATTTTAGTCGCAATGACCGATATAAAAAACGGCAATTTCTCTCTTCATTACACGGCTCTGGTATAATATAATGTTTTACGTTTGAGTACAAAGTAACAAACAGTTTACAGTGTATTTTACAGAGTAACAAAACAGTTTTATTTTGTAAAATATTTTAAGTTTTCTCATTTCAAGTGACCATTTACAAGTATGTTTTATGAGAAATATAAATTCTTTAAACCCAAAATCTCTGTGCCGGAAAATAAGTTTCTATATAAATTGACCTTTTGTAATCTTCGGCTGGAACGAAATATCCACATTTCTCACCGTTGCGGGGTTTCCGTAACAGAATTTTGAAAACTTTCTAACAGCTACTGAGCGAAATACGTCAGGGGTATATTTTCATATGATGCGTTATTTGACTTTACGAAGTAAAGTATTTCTAGGTTTTGATAAATATAAGACTTAGATACATAATATTCAGATGATTTTAGCTTGTATATACTTTTTAATTGGTGAGTGTGGTAGAACCCTTTGTGATTCGACTCCGGCGGCACCACGCCACACCTATTTCTACCTAATAACAGCAGTGTTAGGCGCTGCTGTGTTCCAGTTTGAAGGGTGTGGTAAGGGAGACAGACTTTTCCGAGGCGTTCCAGCTTAGTTCTCAGAAGTATCGGCGCATCTGTGGCCGACCTCAGGTGAGAATATCTAATCCTATCTGGGGTTGGTGATCTGCTACTCCTAAATTATAAAAAAAATCATTTCTTACTTTTTACCTTTTTTTTTTCTATTCGTAGTAGTAGTATTTTTATGTAGTTTATTTGTTAGTATGTGAATTATACCTTTTCTTACCATAATCATACATTAAAAACGTCACTTACTATCACATTTTTGTCTCAGAAAACAAAAACCATCCATCTAATTACGAATTCTTTTACCAATCTATTAATTTCCATGACACCACATAAACACCAAATTAATGAGAGCCTTATGAATAACTAAACAAACCGTGCCGTTAAATAGAACCCATAAGTCACTTTTACATTAGTCCTGAATGAACACTTAAGTACATTGGACCAAAACCTTGTTTGTACACTTGAAAGGGTCGTGTCTAATGGCCAAGATTCATTAGTCATGTTTAACTTACACATCTGCTAGGGAATTGATGGTAGGTGTGAGTAATTAATGCCATTATTACAATACTTATGAGGTATTATATGTAAATATTGTAACCATTGTTTATTTGTTAAATATTATTTGGTTACTTCATTTACATAAATCAATATGATTTATAAATTAACACGAATATTAGACAAAAAGGGAATGGAACTGAATTTTAGTTTTTTTATTTTAATTTCGAGAATTCTTCTATATACATATCAAACAATTAAATCATTTACGCTTCTCTTCCCTACGCTAAAGTAATCAATCTTAAACAGTAATAAATTACTTGACAAAGTTAAAAAATTGAGAATAATTGCCTAAAATTGACAAAGTTTCAACTGGGGTAGACAAAATTTGGTTTACATTCATTATTACTAATGTCATTATAACTGATATTCTTTGAATACTATTTGTATTGTTGGAATTAAAATGTTAATCTATCATTCATAATAGCCTTTACCAAAATCGTAAAGTACAAATAGCCAAGTTTATTATGAGGTGAGTTTTTCCGTACGATATTTTAGCGAATAATTTCATATTAGGACGCTTCCCCACTCGACAATATTGGGCACAAAGTTGCAACTCCGCTGTGCTTCAAAAGACTCGTCGAAGTTTTTAAAGAGAATCTCTAATGTGTATAAAGTTCGAAACTTTATATTGTTTTTTGCTAAGAAATTAGCGTGCAATAAAGGACAGGGAAGTGGTTCAAGATGAAAAACCGCAATTAATTTTACATACCCTGATATTATTGAATTGGAATTCCGATCTCTGATTATTTTAAGAAAAATGTATTTATCACCTTTTTTTTAGTAAAGAGAAACCTTTCACATCATTTTTAAGGGTGTCTGAAGCCTATCAATTGGAACCAAGATAAGATTAAATTGAATTGGACCGCATCGGATAAGTATGTCTTACCATATGTTTCAAGCATGAACACAGTAGTGCTGAACACGGCATTTATTAGACAAAAAAACCTGTTGCAGTGTCTCCAGAGTTGAACTACAAAGGGTTCTACCACTTTTAATAAATAGTAATATTAAGCATTGATACAATGTAGAAAACTGATGTCAATACATCTTATTTGTAGATTAATATAAAAACCTTAATGCTAAACAAATAATAGCAATAAGTATCTAGTCTGAGCTTTAATCTGATGACCAAGTCCACGTCTCTATGACTTCGTTTCCACAGTTCATATTATATTAAAAAACAATATAAAACTATCCTCATGCCAAGATAGTTGTTTTCCAATAAGGCCTGTGCAAAATTCCGTCCAGGTCACGTTCTCTGGGTGACGTGCAGAGCGTTGGATATTGGAAAATACGATGGATAGTGGATTTTTTATAATATTGAAGTAACAAACGAGCATGCAGTCCACCTAATGATAAGTAGCTACTATAATAAGGTAACTCCCGATACGATTAGACTGCTACTTGTACCCTTAGTACGAGTTTTTACGTTTGCTCAAAAACGTTCAAAGTTTACGAATTGGCGCGTACAACGCCAATGTGGACCGTATCGAAACTAAAATTCCGCAACATACGTTCCGGAACTATAACGCTATCAAAATTATATTAAAAATGTAAAAATAATTGCGTTCTATTTATATTTGTAAAATTAAGTGTCGTTAAAATTGACTATTCAGTTTAAAACTCATAATTCGAAATTTTACTTCCGATATAGTTCTCGTGGACAATATAGTTCCGATATAGTACCATATTATCATCAACATCATCAACGACCCATTACTGTCCCACTGCTGGGCACGGGTCTCCTCTCATTATGAGAAGGATTAGGCTATAGTCCACCGCGCTGGCCAAGTGCGTATTGGTAGACTTCACATACCTTTGAGATTTTTTTTATTATATATCTCTCAGGTATGCAGGTTTCCTCACGATGTTTTCCTTCACCGTTTAAGCAAGCGATAATTAATTTCTAATACGCACATAAATTTGAAAATCAGAGGTGCGTGCCTGGGGTTTGAACCTCGGACCCCTCGATCGAGAGACCGCGTTTCTTAACCACTAGGCTATCACTGCTTTTTACCATATTATAGTAGCCACTTATCCCTTCAAAGGGAAATATAGCATTTGTACTGTTATTGCTTAAGAAGAAGTGGGTTCTGCTGTGAAAGTGATTATTACAAATATTAAACCAAATCTCATTAAAAATAATATAAATATATAATCTGGAGTATAATCTATTAAACTGTTATATTTTAGAAGAGTATTCCTCATTTATCATCAAATCAGAAAGCCCAAACAAAACCTGAACAAAATCAATCATGTTAACACATACTTGTAGGCAAAGACGGAAATGATTGATTAACGACGGTAATGGTTTGATTGGTGGTAAAATTAATGACAATACTTTATGTACTAAATCTACTGAGGTGGGAGTATTGCGTAGGCTATCCATTCATCAATCAGGCTTTAGAAATCTTTTGCTGGATAAGTATTGTGTAATTGGCAACACTCCAACCTTTTGAAATTCAATGGTTTCTTGATGCCGTCATTAGGTCATCAACCAACTTTGAGACGGATTAGAATTCAGCTTAGAAGAAATGAAGAAAGAACTCCTCATTTCTTCTTTTTTTCAATGTCTTATATACATTTTAGTTGGTCCATTAGTTACAAACTTTCAGGACTAAGTTGGGACGCCTCGGATAGTACGTCTCCTATACCACAATCTGAAGATGGTAGAGACCTTTGTGGTTCAACTCCGACGGCACCACCACACATATTTCTGCCTTATAACAGCAGTGTTAGGCGCTGCTGTGTTCCGTTTTGAAGGGTGTTGTAAGGGAGACATACTTTCCGGCGGAGGCGTTCCAGCTTAGGGTATCCAGGGGAGCGGCGCATCTGTGGCCGACTTCAGTTAGGAATATCTAATCCTATCTAGGGTTGATTATAGATGTCCATGGGCGGCAGTAGCCACTTACCATCAGACGGACCGCATTCTCGTCTGCAACTCCTATATTATAAAAAAAAATCTTCGTACAAAACACAGCAACGTTTAAAACAAATGTTATAAGCAGAAATAGTCGAACCACATAGGTTATCTTCAATATCTACCTTCAATTCACCAATTTGCGGAGTTTCTATTTCACTAGCAAATGATCAAAAAATCCATGTCCATATTCTTAGAATATCCGAAAAATATTATCATCCAATATGTCTCTTATTCGCTTCCCAAAGTACGTTAGAGTTTAGGGACTTGGTAAATGTAGTTCTACATAATATATTGGCACTCTCATCACGTCCTTCCATCTTATTGAATCACGCGTGAATATGTGAATTGAATTGTAGATACCGAATTATAAGTGTTTATTCTACTGGGAATTTAAGGTTCAGTAATTTCTAATCAAATAATTTCATTAGTTTAGTCTGGTTCAATTTGGACTTTCAAGGATGTTTTCTTTACATTTGTGGCTCGTAAGTTATTGTAATTTTGTAATGAGGTTTGGTTTTATCTTGTCATGGAACTCATGGTGCAGGATATGATAGGCTCATAATAGAATCTTTCGACCGAGGTGGTATCATCATACCTATCTCGTATTTGAAGCAATTCTTACGTTTCGGAGAAAGAGTGTGGACACCAGTTGACTTACACATAAGGCGACCATCTCGGTCCTCAATAGTCGCAACGTAAATTTGATTACATTCAGGTAGGACTGTTATAGACCCACCATCGCCAGATGGATGTCTCTCCCGCACAGACTACTCTTGTAACCAACTTCTCCTAATAAAATTTAAAAGTCAAGTGTAATCAAATATGGTTATGTCAAATATCTTCCATGCCAATATTAATAGGTTAGAATTTTCTATAGCTTTACACTTGCGTAGCGCATATCTCGTAGCGCTTATCGCGTAGGGCATATCGCGTAGCGCTTATCGCGTAGCGCATATCGCGTAGCGCCTATCGCCTTCAGTCAGATAAGTTAATAACAGCCCCACATGACTGGAGGTTTGATTTATCTACCTGCTTGTTTTTCACGCTAGACAGCCTACGTAGAATAGACCTAATAAATAATATTTTCTTTGTGCTGATATTTGGTTATACAAAAACATATTTTTCGAAATACAAATAAATATGATGTCATATTAATATATTAAGTACGTTTTATTGCTTTGCTAAGTTAAATAAAGAACATCGAAAATTTTATGAATATAATTTGAAATTATATTTTAATAAGGTAATTCTGATAGAAAAGTCGAAGGTATTGCTGCTAGATTTAAAATAAACCAAATCATTTGTATCCAAGGTATTTTTTTTTGAGCGTCGATATGGAATGGAAAAGAAGGAATGCATGGAGAATAAATGACGAAAGAAACTTCATTTCATACATCACCTGTATTAAAAATATGATTCACGAATAAAGTGATACGAACATCGTAATAATATTAAAAAATAATATCTTAGTGGTGGACTTTGAATCCAGCTTAATTTAATCCATTGAACAAAAAAGCAACTTTGGTATTGTTTTATAAAATATTCTTCGTAGCCAAAGTATAGTCCGCGCCAAACTACAAGTCCGCTCTGAAGTTGTTGCGAGCAGGTGTAGTCATACAGTTTACTATGACGACGCGATTCATTTCTATATTCAGAGCGGACTAGCAGTTTTACGCGGACTATATATTTGATTACAAAAGAAATCTTGTTTAGATCTTGATACATGCCAAGTAACTTCCTTGGCCCTGTAGCATTACCATGAGTTGGCATAGAAACGCCACTATAGAAATGGTAAATAGAAAACTATTGTCATTTTGCTAGTGAATAACATAACTACTATCGTTACGGTATTTCTTGACAACGTCTGTCAAATTAATGACTCATGGGACCGAATTTGTATGGCAATAGATCATAATGACATTCGCTAGCGATTTGATTTCGATAGGTTTTTTACGTATCGAGTTACGTCACCACGGATTTTAGTTCTACGAGTAACCATCAGAGGCGCTGTACAATTTTTCATACATTTATTTTACGCAGTCGCTATCGAGTAATACTTTTGTAAACTCATGGTAGTCCTACTGTTCAGTCGATGTAACTCGTAAAACCTATACGTGACTAGAGCAGAACTTGATAAAATATAAGGATTTCTTGATTATTCTTTTGAAATTGGTCTACAGTGACCTTTCTATTTTTTTATTTGACGTAAAAAGGTAAATAGAGTCGTCTTTATGCATGTATGTCGGGTTCAAAAGGCATTTAATTACGGTAATTCGTAAGATTTAACTTTTATATTATACCCGCAAGCCTATTACACTTTGCATGGACAGTATTTTCTTTTTCGTGTAATGAGCTAAAATGTATCCTCTTGCTGAGCTTGTACATTACATAAATCAACAATTGTGGTCATACTTCAGCCAATATACACTAAACCTTAGTGAAGTATACAATTGAACATTCCTGATGAAACACTACATCTATTAGTGAAAATCAGTTTCGTATATAAACACATCAAAAATGCAGGTATCGTTCGCATCTCCTTAGTGAATACTGTTGAACTATGCGAGCGATATGCTAGCTAATATGCAATCTGCTGTCAAGAGCGAAACAAAAGAAGTATGTAAACTCGCGCGTGCGAGTAACTCGTAAGGCATGTCTATACGGTGAGAGTTATTGCACTGCAGTTACTGACAAAAATTCGCATGTTTTGCACGCCAGCTCGCCACGTGTCACTCGACTGAGTTACACAAGGCGAGCTGACTACTTTTGAGTTCCGATAGATGCACTTTGTTTTCTAATATTTATAGTTTTTTGAATTTTTGATTTCTAACCACATATAAGTATCATATTAATTCACATATAAGTATCATACAATTCTTATTTTCCGTGTACTAGTACCTAAAAAGTGCAATCTATTTCGTCTCGTGGTTGTAGGTAACCAATAGGAGATTAAATCCAGCATATAGAAGTACTGAATGTCTGTGAAGATATCAAACTCCTACTGTGGCTTACATGCACAGGCATCAAATGATCATTTTTACCCGACTGGCGGTTATGTTTTTCGAGCGTAATATTATAGGGTATCTCTCATTCTTCGCCAGGCCCTACAGCCCCTTACGGTTTGACGGATTTCAACGTATGACATATTGTGGGATTTGTCTAAATTGTGGGAATTACATAGGCTATGATTTTAAGTGTTTTGGGTATTTGTTTTTATCATAAACACAAAAATTTAGTTCCTATTAACGGATAGACATATTAGAAATTAATTATCACTTGCTTAAACGGTAAAGAGATTTATAAAAAAAATCCCAAAGGTTTGAAGTCTATCAATACGCAATTGGCCAGCGCGGTGGACTATGACCTAATTCTTCTCATTCTGAGAGGAGACCCGTGCTCAACAGTGGGACAATAAAGGGTTGTTGACAAACGAACATAAAACGAAAACTGTGTTGTATATATATTTAAGCGTTTATATCAAAGCTATAAGGTGAAGATCATTTAATAAGGCAAGGCGAGTGGAAAATTACGAGTGTTCGAGGCGACATTTTTCTACCGATCTGGCTCGTAAAATTTTACGTGATCTGGGAAAAAGGTTTTGTGGCTTTTATTTCTTCGATCCTGATATTTATTTTTTGTGTCTGCCGTATAAATACAATATTTAATACCCACTAAACATTGACCTTTTCGATTGTTTGATTTGTGTTTTTATTATGGATCTTTCAGATATGTACAATTGGGTAAGGTCGTAGATTCAGATATTATATCAACAAATATTGAAGTTTAAGGTTTATTAAATTAAAGAAGCAAATGATCATGTACTTCACTGATTTTAAGTGTCACATTACTCATACATATACTATATCTAACTTTTAATGAGAATGGAGTATATCTCTGCTCGGCTAAATTTGATCACATACTCGTAGTAATGTAGTGAGGCCCGCTATTAATAATTGGCATTTCACAATTTGTGAATGAAAGAAATTGTCATATTTCAATCTTTTGTAGACAAAATTTTGACAGATAAAGTATTAATAACGCACATTAGTTAGGAGACATGTCACGCGTAAATATCTGCATATTTATTTATTTAATTATTACAAAATCCACAGCTCTTAAAATCATACAAATACATTTGTTATATAGTATTTCTTACAGCCAATTACGGATTTACAATTTTTTAAAGAACACATAACGTTCATACTAGATCATAACAACGCTTAAGTCCGCTTTTACAAAGCAAAAGTCAAGCCCCATGGTCGAAGCATGAAGAGTTCTACTAACTTCGAAATTATAACATCCAGCGAAACCCGAGCGTCTCAAAATTAAAATGTTTCGACGTCATGTACTTCGAATGTGGTTTGCTTCAAGAATTCATAAGACTTTGTGAATCTTTGTGAATATTATGTAATAGCTATGTATATATCCTCATAATCTACTTAGGAGTATCTTCCTAATTTGGCTGATAAAATATTTATACATACGAAGGATAAATAAATCTACTTCATTAGAAATAACCTAATTACGTTAAATTATAGCCTACTAGTTTTTGCCCGCGGCTTCGCCCGCGTTTAAAAGAAAATAATATGATATACTAACATACACAAAACTGAAAATTCGTACCTTCATTGGAACGACAGTGGCGCCATCTGGCAAAAATTGGTCGTACCAACTCTGGAACCTTCGTGGGCTCATGGACAACAACTTTGCTAAAGATCATCACTTGATCAAATGCTATTAGTAAGGATAGAATCGTAAATAGTTTACGATTTACTATTTACGATTCAATCCTTACTAATATCGATTAAAATAATCGATTTTTTGGTCTAAAAGATCAATTCTCCGATTAATCGATCTTAGATCGCCATCCCTAGTTCCCATGGGATACCCGGGATAAAAACTATCCTATGTCCTTTCTCGGATCTCAGCCTATCTTTGTACAAAATTTCATAAAAATCGGTACAGTGATTTTGGGCGTGAAGAAGAGACAACCAGACAGACAGAGTTACTTTCGGATTTATAATATTAGTAAAGAAGTAAGAATGTTAGGTACTCTAACGGATTTTTAAATGAGGTTTCTCATATATTAAAACCGTCAAACCTTTTGGGCTGGAGAGCATGGACACATACGCTCGAAAAACATTACCCTCCGTAGATAGGAAAATAGCGTGAAATTTTGCACACCTATTTCTGCTGAATAACAGCCGTGTTAGGCGCTGCTGTGTTCCGTTTTGAAGGGTGTGTTAAGGGAGACATACTTTTCCGAGGCATTCCAGCTTAGTCCTCAAGGATTAGTGGCTGCGGCGCATTAGTGGTTGACTTCAGGTAGCAATATCTAATCCACTTACCATCGAGCGGACTGCATGCTCGTCTGCTACTCCTATATTATAAAAAAAAAGTCATCTTTTATACAAGGTAAGCGAGCACTAGAAAGGATTGCCAAAGTATGTCGCCTACGAAAACTAAAAAGAGGATATTTTAACATAAGATCCCGAGGCCTTGGATTAGAACCGATGTGTGGGAAGAACTTCCCACCTCAGAGCATAACTATCGTATCGTGGGAATGGCATGGTATTGTATAGAGAAACGACCACAGGGGCATGTAGTATGGAATGGCGATAGCCTCTTGAAAATGGCCGTAAAAGCCTTACGTGACCGGATCGGGACGCGATGTGAAATTCTTTTCTAGACTCGGACAAAAAAAAACAGAATTCGCGTTATATCAATTTTTGGTACTAACATTGGGCGTTTTTACATCGCATTTTTTTTAAAAGTTATTGACATGTTGTTTTACTTGATTATGGAGGATTGTTTTTAAGCGAATGTTGTCTCATTCATTGACACAACAAACCGATTTTAACGTATGAGGTATCATTGAATTCGCCTAAATTGTAGAAGCGACATAGGCTATATTTGTAGAAAGTCGGGATTTTTGCCTTTACAGTAACTCACTAGTTATATATTTATTATATTTCTTATTGCATAAAAATCGTAAAAATCTGGTATACAATACTCATTGTACAGACAGTATAAATACAATATTACTTGCAGAACTACTACTATAAACTATTACACGAGGAGCTAAATACAAGGAAATGCGACAGATAGATATTTTTTTTAACTTGTTCTATACATTTTTATTCTAAGTTCCTACTTTAATTCTATAAAACTTGAATTAGGTCGGTCCTTTTGTTATACCTTCTGATCATTATTGTCTGGATGCTATTACTGAAGGTGTTTCTACCGATAAAATGTAATAAAATCTATACGATATATAAATAGCACGACTAAAGGCGGAAAAAATTTAATAATTCGCCAAGTACAAGTCGAACTCGCACATGGAGGCTTCCGTTCTACCAAATGTTCAATATTTTTGTACCAAATGTTCAATACTTATTATATATATAGCCCTGTGATGACAGACGGTCAGACGGACAGACAGCGAAGTCTTAGTAATAGGGTTCCGTATTTACCCTTTAGCTACGGACCCTAAAAAGCAATGTGATTGCGCTGCTTATAGTCTCCGATTCCCTGAGTTGTGGGCGCCATAGACACAGAAAAGGTGTATGAAGGGAGACTTATTTATCCGAGGCGTTACAACTTAGTGCTCAGGGGTAGCATCGCTTCTATTGCCAATTTTAGGTAAGAATCTAAACTTATACGATTACTAGCTGACCCGGCAAACGTTGTGTTCCCACATAAATAAAAAAATGTTGAAGGTGAACAACCAAATATGCATATAAAATTTGGTGAAAATCTGTGAAGCCGTTTCGGAGGAGTACGGTAATTGACATTGTGACACGAATTTTATATATAAGATTAATTAAAGATGTTCATTGACAGCCACTTGCCGTCAGGTAGACTGCATGCTTCACTTTGATATTATATAAAAAAGAACACGAACACCTAGACAGAAACCACCCAGAATAGAAATAAATATTCATCGTTTAAGTATTCATCTGGCCGGCGATCGAACCCGGAACCTCTCATATATTAGACTAGTATGGTATCTCTACCACAAATAATATAATCAAAATTTTAATCAAAGATCAGTTCAAATGTGATAATATCACAGATAATAAAATAACGTTTACGAAGGTCGGAATTATCTTATTCCTTGAAAAATCTAATTTATCCCCGAGCGATGAAAAATGAAGGAATATATAGGAACGTTGGAATGAAAGAATGTTATTCCACAGAATCGCCTGTTGTTTTATCATAAACGAAAACGTAAAATAAAAATGTATTGGAGTTTCTTTTTTATAGCTGTAAAAGTTTTCAGATGAAAAATATTTCTGTTGAGAGTATCTAGGGATAATATTTGTAGCAGTGAGATGTTTTAAAAGATTAATGATTTTTTCAAACCATAAATAAGTTGCAATACTATTGTTTGAACACAAAAACTACATTACAATAGGATGAAGACAAAATCGGGAACATAAAAATAACGAATGCAACGAATTGATATATTTTGAAACGAGTTTTTTTGAGATTAAATTTCTATAACACTGAAGTAGGAAGAAGCTTGCAGTACAATTCATGGTAAGTGACCACTAATGCCCAGAGACATCTATAACTAATTTTATGTAGAAGTGAGAGCAAAAGACTGAAATGGCGGTGCCATATGTAAGACAGCTTGCATACGCAACCTTCCCCCGAATACAAGAATTAATTCACGCCGAACATTTTGTGCAATCGTATATCCCTTTGATATATACTACTTACTTTTGTTACCTTTCATTTATATAACAATTATATTAGTAAGTAAGCATAGTCTTTTTTAAATCACAAATATTTATAGGATAACTTATATTTAATAAAAGTTTTAATACAATTATTAATGTATAAATGAAAACTTAAAGAAATAACTGAAATAGCTATCGAACATATTAAGTTATTGCGTTAAAAAACTATTTTGTATGAATGACGTCACCCAAAATAAGTCGTAATGCCAACTAGATATAACAAAGGCCTCCACTGGCACAATCGTATAACGAATCAATTATACAAAGCATAATGGATGAACTTTCCAATCAACAAGCACTTGGAATACATAAATACTATGCCAATTATGAAATTGACATACGGCCACCGAAGTCATTTACTTTAGTAATTAAAAACAGAACTCCATTAAAGAAAAAATTAAACTCTACTGCCAACGAATAAGGTCGCAATCAAAAATCGTGTTACCAATAGGGATGAAATGTTACGACTCAGGTATCGATACGTTTACTTACGGTCATAAAATATCGATACCCGTTACTTGGTATTGTTACGCGGGTCCCTTCACGAGGGTTTTTAAAAAAAGGAAATTTCGTAACACAAAGAAAACTGGTTTATTGAATTAATTGAAATATAACAATGAAGTGAAAATACGGAAATTAAAAGACGTGTGGCCGAAATGAATGATTAGATCTGACTCCCCGAGTGAGAGCCCACCTGCCCTTTAATATATTAAATAATGTATGTGCAGCACTATGCACTGCACTCTAGCTTACATAGGCCGGGCGTAACAGTATCGAATAAAGAGTATTGATACTTCATAATATCGGCAAGGTTTCTAGTAAAATTTGATCTAAAAACCCGCCCTAGCCTTACCTGGCCGCCCCATGAACAGCGGAAAAATAGTAAAAATCCAGACATCATCACGAAAACCCAATAAAATCTTAAATTCTATTAACAATAGAAATATAATTTGATACTTACATTCGATAATATCTGAAGGTGGTAGAACCCTTTATGGTTCGGCTCCGGCGGCACCACCGCCACACCTATTTCTGTCTCATAACTGCAGTGTTAGGCGCTGTTGTGTTCCGGTTTGAAGGGTGTGGTAAGGGAGACAGACTTTTCAGAGACGTTCCAGCTTAGTCCTCAGGGGTAGCGGCGCATCTGTGGCCGACCTCAGGTAGAAATATCTAATCCTATCTGGGGACTTACCATCAGGTGGACTGCATGCTCGTCTGCTACTCTAATATTATAAAAAAAAAAAAACAATCGATCGAACTTAACTGAACTCAGTTATATGTACGAGTATTTTTAACATAATTTTTACCGACACCTACTTACGAGTAGTATAGTTCGCGTAAAACTGCTAATCCGCTTTGAATATAGAATTGAATCGCGTCGCCATAGCAAATTGTATACTACACCTGCTCGAAACTTCAGTGTGGACTAGCAGTTTGGCGCGGACTATACCTACACAGCTGTACGAGTATATTGTCGTCGTATCAAAAGAAAAGTATCGAGTATTTATTAGTATTTACTCGTTGTTTCATCCCTAGTTGCAAAGCATTGTTCGCGTCTCCTATAAATTGGATCGATTAATAACTGTTTGATGTCGTGTCGTAGATTGTAAGTCTGATTGCTTTTTAGGATTCAATAAAATGGACCATATCGGGATTCGATTTCGCTCGACTAATTAAGTTTGTACGGAATTGGGTCTTAAGTCGAGGGAATTCGGTTAAGGAAGCCTAAAATGTTTTATGGATATTTATGAGTGCCGGAAAAGGTATGAATTTTTTATGTACCTATTTTATAATATTGTTAGTAAAAGTAAATTCGAATAAATCAAAAGTACATTGATACAAAATGTTTATTAAATTATAAAAAAGAGGCAGCTTATATCGATAAGGTCTTCCTTTCGGTTGTAAATAGTAATTCAACATGATATTTATTTATGGAATTAATTAGGGGTAGCGGCGCATTTGAGGGCGTTCTTAGGTAGGAGTCTAATTCTATCTGGGGTTGATTACAGATGTCCATGGGCGGCAATAGCCGTTTACCATCAGGTGGACTGTATGCATATCTACTACTTTTACATATAAAGAAATCATTTACATCTACATGCATAGAACGTGTTTAATACGGACCGTGGGATACAAACCAATATTTTTGTATAAAAATTATAATGTATCTATCGGCGGACACAATATCGGTCAAAATATTGTATAGGAAAATACGGTTATGTCTGCCACGTTCCGTGCCTGAAACGTTTAATGTCTGTATGTAAAACTTTAATGGTCTACTCTATTCTAAACTTTATCAGATAATCTCAACCGACAATGACAATATCCACCTTGAAATGAAACTTTCAACGTGGCTCGTAAATTGTATTAATTTTAATGTTAATTTAAATATTCAAAATGAAACTCGAAAACACGACACCACAATTCCATGAAACAAAGTCCGTTACAGAAATCACATAACGAGGTGGTTTGGTCTATCACGATATGTGGTTGGTCTTTGCAGATTTTGTACTAGAATTTTAGCACATTAATATTATATATTATTTTAGAATAATATAATATGTTAGAATTGAAAGAGAACCGCGGAAACACCACCGCCACATGTTTTCTATATCATTACAGCATGTATATAGCGTTAACCGCTGCGCTCTAAGGACGCTTTTCCTGTCACGCGTATAACGCCCACATGTGACTTTGACGCGTGTCATGCATCATATACACACGTATACGAGTGAGAAAAGATACTGCAGCGAGTTAATTCACATGTGCGGGCAAGACACGCGTGTGGGCGCAAACATGTGTGACAGGACAAGCACCAGACAGATATATTTACTAAAAGTATACCAATAGTCCTCTACTTTGAGGACGCGAATACGACCATAAGCTACTCCTGAGCACTTAACTGTCTTATCATACCCTTTAAACCAGAACACAGTTTCACTACACTACTACAATAAAGGATATAGCGAAGCATAGAGGCGGAAAATGTCACAGAGTTCCCACATATTTTTTTATGTACTTTAACTATATAAGTTTCAACAGAATGGAACTATTTTTCGTTAACAAAAAAGTAATTCAATCCATACATTTTTCACTAAGCCTCTCATATTTACGTAAATAGTTTTACAGAAGTACTTTCAACTTTATTTCTCATTCATTTTGTTAGCCCCTCACCTTTATATGTTTTATTGACCTCAACGTCAGCATAACCTTCACCGGATCGATTTAAAAAATAAAAAACGCGAACTGTCAATTTCCCGCTAGACAGGCATCCATTATTCGGTGCCCGATAACATCTGTGGCCTGCGCTCGACTTTTAATTAGAAAGAGACAAAGTACCACCTTAATTTATTGGTGCAGTGCTTTAATAAGTGTTGTTGTCGTATATGAAATATTAAACTTTGACAATGTTGTTTTAAAATCCGTAATAAAAAAATCAATAAGTTGCCTCTTTAAACTTTTATAAAATTAAGGAAACCTCCTTTTATGTACGCTGCAAGAGCATAAAAAATTGTTTTCTATTTATACTTTTCTTCTTCTCAGTCGTTTGTTGCTCTTGTCACAGTCGTCGTGGTCATCATGTGTTGTGTGTGGGGGCAGATGTGGCTCGCCTCACAACATATCGCCAATTTCTATAGCCATTCTCTATCACTCATATACAAGGCCACCTATAGTTGTGCCAACTTATACTTTTATGAATGTTAAATGTAATATTCCGTCATTATCAAAATATTAAATTCGATGGTAGAGCGGTCATCACGCCAATCGGAGACGCTAAGGATTCGATCCTCTACTTCTGAATGATGACTTTTTGATCTAGGTTCGTGTTCGTGTTTGTGTTTTGTGTCCGTGTACTCGCCTTTGAGAGTGTTGTAAAGTACAACACATGTTAGTATGGGTTTAAATGTGTAGAAAATAAAACTGGATTGTTTATTTTACCGACCAAGAATTATTGTCTGAGAGAAACATACGTCTATCAGCGCCATTCCGCCAAAGTTGAAAGATTAATTGTTATCGTTAAAAGCACAGTTTTTTGCTTTTCGTCACCGGCTGCCCTTGATTGATGATCCCAACAAAGCTTTGATGAGCTTTAGCGAAGTTAATGAAACAAGGAAAGGGAAAGTTTTTGCGTTTAACGAGCTTTCGCACCCGACTGTGCTCGAGTTCACGGTAACTTGCTATGATTGAAATAAAACTTATCTTTTTTTCTTTTTTGTTATATCGGAGTAGCAGATAAGCATGCAGATCACCTGTTGGTAAGTGGCTACTGCCGCCCATGGCCGCCTGTAATCAACACCAGATAAGATTATATTCCTACCTGAGGGCGGCCACAGATGCGCCGCCATTCCTGAGAACTAAGCTGGAATGGAAAGCTCGGAAATGTATTTCGCCCTCACCACACCCTTTATAAGTTATAAAATGACAGTTACATCAAAATAACAAACAGACAGTTACAATTTTATTTTTGTACGAATAGCCCGTTTTATTTTTAAGAAAAGTTTTTGTTTTAAATGAACCTTTTGTTTTGCTTTGAAGGGTGTGGTTTACGCAGTTTGTGTGCGACCTTATCAAGGGCTCTACTGTTATTTGTAAACGATTTGGATTTAATAGTAGTTCAATTTCATTCAAAATACCTATAGGTCGTAAAAGGTATGGTGCCCCGCGTTCGTCCAATTAAGAAAAGATTTTTTTCAAGGTAAGATACCAATACACTGAGATAAAATGAAGATTTCTTTATTAAATGAAGCATTACGATTATCATTGCGAAAACAGAGCGAGGATAAGGCAGAAATAATATCCAGAAGCCGATTTAAATAATTACGCGGCAAAATCTTTTTTCACGTTCGATTTCACGGGCCGTTTAATTTCGTGAGTTTTCGCTTGTTTTTCGGAGCGGATAATACCTGGATTGAGAAATAGGGATGCCCTACCTATTTCTGTACTGTAGTAGCTGTATTTCTATTGAAATGTGCGTAGACTTGTGACTTGTGTATGTTAAGTACTCGGGTATGTTTGGACACTTCGCAGGACAAATGAGTTTTTTTATAATATAGGAGAAGCAGACGAGCATGCAGTCCACCTGATGGTAAGTGGCTACTGCCACCCATGGACATCCGTAAACAACTCCAGATATGATTAGGATTAAATATTCCTACCTAAGCTGGAACGCCTCGGATAAGTATGTCTCCCTTACCACACCCTGCAACCCAGAACACAGCAGCGCTTAACACTGCTGTTATCCATCCATCCATCGGAGAGCATGTCAAGCGATTACTTTTCTCATTATTTTAATAATAACAGTTAGTAAACATTAAACTGATTTTCTTTGAGAAAAAGTTTCATAATCTACATGTAATATATATCCAGTAAAACTCCTTTTATAATTATTTGAATTCGTTATGGTTGGTTATAAAGGTTATGGAATCCTTCGTAGTTGGACTCCAAAGGCAACGTATACCCAATTTCTACCTAATAATAAAAGGGTATTGGTTTGAAATTTTTATTAAGGGAGATACACTATGACTGCGCTCATATGATTACGCGTTTAATCTTTAGGTCCAACACATCTTGTCCCTGTAGATCCGGGACCAGAATAGGGCTACGGTATCCCCAGCCTGTCGTAAGAGGCGACTAAAAGAGGGCTTCCGGGGTTGCGGGTGGCAAGAGTGGAAGCTCGAACCGTCCGGCTAGCGACCCCGGGAAGGACGACGGTATGTGTGGTCGCATACCGTCGTAATCAACAGACAGTGCGGTAAGAGTCCCACATAACCCTGTGTCGCTTCCACGGCACCGCGTACCTTTTGAAAGTTTCCTCCTCGTTAACAAAAAAAAGGTGACACACATCTGTGGACTGTAAGCTCGTTTGTTAAATCAATTTTTAAAACAAAATGATATGTGTAAGTAATTATAAAGGATGAGGACATTCAATTAAATTATTATCACTAATTAATACCACTTGATGCCTAACACCTGTTCATAATTTCAACAAATTAAACTTAAGGAAGCGTAATAAATTTCTATTAGAGATTCTCTGCAAGATGTTTGCAGTTACCTATTTCAAGTTATTCGCCGGATGTTTGGAGTTTCTCAAGTTATTCGGAGGTATCGAGTTATTAGCAAGAGGCAGTGCTATCCGAAGGTTTACTCAAAGTATATTACTTGGATTAAACAGATTGTATCGAGTTACTGCTTTCTGAAGATATTATATCAATGTGTCAACACTAAATATTTGTTGGGTAACAACTGCTCATTTAATTTCATTCGATTGTTTTTTCGAATATTTTCTCTAATGAATATCTCTGATTTTTTTTATAAATTGAAGGAATAGTGACTTGGAACATTTAATCAATTTGGTGAATACTTGCTAACTATTTGTTTAAATTTAAAAAGGCGTATCTTACATGCTGTTTAATAAAGTATTCTAAAAATAAATAATAAACAAAAACATAAAATGTTACAAAACAAAACATAAAGGGAACATATTAGCGTAAAGCTTATTATAATTTTAAATTCACCTCCAAAGTATCGCAAAAAATAATTGTCACGTGTGAATTTGACGACCCGCGTGGCGGAGCGGTCACCATGCCAGTCTGACGTGCAGAGGGTCCCGGGTTCGATCCCCGGCCAGATAGATTTCTAAATGTTGAATTTAGTGTTCTGTTTCTGGGTCTGGATGTTTGTGTATTTGTCTCTGTGTGTGTCCATGGCACCCACGATACAGGGAATCCTAGTGTGGAGCCGTGAGTGTAGAAAGCGTTTTTTTTTTAATCAGGCTGAACTTCTATTAAAAAATACTGACAAAACCGATGAATTTCAGATAAAATATTATAGTATCCATAAACGTAGATTTGTGCGAAATAAGTGCGTAATAAGTGTAGATATTGTTCCTTTCAATCCTACTGAAATAATTATAAATATCATCGTATTCGCATATCCCAAGCTAACAATAGTGGCGAGGTATTGTATAGGGTTTAATTCTGCAACCCTCGACACAATGGCTTGGTTCCGTACTGATATGCACGCTGCTCTTACAAATACTGTATTTATAATTCAATAGAACTGTGTTATAGAATGTGTTCTTTTATATTTTCTATATAATATATATCTCTAGTATAGAGATATATATTTATGAGTCAAACATTTTAAATTATTAACGTTCGATTGTAAGCCTAAGATTATCGTCCATTTGTAAAATGGTTAATAAATTCTCCTCAGTAATTAATTAATTAATTAATTAATTATTTACTAATTATTAATTAATCGTTTTTGTAATAATTAAATAAATAAACAAAAAGGTCATCTTATCTGGTGTTGATTACAGATGTCCATGGACGCCAGTAGCCAATTACCGTCAGGTCTACTGCATGCTTCTCTGCTACTTCAATATTATATAAAAAATCTATAAAGCAACTTTGTTTTTATTATTCTAAGTGGCACAGTTACTATGAGTTTCACGTGTCAGTAACAAAAGCGACTCCGCAATATTTTACTTACGGCTGACATTGTACATTAGCGATCCTATATTTTAGGATTTAGCCGAACTAGAGCTCTGTCAGGCTTTTGTCAGTAACGACACCATTAGCGCATTAGGGTAGCTAACGGTAGTGGTTTAGGATTTACGCACATTTTTCCGCTTTTTAACACGCATCTATTTTTCACCGACAATGGGATCTTTTTAATTGGGACGACACGACACGATAATACGATTTACAAGAACTTCTGTCGGTGACGGCTATAGATGCACATTTAAATAGATAATGCATGTACTATCTATGGGTAATATATGGTAATAGGCAATGAATGGATCTAGCGAATAATTATTTTATGTTATGGTTGATGGTATTTAAAGAAAGTATATAATGAACTGTAACTACTATTATTTTGCCGGTGCCAGTGCCGTGTCGTCATAATGAAGAGAAAATTGGCGTATTTTCATTGTGACGACATGACAATGCACGAATACTGACAAACTTCCGTCTGTTGTGTTAGTGCCGATCATAGACTCAAATCTAGTGATGGCTTAGTGGTATGAATTTCGATCTCTCATATCCTGGATTCAAATCATAAGTACCTCTGATATAATGGTGTTATGGGCGTTGCTCCTGCAACATATCTTAAATAGCGAAGACAAACAATGTGGAAAATCCTGACATTTCTCTAGCAAAATAGTTCTTAAAGGTTTATAAAATAAGAGGTTTGCGGTGCGACTGAATTTCCTCACGTATTTACGATTAATAACAATCATTTTAAGCGCTGTTATCTAGTTTAAAAGTTGTGGTGAAGCGATATATATGAGTATATGGTATAAGACGTTTGAAGTTAATCTTCAAGGGTAGCGATGCATCTATGGGCGCTTTCAGGTAAGGTCGACTTTAATCTTGTTGGGGTTGATTTATATACGTCCAATATGTGCGGGAGTTGGCATTTACCATCAGATAGACTACACACTTGCTTCCTACCTCTATATACAAAGTGTCTTCTTACATCTTTATATGAAGGCAATAATAACCTAGTGATTTAATCCGCTTCTTATTCGGTATGCACCTCTTATTTTTCAAAAAGTTACATGTGTATTAGAAATTAATTATTACTACTGTAACAATGAAGGAAAACGTCGTGAGGAAACTTACACGTAGTTCTTAAACAATTAACAAAATTCAAGAACATGTGAAGTCTACCAATTTCCACTTGGCCAGCGCGGTGGAAGGGCTAAACCCATCTAACTCGAGAGTAAACCCGTGTCCAGTTATGGGACAATAATAAATTGTCAACTATGATTTTTTTTAAACACAGTCCACCTGATGGTAAGTGGCTGCTATCACCCGTCGACATCTGTATTCAACTCCAGATTAGATATTCCTATCTGAGGTCGGCTTCAGATGCGCTGCTACCCCTGAGGACTTAGCTGGAATGCCTCGCAAAAGTATGTCTCCCTTACCACACCCTTCAAAATGGAACACAGCAGCGCCTAACACTGCTGTTATTAGGTAGAAATAGGTGTGGAGGTGGTGCCGCCGGAGTCGAACCACAAAGGGTTCTACCACTTTCAAGTCTTAACCACCATACCATAGTAGGAAATTCGTAAGAAAACGTTTAGTCAAATAAGGAACCATTTAAATTCACTGACTTCATCTTTTAATTTAATTATGGGAGAAAATAATCCAAAGCTTAGGTATATAAGAGTTAACTTAGCCCATTGAAGTTGTAAAGTTGCGCCGAGAAGGTCTTTGGAAGTTTCAAATGCTCTTAGGGTTGCGGTAAAGTTAAAATTGGGCTTATTCATTCCACCGAACCATTCGGTGCTGTTCGGATTTCCATTCATTCACGAATTCCTGAATTTTCATTTAATAATACGTGTATGTAGATTGAAGTACTTAACATATAATTAAATAACAATCGAGTATGCAGTCCATCTGATGTTAAGTGGCATAATAGATCCTAGATATGATTAGATTCCTATGTAAGATCGTCCACACATGCGTTACCATCCCTTAGGATAAGTTAGAATACCTCGTATTACCTTACCTTAATACCATTGTTATGAGGCAGAAATAGGTAGTGTCTGCGGAATTAAACCAGAAAGTGCTCTACCACCTTAATTTATATTAAATAACAGTTGTACATTTATTTTTAATTTTAATTATTTCTTCGTCTCCAAACATCTAACACACGATGTGAAAAACAACAAAGAACTTAAATCAAACTTACGTGTTTGGTACCTACAAACATAGCTTCATTGTTTTGTGTGTATATATTGGATTCCAACTGGAATCCCAGGTTTCCGCTTGGTATATCAAAGGTTGAAATTGGTTTTCAGCTCCTCTGTGGTTTGGTAAAAATTAGACGTACATGTAGGAATAAAAACTTTTTAGCCCAATTTTAAGGCTGGGTAAATACTTTCCATTAAATCTTTAGTAAAATTAAACTATTGACATGATTTAAGTACCTACATTTTTATGTAATTCTATTCTTGGACCTTCTTTTACATATTTGCAATTGAAGTAACATCATTATGCTAGCAATCCATCTGATAGTTGTTAAGCAATGAAAATGTGTCGAACTATGGTGTTTTAGAGCGTTGGCACGCTCTACATCCAATACTGTTTGACGGATTAAAACAGTCATTTTGTTGTTAAATATCTCTAAATTGTCTACAGTCTAACTTACATAGGCTATATTTAAAAGCAGTCGGGCTTTTCTTTTTATATTAATTCCCTATTAACCCTATTAACTTGTGCTATACAGACCGGCAATGGTTTCTATTCGACGGGTTATAAAGGGCCCAGCACTGTTTGCTTGCCGCTTTCGTTAGAGTAACGTTTTCAGCAAGCTTACTAAAAGGAAACATAGTATTTTATTCCTTTATCTAAAAATACAAGGATCAAAAATTGTTAATTCATTAAATTCTAGGAAAACAATACTCCAAAAACATTGAAAAAATTTCGAAAAATATCCAAATTGGTTCGGATTAAGTTTTGATTCGATAGAACAGGTAATGTTTTATAACAGAATATCTGTAATCTGGTACCCAATCGTGCTAATGCCGTGTTTGTACTGAAAATACGTGTGGTAAATATAATTATATTTACCCTCCCAGTTGAGCCCAGGGCGTAATGCCTTGAGTAAACTTCGTGAGGATCCCTCGGTCTGTGTTGAATAAACTGTTTATGTGTATTATAAAGATCAAACGAGTTCTATAGAAGCTGGTTTAATAGTTATAATTAAGTATAAGGCAGACGGGCCACCTGATGGCAGTCATCTATGGACATTTGCAAAGAAAAAGAAGAAAAAAGAATTCCCCAAAGTATCGCTGGTTTTAGAGCGTTCTAGCACCATACTTGTAGACACTCATAGCGCTTTATAGGTTTCTCACAAAAGCATTTTGTTAGAATCCTTTTCTAATTCGACGAAGAAATCTGTGTAATAAGAACAGTTTTTTTTTATATTTTGAAAAGTAGGGGCCGTGCCCTGTTTAAATATACCATAATGCGTTATGTTGATACCCAATTCCTATTATGTCTGTCACTCCACGCGTCTGACACGCTCTATGTCTGTAAAGTAAACGAACTTTAATAGCGTCCTACGACATCCACCAGGGGGAATAAAAGATTGTTTTTTGTTATTTGAAAGAAGAATTCCACCTTACGGTAAGTCGCAACTGCCACCCATAGTCACCTTTAATCAACCTTAGATAAGATTAAAATCCTACCTGAGGTAACAGATACGTTATTACTCCAACACAGTAGTCCTTAACAGTACTATTAAAACAAAGACGTCATTGCAATTAGTAATACAAAGGAAAATTACGTACACATAAACACATAAAGGGAATGTATAGTGCACGTTCCTATATGAAATTTAATAGTAATCACTCCGAGTAAGGATGCTATTTTTTGAAATTGTCGATATACATGTCGAAGGCTCCAACATATCGATGATATATAATATTGAATATTGTACGTCATGTTATTAATATATCGATAATTCATGAATATTTAAGAACCACGACACATAAAATATTTATTTTAGAATTAGTCTGACACGGTGGATTTCAATTTTAAAATATCGATAATATATATTTTTATTTTCTTTATACAATACGATCATATATAATTGTTTCGGTAATAGTATCTACATTAAATATAAATATCATATGTAAATATCGATATTTAAGCTTCTTTATTATATTATCAAAATGTCGATATATCGTTACATCTCTAGTTCCAAGTGCAATACAAAGTTAGTATTCTAAGTAGACTTAAGATATACTGAAGCTCTGAATTTCCATACAAAGTGCACTAATTGTCTTGCCTCCTCGTAACTATTACATCTACATTAAGGAACTAACATTTATCGTATGAATGTAATTTTGTTATTGTAATTATAATAAAGATGTTGTTTGCATTCAAGCCCATATTAATTTCTTTATATCGTGAGTGCTATTCTCCGTGCAAAGGATACTTTTAAGGTGGTAGGACCATCATTGTTTGACGCTGAATGGCTGGGCACTAACGTTTCTTCATTATAATAGCTGTGTTAAGTGCTGAGTTGCTGAGACATACTTATCTAAACTGCAGATAGGGCTCTAATCCCATATAAGGTTGATAATAAATCAATGACTGAACGTGGGGTCGATCATGTTGCATATTGTAAAAAAATAACAATTTTATGTCAGAAATCTAAATTAATTTTATTATATTCCTGGCCGGAAATCGAATCAGTGTCAGTCGGAAAAATATCTTAAATATATCTGTTTGTTTCTTTAAAGAATACTTTGGCTAACAGAAAGCAAATTCAGACCAAAACATATACTTAGCCAAATTAATATAAATGGCTTGCAACCACACAGTTTGAGTTAGGAGAGACAGCAAACATTTATTGAAATACTTTAAATACCTACCTCTCACCTGCGGTTCACCTCTCTTAGTAATTGTATCACTTATGTGGATAGGGTGTCCAAACGTTAATTCGTGGTACTCAGTCCTTTTGTCCCGAAAATACATTCGTAACCACATACAAGGATATATTTGTTACAAAAACTAACCATTGTTGTTTCGCGAATTATTTTAAGTTACTTACATAAGGTAATCTAATATATAAAATTCTCGTGTCACAGTTTTCGTTGCCATACTCCTCCGAAACGGCTTGACCGATTTTGATGAAATTTTTTGTGCTTATCCGGTATCTATGAGAATCGGCCAACATCTATTTTTCATCCCCCTAAGTGATAAGGGTTGTTCACCCTTAACATTTTTTTATTTATATGGCAACACAACGTTTGCCGGGTCAGCTAGTATTACATAGTTCTTATAATTTATGAATTTTGAAGTTTTATTTCTGGAACACGGAACTAAGTTTATGTTGTATCTATGGTTTTACATTACATATATTTGACTCATATAATCAAATCAAATCAATTTTTTTTATTCAAAATAGATTGTTTACAGAGCACTTTTTGAATGTCAATACAACTACCACCACTTCACAAGGTGTTTCGGTATGGAGAAGAAGCGGCGAAAGAAACTCCATAACACACATCTTTTAAAAAAATGTTTTTTACAATGTTAAAATTAACCTAATGGTACATGTGGAGCTGGAACTACTTCAGACCACACCGTTTTGTCAGTTAAATAATCACTTAGTTTATAGTACGCTTTTTTACATAGCGTTTGTTTAACGACATGTTAGAACTTTTTTCTGTGAGATTCAAAATGTGGTCAGGTATTTTATTATAGTAGCGAATACAGTAAACCCATAGTATAGTATAGTACCCATGAAAGATCTAGCCACCTTGCACAATCTATGTTTAGGAATTGCTAATTTATTTCCAGATATACTTAATTTATATTACCAGAGAGTGCAGGTACGCTCTGCATACTGAGTCTATTTAGTTACTTAGTCCATGTTCGTACTAAATCGACGTGGTTCAGATTAGGCTAATGCCTATCATAAATTGGCAAGCGTTGAGATAAGTTGGGTTATCAGTAATACACCGCTTTCTATAGGTGTCTGAACGGATTAAAGGATAATGTACAATTAACCTCTTCTATATTTATTGAATCTGTAGAAAAAAATAGATTGTTATGTGCTCTACCTTGATAGTCTGCAGGTTTTTACAAGCTTCAAATCTTAATTGCTAAATGCTATTAGAAACTAAGATATATTTAAACCATATTTTTCTGTAACATAACAAACTTCTCAAAACAAATTCAATGTATGAATTTTAAATTAATATGATAATTATGTTTATGACTCGGTATAAGAAAAGATTTACTTTAAAACCGTTACTGTAGTGAGCTTATTAAATTTTGCTATCATTTTTAAGTATAGTCAGCGAAAAAAAGGTCATCAAGCAGGAATTTTGATGAAATTTTGAGTAATTATTAGTACAGTCAGCGAAAAAAGGTCAAGAAAGAAATTCGATGAAATGTAGAATATAATTCACGAGAAATCAGGTTCTTGGAAGATCCGCGGGCCGCTAGGAGAGATTATAGGAAGACCCGCGGGCTGCATAGAGAGAATCGCGGGCCACATGCGGTCCACGGATAACGGGTTGCCGACCGTTGATTTAAAAAATAAAATAATTTATTAGAATATTATCATCATCATCAACCCATTACTGTCCCACTCTCTCCTCCTCGGGTCTCCTTTCAGAATAAGAAGGATTAGGCCATAGTCCACCGCGCTGGCCAAGTGCGTATTGCTAGAATTCACATACCTTTGAGATTTTTTTTATAAATCGCTCAGGTATGTAGGTTTCCTCACGATGTTTTCCTTCACCGTTTAGCAAGTGATAATTAATTTCTAATACACACATACTTTGAAAAATCAGAGGTGCGTGCCTGGGATTTGAACCTCGGACCCCTCGATCGAGAGGCCGAGTTTCTAACCACTAGGCTATCACTGCCATTATTAGAATATATTATGAACTTGAAAAGTGGTCCTTTTTAATCAAACAAAATCTTTATTTATAAACTAGGTAAATAGTGAAATAATGCAAAAGTATTTTAAGTAATACATACTAATAAAACTTTAAAATTGAAATAAAATTAACATGTACTAGAATGTTAATTATGAAGTATAACTATAACTAGGTAGTTGCTATAAAATCGGTGAAGGTTTGAATAAATCACCCGATTGTAGGTGTAGTGCCAACAATGAATCACTTAGGCATACATATATCAATACTACTGTACGGATTTGACAGACTTATATATGAGGCGAACATATTAGTCCTCAGGAGGGTCAGGAGTGACAGGAGTGACGTGTACTCCTAACTTCAGGTGGAAACCCTATTGTTATGTAAAGTTGATTTGGACACCCTTATATATACTCTGTAAAAATTTCAAGTATCTATCTATTACGGTTCAGGAGATAAAGCCCTATGACAGACGGACAGATGAACAGACAGCGGAGGCTTAGTAACAGGGTTCCGTTTTTTTACCGATAGGGATCCCTAAAAACAGCTATTCCGCGTCCGCGCGTGAAAGCAGAAGAACGCTCTGTCAGATTTTAGCCTTATTTACAGTTACAGTGGTTGACTACCGTGTATGATTATGACGTAATGTGGACTAATTTTTTTTTGCTCATAGCTTTTAAATAGCTCTCTAGTGACAGTTGAAGTCACATGGGGAGGGTTCCGTATTATTCCATTTCTACCAGTAAATTATATTTTATAAAGGTTCCTTAATACTTTACAAAACCTTTTAAAACGGCCCTGTTGTTAACAAATCTAGTATTTACTTACATATTAAAGAAAAGGTTAGTATATCCTTAACATTTTCTGAAACCTTATCCTTTTTACCTTCAATCGAATAAGTGTATAAGAATCTTGAAGTTTGCGCACGCGTCGGCTAGCGCCATCCCTTTCGTTTTCTATGGAACGTTATACCTTTCCCTTTCGCTCGGAACCGGTTGTTGTGGTCTCACGTCAATAAGTGTTGTAATAGGACAATCAATAAGGTATGTGCTCCACCTATAATGGCGTAGCTATAACCGATTAAAGATGTTTTCCTTATGAATTAAAAAAGGTACTGAAATTACAAAAAAACATACGGCATATTATTATTTTAGTTAGCATTCCAATGTTTATAATTTACATATACTTAGTAGGTTTTGCGAATCATTTATTAAGTTAATATGAAAACTTTCTCATATTCAGTTTTTTTTATATTCTTTTCGATACCAATTCCAATTTCTATATCTTTTATTGAACCATTTTATTTAAAACGTTATAAAAACGAATATCGTTACAGTAGTCCGAATTGACTATTTTTTTGAGTTTTATCATCTTGGGAATGTCTCAGCAAATAAATCGTATCTTTAATCCTTCAGTGAGCGTTTTTATGGAAAAATATTTATCAAATCTTCAGTGTAATCTTATATATAAAATTCTCGTGTCAAAATGTTTGTTACCGTGCTCCTCCGAAACAGCTTTACCGATTTTCACCAAATTTTATATGCATATTCAGTAGGTCTGAGAATCGGCTACTATCAATTTTTAAAAACCCCAAGTGATAGGGCTTGTTCACCCTCAACATTTTTTTATTTATATGGCAACACAACGTTTGCTGGGTCAGCAAGTTATTATAATAGTAATGTCTTTCACTTACCGTTTAGTTAAGTAATCTTAACCTCTGAAAAGTATATTTAAAGATGAAATATTGCAATATAGTTCGAGCTTATATTTTTACACGATAAAGGTTTCTTTTTAATAAGATTGTAATAGTAAAGTATCCACCTGGTAAGAGGTCACTGCCGCACATGGAAATCTGTAACTAACTCTTATAGAATCTGGTTTCCAATACGTCCCCTTATAGGTTCTACTTGAAACTGATCACAGGCGATGGTCGTCATATATGTAAGTCAGCCGACAAGCATGTAAATAAGGCCTTTAACTATCATCATAAAGGAAATAATCTGTAGCCATTGTTTTTCATGGATAATTGTCCCGAAATCCAAATAGCATAATATACCTAACTGAAGTAGGTATATTATGCTATTGGATTGTATTGGAAGTTCCTACTAATCTATACTTAACAACCAAGCTAGACTGCTATATACAAGTATTCATGCGTATTTTTTTTAAATAAGATCAAATTTTTAAAAGCAGCTACCTTAAGTTTTAAGTTACAATCACTAGTTTTCGTAGCACTTATATTCGGATGAAGATGAGTCTTATCGCACTTGGGTTGACCTCCATTATCACGACGTAGCCACGGTGCTACGCCGCTCGCATTCTGAATGAGCTATTCGGTTTTACGGTTTATGCTGACGTAAGCTCACTATTATATCACGTACTATTTTTAAGTAAAACTAGAACCACAAGTCACACTTTGTTAAGTAAGTAATAAAGTACAAGCTAACTTTACAGTCACGGTATAGTTTAGAGAATTAGCTACAGTTAACACATTACATAATAAGGTTAACAGGGCTCCTTTCAACGTAACCTCTATTGTTTATGTCACGTAAGCACGCCGTACATAACGAATAAGGTTACCGAGAATCTGAAATTAATTCCCATTCTTACTGCTTTTAACCCGTTACTGTCCCAACACTAGCTTCACTGCTTTCACTGGGTACAATCACAAAATATAAATATAAAAATATACCTTCTCAAATTGTTCAGTAGTGCATAGGCATATCTACTCTAAATGAACAAGTTCGATTGCTACATCTATAACAGTCAAAAATATTTTTAACAGCATCTACCTTATTTTCTAAGCTACTACCACTAGTTTTCGTAGCACTTATAGTTATTCAGATGAAGATGGATCTTATCGCACTTGGGTTGATCTCCATTATCACGACGTAGAATGCCACGGCGCTACGCCGCTCGCATTCTGAATGAGCTATTCGATTTTGAGTTGACGTAAGCCCTCTATTACATCGTATATACTATTTTTAAATAAAATTAGAGCCTCAATTCACACTTAGTTAACAAAGTAATAAATTACAAGCTAACTTTCGGTCACAGTATAGTTTAGAGAATTAGCTACAGTTAACACATCACATAATGAGATTAACTCGTCTCGGCTCGATATGACCTCTATTTTTTATACCACGCCAGCGCACCGACAGATCTACCTAAGTTTTAAGTTAGAACCACTAGTTTTCATAGCATTAAAGTTATTCGGATGGGTCTTATCACACTTGGGTTGACCTCCATTATCACGACGTAGAACGCCACGGCGCTACGCCGCTCGCATTCCGAATGAGCTATTCGATTATGTGCTGACGTAAACCCTATATTATATCGTGTATATACTATTTTTAAATAAAATTAGAGCCTCAATTCACACTTAGTTAACTAAGTAATAAATTACAACCTAACTTTCGGTCACATTATAGTTTAGAAAATTTGCTACAGTTAACAGATTACATAATGAGGTTAACTCGTCTAGGCTCGATATTACCTCTATTTTATATCATGTCAGCGTACCGTATATGTCGAATAAGGTAAGTGAGAATATGAAACAAATGCCCATTTTTACAGCCTTTAATCTTATTATCCCAGCACTGTGTGTCAATATTTTCACTAGGTACAATCACCAAATATAAATATAATAATAAACCTTCTCAAAATTTTCATTACATAGCCATATCTACTCTTAAGGACCACTACATCTACAACAATTTTTACACCCACAGTCAAGAATATTTTCAATACCATCTGCCTAAGTTCTAAATAACAACCACTAGTTTTCGTAGCACTTAAAGTTATTCGGATGAAGATGGGTCTTATCGCACTTGGGTTGACCTCCATTATCACGACGTAGCCACGGCGCTACGCCGCTCGCATTCTGAATGAGCTATTCGGTTTTATGCTGACGTAAGCTCACTATTATGTCACGTACTATTTTTAAGTAAAACTAGAACCATATTTCTCACTAAGTTAACTAAGTAACCAAGTACAAGCTAACTTTACGGTCACGGTATAGTTAAGAGAATTAGCTACAACACATTACATAATTAGGTTAACTCGACTCTTTTAACGTAACCTCTATTGTTTAAGTCACGCATTGTTATTTTTAATAACAAATAATTTGTTATTGTTATTTTTAAGAGACAGTGTTCGATAATGGATTAACTAGTTTTGGATGCTATACAAAGACAATATGGTAAAAAAAAATATAATGATGATATTATTTCTATTCTAAGTACGGAATAAAAAGTGGCCTATATAAAATATATTTTTGGCATCCACAGAAATTTATTGACCATATTTGATAGAAAATACACATAGATATACATATGCAGATGAACTACGTGATACATTTAAAGTGGCAAAACTCTTTGCAGTACCCTTACCAGGAGTTTTTACTTTTCGACAAATATTACTGTTTTGGTATTTGTTTACGTATTTGCCCATACAAATTTCAATCAGCGCCCCTAGCGGAATGTGTCAGAACTAGGAAATCGTATGGGCCAATACGTAAACAAATACCAACACAGTCATATTTGTTGAAACGTAAAAACTCCTGGTAAGGGTACAGTTCGACTGTATAGGCGTCACCGCCCAACCTTCCCGCCCAAAGTCTGCCTATAACAACAAAGTAAAGGTGGTATGTTTTGCTATGCAAATACAAATTTACCTAATATGATAAGGTCAACTTAATCCTGGGTTGAAGCACCGCACCATTAAACCATCTTAATTTAGATTGAATTCTATTTTGGGTCGGTTATTTGTCCGCGGGCGAAGGAAAACATCTCAAGGAAACCTACACGCCTTAGATTTTTTTATCCTTTCCCGGCAGTAATCCTTTTATATCAGGCTGCATGGTCGGATTCATTCCAGTTCATAAAACTTGTCAATTTATACAAATCTCACTTAATGATACGTAGAATAACAATTTTAATAACATTTTACAAATTGTTGGTTTACGTAACAATTTGTAAGAACACGTTGTTATAAGGCAGTAACAAATTCATAATATCTTCATAATAATATATAAATTATTCTATGTTGTAAAATTATGAATAAATCAATTATGCTATACTTAAATTACTAATAGAAAATAAGTTTAGAATCCAACCAAGCATCTGGAATGTAAGGAGCGTACCCGAGACAGCCTACGACATTAATAATAGAGGTCGAGCCGCAGAGAATCTAGAATTTGTGTGTATTAAGTATTGCTAATTTCGTAGACATCGTTGAAAATGAATAATAAATAACGTTCTTTACACTTATAGCTCAATGCACAATTTCTTTTAATGTGGATGGTATCGATAGGTGCTAAGACGACGGCATATGATCACCCCTAAGAGGGTAAATAGGGAAAAACAGTTTTTTTGAAATCCTTTAATTTTGAAGCAACTACTATACAATTCAATATTTGGCTTTCTGGGTATGAACAAGGACACACTTACCTATTCCCTTCCGAAAAATCAACCCCGTAGATGGTAAAATAAGGGTTAAAAGTTCATTTGAACAACCGTCTCTTTTGAAGCAAACACTATAAAACGTTGTATCAGGCTTATTGGATAAAAATAAAGAAATTCTTCCCCTAATGAGGTAATATATTCACCGGATAGATCTTTCTTTTAATGTGGACGGCATATGCAGAATAGACTAAGTTCATCATTTTTGCTTAGGGGAACGAACCTTTTGTGTTGGACCAGCATAATGACCGCTACGTCTTGCTTATCATCAAATTATCGCTTTTCTTATTTATTCCCATAGCAAACCTGGGGTGTGAATCCAGGCATGTAACTCTGTATTTTCGAAGCTATATTGAAATTTAACTAACGGTGCAGGAAACTTGCCTAATACATCTTTAAAAAGTTTTCAAAGGTTTGTGTGTTTAACCAATTGTAAGCATGGTGGACATGGCTTAATTCCTACTTAATTTAAGATGAAACTCTTGCCCAGTAGTGGACAACATTTTTTTTTATATTATAGGAGTAGCGGACGAGCACGCAGTCCACCTGATGGTAAGTGGCTACTGCCGCCCATGGACATCTGTAATCAACCCCAGATAGGATTAGATATTCCTACCTGAGGTCAGCCACAGATGCGCTGCTACCCCTGAGGACTAAGCTGGAACGCCTCGGAAAAGCATGTGTCACTTACCACCTATACCTTCTCAAAATTCATCAGTAAAACTTTGCGGTCACGGTATAGTTTATAGAATTAGCTACACTTAATTGTCACTACATAATGAGGTTAACCGTCTCGGCTCGACATGACTTCTATTGTTGTCACGTCAGCGCGCCTCACATAGCAAATAAGGTAACGGAGAATTTGTAACTAATGCCCATTTTACTTATTTTAACCCATTATTCTCCCAATATTGGGCGTGGGTTTCTTCTTAGAATTATAAGGACCTAGGTGATAGTCATAGATTAGTGCCTAACCTGTACATACTAAATAGTACTACCTATAATTTTATCTAATTTATTTATATACATATATATCCGGGGAAGATTTGCGCCCTATGGAGCAATTAAACCCTGTGTGAAACGAACTGACACTCCTGAGTGTAGATCACTCATAGTACCTACATTGTACTGTACCAGCAACAGTAACAGTGAAATCAATGCATTTTAATAAAAAATACCGTAGATATAAAAATATATAATAAGTCATTCTAGACTCATATTGGATATATACAAAACTTGTGTTCTTCACTGTTCACTTAGAATTATCCGAAAGATTGCATTCGTAATACCATATCAGTATATAAATACGATAAATTATTTCGCTTACCTAAATCATATATAAAAAAGCACATTTTATTATATTCCACTTCATTCGAACTAAATGGCGCGTGTACCCACAAAAATGATATAGAGGCCAGTTTGATAATACGTTGAACCCTTTCGCATGTCTACCGTGATGTTAAATAGTGCGACTACTCGTTACAAGATAATGGACGAATAGACCATGAAAACGGAAGGGATTCGACCGTTAGAGCGTTTGTCCACCGCCACCGTCACCGAGCCGATACCGATAATTAATATCGGCGCTGAAGTAGCGGTACATACTTTTACTATAGCCGCTTGTCCACCGCACGTCTGTCACCCGAGCATGGTCATCCCGGCCGCCGATATTTCGAGAAGATCGGTGTGACCGCTAGATCGGCACCGAGATTTCGACGGGCCGGTGTGCCGGCAATATAAAACACGTTGTAACTTGTCCATACACTGCCGTCTCACGCCGATATTGATCGAACAAAATAAACCGCCGATATCGGTTGCGGTGGACAAACTTTCGCCGTCACGACATAATCGGCCCGAAATAATCTCGTTCTCGGTATCGGCTCGGTGATGGTGCGGTGGACAAACGACCTTAGAGCATTTATCCACCGCCGCCATCACCAGACCGTCACCGACAACGAGATGACGGCGCCGAAGTAGCAGTACATGCATATAATATAGCCGCGTGTCCACCGCACGTCCGTCACTTCATATTAAAGTCGGCCTGAAATAATCTCATTCTCGGTGACGGTCCGGTGACGGCGGCGGTGGACAAACTCTCTTAAACAACATAAAATAATCGGACAAAACACAGACATTGTTTAATTGCACAGAAATAAATTATACGAAAAAATAAAACGGTATCGGGTTAATTGAACGTTCGTGCCGATAAATGTTTTCGTTCGCTGCCATTATCTACATATGCACGGCAATGAGCAGGCATTTGCAACATTTTAACCAATTTAATTGAATTTGATCGAATAAATGATTACATTTATTGGATGCAATGCATTTTTTAGGGTTCTCTACATCAGATACACGGAACCCTAGGTTCACTCGTATGATTTTTTTCCTTCCATCTATATATTATATTATCTCATAGAAAATGTTGGAATTTAGTATTCATACACAGTTTTAAGATCACGGACGTAGATTTAATCTAAAATTTAATAAACTCTTTTATATGAAGGAAAATATACGAAAATACCCTTTCCTTTAAACTTAGCCTTAATTAAAAATAGGGATTTAGCGCTTCACTCATATTTTGTAGGAATATGTACAACTAAAATCCCTAACTTTAAAAAATCCCACGGGAAAAAGCAAAATTAGAAACTCTCATCATGTATCCGACTAGCATTTCACCAATTTTTATATGTTCCATTGCTGAGTACGTTTCCACTGACCTGGTTTTGATGCCTGGTTGTTTAAATAATAACAGGAGTATTAAAATATACATAGATAGAACATAGTGGTGTTCTGATTTTAAGGATGTGGTAAGAGAGACGCACTTCCGAGGCATTCCAGCTCAGTCAGCCTGTGGCCGATGTCAAGTAGGAATCTAATCTAATCTGTTGTTGATTACAGATGTCCAAGACCAGCAGTAACCCTTTACCATGAGGTGGACTACATGCTCATCTGCTACAACTTTATTATAAAATAATAATGACCATCGAGGTTACCACTTATATAATCTTATAAAATTGTTTCAACAAAATTAGTCTACACCAGATAATATAGAATTACCTTTCATTAGACAGAAACTTTAATACAGATTAACCGAGTCTTAATCAGTTTAAGAGCTTTAATTAATAGACCAGACTCTAGCTTGGTTATAAAGGCAAATTAGGAAGGCCTAGGTAGGCTCTCAGTAATCTAGGTGGTTTAATATCCGGCGTTCCTCTCGGGTGGCTACCAAGAGGTATATAGAGTCCTAACTATTTAAAGTTCGTACATTTTCAGTTACACAAAGTTGGTGTCTATATTTCAGTTTGTATTGTTTTATTTTAGAACTTTCAGACTTAGTATGTTGGGGTTAATGTAGCGTGTTTTATGTATGCCTCTTGAAAATAGACAAAATGAAATGAGAAACATTGTAATAAAATAATCATTAACACAATTATTATTATCATTATCAAGACAACATTCAATATACTCCTTAATGTATATTTTTTGGTGTGTGTAACAATTAATGATAGAAAAATATTTAAAAAAGGACATAATATTTTCATTGTATTGATTTTATAAACATAAGAAGTCAAATTGTCAACACGAATCTATATATATAAAAGCGAAAAGATACTCACGTTCAAAACGTATTAATCAAGGTTTTGACTAAACTACTGAAGCTACAATCATGAAATTTGGAATATAGCTTCATTTTATAATGTAGATGCGCACTAAGAACGGAATTTTTGATATTCCACCGTTAAGGGGGTGAAATTGGGGTTGAAAGTTAGTATGAAAGTACGTCAGTTTTGAAGCAAACTGGATGAAAATTGGTATATAGCTTTCTAATTTAAAGTAATAAAGATCCAACCTAAGGGTTTTTCCAAAATCAACCCTAAAGGTGGTTAAATAGGGGTTGACAGCTTATTTTAAATTTGCCATTTTGGAAGCCAGCGCTATGAAAGTTAGCCATTGCTTTACTGGTTAGATATAATAGAACTTTAGTTCTACCGTTTTTGGAAAATCAACCCCTATGTGGGTTATATAAGGGTTGTAAGATTGTATGGAATTCCCCCAGTTTTGATGTAAACTCTATGAAAATCGGTATTTGGGTTTTCGATTTAAAATACTTAAATATTTATTTCACTATTTTTGGAAAATCAACCCTTAAGTTGGTAAAATAAGGGTTGACAGCTTATTTTAAAATTTGCCAATTTGAAAGCCAGCACTCTGAAAGTTAGTCATTGCCTTGCTGATTAGATATAGTGAAACTTTAATTCTACCGTTTTTGGAAAATCGGCCCTTATATAGGCTAAATAAGGGTTGTAAGTTTGTATGAGAGTCCCCCAGTTTTCATGTCAACTGTATAAAAATCGGTATTTGGGTTTTTGATAGAAAATAATAAAACA
Source organism: Epargyreus clarus clarus (assembly GCA_014595695.2). Lineage (NCBI taxonomy): Eukaryota > Metazoa > Arthropoda > Insecta > Lepidoptera > Hesperiidae > Epargyreus > Epargyreus clarus. The sequence goes on along the minus strand of JACTTY020000086.1, from coordinate 336,741 downwards.
CATATTTCATCATTTTTGGAAAATCAACCCTTAAGTTGGTAAAATAGGGATTGACAGCTTATTTTAAAAATTTTCAATTTGAAAGCCAGCACTACGATAGTTAGTCATTGCCTTACTGGTTAGATATAGTGGAACTTTAATTCTACCGTTTTTGGAAAATCAACCCTTATGTGGGTTAAATAAGGGTTGTAAGTTTGTATGAAAGTGCTCCAGTTTTGATGTAAACTGAATGAAAATCAGTATTTGGGTTTTCGATAGAAAATAATTAAACACCTATTTCACCATTTAGGTGGTAAAACCATCACCATAAGGAGGTAAAAGAAGTGTTATATGTATGTATACGGGAATCTTTTAGGTTCGAAGTTAGAAACGTGAAATTTCAGATAACGTCTATTCAGACAAATGCACGACAACGTGGACGGGTGCAAATTTCATACGATACGATACGATAATGCGTAACTTTATTCAAATTGGCCTACATTATGGTATACTGATTAGGTACATTGCAATTACTTTGAACACACTGCGTGCCAACATTTTGTCCTGCCGTGGAGTATGGTTGTGGTTATGTATGGATTAGTGATGGTGATGTGATAGACACATAGACCTTGGATTAAAATTTTGGACTAGAACAGGGCTACAGTATCCCCTGCCTGTCGTATGAAATAGTGTATCCTACGTGAAACTTATATTTTAAAGAAAGTTTCATAACAGTCCACTAATTAGAGTTTTAGTGTATGTTTCTGAAGAAAGCTTGACCAATTTAGGTACACAGTGACGAAAAAAAGCTTTTATTAATTAAATATTAATACTACTTTATCGTTTAAAATTGTTAAAGGTTACAAATTTACGATTACAGTTATTTGTATGTCATATCATATTTTTTACGCGGGCGAAGCCGCGGGTTCTGCTAGTTAGATGATAAATGTAAATTTATTATTCAGATTTCATCCGTATCGAACCTGGAACTTTTTGTCACTCTAACATATTTGGATAATAACATTGTATATTATTTACACAATATTCCATAGAAACAAATATACACCACAATAAACCATTACAGTTATTGTAATAAACGAAATATCAGCAATTATTCCGACTAAAGCCTAATGTTTGTTTAGAATCCCTCGTATTATTTATCGAGTTGATATCGCACAAAAGCGGTAGAATTAATGCAATTATTGCTAGTCTATTGGGTTCCCGCGCGGCATTTAACTCGATTAACTGACGCGGAGCTATGAGACTTGTGCTCCCGGTTGAGGTTATTTGTTTGTGTTAAAACAATGCCAGTACTAAACTGCTTTGTTTTGTACTTATGTAATTGTACACGTACATATTATATTTAATTAACTGTTCTATATAAAGTGTATGAATGTATTTATATGTTTCGTAACGTGACCGCGCAAACGAGCCGTGGCTGTCAAGATATTGTATGGGAAATATGATGATGTAGATAGTAATGGGAATTAACTGTGTACGATGTGTACATGACATAAACTATAAAGGCACAAGCACAAAATTCCCGATCAGAAATTTTAATTTTGTTATTCACATTCGGCAATTGAACTAGAGTCCCTTTTGTGTGTAAACAAAACTAATATCACTTTCACACGTCTCATGTTTCCAACATAAAAAAAGAAATACACATTAATTGATTAATTACAAAACACTCGATAGAAATACACGACAAAAATAAATCACACTGCTCTAAAACAAGAGCTGCAATTGTTCATATTTATTTAGAATACATTGTATTATTTATCGGGTTGATATCGCACAAAAGCGGTAGAATTAATGCAATTATTGCTAGTCTATTGGGTTCCCGCGCGGCATTTAACTCGATTAACTGACGCGGAGCTATGAGACTTGTGCTCCCGGTTGTGGTTATTTGTTTGTGTAAAACAATGCCAGCACTAAACAGAGCTTTGTTTTCTGTTTATGTAATTGTAAACTACAATATTGTGTTGAATTCAATGTCATATATAATGTGTGTTAACGTATTTATATCTCTCATAAACCGAGCGTGTAAACACGAGCCGTACCTGTCAAGATATTGTATGGGAATTATGATGATGTAGATATTAATGGGAATTAACTGTGTACATGTCATAAATTAAAAAAGCACAAACACAAAAGTCCCGATCAGAAATTTTAATTTATTATTTTTTACATTCGCCAATTGAGCTAGAGTCCTCTTGTGTAGAAAAATAACTAATACCACTTCCACGCGGGTTGCTAACATTAAAATAAATACACATTGATTTATTATTTAAAGATCACTCCATAGAAATACATGACAATAATCAATTACACCCATTAAAAACAAGAGCTGCAATTGTTCCGACAAAAACACAATGTTTATATAGTGTCCGTCGTACTATTTATCACAAGTCGTAGTATTTATCGCTCGTCGTATTATTTATCGCTAACGCAATTATTGCTAGTTTATTGGGTTCCCGCGCGGAATTTAACTCGATTAACTGACGCGGAGCTATGAGACTTGTGCTCCCAGTTGTGGTTAATTGTTTGTGTTAGAACAATGCTAGTACTAAACGGCTTTGTTTTGTATTTATGTACTTGTAAGCTACAATGTACTATTTTTTGTGAATTTACTTTTACGAATAACTAATATAAATACTTTTTAATCATATTGCACTAAATAAGTATGATGGAGCATGCTCTAAGCCTTGTAGGGGAGACCCTTATCTAGCAGAGACACTTGAAAAGGGTTGCAGCCAAAAAAATCTAGATAAATCTAAATTAAATACTTTAAATCGAGATAAAAATCATTTACAAAATCAACCAGATTTCAAATCAATATGCAAGATGTTTTATACCAAAGTATATATCACCTTTAGAATATCCTTTATTAAACCAACAGAAGATGTTTGTTTAATTTTAGTCAACAAAATCTCTCTCAACTATAAGGTTCTTACCGCAGGTAAATTGTATGGTTAATTCAATTATTGCTAGTCTATGGAATTCCCTGCGGCGCTTAACTCAATTAATTGACGCGGAGTTATGCGACTCGCTGCCAAAATGTGTTTATTTGTTTGCAGATGAAAGTTCTGCAGTGTAAATAAATTTAAGTTAAATTTTCTCCAAACACTTTGAAATACAGAGTAATAAAATATTTTGTTGAGTTATCAAATGTGTGTTAAATGCATTTTTTCAATGTGGTGTACCAACTTTGGTCGGAACCCCTCTTATTCTAAGAGTAGAACCAGCAGAATGGGTGGAAGAAGTTTTTTTTAGGAGTAGCAGACGATCACGTAGTCCACCTGATGGTAAGTGCCTACTGCCGCACGTAGACATTTGTAATCAACCCCTGGTAACCCCAGATAGGCCTGGATATTCCTACTTGAGGTTGGCGGCCGGAGTCGAACCTCAAAGGGCCCTACCATCTTCGAATCTGACACTCATCATAGAATATCGTAACGTAAAGCCTGCTTGAGCTTGAGTATTATAAAAGTCGTTATATTTAATGTATCTTATTAGCCTTATATCCCTCGTGTCGTTTATTGGTTGATATCGTACAAAAGCGGTAAGATGAATGCAATTATCGATGGCCTATTAAGTTACGGTGCGGTATTGAACTCAATTACCTATTCCGCTCCCATGTTACCTATGCTGATAATACAGAGCTACTACAGAGATATATTAAAGATATTATAGTACTTGTTAAAAAAAAATTGAACTGAAATAATAAAAAATCTGTTCGTTCTTTTTTCACTAGTTTTTTTAGAAAACGAGAAACATAATACTTTCCATTTGGCATGCTTTATTGAAAGAAGTTATATACGTACCTAATAGTGGTAGCCTAGCCTAGTCTAGTTAGCAGTGATAGCCTAGTCAAGAAACTCGGGCCTCTCGATCGAGGAGTCCGTGGTTCAAATCCCAGACACTTCTGATTTGTCACAGTTATGTGCGTATTAGAAATTAATTATCACTTGTCTAAACAGCGAAAGAAAACATCGTGAGGAAATCTGCACACCTGAGAAATTTATAATAAAAGGAAATTAAAAAAAATATTAAAGGTATGTGTACTCCACCAATACGCACTTGGCCAGCGCGGTGGACTACGGCCTAATTCTTCTCATTCTGAAAGGAGACCCGTGTCCAGTACCCTTACCAGGAGTTTTTACGTATCGACAAATATGACTGTTTTGGTATTTGTTTACGTATTGGCCCATAGGATTTCCTAGTTCTGACACAATCCGCTAGGGGCGCTGATTGGAATTTGTATGAACTTATTTATTGAACAGTAATGGGTTGACGATTATGATAATTATCGTATTTAAATAAATTTGTAACTTTTCGTAGTGAGAATAATTACAATGCTTATTGTGACTTCACTCTATCTTGACACTTACATTATTGTAGAGTATTACAATTGTTATGGGGCGTCCGTCTCACATCTACAAGTGTATGTAGATGTGAGACGGACGTCAAAAGCTGTACTACAAGTGTATGCAAATTTACGTGCACCAAGTCAAATGCTCTATCCACATACTTGAACAAAGCTCACCTTTTAGTATATGTGTGTGCGTGTTTCTATATTATATGTATGTGTATACTACCTCCTTCTGTTCGTCTGATTGTTGTTAATAGTAGCCACTCTAATTTTTTGCAATTAACTTAATACACATTTTTATTTTAGATGATGCTTGACCCCTTTGTGGTTCGACTCCGGCGGCACCACCGCCACACCTATTTCTGCCTCATAACAGCAGTGTTAAGCGCTGCTTTGTTGTGGTTTGAAGGCTGTGGTAGGGGAAACATACCTTTCCGAGGCGTTCCAGCTTATTCCGCAGGGGTAGTGGCGCATCTGTAGCCGACCTTAGGTAGGAATATCTAATCCTATCTCGGATGATTACAGAGTCCATGTGCGGCAATCGCCACTTACCATCAGTTGGATTGCATGCTCGTCTGCTACTCGAATATTATAAAAAAATACCTATATAATTTATTTCATAATTCAATAAAATGATGTACCTACTTTAAAAGTCATACATCTTTAGAATATAAATGTAGATGTACAAAAAATCCTGGCTCACGTATATATTTTATTGCAGCATCCCGGGATTATCCTTTCAGATAAAAGAGGTCCAATGGCGGCCATGCCACTCGAATAGGTTATTTAGATACCTCACTTACGTTTTACATTTTAGATGTCCCTTGAATTAGATCAAATGAATAAATGGAAATTAAATTTTACATATTTATTATTATACGATTTTCTTTTCAATTTTTCTTAAGGTTTGGACTATGTAACGATTTGGTCTGTCTTTACCTAGACAAAAAGTGGCAGTTAAGTGGTGCAAAAATACGAAATCGAATAAAAAGTGCGGAGAAATATCGTTTCATAACTAAATTATCTAAAACTACATTTTTTTAATATTTTTCAAACACGAAAATAGATGACAGTGACAATTTCAATTGTCAAAACTGGTTACATTTTCTTGTTAGGAGAGAGAAATCTTTAATAGTTATCATCGGCCATTAGTTATATACATTAATAGCAACTGGCTATTACTGTAGCCACTCACCATCATGTGAACTCCACGTACGTTTGCTACTTCAAAATTATAAAACAGTATGTAAATTATAAACAGTTAGACACATTTAACTTAAATTAAAATACCTACTAACAAGAAAGAAGACACAGGTTCTCAACTTTCACCTAAACCTATCTACTTGAACAGTGTGCCTCAAACTTTACGTTCCTATAATGAAATTCCTCGAAGCCAGCAATTTAAGTCTTGCACTTCCGGACGTGTTATAGCGGGGGTAATAAAGTTTATTATTCATAAGTGGTCCAACTTAATGAGTTATGGGCCTTTTATTACTTCTCAGTTTACGCCCCCTTTTAAACACGGGAATAAAGTTTTGAGTGACGATATTACAGTTTACGCGTTTATGGGGAAATGATTTAGGGGCTTCTACACACACATGTGTGCTTCGGATACACACACATACGCTGTGTTTGTCTGAGCATGATAAGTAAGAGCTTATTGGTCTATTTAATTACTAAAGACATAAATATTCTTTCTTATTTTTTTTTATAATATAGGAATAGCAGACGTGCATGCAGTCCACCTGATACTAACTATAAAACACATTCCTATTTAGTCCTAAGGTGTAGAAATGCATCTTGATTATTATAGACAGAAGGTATAACGTCCTATGCCGCGGCGTGACTTCGTCGCGTGGCACAGGGTTTACGAGCCTCTAGGAATCTCTCCTTACCCGGGCAATCTCCTCAGTGGGTACACTGCCCACTGGTGTTGTTGACTGCCGAGAGGCAGCGATGCAGCATTCGGTCCTTTAAGGTTAGGTAACGTCCTTTTAGACAGAAATTCATTCATTGTGTTAATTGCAAACAGTAGTTTACCTTTACGTAGACTACACACTTGTTTAATACTACAAATACAATATAAACTAAAATTCTGAATAGAGTCTACATTATGTGCTCCGGTGTGCCTAAATAGTACTGTCTACCATTTAAAGTATACTCGGTTCGAACCTCAATATAAATATTGACACAAGGCCTTCGTGTATGTATGTGTGCTTATACTGCTTATCTTAGTGTATGTATACAATATATTACTCAAAACATAATGAAGCAAAAATTCTTCATTTAAAAGAAACATTCATATTTATGTGAGAGTTCGAAAAATACAAATAATACACAATGTTATTATGTCAAAAAGCTTTTAATAAAACATCAAGTGTCTAAAAGAGCTGTTAAATTTTCGTACGAATTTTAAAAATAAAAATTTATTTTAAATATTTTTACCCGATAAATAATAAAGCAGCTTTGAATTTCGAATTGTTATTTGGAAAGCAGAGTAATCGAGAATAATTGGCCGTTCGCTACTCAAGTTGCGAGGGTGTTAACAGCCTCGCTATCTTTAAGAATAAGGGTGGGTTTCACCATGTAACCTTAATGATTACAAAGGCGTAACTTATCTTCAACTCCGTGACAAAAAAAAAATATTTATTGCACCATTTTAGTTAAGGTTGAAATTTTATCTGAAACTAACACTTAACGTTAACCGCTCGATTTCGATCGGTTAAACTAATTGTATTTGTCAACTTCCGTATCTGTCAACGTCGACTGAAAATTATAGTGAAAAAGACACAAATGACGTTAATAGTACATATCTTGGTGCATCACAAAATTGTTACATTCCATCGCTATCGTTAAAGTTATTGTTATAGTTAAGTTTAACGCAAACATTAAATGTGCTTTCGATGCAACCCGCCCTAAGAAGAGATAATTAGGCTCGTTTGAAATACAAGTCATGTCTGAGTGGAAATTTTCAACGACATTTATGGAGAACATAATCGAAAAATAAGTTAATTATAGTTAATTTTAAATAGATGTTCTAAACAAAGGGAAAGGTTTCATAGTTGATTCAGTACATGATTTTCGACAAAAAATATCGCAGAATTAAGATATTTCGCGGATTTAATTTCTTAATTACCGATATTTCGACACCGTTGTATTCCACAGTCACGGCGACAACCATGCAAAAATGGATGAGTATGGTTCAATAAAGAGGTACCATGGGTCCATCTGTCACAATGGCCGCAAACCTGGCCATCAGATAGATTGACATTATTTTATTATTGACTACTTTAGTTTGACTTAAAATAACGTTTTAGCAAAGAAACTGCTTATCAATTTCATTACACCATATTTATATTTCCTAGGGTGTTTTGTATTATCCAGTATACCAGTAAAACGTCCATTATTCATTTGAATATGTCCATAGTAAAAACGGGATTTACATTTACGACATGAATCTTTATTTTTATTCTCCAGAAGTTTTATTGTAAATCGGTCGGCAATCTCAATTTATCGGAGCGCTGGACGGACAGCTCATTTGAATAATAACACGATTGAATATGCACGGACAGGCGTGTCATTCATTTTACAGCAACATCGTATGATTCGTTTTAGCGGGGACGAAATGAGCTGTTATTCGATTTAGTCGATTAGTCGTATCGATTTAATCGATGCAATGCGCTTGTATTGAATAATATTTTATTATCTACTTTAATTTGGCTTAAATGTTCGGTTTTACCGATTACATTGCTTATTTATTTTATTATACCGTAATTATTTTTGTCTATTTTCTAGCTTGTTTTGTATTATTGCTAAACGATATCAGTAAAGTTTTCATTATTTATTTAAATATGTTCATCGTAAACACAGGATCTTATAATGCGAATCTTTATTTTTATTCCCCAGAAGTTTTATTGTAAATCGGTGCGCAATCTCAATTTATTGGAGAGCTGGACGGTCAGCTCATTTAAATAATAATACGATTGAATATGCACGGACAGGCGTGTCATTCATTTTATGGGCAACATCGTATGATTCGTTTTGGCGGGGAATGAAATGAGCTGCTATTCGATTCATTCGATTTGTCGGTATTCGATGTTGTGCAATTTAATTGGATAATTAGGTATGTTTTCTTTAGTAATTATTATCAAAGAGAAACTATTACTTCGCTTATTATTTTTTACTTTTTTGTGTCTACTAGTTACACCACCCACGTCGACTTTTGGATCTTTCCATAAGTTTAAAATTACTTATAGGATAGTAAATCCCATACAATTAAATTCACTGAAATGCCTAAACGTGTAAAATGTGTCCGTTTTAAATTCCGTCTGTTCCTATTTTAATTGTTTTTCAAACACTCTAATAATCCTATGATAACAACCAGCACGGCTTAAAATATTATCACAAGCACTAATGGTTAACCATGAATTTTTTTTTCACACGGGAAGATACTTAGCCTGTACCCTTACCATGAGTTTTTACGTTTTGACAAATATGACTGTTTTAGTATTTGTTTACGTATTTGCCCATACTATTTCCAATCAGCGCCCCTAGCGGATTATATCAGAACTTGGAAATTGTATGGGCCAATACATAAACAAATACCAAAACAGTCAAATTTGTCGAAACGTAAAACCTCATGGTCACAATACGTACCTACCTATATCCTGGCATGCAGTCCATTCTGCAAAACTTTCATTATAAATTGTTGAGAATCGCATTAATTAATGGGAGATGGATACGGACTCATTTGAATACTATCATTATTAAACCACGAACGAACGTTGGTTTTATAAGCAATATGGGATGATTCGTTTAACGAGTGATTATATGGGCTAATTTGATTTGGTAATCGATATTCTGCTATTCGTAATAGCCTACTGTCGTTATCATTGATTTTATAATTTTTATCATTGTTGATATAAATGCATTATTACGTTTAAGTAAAAGATATTTTTAAGATAAGAGATAGAGAAATATAGGTAAACATAGATAGAGGCAGAAGAGTTTTATAAGCTATTCTCATTATCTATAATCTATATTATGGTAAATGCATCCAATCTGATTAAATGTAGAGTAAAAATTGAGACGTACGCATGTCCGTAGAAATCACACGACAGCAGCGCTAAAACAGTTTTTATAGGACAGAAATATGTGAGGCGATACTGTTTCCGGAGTCCAACCAGAAAAAGTTCCAACATCTTTAAAAATACACATATACCTACATACGTTTGTGTGATTAGTACTTACTGCCTGCATTTTTTATTTTTTATTTCTTATTTTTTATATTTTTTATTTTTTATTTACTATTTCTTCCACAAAATTCCTACTCTAATTCAGGCTTAAATTAAGCAACATTATCCTAATACCCGCCGTTACAACTTGCTACATTTAAGCAAATAAGCGAGAGAAGTTACACGCGAAACAACGATTTACAGCGGCCGCAGTTATTGGTACTTATTCACTTAAGGCTTTGTATAAAGCCAGTATGAACTTCGTACTTGCATGTTGGTTCTATTCTACATATAAGTAATTTCAAACCTAAAGTAGCAAGCTCTACTTGTTGATAAGCGGTCACTACGAATCATGCGAATCTGAAAACCTTAAATAAGATTAGAGTCATACTTAAACTATGTTGAAGGTTGTATTTTGAAGGTGGTAGAACCCTTTGTGGTTTGACTCCGACGGCACCACCGCCACACCTATTTCTGCCTAATAACAGCAGTGTTAGGCGCTGCTGTGTTCCGTTTTAAAGGGTGTGGTAAGTGAGACATACTTCTCCGAGGCGTTCCAGTTTAGTCCTCTATGGCCGACCTCAGGTAGGAATATCTAATCCTATCTGGGGTTGATTACAAATGTCCATGGGCGGCAGTAGCCACTTACCATCAGGTGAACTGCATGCTCGTCTGCTACTCCTAAATTATATTAATATATATATATATATATATATATATATATATATATATATATATATATATATATAAAATACACAGTAAATATTTAACAGAAAATAAAACATATTTTTAGCGATCAAAACGGAACGTATTTCGGGACACTTATCAATTTCGCATAATTTTTTGAAAGCTTACTAATGTTATATACAGCCAGTTTATGAATTAAGATAGCAATATTTATAGATGTTTTTAAAACACTTTAGCTACAAGTAAATACTTTCCTTTCTTTGATTATATAATAGTAATAATATTCATATGATGAGGTAGTAGTAGCTAAATCACATTTTAAATGTTAATCCCTATTGTTGAACCCTACGTGGTAGTTATGTTAAAGTATAAAAGTAAAACCTGTAACTATTTAAATAAATTAAGAATAAAATCGATATCTTGTGTCTGCCAATTCGCATTTGGCCAAAGTCCACTACCTGCTATGGTACAAACCACTCTTGCTCTGAGAATAGACCCGTGCCCAGCAATGGGATAGAAATGGTTACGCAGACTTAAGCCCAAACCGGCTCAAAACCTGCTTTATAACTGCTTGATGACTGAATCTCACTAAAAATGTACATTATCGAATAACCTTTCACCCCATGTAGATACATTGATATAATAACAAAAGATACGTTATTAGCGGGCAAACCTTGATTGCCTATATAGTGATATCAACTGATATAAGGATCTAAGCAAATGTCGCAAGGTGAATCCTAAGATTTTAAGGTCTTATATCACGTAACCACAGAACCATTCTCGAAACAATTTGGAGCCCGCATAATTGTTCGGCGCGGGGCTTGAGCAAATCTCTTTTTATTTGCTCGCCACCTGCACAAAGGATACACTGTAATTAGAAATGCTTAACTCTTGTCTTGTTTGTTTGGGGGTCTTTAGAGAAAGAAATTAGACCATTGAGACGTATTGCTACGTACATTTTCAACGGAGATATTTTCTCTTTACGACAGAATATGGTCAGGTATAAATCTGATATTAAAAAAATATACGTTACTTTCAAATAAATCTGTTTACAATTTAAAATTTAAAAGGGTAAAATTTAAGGTAAAGGATAAAGATAAAGGTAGGGTTTAAGGGACTAAAATCCATTACCAGATCATAAATATGTTTCCGTTCATAAAATTTATAAGTGTATATGGATTAAAAAACTAAAGCTTCTTTTTTTGGAATTTTTTTCGAACATTTTTATGAGGTTATGTCTAATAGGTCAAATATTGCATACAAGTCTACTTGAAAATTTTCCTATATAGGCAAGTTATAAAGAAAATAATCAAAAGCAGACACACGGATAACAAAATAGTTAAACATCTGACAGGAGAAATACATCAAAATTCTTTTCCTTTGTCGTAGATAAGTAGGGTTTGCGGAACGTCTTAAAAGTGACTTAACGTGCGACAGACATCTTAATTACTCACCCAAATCTCCATCAATCTGTGCTGGATCAAGTCTTGTGAGCTTTAGAATCCTCTCAATAGAGGGAGAATCTCAACCATGGAGATTTATTTATTTATTTATTATTGGGTTAGACCAATAAAGTGAACATGAAAAGACATATCACATTGAATTTAAATCTAAGCGTCACCTCTATTGCAGGTGTAAACTACATGCTGGAAGCAACTTTCTCATGAAACACAATAGGAACAATAATAATTTAATTAGGAATTAAAATAAGTAATAATGTGTGTTTATTTTTATACAATATAGCAGTAGCAGACGCATACGGTCCACCTGATGGTAAATGGCTCCTGCCGCTGGACATTTACAATCAACCCCAGATAAAATTAGATTCCTGAAGTCGGCCAGATATGCGCTATTTATCCTAAGGATTGAGATGGCTTCATATGTAAGTCGGCCGGCATGCATATCCTTCCTTCATGCTAGAAATAAGTGATTAACCATAATTGCATGCATCTAGAATATAACAGGTTACACATTTTTTATTAGAAATTACCACTATTATTGGTACTGTGGCGACCTTCCGCTACTCGACAAGAGATGGCGCCACGAGTATTCTGAATCACGCTATCGAAGTTTTCTAAATATCTTGCATATATACAAGTTCCGAACTGAGACTGTCGGAGCACGGCCGCTTCCCGGGCATGATCACCTAGCCCGGCGGGAGATCTCCCTTTTCCAAAGTACCACCACGGTTTAATAGCATAGAATTCTTATACCTGCAGAAAATACTAACTAAACACCATATTTAAAAGTAATTTAGCTTTATTATAAAACGTTGCATAAATATTACACTTTTTCCTTGCGTACTGTTGGTTTTATTAATTTTTATACTGACCATACCCATAACCAAGTTATAATAAAGGGATTATGAATTTTAATAAATTCTTGCTTCTTTTAAGTTATTATGGTATTCATTTAGCCAGTGCTTTGAGCTCGTTGGACCGCATTTTAAGCCCGGATTAACTTTACTTGGCTTATTTTAATGTAGTCAGGGCGGTACAGTTCCGCTACATGCTAATATGTATAGTCTAAGCGCTTTTACTCTTAGTTTTATTTTTCGGTTGTACGTATTTAAACTTTGGATTTTTAAGTCAATGAGATAAATTTTTAAAGATTCGAGATTCGAGTGATGGTAAGTGGCTACTGCCGCCCGTGGACATCTGTAATCAACTCCAGATAGGATTAGATATTCCTACTTGAGGTCGGCCACATATGCGCAGCTACCCCTGAGGAGTAAGTTAGAACCGAGGCATTCCAGCTTAGTCTAAAAGGATGTCTCTGTACTGTATGGAGTTGATACAGATAGTCGTAGGCGGCATTTGCAGTGCATGCTCGTTTACGTTACATATAAAAATGTTTATTTTCAACTATTATTTTTAATTAACGTCGATATAATTCAAGAGTTAAGCTCCTAATCCTTTCGCTTTGTTGTGCTAACGCTAGAGATAACATAATATATTTTGCATTGCAATAAAGTATACTAAATTCAATTTAAGATTTACAGAATGAAATATTTTTTTTTGTAAATAAACTGTAAATAACCTTTTTCAAAAACCTCGTCATTGGTTACCTGTGTATCCTTAGTATGAGTTTTTACGTTTTTACAAAAATGACTGTTTTGGTATCTGTTTACGTATTTGCCCATACATTTCCAATCAGCGCCCCTAGCGGACTGTATCAGAACTGATTGGAAATGTATGGGAAATACGTAAACAAATACAAAAACAGACATTTTTGTAAAAACGCAAAAACTCATACTAAGGGTACTGATAAGATGATTTAACTTAGAACGCCCATCAAAAATGAACTTAGTACTTCTAACAAAGCTGTTATTAGGCAGAAAATCTAGTTCTACCATTTTCATTTATTTTTACACTTCATTCAACGTCACTCTGACATCGTTACACAAACTTAATAAGTTTATAAAGAAAACACATTACAAAGTTACTGATTACTTCATTTCCTTTATAACTCAGTAGGTTATGTCGTATTTTTACGCCGTAAGTAAAGTTATTTGAACTGTAGCGTGCTAAAACCCTATAACGGTTAGGGCCGACAAATGTCTGCTATTATTCAGCTTGTCCTAATTTAAGCAGATTGTTAACGACGCCACGCTCGGGGTTGATTTTTGGATTTTGGAATAGTAGTATTGATATATATTTTTCAACGGGCATCCGTAAATAAAAAAAATCGCACTTATTTTTTTTAAATATAGGAGTAACAGACAAGAGAAGATTAACAGGTCGGTAGGACCCTATGTGGTTCACCTCCAGCTGCACCACCGCCACACCTATTTCTACCTAATAACAGCAGTGTTAGGCGCTGCTGTGTTCTTCTTTGAAGTGTGTGGTAAGGGAGACATACTTTTCCGACATACTTTCCAGCATAGCTTTTTTTATAATATGGAGTAGCAGACGAGCATGCAATCAACCTGATGGTAAGTGGCTACTGCCGCCCATGGACATCTGTATGCGACTCCAGATAGGATTCGATATTCGTACCGGAGGTCGGCCACAGATGCGCCGCTACCCCTGAGGACTAAGCTGTAACGCCTCGGAAATGTATGTCTCCCTTACCACACTCTTTAAACTAGAACACAGCAGCACTGAACACTGCTGTTATAAGGCAGAAATAGGTGTGGCGGTGGTGCCGCCGGAGTCGAACCACAAAGGGTTCTAACACCTTCCAACTACCAGCTCTCAGGGGTAGCGGCGTATCTGTGACCGATCTCATGTAGGAATATAATCCTATCTAGCGTTGATTACAAAGGTCTATGGGCGACAGTAGCCACTTACCATCAGACTGCATGCTCGTTTGGTACTCCTATATTAAAAAAAAACCTCTACCCTTAAACAATGATTTTCACTTATCACTAATTGGTATAATCATTTAACATTATTTATCGTAACCTTTGCTCGGTACGTATCTGAGAAATCAAGCGATATTCAGCAAATGATTGATCGGCTCGCACCCTAACGACTATAAAATGAGTCTCTCTTCCGTTAATAAAAATAACTGACGACTTGTATTTGAACGTATTTATCGTAAAAAGATTATTTTGTGATGTGATATAAAAACATGATAACCTAGTGGCTGAATCTTGGTTTCATAATCGGAGAGTCTAATGTTCAAATCCCAAGCACACTTCTCTGATTTTTCAAATTAAACTTGTTAGAAATTGATTTTCACTAGCGGTAACGGTGAAGGAAAACGTCACTAGGAAACTTTCACGCCTGAAAGATATTTTCAAGAAATTCTTAAATCTAAGATAAGTCTACATATTCCCACTTAGCTAATACGGTGGCCTATGTAACCCTTAACTAAAAGGAGACCCGTACTTAGCAGCGGGACAATAATGGGTAGATGAGGACACAAGGCGATAAAATCTAGGCTGTGTTTCTAATCTTGAAACTATCACGTAACTACAAAGAACTTTACAAGAAGGGACTTAGTGCTATCTCAAAAAGATTTAGAGCCCAGATAAAAAGCTTTAAACCTTTCACGGGAGCGCACATACCCAGCTAAAACACGCAATATAAAAATAATTACGTCAACCACTCGTGGAGATCAAACGAGCCTTTCCCAACGTGTGATTGATCGCGCCGCTCCGAGCCTTAATGACATTGAAATGAGTCGCTTTCTCAAAATAATCCTCGAGTTATATTAACTCGATGATTAAAGTGAGAGAAATGGCCCTAAAATTCTAAACTTTTATTTAACTTGAAAAGTCGAACCCTCTGTGGGTCGACGTCGGCGGCATCATCGCTATACCTATTTCTTCCTAATATATTTAAGGTGGTACAACCGTCTAAGGTACGCCTCCGCCGGCACTACCACTACACCTATTTCTGCCTCATAACAGCAGTGTTAAACACTGCTATGTTCTGGTTTTAATGGTGTGGTATGGGAGACATACTTTTCCGAGGCGTTCCAGCTTAATTCTCAGGAGTAGCGGGGCATATGTGGCCGACCTCAGGTAGGAATATCTAATACTACCCGGTAGTAGCCACTTAACATCAGGTAAACTGCATACTCGCCTTACTCCTATATTATTAAATAAAAAAAATAAAACAGTGTTTAGTACTGCTGTGTTCTGATTTGAAGGGTAACAGAAGAATTTTCCGAGGCATTCTAGGTAGTCTTCAAGGGTAGTTGCGCATTTGTGGCCCACCTCAGTTAGAATCTGGTCTTGTCTGGAATTGATTGTAGGTGTCCATTGTCTTTCAAACCTTTTTGGTCCATTCGGTCTTAAAGGCCTTTCTCTGCATATTACAATAAAATTTTATCAGCCAAGTTTATTTATGTGAACTTAGTGCCCTTTGGTGAAAGAATGATTGATCTGAGCCTCATTTCAAGCCCTTGATGACAATATAATGTGTCAGCTCCGAAAAGTAACCTAGATATTATATAAAGTATAATTAGGTAGAAAACTTTATTCTCGGTAAATCACGACACCGTCAAACATTTCTTAAATACAAGATGCATAAAATATTATGTAATATACGAGTACAACCATACATACAAGATAATTAAACAATTGAAGTGGAAATAAAGAGATATAAATAAAAGAAAAATATACTTATTTAATGCTAGTTAGTTTGAAGATATACCTTCTATAAATTTTACAAGAAATGCAGTTCATCTGATGTTATATGATCATTGCCACTCAGACAGTCAAACTGCAAATAATTCTACCATTTAAATATTTTCAAAACTTTCATACAAATACCTAGACACTTTGTAATTCCTAAATTAATAAGAGTTGGTAATTTATCAAGAATTAGCAAACAAAAACTCATCGGCAAATTCGTTTTAATCATATAACCAGTGCCTTGGGGACCGTGTGGCAGATTTGCCTGAAACGATACGATGGGTGTGGACCTAATTACATAAATGGAAACCAACATTGCTAGGTGTGCCTTTATGGCAACGTGTGTTAATTTCAACGATTGTTGTCACCGCAGACCGACTGTCTAGTAGAAATGGAGCCTGCAATAGCCTACTGTACAATATACAACGGCTTTACAATATTGTAAGCTTTTATAGTGTAAGATTTAGGCATTGAACAATGCGCTTTCGGCCCTGGGAAACTTGTTACTGCAACGCGTTTTGGCTGCTTGCGTTGAGTCACGGTACTGAAGACGCGCAGTTTAGTGACTGCATCAATGCTACATACGAGTAACATTTTTCAAGCTCAATTGCTCAAGATGTAGCGAGGGCTCCATGCCCGGTAGCTACGCCTATGCCAACGAATTGAAACGAGAATAGCTACACTTAACAATTCTATTACAAGGAAGACATAGATCTACATTGATGTAGATGTTTGAAAGTGGTACAGCGGCACCACCGCCACACCTATTTCTGCGTCATAACAGCAGTGTTAAGTGCTGCTGTGTTCTGGTTTGAAGGGTGTGGTGAGGGAGACATACTTTTCCGAGGCGTACCAGCTTAGTCCTATCGGGTCGGGTTGATAACAGATGTCCATGGGCAGCAGGAGCCACTTACCATCACGTGGACTGCATGCTCGTCTGCTACTCCTGTATTTATATCGTCGATTGTTTTTATCACGTTTATGCAGTTTCGTAAAACAAAGGAATTTCTAATAGATACATGTTCTGTAATTGTCATCGCATGTGAAATTCCGTCACAATTACTTGCTTACACTTAATTGGGCGGCGGATTGTTAGTCCTAGTTGTGTAGATTTTTATGTGAAACAAGTAGAAAATTCCCATGCATTCAATTTGTTAATCACTGTCATTTATAAACATTTGTAATTAACCTTAAATAGGACAATGGCCGCTACGTATTGTTAATTTATGTTTAACGGCCTGTCTTGGTGGTTGTTGGTCTTCAAGGCCAAATCCGAACTATAAAAAATAGGGAAAAATTATGAAAGGAGTCACGTAACCAATTGTGATAAAACTCAAACTGTATATTTTGATTTTTAAATCTATTTCCGTAACCTGGTATTGGAACGAGTTCACGTTGAAAAAAAAAACATCCTGTATTATTTCGCCATCGGATAGTGTCGCTTATAAGGATGAAATTCTAGGAAGTAATGTATTTAATGGTCTTGTAAATATATAGTTTTATAAAAAAAAAACAAAACAAATACATTTCCGGCTCTATAAGTAGGTAGTACAACCACCTTTACCATCAACTGCATGTACATTGGCTAATAATATTATATAGAAAAATCCCTAATCTAATCCTAATGTTTATTGTAATACTATGTAACTACATATTATTTATAGTATAGGAGTAGCAGACGAGCGTATGTTCACGTGATGGTAAGCGGCTACTGCCACCTTTGGACATCTGTAATTAACTCCAGATAGGATTATATATTCCTTCCTTTATATATTTCTCAAGATCGGCCTCAGATGCGCCGCCAACCCTGAGGACTAAGCTGGAACACCTCGCAAAGGTATGTTTCCATGACCACACCCTTTAAACCAGAACATAGCAGCGCTTAACACTGCTGTTATAATGCAGAAATAGGTGTGGCGGTGGAGTCAAACCACACAAAATTCTAGCACTTTATCTTTTATATTTCAAATGATTCAGGCCTCTGAATTTTGTCACTAGCAGTCTCCTTTGTATCACCCGATTATGCCTGAAGTTGTTTTTTTTTTAAATAATTTACCTACATTTGGGTGCAAGGAGTAGAGAAACCGGCCGAATTAACCCCCCAAAATATAAAGGTCGTGGCATGATAAATTGTGTTATTCCAAATTCACTAGATTTCTCATCGTCAATGTCACTTTCATGCATTATTAATGTTTTATGGTTTTGGCTGGAATAATTAAATTTGGAAGCACGCACACTTTCATATCATTTATCATTGAGGTATTGGAATAACGTTGAGTGTGTTTTGGCTCCGAATTTACTTATAGTCTTTGTTTGAAGCTTTTAAGCGTCATTAAGCTTCGACTGGCATAAGTTTTTTCTTTGTGTTTCATGTCAATTTTGTATGGTCATTCAAAAATTTTAGGTACTTAGTTATTAAACTTCGTTTTAGTTACAAGTAGGTAGGTTTACCAACTTAAGGTTTTACTCATATTTTAAAGATTTATAACAAATAAATGTTTGATTACATTCTAAACGTTTTTTTAAAAATGTACATTAATCAACTCTTCATTGAATCATTCATATTTTAAAATGTACAATTTGAGCAGCAATAATTATTTTTGAAACGCATTTTCATCTAACATCAACACAATAATTGTAATCAATCATTGTTTAAAGCTATTTATAAGTACACAATGTACATATCTCGTCTGCAATTTTAAACTAGTACGCACATAATAAGTATTTATGACATTAAACATAAAAGTTTTTGCATAGTAAATCTTTACTCATACTGCCATCTATTGACAAATAGTAAGCAACTTTTAACTCGGAAAAGTCATGGTAGATGTCGCTGAAAAACGCAAACAAAATTACATTTCTACGATAAAAATACCTTATAAATTGTTCTAAAAACATACAGAGTACAAAAATCTATTTTTAAACTTTTTGCAAGACTATTTTATGTATTAAATAGGTATTATTTACGTTTATATGAATGTTTTGTAGAAAATATGTTTCCCTTAAGTAGTGGTGGTGCGTTACGTCAGTGTGCGCCTAACCTTTGGCGCGGACGGTTGTTGGGTGGTTCTGTGTCGGCCTAAATAATAACAAACGATACGTAGCTCCGAAATATATGGCTTCAGTGCTGAAACAATAATTACTACAACTTCAAACATTATTTGGAGGTGCGAAAAAATTTAAAGGTGAGTTTTTTATAAATTCTTGTTGTCATTACATAGTGTTTAATGATGTTTTGAGTCACTTCGCAGTTTACATTTTTTGTTGTTTAAAAAATAAGTTTACAATATTTTTAGTTCAGCGTTATGTAATTAAATTGTATATTTTAGGTTTGTTAAATTATATAGATAAAAAATGTTAAGTCTTTATTTATTTGTTGATTCGAAAAAAATGTGTAGTTATTAACATTTAAGTATATTTTCCATGTAATTTCTCTTTTTATTAATTTTAAAATGATTTTGCTTCTTATTTCTGATATTTATGAAATTTATTTTTAAAAACAAATATATTTTTGTTTACGATTATACATTTTGAAATGGACGCAATTCATATTTGTGTACAAGTACTGCTATCTATCGGCGAAAGAAGGGAAGCTTTTGGTAATAACTCTGTGGCTCACAACAACAGCGCTACTGTACTTCAAAACTTGGTTTGAATTTCCCATAGTACCTTTATCCACCGGTAGATGGCACTTGCAGTCTTAATAAAACGAATGTTTTCACATAATTTATAAATGAGCCATGACAAGTGAAATAAGGCTGTGTATGGAGGTATGTATATATCCATAACCTTGTTTTCCTGTTTCATACACAAGTACCAAAAGCTGAAAACAGGTTTTGTTTTTTATTTTGAATTTATGTAGGTACCTACATCCTTTAAATCTAGCACTTGTAATAAATACAACCTCTATGTCGTACAAATTTATTCAATGATCACATCAGGTTCTACTGTTACATATATTTGACACCATCTTAATTCCATCGTCACTTATTTCTTTAATGAACCTTTCTTGATTTGCTTTATTTCCACATTTTCAACACAACATATTATCAGGATAATATAAAATAACATTGATCTTCAATTTTTAAACACTGACAGTTACAACAATTTTTCTTTTCATAATTCGACATGTCACAATTATCAGATCGGAGACATACTCTTGCATAGTTAGGACCCTTGCTACAGGAGATGGTAGTAGACACTATGCTACACGGGTCATCAAAAAACAATCAACATAGTATACTAAATAATTATTATACACCATGAAACTTCGCTATTTATATCACAGGTAGTAGACGATACACTACGCTGAGCATTAAAAATACAATGAATATTGTATACTATAAAATTATTATAAACCAAAAAACTTGTGCTTAATATATTAGCTTTGTCACTCCTATAATTAAGACGAATTCAACGTCATCTCATATAAATTCCGTCAAACCCTTTGGGCTATAGGGCTAGTATAGGGCGCGCCAAAGAATGATATACGCTAGAAAACAGTACTCAAAGGGTAAAACAACTCTTAAACAACAACCATTACAGAAACAAATAACAATATCTGACGAATCCGCTAAACGGGATCCATTTTTATTCATTCGCTCGAGAGAAATTAATAAAAAACAAACTCTTTGTCTTACTCAAAGTGATTGTGGGAAAACACAAAGGAAAATGAATTTTCCACTCGTAAGATAAACAATCTTCGACCTAGATATCTGTGACAGAGTAAGATGGTCTGAGATGATATTGCGTCTAGGATTCTTAACTCATTGGTTTTTTCATTATATTTGCAGACGGCTTGTAAAATTAATCTTTCAATTTGTAAAATGATGTTGGATGGAATGTTATTAGATCTACTGTGATTTTTTAAGGTTTATCTTGATGTATGTAGGTTTAAATCTTTTGCATTTTAGCCAGTTACAAAAGGGTACCTTATATTTTTTTTAGTATATGCATATGTGTTGATAAAGTAAATTTGAAAATATACAATATTCTGCCCTGATTTTTCTGCTGTTAGAAAATTTTATTACATTCATTTGGACTTTTTTGTTTACAAATTAAAACTAACGTTAGTAAATTATTGTTATTTTCAGGAAAGTTGAGAGAAACTGAATACCCAAAATGGTAAGGATATTTATTTATTTTTATTCAAATTATATTTTTTTCATTATTTTTAAGAAAAATGAAATGATTAACAAAATGAATTAGCAGAATTTTATCAACGTTGTTGGTTGTAGTAGAGAGTTGGTTGTATTAGTCTTGGTATCACAAGTAATTTGCCCGCTCTATTATTAAGAATGAACGATACAAATGACAATAACTTATCAATCACTACTTATTCATATTATTTGATATCGAAAATTTAACCTTTCAGTACGGGTTCGTGAATTATGCTCTTGAGCTCTTGGTCATGAAAACTTACGGCGAAGAAACATGGGAAAAAATCAAGTAAGAGTCCTTATTCCATTTATATGTCTCTTAACGATTGTTTTAACAAAAAATCAGTACTTTTTGTAGGTATTATAGTTTTTTACAGTGACTTTTACAACAATGTTTATTTAGATACACTTTCTAATATTAAACGTGCTCCAGTCAAGGTTTTGAATTAAAGTTTCAATATCATTTTAAGTAAAGAATTTATTTAAAAGTAAAGAAAGGTATTTCATGAATCTTTTTTTATAAAATTGTGTTTTTAAATTACTTAACTTACGCATAATTATAGGAAGAAGGCCGAGGTTTCAATGGAAGGGTCGTTCTTAGTGAGGCAGATTTATGAGGACGAGATAACATACAACTTGATTACAGCCGCCGTTGAAGTCCTGGGTATGTATTTGTATATATTATTAAAATATATATTAAGTAAAAATATGAGTATATATAATAGACTTGAAATAAGCATAGAATAATCTTTTTTTTTTTTTTTTTTTATAATATAAGAGTAGCAGACGAGCATGCAGTCCACCTGATGGTAAGTGGCTACTGCCGCCCATGGACATCTGTAATCAACCCCAGATAGGATTAGATATTCCTACCTGAGGTCGGCCACAGATGCGCCGCTACCCCTGAGGACTAAGCTGGAACGCCTCGGAAAAGTCTGTCTCCCTTACCACACCCTTCAAACCGGAACACAGCAGCGCTTAACACTGCTGTTATTAGGTAGAAATAGGTGTGGCGGTGGTGCCGCCGGAGTCGAACCACAAAGGGTTCTACCACCTTTAAAATCTATCATCGCATTGAACAAACTAAAACTGCATTCGCAAGTGTCACAACTGCAATCTCAAATGCAATCACAATCTTTAATCTATTCTTAAATGTAACTCAGAATTCCTTGAAATCAATATCCAGAAATACCATTATTTATTTTTAATGTACTCCCGTATTTCTTTACACATGGAAATCTTACTTGTAGTAAAGAAAAAAAAGTATTCTTCTCATTTATAAACTATGACAGGGTGAAGTCGCAGATATTGTATTAAAAGTGTTGGTAAATTTTATAAACAGCTACCAATATTTTTCAGAGTTACCGGCTGACGCTATTCTGGAGTTGTTTGGTATGACGTTTTTCGAGTTCTGTCAAGATTCTGGATACGACAAGATATTGCAAGTGCTTGGAGCCACACCCCGTGACTTCTTGCAGGTATATTTGACAAAATTCTTTAAAAGTACACATTACAGTACGTACCATATACTTTAAAAACTATCAGAGAAAAATTTAAAATTAAAAAAAATACAATTTAATCGCGTTTTTTTAATATAAACGGTATACACTTTCAGAATTTGGATGGTCTTCATGATCACCTGGGTACCCTATACCCAGGTATGCGTTCACCGTCATTCAGATGTACCGAAAGACCCGAAGATGGAGCTTTAGTCCTCCATTACTACTCTGATCGGCCGGGGCTGGAACACATTGTCATTGGTATTGTGAAGGTTAGTGCTAAATTTTTAATTTATCGAATTTAAGTACCTACCTCAAAGTCGAATAGTCAAAATTATAGAAAATTTGGAGCTTCGGCTTCGCTGATTAGGTTACCAATACGATGTCCTCCTGATAAATCCTTCCAGATATTAATCTCTGACAAAATTTCTTATTAGAAAATCCTTTTCGACATTATTAGAAAATTTATTGTAATTTATTTCTAGCTTAATAATTACAACACTATTAAGCTTACTCAGTAGGTAAACATATATATTTTCCAAATAAGTATACACATATTTTTAATTGTATCATCTTTTATTTGAAAGACTGTGTTGGAGCTTAAATTTCTTAGAACACTCATTACAAATTTTCCCGATATTTAGAGTATTTACCATCTGATAGAACGTACAATATATATACGTTCAACGGATACGGATACGGATGTACAATATATATACTCTTACAGACTGTAACAAGCAAGCTACACAACACAGAAGTGAAGGTGGAAGTTCTGAAGACGAAGGAAGAATGCGATCACGTTCAGTTCCTGATCACAGAGACTTCCACCACGGGACGGGTTTCTGCTCCAGAGATCGCTGAAATTGAGACTTTGTCGCTTGGTATAAATATTTAAAATATTTTCAAAAATATGAATAAAAACTTAATCAATATAAAAACTTAATCATGTTGCAAAACCAAAAATCGGATCCAGAAATCATTAAAAAATATTTTATAAATAAGAAAAAAAAGTATTACATAAGTAAGTGTATTTTTAGTTCCCTCTGCATTGGATAAATAAATTTGATGATGATGAACTTATGTAAATAATTAAACATTTTCCCAAAGTCTGTCGAATATCCCATTGTACAATACATCGAATACGATATAGTTAAGACAATCATAAAATATTTTTAAGCTACCCGTGAGTTTAATCAATGAGTTTCTTGTCAATTATTTCTTCCAGAGCCCAAAGTGAGCCCAGCGACCTTCTGCCGGGTATTTCCGTTTCATCTGATGTTTGATCGTGAGCTGAACATCGTCCAAGCTGGGCGCACTGTCTCCCGCCTCCTGCCAAGGGTCACTAGGCCCGGCTGCAAGATAACTGATGTTTTGGATACGGTACATCTCTCTAACTTATTTAACTTATTATTATTACTGTCACACTGCCAGGCCCAGGTCTCCTCTCAGATTGATAGGGACTTATGCCATGGTAACAGCGTAAAGTGCGGAATGGTAAACTTCACACACCTTAAAAAAATTAGTACTCTTTGAAGTGCAAGTATCACGATACGCTTAACACATTACTTTTAACATGCAGGTGTGCTTGAATACCTAATTTTATTAAATGGGGATATTATTTATTATCCATTTAATTATTAAAATATTATTATAGGTTCGACCTCACCTGGAAATGACATTCTCCAACGTCTTAGCTCATATCAACACCGTTTATGTGTTAAAGACCAAGCCTGAAGAGATGACTGTTACTGACCCTCATGAGGAGATAGCATCTCTGCGTCTGAAGGTCAGCATCATTTATACATATTTATTTAATAATAACTTTAATAATTTAACAAAAAATGTTATTGTTTCGTCAAAAACATTAATTTCAGGGACAAATGCTCTACATTCCTGAAACTGACGTGGTGGTATTTCAGTGCTACCCTAGCGTGACCAATCTCGATGATTTAACTCGGTATGTTTTGGTTATATACTCTTAACTAAACAAATTCATTATATTCTTTCCAAATCAGGCTCATAATATCTGTTTTTTCGATCTCCATAGTCGGGGCCTCTGCATCTCTGATATTCCCCTTCACGATGCTACTCGAGACCTGGTCCTCATGTCTGAGCAGTTTGAAGCTGACTACAAGTTAACACAGAACCTGGAAGTTCTGACCGATAAATTGCAACAAACCTTCAGGGAGCTGGAAGCTGAAAAGCAAAAAACTGATAGGTGATTTATTTTTTATATTTAATGCACTTTAACTTGAGGTCTTAGAACTTTAACTGTAAGAAGAATTTAACTTTGCCACGAGACATTTCACGAAGAAACTACATACTGATATTCTTAGTTTGTTGTACCTTGCTGAATTATCAGAAAGCTAAATCTCAAGTACAAGTAAAACGATTATTTGAGATCAATTCCACCTGTATATGAGTAGCATATCAGTAGAAGTAACTGCACAATGGGTAACTTATCGTTTTTAACTTTCATAGACTAAAAATAAAAACTTCTATTTTGCTTACTTTACTTACACTTGCTGATAATTTTTTCCAGACTCCTCTACTCAGTGTTACCAATCAGCGTGGCAACGGAACTGCGTCACCGTCGCCCAGTGCCCGCTCGTCGTTACGATCCAGTCACGCTCCTCTTCAGTGGCATCGTCGGTTTTGCTAACTACTGCGCTAGGAACATCGACCACAAGGGCGCCATGAAGATTGTGAAGATGCTTAATGATCTGTACACAGCTTTCGATGTTCTGACTGATCCTAAACGGAACCCTGATGTTTACAAGGTTTTGATGTTTACAATATTATGACCATTTTTTAATCTCACAAATAATAAATTTGTAATTAATTTTGGAACACATAACTCATTATGCTAATTCTGATCATAACAATAATTAAGAACCAGAATAAGGAACAAGAGAAACTATTCCATATTTAATACAATATCTTGATATTCCTAAGTTAAATGCTTTGTATTAACTATTTAAATATAAAAAATAAATAAAGATGAAAATAAAATATGGTGGAATGTGAAACTTAAATATGTTATTTGTATTCTTCAGGTGGAAACAGTTGGAGACAAGTACATGGCAGTGTCTGGGCTCCCAGAGTACAAGGTGGCCCATGCAAAACACATCTCGCTCCTTGCTCTCGAGATGATGGATCTATCTAGAACTGTCACTGTAGATGGTGAACCAGTCGTAAGTAATATTTGCTTTCCTGTTTTACTTAACGATTAAAGCTATAAGGTTTTTGATATAAACAGATAAAGGAAAAGAAATTCTCAGTATGTACATCGCGGATTTTTCACATAATGTGACTTTTAGTTGCTTAGTCTTAGGAGAAAATTATTTAACGTATTTAATTTTTTATGTGTCAGGGGATTACCATTGGCATTCATTCTGGTGAAGTCGTAACTGGTGTGATTGGTCACCGTATGCCACGCTACTGCCTGTTTGGGAACACCGTCAATTTGACAAGTCGGTGCGAAACTACTGGCGTTCCCGGCACCATTAACGTAAGCGAGGATACCTACAGGTAAGTAAACCAAAAAACAACACCAAATTGTACATTTTAAACATTTAATCATCAAACAAATCCAAATAACGTTTAAGAGAAGCAGGCACAGGTAACTTATAAATACCGAAAGGTAATTCAAAGTTTTTCCACAACGCTTCACGTACTTTGCATCTGCATAGATGCTTCAATTCAACTGGTCTCAACCCACATCTTGAAGCAGGCACCAAATGGTCTTCTAATATCTCGCCATATTTTTCCAATGCAACTCTTCTTTGAAAATTATAGTCATCTGGCAATTCTAAATGTCTTAAAATAGCTTTATCGATGGTAAAACTAACATCTGGAATTGCTCTCAGAGACAACTTCAAACAAGTGACAAGTTCATAAGGATATTTGCGATTGTACTCCTTTAATCGGTCCAAAATAGATTCCACAGGATTTGTCGAGGCATTCTCTGGTGTTATTCTTGCTCCAAATCTTAGCAGAATCATAAGCATTTCTGATGCTCCTAATTGAATCACCACTCTTACTGGAGACGCCCTTCCACAACTTTCTAACGGCACATCTATAAACCGAAAAGCCTTTTCACCTTCCCTATATTCAAGATTAGCGTTAGTTGCGTGATCCAAAAAGAAAACAAGAGCGTGTACGTTTTCTTCCTTATCCAAGAAGTCTGATTTCCATCCGGCCAAGAAATGAGGAGCTGATGTTCCAAATATAGCACCTGAAAATAAATATTTAACAAAATCAATAAGATAAAAACATTTCACCTCTTTCAGTCGAACTCTTATACAGTTCATGCCGCCATTATACTTTAATTGACTATTTTATTATTTATCTTGTACGTCCTATAAGTATTAATTTTAAATATAGGTAATTTAGTAATCTTACAAATTTAACACATACCCAAAAATATCCTTTCGAAAGTTTTCTCACAAGCGTACAGTTCATCTAATAAGGCTGCAACGACTCCATTATCTTGTACACTCCAATCAAATGCTAGCTTTATGGCTATGTAGAGCAGATCATGGTATTTCCCCATAAGGCATACGTCGCTATTGGTCGATTTACAATGATTGTGATATTTTAGAGTTGATAAGATGAAGTTCTTACAAGTTGCACCATCGGATTTGTTTTGACCTGAAAATATTACATAATGCAATAATTATAATATTGTAATACCCATCTAGTGAACAACTATTTTATAACAGTTAACTATAAAAACATAAAGACAATTGAGGACCGAAGACCATTCATATTAAATCTATACAGAATTATAGTTTATTGATTTCAGGCACAGATATTCGTAATATGGGTCCTTTTTGTGTAATTATAAATGTTTACATAACTGCGCAGGATGTTTTAATACACAAAATAAGACAACCAATCGAACGAGTTGTTCGTTTCGATAAATCGGAGTGAAGGTGGGAAAAAAAAAATACTAAATCATAATTTCTACGTCGATATAGTGGACACTTGCTCATAGTCAGTCAAGAACACGTATTTTCTTAACAAGACAACACTAATTTTATTTACTTTAAACATTATTTAAAATACCTTTAGCACACCCAGCGATCACAGCATTGAAATACGCGACAAGCTCTCTCCTTTTATATCTTTCATTTAATCCATCACGTTTCATATTACTGAACACTTCTTCGAAATAGTAATCCATAAATGTATCCATATTTGTATCACTTTTTAATTTATCTTTTACAAAAACTACTTCATCAACTGTTACGATATTATGTTTATGTTAAACTTTCATTTTGACTTTTAGTGTATCTTTGACGTTGTTATTTATTTTTATTTTTTGTGTTGTTTGAGTTGTAATGTCACTACTAGGACGGATAGACAAAGTGTGGTGGAAATCAGTATAAAAGTCCGTTTCCAGTTAGAAGCCATACAAGTTACTTAATCCGCTTACCTCCGCTTATTTTCTGGAAACCTTAGGAACGCTCGTCTAGTTTACTAAGTTTTGCTTTCTTGCCAATTTTGTTTCTATTTTTAGTATTCCTATAAGAGTACTTGTATAAATCACTACATTATTGTAGTTATACATAATACTGGTATATTAATAGGTAATTTTATAATTGCTTTCGTCGTCTTATTTAAAAGACTTAAAAAGAAAGTGTAGGATGAATTTATGAATGGTAAATTGTATGACTTGATTGTTTCCATCATATTTTTATTGTCATAAATATTGTTTCTAGAACAAAAAGCTCTGCATTATTAAGACTACCTGCATCCTTTTTACTACTGTCTGGATCTATAAAGAAGAAATAAATAAAATAAATACAAGACAATTTTTTTAGTCACTTTTTTATATTTATTCTTTAAATTATAAACTTATTAATATATTGTTATACTCAATAAAACATGTTTCCATATTTTTCAGCTACTTGATGAAGGAAGAGAACTTCGACGAACAGTTCGAGTTAACGTACCGCGGTCACGTGACCATGAAGGGAAAAGCTGAGCCGATGCAAACCTGGTTCTTAACCAGGAAGGCTGTTTAAATTCCAAAAAAATCATTGAAAATTCCATTATTCGTCTCTACTGATTATTAGCACTTAGTGGATATATTCGATATTTTGATGTTAGAAGTATTCAATGCATTTTTAGAGTAAGGGTAGTAAAATTATTTTTGATTTAATTGCAGTGGCATCTCTGTCACATAGTATTTATGCTTTGATGCGTTCATCTTTGTTCTGATTTGTTTTTTTAAGGACTGATAACTTAACCGTGGCTTTCCAACAATCAAAGTAGACAGCAAATCCACTACAGCTATACCTATTTTTGGAGTATCAATCTGTTTGCTGTCTTCTTCTTCTTAAATGTGACGCTCTCGTCAGAGGTCGTGATCATTATGTGACCTTAGTTTGCTATAATTTCCTTCAAAGGTAACCAATTCTAGCAGTCAAAAAGTGGCGAGTCTTATATGAGCTGTGTTTTTTCTTACTTCTTTTGAATTTTTCTTATTTATTACTTTAATATAGGTAATGTTGTATTACTTATGCGTTAGTTTAAAAAACTTAATAAATCGTCTTTTCAAATAGTGCTACGGTAGTCGATTTAATAGTGGGCCTATTTTTATCAACTATTATTTATAATCAAATTACATTAAATCTGCCCTTTATATGTTTCGATGATTGCTATTATAATATATTACATGTGTAGTGTACTCGTAGGACCAGAATTTTAGTCGTTTTAAATGGGCCTAGCTGTAGAGGCCTACATATTTCATAAAGGATAAATTCATGCCTAAACTAGGCACTAAAAATATAAGGCAAATTATATCATTTCTTATGTATTAAATACTTAATAATATTTAAGAATGCAATACGCTCTCCTCAATCGTTTGGGTTGCGTGTTTTACAAAGTTTTATGTCAATTTCAGTTTAAAATATTTAAATATTGCAAATAAACATGACATATTCAATTGAGCTTAATGAAGAATATTTAAATATTTTATATCATAGATACTTAGATATATTTATTTATATGTTTAAAACAACTGTTGTTTTTAAAAGCAATTCTATCTCTTTATAATAAAGCATACTTGAAATTGTTGCGTAATTCTCGTATCTACTAATTTAAAGATACTGTTATGTGCAAGTTAAATATTGTTACCTTATTTTAAAAAAATAAAATGTATCGTTAATTTATTAAAATGCAAAAGCTAGAGTTTCCAAAGTTAAATAAAGTCATAAATAAAATGAAATATATTCTAATGAAATATAAATAGCATACAATTAATTTGTAGAAAAGCAAAATTGCTATAAAAGTATCATCAGGCGCATCGAAGTTTATCATTAAATATTTTTGTGTCTTTTATTGTTATGTTCGAGTACCCAAAGTATGTATTTATATTTCCTAAATATGAACTATTCAAATCTAGTCAATATTATACGTTATGCAATTAAATGCTTTTGCAATACGATGCTTTGTAGGTGAATCTTCAATCGTCAAGTTTAGTGTCTACGATAAATTAAGATTTTATGAATCGAATACCAAAATAATATAATAAATTATTTCTTCTATGTGATTACAAGAATATTATATCTTAAATAAAAAAATTAAAATAAATGTGATGTGTGTTCATTACTTATTATTAATTTAATTAATTACTGACTGCGTAAATATCTTAAAATTGACAGTTTCATAATATGTTATGTAAATCTCAAATGGTCCTAAAAATATTATATTAATTTCAATAAGGCTGTTTGCACAATAGTGCACATGGACCAAACAGGTGTATATACCTATGCGTATACGTATAAAATACTATTTTTAAGAGCATGTTATCAATGTCCCTGTAGTTTCGGGACCAGAATATTGCTACGTTATCACTTGCCTGTCGTAAGAGGCGACTAAAAGGGGGATTCCGTGGTTGCGGGCGGCAAGAGTGGGAGCTCGAACCGCCCAGCCGGCGACCCCGGGTAGGACGGCGGTATGTGTGGTCGCATACCGTTGTACGCACCAGGCGGTGTAACGAGCGCCAAGCTCACCTGGGCGGAGCCCGACGGGGCACCGCGCTACGAGGACTCCGGTTGCGTTCCTTTGGAGATCCCGGAGCCCTCTACGCAGCACTGAGGACGGCCACCGGGGGGTTTTGGTAAAAATCCCACATAACCCTGCGTCGCTCCCACGGCACCGGATACCTTTTGAAAACGATCAAAGGATGGTCCTTAAAAAATACAATTATGGGTACCTAAGGGAAGGTAAGATACGTGTTCAGCAGGAGCCTGCCAAAGGCTGTTGGATGAATGATATTTCTCCAAGTATATATTTAATCTATCAAGGTAAGTGTAGACCGCCTATTTGTATACCGTCTCATGTATTGTTTTATATGTTGTTGTTGTTGTGTTAAAAATAAGCTATAATAAAATGTATTGAAGTTCATTTTGTATAGGATTTGTGTAGTATTTTTAAATGTATCGTAACACAACTAGTAAAATATGAAATAACACAAACAACAATATACGTATTAAGTATATACAAATTCTCGAAACGCATGACAAATGTTTAAACTCGAACCGGATAGTCACAGTGCCTTAAAGTATTTAGTAACGCTTTAGGATGATATCTTGATTATATTATCTTGAATATCTTACCATCTTTGCGGCATAATGGCAAACGCCTAAAAATAATCAGAATGGAATGCCGACAGACGACCTCGGGCATCCGGCTAACAAGTGCTTGTTACCGATGGTTCTCGAATCTCATTTAATTTTTCAAACTATGCTTTAAAATCAAAATCTTATTGATCCAAGTACAGTAGCAATATTGCTTAACCATTTTTTAACACAATTTAAAGAGCCTTTGTCTTATTGTTTGAAGATTGTGGTAATGCACAGACTTTCAAACAACCTTCTTAATTATCAGGAGTAACAACGCATCTGTCAAACTCTCAGGTAAGAATCAAAAGCCATTTTATAACACTTTATTAATAGCTTTGATTTTATTGTTCTGAGAATATGGTAATGCACAGACATTGACACGGCTTCCTTAATGGTCAGGAGTAACAACGTATCTGTGGTCAAAACCTCAGTTAGTAATCAAATTCTTATTGCTGTTGATTACAGATGCCCAGAGGTGGCAGTAAGAATCCCACCGGCTTATTTATTACAATTTTAAACGGTTTTATTAATTTAAAGATTTGTTTTCTTTCTGGTATACATCTCATTGTACAATGTACATCCATTATAACCTATTCACGTGAGATAGTGATAATAATAAACAAAGGCGATCTTGTCGCTATTCCGCGATTTCTGCCAGATAAGCTTTGAGAAAATAACAATTCATTACAAAAAGAAAGGAAAATAGGCAGGTGTATTTTACAACGTGACATTTTATTAATATACATTAATTAATGAACACACACACACACATTACACGTGATTCCAAAAGCCAGTAATAATTATTTATAATACGTATTTGTTTTGAAAAAGTAAAATGACATATTCGAAAAGTTATAATCTATATCTGCTACAAATCAATCGAGGTAATGGAAATACCAGCTTAAAAACAAAATATATCTTAAAATAATTCTAAACAGGTATTGATTAAACTATTTTATTCATAATCAACATAATTTGACATTTCATTCACAACTCGATGCATTCTCACAAAAATGACGTCATTCCGATCGACATGAGATTCGAACCTGTGTTAGTGCTCTAACTAACTGAACACGCCATAACTGTACTATCTTGTTTACTCACTGCCTGTTATCATTAGGCCAATAGGATATCGCGCTTGTATTTAACTATCCTGCTTTAACTTTGTTTATATGTATAATGTACTAGCTGACCCGGCAAACTTTGTACCGCCTCAAAATCTATTTATCAAATATATTTCATATAAAATATAGCCTATGTTACTCGTGGATAATGTATGTTTCGAATGGTGAAAGAATTTTTAAAGTCGGTCCAGTAATTTTTGACCCTATTCATTAAAATAAAACAAGCAAACAAAGTTTTCCTCTTTCTAATATTAGAAGATAAATTATCCCAATCGAAAATTTGAGGTTAAATTGAAATATAACAACAACAAAAACAAATACTTTAATTTTTACACCATATAAGATACATATAAAACAATAAATGAGATAGCGTACAAAAAGGCGGCCTTATTGCTTAGAAGCGATTTCTTCCAGACAACCTTTGGGATGGAGTTAAAGAAATACGAGATCGTAAGAAAGTAGGGTGTGTACATACAGAAAGAAAGTATATACATAAAAGAAAGTATATAAATAAATACATAGCAGTAATGTCCAGTGTCAATGGCGTAACATAGGTAAGAAGGGAAACATAAGAAGGAAATATGTTATGAGAAAGAAAGGATAAAAGGAAGAAGGAAACCAAGTCAAAGCTGCGAGTAATGAGCCTTGACTTGGTTCTTAAAAATAGACAAGGAACTGGATAGACGGACAGATTTAGGAAGGGAATTCCAAAGGCGGACAGCAACAACAGAATTTTTTGTAGAAGGAGGAGGAGTGTATAGGAGTACTGAGGACGAGGGTTAAGTGGAAGTAATTGAAACGAGTTTTACGGTAAGGAGGAGAATTCGGATCAAATAGCACGCAGTAGAGAAGTGAGTAATTACATAGGTTCATGTGTGTTGCTTTCTTCTGTTATTTGTGTTCTTCGTTACTTTTAACATGTTTGTCATTTCATTGTCAAAGTTCATGTCATTGTTAAAGTCATTTTTGCATAATTATAATGTAGCGAATGTTTGCTATTTTTGGTTTTTAATATTAGAGGAATACGTTTTTATCCAATCATGTACAATACGATAATCCATCGTACAGTTGCAGTACGATTAAAATTTCTAAGTCTAAGTCTAATTCGAAAGGTTCCTAAGATTATAAGCACACATTTGTATGAAACAAAGTCGTAACGGAAAATGCGAAACAATTCCGTATGAATATGTGGAAAGACCCTAAGTGTATTGCCATGTTTTCGCAAACGAACCTCTCTTTATTTCCATTTGTCCAATAGAATGGACAATGTATTACCAATTTACCTAAACATAACTGCTTTAACTTACTTTAACTTTAGCTTACGCGTTGTGTAGGTTACTTGATAATATAATATTTAGTTAATTGAAGACACATACAGTGTTTGTGTGCGTAATTTGTACTTACGTCTGTGTGCTACAATGTTTAACTAGTAATTATTATAAAAACAAAAATCTCATTAAAAATAAATAACTGTAAAGGGAAGCTATATAGTCTATGTCACTCCCACAATATAGATGACTCATTTAAATAAATAAACATACAAAGTCAAATAAATATCACACGGATCATCAAATACAAAAATAATAACCTTTCATAAAAATAACCTACAAGCAGGAACAAACCTGGAACCACCAATACACCAGCAATGAGATGCTCAAACATTCTCTTCACAAGATTCATACATAAAATAATCTTAAAATTAAAATTAACTTATCGTATTTTAATATAAGCCATCTAACTTTCTATGCGGTAGTAAAAGTTTATTAATATTTCAGACGTTTAATTTACTGTAACATATTTGTATACATATTTTACTTTACCGCTAAAATATGAACGGAAGCATAATCAGTTTTAATAGTGATAATATTCATAGTGCAAAATTAATTTGGTGATGCAACGCGTTGATGTCTTTTGTTACAAAATTATGTAGGATTTGAATTTTACTCTTATATCATCGAGACAGCTCGTCAGATTATCCACTGAGGCTTACCAGAACGAGCACGACCTTCAGAAATGAAGAAAACCACGAAGAAGAAGATCATCGAGGCAGTAATAATATTGAAGGTAATAGAAGTTGTATGGTTCGGAAAGGAACCATTGTGACCTATTACTTGCGTTAAGCAATTGTTGCGTTTTGGTGGAAAGGTGCGGATGCCAGCTAACTTACATATACGAATATCTTAGTCCACTGAAGTGACAACGCATCTGTAACCGGCCTCAGTTAGGTTAGGTTAGGTTAGGTCACATCTTTGGAAACATTATGAAGAATGGTCTCGCTGTTTACCTTATTCATTTTTCATTAAAGCTTGATTGATGATTTTTGATTTCCAATGCACTTATACCTGAATAAAATAGTTTTAAGTGTATTTAATCACTTATTTCTTTTTGTAATAAATTGTAATTGTCTTATAATAAAAATAAATTGCTGGTACAGACTATTTAATGCAAGAGTGTATCGTTTAAATAATATAGGCTAATAAACAATTTTTTCTCATAATCTTCCTGTATCTATCTAATCATGTTTGCACAAAATTTCAAAATACAGTATTTATTTATAATAATTACTCTCAGTTAAGAAATCGATGTACTTATGTCTATATTAAATGAAATATTATCTTAAGAATAATACTTGTTAAAATGTCGTTGTTTAAAAAGAAATTTTCGACCAACTGACAATACTACCAGTGTACTGGTTCGACCAGTTTTTAAAAGAATTAAAACTTAAACACGGCCTCAAAGTTTATCCTTCGCACCACATAAATATTTTAAAATTCGTCAAATTATAATATTCGATGTACATTGCAACATCAACTTAGAGTTAGTGTTATAGAGAACTAACAAAAGATTCAATGTATAACAAAATGCTTGAGCTCATGAAGAGTTTTTGTCACTGAATCCGCCTTGGTATGGTGTATTTAGGAAGATGACATCACGACTTGAACATCAGTTTGCGTATAAGTAAAATATCTGTGTGATCATCACTTTAGCCTTTTCGTATGACTTACAATTTAACATTTACACATCGTAAATGTTACATACTAAAATTATTATACCTCAATAGGAAAAGAGTTTTACTTAATGCCAATAACAAATATTTTTTATTGCAAAAAATTTGAATATAATCTGGTACTTGAATCCTTAATATCTCCTTCCGACGTTTCACTTTACAGTATAACAATAATAATAGAAGCAACATAACAACCTTAATACACATTTTAAAAATGCTTTGAAATACTTATTACAGTTATTACACATGTAGGTAATATTTATTTTAAGCTAGGAGATAATTTGAAAAATATAAGAAGGTACTATGGTTCAAAATATTTTTTATTGATACGCTAAGATAGGAGATATAAAAACGCAAAATTATCAAATTTGAAATTGATTCTAATGTCGAAAAATATGGTCCATTTCCCTTACAATTTTAGTCGTCTTATCCCAGCTCCAATTACTCTTAATAACCTTAAATATTGTTTAATTCTTTAAATGTTATTTAAAGTATGTGACAAGAAAACAGAAAAAGAACATTTAAATAATTTTTTTACCAAACCCGGAAATTCCTGAATTGTAATGTTAATATTTATAGTCAATCAGTTGCACCTAACAATTGTTAAGATTAATGTCGACTTATTGTTTAAAGCAGAGGTTCTCAAAATTTACTGCATTTTTGATGACGTAATTTAAACAAACACAAGGTTACTACACTCACTAGCAACATACTGGATATAATTTACTTTCGAACCCTCAGGTTGAAAACCACTGCCTTAAGAGATATGTCAACAAGATAATAGGATGCTGGTATTTTATAAGCATTTCAACGTTTATATTTAAAAATCGAATTGATTGTACACATTTGATTGGAGAGTAATTCGTCATTACATTCGGACAGTTGTAAAAATACAACGATGGAAAAATCCCAAAAAATATTTTCGAAGAATTCTACCTGAGCCTCAGTTGATAAACAAGAACCTAAGGGTTGGTACACACTGTGGCATTGGTTACATATCTTTCTAATTATACGAATATGTTTAGACAATAAAAATGGATTGAAACAATGAATGTAATATTCGTTACAGTTCCAATTCGGATTAGCTTGTGTAATAAATAATGCAGTTAGATGAATTTCTGGTGTTAGGTAAGTTTTACTTATCTTTTGACGTATTTTGTTGGCACATATAAATAGTGTGGAGCCAGTAGTATACTTAGAGTTAAATTAAGATCATTTTTTTTTAATTATCATACGATTGTACTCGGTCAAGCTCCTCATAATAAAGATAGATAGATAATAAAGAATGCTTCTCCGAGGGTTGAGCAGAAAACGTTAGTGTCAATTGACCCTTAACCTGTTCGCGAAAAGCCAGAACCGTTCAAAAGACACGAAAAAATAAAACAGAACGGGTTACCGCAAAAAGTCGACTCGTGCGCATGTGAAGGCGACCAAGGTGGCAGTATGTCTTAAGGTCCGAAAAAGTCGTAATCAACACGTATTTTACATACTAATCTATACTTTAAGACTGGTTATATAGTGTGAGAGTTGCATGGAAGTAAATTCCTGCTTAGCTTGAATGGAAAAGGTTGTTTGCGTCGGTCGTTCAGAAACGGCTCGAAACATTCAGTCTACGTCTGCCTCTCGTGACCGACGCACGCGCTTACATTGGTCGATTCGAATTCGAACGTCGAAACCGGCCAATCGCGTCAATCGATTTCTTGTCCACTTTTTAGTATCTGTGTACCGTTAGTGTTGTGCTGTGACATTGGAGACGAACTGTTTTTGACAGCTGATTATAATCCAATGTGCAAAGAAGGTCGGATATTATCACGCATTCGTTAACTGGTGAGTTTTAATTTTTATCTTAACGGTATCTAATTTTAGTCGCACGATGTCATGTCATTAGTCGATTGTGATTGCAAAAAACGTAACGTCATCTCGCAAGTGTCGCGGTGAGGTGTGATTTGGATGCCGTTGCAAATGTATGCAAAATTTATTTGCATATATTGCAATTGAATGAAATGTCTGTCTTTCATTTGTAATTAATTTGTGTATGTAAAAAATAACATTTCTTTTTCTATTTTTGAAAACTACTGAACCGATTAGTACGAGACTTTCACGTACAAATACTTACATGTTTAGGAAAAAGTGACAGTACTTATATATTTTATACTCAAAATTATTTGGGTAGGCGTACGGATAGAAAAACGCACATTAAAACAGATATACTTATTTATTTTTAAGCGCGAAATTATTTCTCATAACATAAAACAAAACAAGAAATTTCTAGTTGCAGACAATAATTGTTATGCAAAAAGTACTGCAGAGATGAGATCTCATAATTATGGCAATTATCTGTCATTACAAGACAATGTGAAGATCTTAATTGATTAGTAGTACTGCGCTTACCCTACAACCGATGTAAGTAGGTAACTTGGGGCATCATGTTCCACTTAAGAATTTGTACCGCTTTTCCTATTGTAAACTTTGTTGACATGCAAATAAAAATTAAAGAGACTCATCATATACGATAAGTGGAATTTTATAAAGTAAATGCTCAATGAATGGCATTCTACTTTATATAAAAGAGAAATTGTTACTTCTAACCTGTTAATTTAGAGTAAGCTTTTATAAGTGTTTGAATTCCTCAAGACAATTCAGACCAAAAAAGTCAAAATAACGCAGGATTTGAACTATAGAAATACGAGTACCTATGACTTCACAGTACATTTACACACTTTAGTGCACAAGACATTTCAAGTTAGATATAAGGCTGTAAATGTAACTTAACTTTAATGTCTGATTTCAAAATCAATGCTAATGCAATCATAATCAATATTTTGGTCCGTTATCTAAACAAACTCGGATTGACGGTTAGCTTACTGAAGTAACGTATATATCGCTAAATAAGAAACTGATTTGAAAGATTTGCACAGTGGTTCGACTGGGGGGTACCACCTCCACAAATATTTCTAGGGTGAAACACTTGCGTTTCGATGGAACAGCTCGGATGCCAGCCTATTTACATATCAGGCAACCAGTATTAAGGAATAGCATCTGTGATCCTGAATCAGAAGTCCATGGGTGACAGTGGTAACTTACCATCTGTTAGACTGCATGCAGGTTTTCTATTTGAAGCGAATAAAATAACAACAATTTATTTTGTCGTCGTATAATTTGAAACATAAACTATATATCATCAAGTTACTCATTTATAACTATACATTATTTTAAAGTAAGTAATATTATAAACTGTGAAACCAAATAAGTGTTTAAAGCCATTTTACTTCAGGATATCAAATCTCTAGATAAGACTTACATTACATTTTGAATATTCAATATAGTATGTATATAAATAACCTTTAAGCGTTCCATTCGATATGACCTTTAGAAGTAAAAAAATATCGAAATTTCCGTAGTAATTTATAGCTGTTTAAAACAAAATGTCACGTAGTGATTGTACGAAGGCAATTATATTATTAATCGTTTTTTTAAACTAAGTGTTTGCTTCGGATTTGCTTTAAATATAAATTTCAACGCATGGCAACGCAACGCATTTTATAACGCATCTTTTAAAAAAAAAGTTTATGGTAAAGCACTAAGATATTATAACAACCAAACTTAAAAACTAGATTTATTTTTAATACAACAAACAATGCAATGCAAGATAAGATTACAAATCTATCTGAGATCGATCACAGATGCGTTACTACCTCTGAGGACTAAGTCTCCCTTAACACACCTTTCCAACCGGAACGCAGTAGCGCTTAACTGCTGTTATTAGGCAGAAATAGGTGTGGTGGTGTTGCCTCCGGAGTCGTACCACAGAGGGTTCTACCACCTTGACAGTACATACACACTTACTAATAGTAATACGAGTAATAACCGCATTATATTTTATTTATCTCAATGTTAATCCGTAGAATACTACAAGCTGACGTATAGACGACTTTAAGGATATAAAACTACCATTAAAATCTGGGGGTTAAATATTCGTAGTGCAATGTCACAATTTAAGTAACAGTAGCATGTCAAGCGTACCGTTAACTTGACTAATAATAATAAACAAATTAATATTTTATCTCACCTGCAAAAAATATTTATCTTTAGAATATCAGAAGCAGACGCATAGACGATTTGACCCCTTATTATAATCCCGGGGTTACATATTCGTGGTATAATGTCACACTTTAGCAACAGTAGCATGTCACACGTAACGTGACACCGACATGTCACATTCGTTTCACAAATACCTACATGTTTACTTAAAACCGATAAATAATGTCGCAAGTTATTTCAACATCGAGTTTCAATGCGTTATACGTATGTATAATAATAACATAATTTAATTCTAAGACTTGCGACATTTAGTGTGAGTATTTGTTATTACTAACTATTTTAAACGCCGTGAAATTTGGCATGCAGGTAGATGTTATGACGTAGGCATCCGCTAAGAAAGGATTTTGATAAATTCTACCCCCATGGGGATATAATAGGGGATGAAAATATTACTTCGTAACGCATGCCAAGCCGCGGGCATAAGCTCGTCGTATTAATATAACTATGCTCAGTTTTTGCAAGATACGACGACAGACGCACCCCGATTGTAGTATTATTATACTCTTCTCGCGTGTTACCATGCATGCGCGAAAGAAAGTATTGCATCCATACATGGTTTGCATTTTTTATTAAAACAGACATATGTGATTCCGATGTCCGGTATTTTTATTTAAATGTACATTAATTTGCGTGAGTTTCTTTTATATTTTTATTGAATATAAGTAACATATATATAAATAGATATTATACATTAAGCAAATGACAAATATATCGTACAATAACATGCTTAGACAATCTCATATTTTGATGGTGGGAGAACTATTCTTGGTTTTATTATGGAAGCACCACCACCACACCTATTTCCGTCGTACGAAGTACTTACGATCTGATAGACTGCGTGTCTGTTTGTATAATAAAAAATAATTAACCTATAGTTGTTAGAAAAACTACTTGCTTTAAAACGTTTAATAACAAAAAAAATGCTTGTTGCTTAATATTGAATACGAGAATGATCAATAAAAGTTATTTGTTTTCACTATACTCGTTAACATCAAATAAATATTCAAATGTCAAAGAAAGTGTTTCAATAACGACATTTGAATTTTATATGAAAAACACAAAGTCATTATCAATCTAGTTTCAAAGTAGGTTACCAATCTCACTTTCAGTTGGAAAATTGACTGGTTTATGTTTTTATTAGAGAAATTTAAGTCATTTACCTTATGGCTCGTAACTATAGTTTATAGATCAGTGGTACCATGAAATCGAAAACGTTTTTGAATGAGAAATTGTCAATGAAAAATTCCATGTTTTTTACTTATTATGTTGAGACTTGTAATTCTATTGTGGTCACTTCGACGCTTGGAAATTTGATTCTAACTCAAAATGGACCAAAAGCCGTGTTTAAAATCTTGAACATAAAGGATTTTTTCTGCCACGCGGGTCGTAAAAATCCTTTATGCGGTCACCATACAGGTCTGACGCGCAGAGGGTTCTGGGTTCGATCCCGATCAGATAAACATCTGAAAGATGAATTTAAACATGTGTTCTGGGTCTGAGTGTTTGTGTATTCGTCTTTGTGTGTGTCCACCTACGACACAAGGAATACTGTGGGGCTATGAGTGTAGAAAGCGCCTATACAACTACAGACACAAAGCGTATTAGACGCGTGCCATGGGAGACAAAAATAAATTCCTGAACCCGACGTAAAGACCCGACTACGTAAGAATACCTTCTTAAAAAGTATTAAAATAGAAAAAAATCTATAGTGATATTTAGAGGACAGCCGTATTTCACTGTACTCTTCTCTGTCGAGTAAAATTAAATGAAATATATTTATTTTGTATAGGCCAACGGCGGCACTTATGTACAAATTATCAGTTACAATATTTTCTTAAAGTAATACCGGATCGTAACGCGACTTCTACTGAGAAGATCCGGTAAGAAACTCAGTGGGTTTGTCTTTTTTAATAATAATTATTCTCTTTATCTCTTTTTTTTAAATGCCATTATTTTTAAAATAGCTTACAAATAAGATTACAACAATCTTATTGTTCTGTATAGATCATTCTATGTACCTATTAGTAACATATTGTAAACGATTAGAATATATCTAAATAAGTTGATGAACTCAGCTCCGGTATTGCGCATAAGGAACTTGTAGAATACCATTGCACGATACAAGTGGCTTAGACCAAAATAATAGACAAAGCCTTGCGGAACTCCGCATTGAAAATTCGCACTTGGGTGATTTTGAACACCATTGTAGGTTCCGAGAAACTTTACAGTAGTCAGAGTGACACATAATGACATTTTAAAAAATACCCTACCTTTTAATATACTTCAACAAGGTAACGATACATCTATGTCGAAATTCTATGCCCAATCGTTCCTGGAACAAGAAACGGGAATACTTGGAGGAATAATTTGGAAAGGTCCGAGTATTTTATAACTTCGAAAGTGCAATTATTGTGAAATTGGTGATTTATAAACTTGTGAAAATGTATATATTCTAATAGCAAGATAATTTTGTCAATGCAATTTAAGATACATAATAATCACATTGTTTGGAACCGTAGGTACAAAATGTAATTTTAGAGGACCATAATTACGGAATGTATTCATTTTAATTTTAAGAAAACATAAATTCTCAAGAAAGTCAAATCAATTAAGCCAGTTAATTATTATTCTGGCTATGTAATATTTGAATACAAGGTTTATCTCAATTCAAAGCAATATCGGCTAAGAATCGTGATCGCTTAACCCTCAAGTAAGTCGCAAGGGCAATCGGTCTCGGTCCGCCAGACCCTATACGGTTACACTGGGAACCCGAAAACAAAATAAAAGACGTCACTGCCCAGTCGTTCCTGGAACAAGGAACGGGAGTAATTGGAAGAGGTAGTTATTATGGAATGTGAAAAATATATATTGTGGATTTAAAAATTGATATTTTTAGGAAAATGTAATACGTAGAAAAACTTATTGCATTAAAATATATTTGTTATTAGA
Organism: Epargyreus clarus clarus; assembly: GCA_014595695.2. NCBI lineage: Eukaryota > Metazoa > Arthropoda > Insecta > Lepidoptera > Hesperiidae > Epargyreus > Epargyreus clarus. The sequence continues at coordinate 293,903 of JACTTY020000086.1, read as the reverse complement.
AAATATTGATAATTAATAATTCAAACTAACGTCAACTCTTAATGTATAAATTTTTGCTAACTCTACATTCTTAGGAAAGGCAAATTAAACTACATTCAGTATCAAATACAAAAATCTTAATTCAAAGCAATATCGGCTAAGAATCGTGATCGCTTAACCCTCAAGTAAGTCGTAATGGCAATCAGTCTCGGTCCGCCAGACCCTATACGGTTACACTGAGAACCCGAAAACAAAATAAAAAACGTCACTGCCCAGTCGTTCCTGGAACAAGGAACGGGAGTAACTGGAGGAGGTAGTTATTGTGGGATGTGAAAATTATATATTGTGTACTTAAATTTCCGAGTATTTTATAACTTTGAAGGGGCAATTATTGTGGAATTGGTTATTTAAATACTTTTTATATTTTGATAGTATTTTATTTACATAATTATTTTTTATTTGGAAAACATACAGTGCTTAAAAGTAAGTTACTTACAATATAAGTTACATACGATATAATTATATAGTACACCATTTAATAGTTTTTGCATATTACATCGAAATTAATCTAGGTGTTACAATATCTTAAAACAATTATTAATTTAAATAATTTAATTTATAGAAAGAATTGATGTAACGGTATTTATTAGACTTATTTCACTTGGGTCTGGTCTGATGACCACCATTCCACACTTTTACCAAATTCTGCCTCTCAACATATGTGGGATTCAAACTCCAAACATTAATTTAACCACTACATGCGATTAAAAAAATCTCATAGATGCATGAAAGTCAAAGGCAAAAATAAGGGGAAAATGTATGAACTCTCCTTAAAGTTTTCAAAGATAGAAGTCCATCAATTCGAAATGGGGCTGCGTGGAATATGCCCCAGGTATAATTTGTAAGGAAAGGCCTGATTTTTACGCAACAGCCAAGTTTGTTGAACTGCCACAGTATACAGTACTTTTAAATGTCCTTGTTTGACCAGTAAAATTAAATTTACACGTGTTTAGAAATATAAGTTCTAAGAACTCTTTGTAATATACGAAAGTAGTTTTAAGAATTGTGTACAATGTTTGATAAACAAATGTGTTAAGCCAGTATACTATACAATAAAGGAAAAATATACAATACAATGTAGGCTTTTTATGGCGCTTTTATTAGCTTAGGTTGTATGTACGCATGTTTGTATGAATGTATGTCACTATGTAACGGAATCTTTGAACCCGATTTCTATCCACTTTGTACGTTAAGTTTATTTCCAAACTTTGAAGAATTATCAAAGAACTCAGGATTGAGCTGGAGTGCCTCGGAAAAGTTTGTCTCCCTTATCACACCCTCCCAACTGGAACATGAGGCAGAGATAGCTATATGTATCATCATACGAATCTTACAGAATGAATATAACAAATTATAATCCCACTAGAGAGTATGTCACTGCTTCTGAGAATTTAATATTTACATCTTATTTTTTCCTCACTAAGATCGCAATTCGTCAATTTGTTTTGGTACCCAAAACATTTGATTATTATTTACGGACATTTATCCGTCTCTTAAGAGTAGTGTTATATAAGGCTATATGATTCATATAAACCAGTAAGCAGAGTATGGTCAAAGTTATTTTACCAGAAGTAATATTTTGCATACAAATTCAGCAATTTTAAACTCGCGGCACTTATCCATATAAAGCCAGATGCGGAAATATAGAAGATCTGGATCTACCCATAAGCAATACCACATTCGTATGCAAAACAAGTCCAGTATACGACTAATAAATCTAGTACGGCCGTGAAGTCTACCTCCTTTGTTTAAACAAACAAAAAAACGCATACCATAATACCAATATAACCAAATAAATACATCTATACTTCACATATAGCCACATACTAGGATCCCGTATTAATAAAGGTGGTACAAAAGGTTATTTGTAGTGTTAAGCGCTATTATGTTCTGGTTTGAAGGGTGTGGTGCGGGAGACATACTTTTTCGAGGTATTCCGGCTTACTCTTTAGGGATAGCGGCGTACCTATCTGTGGCTGGCATCAGGTAGGAATCTAATCTTATCTGTGGTGACTACAAATGGTCATGGGCAGCAACTACTAACTATCAGGTGGACTAAATGTTCGTGTGCTACTTCTATATTAAAATAATAGTTATAATAAATACAAAGAAAGATACTGATGAGATTGTTAGAAATATTCTCCTAAACATCAACTCGGCGCCTCTTGGCAAATAAATTTTGTGGACATCGTAAATGTCGTAAATAAGTTTTTTCTAAAGAAGCAGTCTCTAATATTTGATAGATCTTCATTACTTCTTCCAACTTAATCTCGAAATATCGATTTCTACAATTTTTTGGCACTTTAGTGTCTAAATATTAAGTAACCATATTTTTGAATGCGAATAATCATCAGTTTGTTTCATTCATAAAAGACAAGTTAACATTTTTATTCAATTCAAATTCAAACAAATATCCATTCTCAGTTTTAGAATAGATTTGTTCATGTTGCATTTTATTCTTTTTAGCTCATGATCAAATAAAATCACGTTTTTGCGCTAGAATACTTCACGTTGGTTAAGAAATGGCTAACAAAAATATCTGAATGTCTGAATAGTAAGCATTCTTTGTTATTGACCTTTGTTTCAGACCATTGTACTGTGTATCTATAATAATCAATTCAATCTATGTGAGAAAACTTGTCGTAATCCTAACAAGATAATATTGTTTCAAAAACTGCTATGATGTAAAACTGAATTTGTCTATTGTTAAGCTCATGAAGTTATACGGACTTATTTATAGTTTTTTATACTGCAAAAGTAAAAACACAGTCATTATCTAGACAAAACAAGTTTCTGTATGACATTGAGTTATATGAAGAATGCAGAAGTGCAACATACTTGTATATTTACAATATAATACTTTGTGCTGACATACTTGAAGGTACTATTTTTATAATTTATGTGTATATACATTTGATATTCTTGGAGCACCTAATTAACAGAATCATCATTATCATTATCACCTTCACCGTAATTAATTGCAACCATAGCACGATAAAAGACAGAAGTGCCAACAACCTGAAATTATTCAAAGAAATTTTCCTAAAACTACAATAAGATATGAAGACTTAACATGAAGTCTGTTACATCATGCATAATTTTAACACGTATTATAAATATTACAGAAAGCAAACGTGTGAAAGTGTTTAGAGATATGAAGATGATCCAAAATTTTATATCAAGAATTCGCCTGTCATCATTGATTCATCCAAATGTTCAAAGTATCTCAATATTGATGAAATTAATCAAAGTTTAGTTAGAAAGGCCCAGTGTGAAAGAGTAGACAGACTTGTTTGAAATGCAGCAAGATTATATATTGTGAAAGTCGTTACTTTGCGGAATTGTATACGAGCAATAATATTGCACATAAATTGTGTCTGGGCGAAGTGATGATACGATATATTAAACGATCTATCGCTTTCTAGCAGTAATATCGATTAGAAAGAACATCATTATACACGGAAACATGTAAAACTTTACAAAAGGAAAATACACACACTCAAGATAATCATAGTAAAATTGATAAAACTCTTACTTGTGTGATAAAATCGGTACTTAGAATTGATCTTTATGTTGAAACACTTAAAAATGGATGTAATCTTTAAAAAAGATGTTAATTAGTTAAACACTTAAATTATTATTTAAGTTTTACTTAATAATTAAACTTTATTCCTGTTGACAATATTAGTCAAAAAATAGAAATAAATAATTGTCTACAATTTAAATGAATCGTAAAATGTTGATCTTAATGATTTGTGATATTAAGAGTAGGAATAAATATTTACGAAAATATTTAAAGTAGTTTAAAGATTTTAAACATCAATTATTATTGCCAAAAAAGTACACAAACTTATCAAAACCCTGACTTTTCTTTCTTTTTTCAACTTTCATAAAATTATATTGTATAATTGATGTTAATACCATTAGGAATATTGAATTAAATAAAACAGCTGGTTATCCCTATTTTTCCTACAATGTACAAAAGCATGGACAAGCAATTTCACATCATACTGTATCAAATATAACAGATGGGTGTAACTTTGGCTCGGAATCCAATTATCACATCCACACATCTCATGAAAGACATATTTATGCATCGATGGCGTCAGGCTCTGAAGTTATGGGTTTTTGAAACCAGTTTAAAGCGAACGCTTTGCAGAGACCCCAGGCTGAATCAAGGACAACGATTTATTTTAGCATTTCTCAGAGTGATTTGCAAATTCGTATCTGGTTTGCTAATGTATAAGCCTAATAAATAAATTCTTCGGCTTCGGTCGCTGGCGTTTATAAATGTGTGCCGATTTAAATTTTGTGTTCGTTAATGTACTTGCACTTTAGAGGATCTCAATTCATTTTGATAATAAACACGAAATCCGTATTACTTAATACGTCCTTACACGTTTTCTAACTCATACTCATACTCTCTAAGACCGGAATTTAAAACAAGGCGCGCACACAATTATGTATTATATATTAATAATTTTATTCTGAGTGGAAACCCGCCCTGGGAAATTATCGAGTTGATGTTGATTGATAGTGATTTCAATTATCACAAATGGACTGCATCTCCCTTTGCTTCTTCCTTAACAATCTCTCTCATTTAGGAAGGCTAGTTAAATCCCCAGCTATGTTCAAGATAATTGTTATATCAGTATCGTTTTCTACCACAAATACAATACAAATTTCATATTCTATTACACTGTGAGATAATTTCACATTCTCCGTAACTGTAACTGGTCTGAGTAAATTACCATGATTATGTAAAAATATGTACATCGTAAAGGTGATTATAAAATTACGTACATGTACTCCATTCTCGTTTAAATGATTTTACTATTTATATACTACCCGCTCTGTTTATTACAATACATATTTGCTTTCTAATAATAGCTTTAATGCCTTGGAACTGCATGTTGAGAAATTTTTAAATATGAATAGATTAAAGATCAAAAAATAAAATTCTACAGTCTCTTCCGCTAAAATTTTTCTTCAAATGGTTTTACGTCACAGGGCTTAGCAAATTCACTATATATGTCTTTTAATGATGAACCATCAGCTAAAATATTAAAATAACAAAAGCGTCAAATGGTCTATACAAATTTCACTCGTTTCGGTCGATCGAGCGTGCGATTGTCGAAATTTTTCGACTGTGGCCACACCTCATAAGGCTATTGTTACGACATTTCCCAAACTCATTGTGTAGTAACATCTAAACTCAAACGCGTAATGAGCTGACATTTTCTCTTGTTTGTACCAAAATAGTTTCATAAATAGCAGGCAGTGATTGATTATTGATTTCCTTATATGATTATACTAGCAGAACCCGCGGCTTCGCCCGCGTAAAAAAAAAGATATAACAGACAAATACTCGTAACTGTAATCGTAAATTTGTACCTTTAACAATTTTAACGATAAAATAGCAATAATATTTAATTAATAAAAGCTTTTTTTCTTCACTGTGTAACTAAATTGGTCAAGCTTTCTTCAGAAACATACGCTAAAATTCTAATTAGTGGACTGTAATGAAACTTTCTTTAAAATATAAGTTTCATGTAGGATACAATAATTATTATTTACTCTATTCCATAGGAACCGTCCATGTTATATGCGGCCTTACATACAGTGGTTCTTTCCAGGGTAGCTGACTGGGCGGTTAGAGCTCCCATTCTTGCTGCCCGCAACTCCCGAAGTCCCCCTTTAGTCTCGTACGACAGGCAGGGGATACTGTAGCCCTATTCTAGCCCAAAAATTTTAATCCAAGGTCTATGTGTCTATCACATAACCATCACTAATCCACGCATAACCACAACCATAACCCACGGCAGGACAAAATGTTGGCACGCAGTGTGTCCAAAGTAGTTGCGATGTACCTAATCAGTATACTAAAATTACGCATCATATATGAAATTTGCACCCGTCCACGTTGTCGTGTATTTGTCTGAATAGACGTTATCTGAAATTTTACGTTTCTAACTTCGAACCTAAAAGATTCCCGTATATATACATATAACACTTCTTTTACCTCCTTAGTAGAATTTCAAAAACATTCCTATGTACATATGTATCAATAAATACTTTATCATCAAATTTCTGAAAGCTAATTCAACACCTGCGGTCGGCAAGCCACACAAGCGACACCCACGGGTGGTGTATGGCCCGCGACTTTTCCTTGTGGCCCGCGGGTCTGCGCGTTACTAATAATTTACCAAGTGCAAGTCCAACCCGCACCTTGAGCATTCCGTACAACTAAAATTTTTATTTACACATTTTGTGAAAATTTCAACTGTCTACCTCTAACGGTTTAAAAGTTAGTTGGAAAAATATCGAATAGCAGTTTGTTGTATGGGGACCCCTTTTTGTTTTCAACTTTTTTATTTTTAGTATTTGTTGTTATAGCGGCCACCGTTATGCATCCTCTGTAAGAATTTCAAATGTCTATCTATTACGGTTCCAGAGATAGAGCCCTGTGACACACGGACAGACGGACAGACAGTGAAGTCTTAGTAATAGAGTTCCGTTTTTATCCTTTATGTACGGAACCCTAAAAAACTGTCGATGTGCACTTCAACACGCGTAATACATTCCCATGTTAAAAATATATATTACGATGGCCCGTGGAATTTCACCCTACACTAAACCTCTCTGCACTCTGTTCTTTTTCCAGACACGCCAAAGGAAGTAACTTCAACAACGGTTTTTAAAGAATATTCCTTTACTTATAGGTTTCTAAAGGTGGTAGAACCCTTTGTGGTTCGACTCCGGCGGCACCACCGCCACACCTATTTCTACCTAATAACAGCAGTGTTAGGCGCTGCTGTGTTCCGTTTTTAAGGGTGTGGTAAGGGAGACAGACTTTTCCGAGGCGTTCCAACTTAGTCCTCAGGGGTAGCGGCGCATCTGTGGCTGACCTCAGGTAGGAATATCTAATCCTATCTGGGGTTGATTACAGATGTCCATGGGCGGCAGTAGCCACTTACCATCAGGTGGACTGCATGCTCGTCTTCTACTTCTATAGTATAAAAAAAATAGTACCCTAATGGTGGTTGATTGTTGAGTTGCTAAAATGCTGAAACAGATGTGTAAACAGAAAGGCATAATGCATACACCCTTCTATAGCAGTCTTAAGGGTTGATCTAAAAATCTAAAAAAAACCGTGTCTCAGATGCTTCATTGATTGAATTGATAATTTTTCATAGTGGTCGCTCCCGAATTAACGGAGTTTGAAATAAAATTCCAACCCCCATTTAACGACCTTAAGGGATGATTTTCCAAAAATAATGGTATAGGTGTTTAATTATTTTCTATCGAAAACCCAAATACCGATTTTTATACAGTTTACATTAAAACTGGAGGACTTTCATACAAACTTACAACCCCTATTTTACCCTCTTGAGGGTAGATTTTCCATAAATGGTGTTAAAAAGTTCTATTATTTCTAACAGGAAAGCCAAATGCAAGTTTTTATAGTCCTTGCTTCCGAATTAACGGAGTTTGGAATAAAATTCCAACCCCCAATTAACGACCTTAAGGGATGATTTTCCAAAAAAAAATGAAATAAGTGTTTAATTATTTTCTATCGAAAACCTAAATACCGATTTTTATACAGTTTACTTCAAAACTGGTGGACTTTCATACAAACTTACAACCCCTATTTTACCCTCTTGAGGATAGATTTTCCATAAATGGTGTTAAAAAAGTTCTATTATTTCCAACAGGAAAGTCAAATGCAAGTTTTTATAGTCCTTGCTTCCGAATTAACGGAGTTTGAAATAAAATTCCAACCCCCATTTAACGAACTTAAGGGATGATTTTCCAAAAACAATGAAATAGATGATTAATTATTTTCTATCGAAACCCAGATACCGATTTTTATACAGTTTACATCAAAACTGGGGGACTCTCATACAAACTTACAACCCTTATTTAACCCAAATAAGGGTTCATTTTCTAAACGGTAGAATTATAGTTCCCCTGTATCTAACCAGTGAGCCAATGGCTAACTTACATAGTGCTGGCTTTCAAATTGGCAAATTTTAAAATAAGCTGTTAACACTTATTTTACCAACTTAAGGGTTGATTTTCCAAAAATGGTGAAATAGGTATTTAATTATTTTTAATCGAAAACCTAAATACCGATTTTGATAGCGTTTACATCAAAACTGGGGGAATTCTACACAAACTTACAACCCTTATTTAACCCACATAGGGGTTGATTTTCCAAAAACGGTAGAACTAAAGTTATTTTATATCTAACCAGCAAAGCAATGGCTAACTTTCATAGTGCTGGCTTCCAAAATGGCAAAATTTAAAATAACCTGTCAACCCCTATTTAACCACCTTTAGGGTTGATTTTGGAAAAACCCTTAGATTAGATTTTTATTACTTTAAATCAGAAAGCTAAATACCAATTTTCATCTAGTTTGCTTTAAAACTGACGGACTTTCATATTAACTTCCAACCCCCATTTAACCCCCTTAACGGTGGAATATCAAAAAATTCGTTCTTAGCTGACCTCTACTCGGTGAAAAGAATATTCCTACCAAATTTCAAGTCTTTAGCTCTAATGGTTCCAGAGATATCGTGATGAGTGACTATATACGTGGAAATCTCTTATATATATATAGATGAAAATAATTAAAATTAAACAATTCACACTGATAGTCCAATGTGTCATAACATATCTTTCAATAAATATAAAATGTATTTATACAAAATTTAGATTTCTACTTGGCTGAATCGCATACTTATTGAATCAGTCCGACTTCACTTCACAAATCAGTCCGACGTGATAACAATTTCGGCACATTAATCATCGACGTTTGAATTCCAGTTGCTATAAATAACATGCTAATCGCTATTCTCTTATCTTGATTTCTTATTAACTTTTTCAATTTCTTTTAATTCGTAAGAACGCTTCTCGGAACCTTAACTCTTCTTTTTGCGTAACATGCTATATTGTACAACTCAACCTGTTTATGCCCGAACCCTTAATTTGAGTCAGGAGAAAAGAAACTCCAGGCTCAGAGGACAACAACCCGTAACTCGTTGTTTTCAAGGCCTTCTGATACAACTTCATGTAATTGTCCCACAAAATCATCTACTTGATATTCAAAACGATATATTTGGAAGTTGTGGAATAATCTTCATTTCGTACGAAATTTATTCAATCAAATTATATAAACATCAAAGTTTTTTATAGTTTGTGTAATTTTATAACTATCTTGAAATAGATCATCAAATCTGGAGAGGAAAAAACAAGAGAAACTCCAAAATCAATTTAAACATTTTTGAATTTGAAAGGCAACATCGTTAAATCGTTATCGAGTTTTTATTTGGTTCCGGTTAAGATCTATAACCATTAATCTTTGTGTTCATACTGACGATTAAGATAGACCATCAATTCATATACAGAGCATTTTATTACAAACAACTTAATATTGTAATATCAATAAAGATGGATTAACAATTATCTAATAACACACTCAAAATAAAGGAGGCTAACAGGAAGTTCATGAACTTCTCACGAAACTCATAAATATAAACTAATAAAAATGAAATAATTATAAGCAACGCTATTAAATTTAGTCATTTAGAATTCTTATCCTTCCTGCTAGGTGGTCAGTTAATTAATTAATTTGCAAATACCGAAATAAGGATATCTTTGCTTCCGGACATACAAATATATCTTTCATCGACTGATCTGGTTTTCAAGTGAAAATTATATCTATATTATATATTAATCTTCGGAATCAAATCGTTCTACTTCTACGATTTCTATTAATATTGTGTTTCTACGGTCAAGTTTATTCTTTATCTCGTGAACAAGTGATCGATGACTAGTGGTATGACCAGTAAAATGATTATAAGTCGATTTAGGAATACGGTCGATGTAAAGAACAGTTAAAGCATTAATATCGCGAACGTCAACGATAATGCTGTTTGAAATAGAAAATAATAGAAGTGCTTTATCATGTCTAATGCTATCTATTGGTCGTCAGTGACCTGTATTATAAATATTGCAAATAAAAGAAATACTTTGATAACTATATGTTTTCTTTTGCTATTGAAAATATTTTCAGTTTTAAAATAAATCTTACTCTATCGATTCCAGATTTTGTAAGATCTACTAACCGTAATTTAAATTTCTCAATTCAGTCTTTTTATCTCAATGACTAACATGCCTTCTATAATATGTGTTGCTTAGGTACTCGTAGTAACGTGCTGATGACGATTTTAGACAAGAGGGAAATTTAATGTAAAGTTCACAATTTTTCTAGTCTTTAAATATACAAACTACCTAACATAATACAACAATTTATCAAGATTCATCGATGCTAACTGAAACAGTTATTTATCCATTATAATCGTTTAATTTATAGTTTACTAGAATTTAACAGTCAAAACATCAGTTACTTAATCTCAATCATAATTACCAGCTCTAAAAACTTGTTGTCTTTATCCACAATAATTAGATGATTGATCACCAACAATGTTTACAATGTCGATTGGTGATTAGGCAAACATTTGTCACCAACACGCTGCCTCGTTACGCTCCGTTGAGCTAAAACTTTTCTTTTATTACTCCTCCGTTCTTTCTTGAGTGAAAGTGGCCTGTTTGTCATTTTAAGTTTGTTTACGTGTGTTGTTTACTAAACAGCTGTAAAGCCTGTTATGCACTACCCATCCTGGTGGTCGTCAAAATGCATGACGTTTTGTTGGACGTCAAACCCATAGTTCGATCTGCATCATCGATTTGATGTCATGTATGGGTGGTGCGTGCGGTACTTAATAAATATTGGCGATTGTGTTTTTTGTCATTTGCTATTCTTTGGAACGACAAATCACGCGACATCCGCTAACGTATAAATACGGGCTCGCACTTAACGTCCGATATATAATTTGTATATTAGCATAATTATAACAAAATTGAAGGAAATTATTTCATGAATACAATTCACGTGATTAAACTTATTGTGAAAGCCTACTGCTACTTGTTTTCCTTAAACATGTTCTTTCGATGCATATAAACTATCTCTAAATAGTTACTATAAATATATTTTATTCGTTATGGTTGAAAACATCAAAATTTCAATTATTCCTTCAAAAGTTAAAATGTCAATAGAAAGTTTATTCAGCGTTTGCTGTGACATCACTAAGCGACTTCTTTGAAACATTCGTAAAGCGCGGCGTTTCCAAATTTAATTGCATCAAACTGATTTAGCAATTTGAGTGTCATGCATGATTCATCAAAGCGTGGACGAGTTAGCCTCGTTATTTTATTCGTTTCAACCTTAAAGGCCGACACCGCTGTCTAATAGATTCATTGCATTTAGGTTTTTTAATCTTTTTATTATGACTAACGCGATTCTACAGTTTCTATGCTCTAAAATTGATGAACAAGAGGAAGTTATTTAGATATCTCATAAAAACATTAATGTGCTTAAACTAAAAGTTGAATTGAAACCAACAGGATAAGTCCTCCAAATTCTTAAAACTATAGGAAAGCCTAAAACACACTGCAAATAGGTATCAGAAGTTGTAATGAGTCATGATTATTTCCAATACAATTCATAGCAGTAACATGACGTGAAAGGTGATTTTAAAACGAATATTTTTTCAGAACAAATTGAAGTGTTTAAATTCGTAGACGTAATAGATGCTTAAGCTGATATGGAATTTACCGATCATCAATATGAAATTGATATGAACATTGTTACCAGATGTTTCACTTTCCGATGACGCGAGAATGTGAATGACCTGTCGGTGACCGAATGGAACGTGTGGAGCGATTGAACGAATGGTGCACAAGTAGGTAGCACCGAAGGCATCGCTGTCAACTTTCTTCTTTATTGAGTAGAAAGAATTCGAATAGAATGCGTGCGCTTTCGAGATTCTGAACCTTTGAACATTATGATTCGAATATCACTACTTTACAAATGTTTGATAACAAATAAACTATAACCATAATCATTTCAATAAATTACTTATCCACTAAAGTAAATTAAGGCACCAATATTACCACAATATTGGAATATAAAAAAATAATTATTTAAAGTTAAAGGAAAAGTTAACGGGGAAAGTTTCTTAACAATTCTGTATAAGTCATATTTTCCGACAAAATTTTTAATTTACCCCTATATACTAATAACAGCAAAGTAATGAGTTTTTGATGAATACACATTTATTATCAGTGTGATTAGCGTAAACTTAGAAATTAAACGAACTTACCTAAGTGAAGTTCCAATTTCAATTGTACGAACTGCATAGTCTCGAAATGATAATGTTGACATGTAGTACACCGCCAGTCGTCAGCCTTGTGTCACGTATATTCAGAGCTAAAAACCTCGAATTCAAATAATTTAAAACAATATCCAACCTACTTATAGCGCCCCCTACCGGTAAATGTCATTAAGTTTAGAGATCCTGGGGTCAAGATGTAAGTTCATTAGCTCGATTATTTTACAACATAGATGATATTATGGGTAATACTTATCGTATATAAGTATGGGTGGGTGGGTTATAATATCATTTCGAGACTATGCAGTTCGTACAATTGAAATTGGAACTTCACTTAGGTAAGTTCGTTTAATTTCTAATTGTACTTCACTGCATAGTCTCTTCAATGATAATGTTGACATGTAGATGTTTAGAGATTTGTAAAATAACGAGCCTATTAAACAAAATACAAAAACATTTAAATCCTATTATTTTTAAAATTCCTAATTTAATATATCTATTTAAATATTAATTACAGTTATCAAGTATACGTTTGATGTAACGTCTCTACTACAAAATTGAACTTAGATCTGATCCATTCAGCTATCCTCCTAAGAGGGTCTTAACTGACACTCATATGTTTAGACGTCAGCGTAGCAGCGTGGTAATGCGTGCTCTCTAATGGTATGTATTGTAAAAAATGATATATCAATGCCATCATCCTCCGTGGTTGATAAAATCTAGAAACTGTCATCTGGGAGGTCACTGTATTATAAGATTACATAAAAGAAATAAACTTATTCTTGTAACTCTCAAGTGTTACTAGGCCTATCTAGGTAATTTTATTAAGGATGTGCTGGACAAATACTATGATTACTATGAAATAATGGTAATACTAGATTGTTTGAACACTGGTTATAGTAAGGTTTAAATTCATGTGGCAATTTAATATACAATATCTTCCGCCAAGCAATTTGGTTAATATACAATAATGTTATTATTATGTTTATGTATACCTTTTAGAAGTCTCGACTCAGATGTAGGCGAATCGGTAGTAATAATGGCATTCACGGACTTACACCAAGTGAACGTCATAATATATACGATATCTATTGTTTCTATATATTACTTATATATATATTACTTATATATTATTATTGTTTGTTTTTTTTCTTTTTTTTTTTACTATATGAGTAATTACAATAACCAAAAAAAGTAAATAGTATTCTTTCTTCATCTCCACTAAATAATATATAATATTTTACACTTAACTCGCTAAAAATATTTATACATCAGATGTAACTATCCCAAGTAATAGCATACTTGGGATATGGAGGATAGAAAACCTAAATATGCATTTTAAGAACAAAAAAAAAAAATTCTAGATATATATCAAAATGAAAAGAAGATTGTAACCAGTCTACAGATAGATCTAGTTATTTACACTGTTTAGGCCAAAATATTATAAGCACCAGCATCACGTTTTCATTATTGCGTCTAACTTGCTTGTAGAGCAACAAAATCTTGAGATTCGTGTAAAGAAACGAAACGCTCCTCGAGGAAGCGAGTAACATACAGGGTAAAACGTTGACGAAAAACAAATGGATTTAGATCTGTTTTTTTTTTTTTTTTTTTTTTTTTTTTTTTTTTTTTTTTTTTAAATTCATATGAGACCCAAAATGCAACACTTCCAAAATGAAAGGTTTCTTTTTTTTTTTTTTTTTTTTTTTTTTAATACTATTTTTTAGGACTGTCTGGACCAGTCTGGTACTACGACAACCTCCCCAACCGTTCAGAGATAATCTTTAACAACAATTATTTTATTACAAATAAAATGAATATTTCCATTTAAATAGTATAACCTTAGTCATGACATATAAGTCATACTTCTTGTTTTAGGTTTCCTAGTAAATAAATCTATTTAAAAACCTTTAAAGTGTTAATTCCAAATGTATAATCTTGATTTAGTGATAGCAAATTCATTCTGAAATTATTGAATGTATTAGAGAAATAAAAACATTTTTTGGGTACTCAATAAATCCAATATGTGCCTTGATATTACGGTTAAATGTGGGTATTAAACACCATGCTGTTTCTATATAAAATAACTGTGGAGTTGCCTACACATATTAGGGTTTCACCGTGTTAAAGATGATTATTGAAAAAATATCTTTAAGCACAAGTAACGCTGCATTTAACTAGTTGATCGGATTTGTTATTTAAATCAAATCACAAAAATACCGAGAATAATGACCATATGTAATATAACTGATTGTGTCCCAATAATAAAAATAATATGACAACTACCACCTGTAATTATATCTATCTGTAAGAGGGATAGTATTTTGATAAACATTATTAAACTTGTTATATATATATATATATATATATATATACATATCTTTGCATTTATTATAATTTTTATTTTTTAATATTATTATTATATATATTTTTTTTCTTTTTATTTCACCCTTGTGTTGATTTTTAATCTTTTATCTAATGGTAAAGCAATTTGATTTTTTATTTATTTATTGCTTGTATAATACAATGAACAACCTTAACAGTTGTATTATTTCCAATTATCAAACTATCTTTTAAGTAACCAATAAATCCTAAAGAATGATATAGCTTATTATGTCTATGATCCTAAATTACTAAGTGTCGTTATTGTTCCTTGTCCATTATTATGACATTTCAAATAGGAACTATGTTATATAAATATATAACTGACACAATGTCCCTAGATTAATCAGTTATGTATGGTCTTGTATCTTTTAAAAGGTTAGTAAAAAACATAAATATAGTGTTCTGCTCAAACCAAAGGAAAGAACTTAAAATGCATAGAATTTCCATTTAACCATAGACATGTAAACACTGTTTAAGGTAATCATGAATTAGTATCAAAATATGCATTCTTGAAAACAATAGTAAGTAGCGAGTGGAATGCCAGGCTTTATTTAAAGCTCAAGATTAAGACCAAGATATTCAATATAAACCAACATCACCATCATCAGGTGTTGGTAAAGTAAAAATATTGTAAAAAATTGGTTAAGAGTAAACAATATGTTACCACTGATGTGAGAAGTCTTTCTACACACATACCGAGTATATTTTGAAAAAAAATCTTCACTCCTTGAGAATAATGAGTTTAAGTATTTATACAAATAGACTCTTAAAGATAACCACTTGCAAAGCTTGGGTCAATTGTTATTTGTTACAACTGGTCTTTAAAATTATAATTATAATCGACCACATTATTAACCACTCACCTAAAAATCTGTTGTGATTGAAGATTTATTCCAAAGGAAACTTCGATCAAGCCTTTTTGTGACACAGGTATTTGTGCATGAGGCTTGTTGTAAGTCAGATAATGACCCTATTTGGTATGAGTATCTCAAACTTTTGAATGAAGTTTATCATAGGATGAAGTGTAAATATCTTTGTTATATTTGTTATTATAAAATATTGTACTATATCAAACACATTGAACAATCATTGTTTCTTAAACCATTTTGCCGATCATTTGTTCCAGTACTTGTACTATGAATTTTCTTGTTATTATTTATTATACATAATAAATGACCAGCACCAGTAATAAGCACCAGTAATAGTATATACATAATAAATGACCAGCACCAGTAATAAGATAATTGATAGCAAATTATCTTTATAAAGGCAAATAATTTAAAATTATTAAGAAACAATCATGTCAAATGCTCGAGAGCAGTAAGCATTCGCCTGATGTGGCATGGCTTTTGACTCTTTACAGCTACAATAGTAACTGCGACTTGTGCAACTTTTAAAGTCTAATCATGTGTTATCCGTCCCACAGTTTCCTAGAGGCTAGTGTTCTTCCTTTAAACTATTTTTTCCTTTAGTCTATCTATCACCATCTAGATAGATAGATAGTTCCTTTAGTAAATTACTCTTTAATATGCTGATCTACCTAGATACCAAATTCTTATGAATGGTTAATACAAATTTAGGTTCTTCTAGAGTATTACAAAAGGATATAAATTGTCATCTCTATATCCTGTATCATGTACATTATTAATCTGAATGATTCTTCAATAAAATGTTCATTCATTAAAATCATTACACCCACTCGATGGTAATAGTTGTGTCTATCTACTGATTATTAGTATTTTGTTATATGGGTTATTTACCCAATGTGAAGGACATAATACCCTATTAGAATGGGTGAATATCCGTTGTATCCGTCTACTTAATAGTAGTATCTTGTTATAGTTGTTATATAGGTAAATATCCAATATGTAAGGGTCCCTTATTTGAACGGATGAATATCCATTAGGTATATTCTACTCAATAGTAGATTATTTTATGTGAGTAAATACTCAATATAAACAGGTTAGTACCCATGAACGGGGCTAAATAGCACCCTATTTCTTGTTATGTACGTAAATATCCAATATGTAAGGGTCATAACCTTATTTGAACGGGTGAATACCCATTAGGTATATTCTACTCAATAGTAGATTCTTTTATGTGAGTAAATACTCAGTATAAACGGGTTAGTACCCATGCACGGGGTATTAACCCGTTTCATAGCTTTATATAAGCGAGATTTATATAAGGATTTAAATAAGGCTTTATATAAGCGAGATCACCTAAATAGGTGACAAGCTTAGTTAATGAACATAAGACGTCAAATTCCTTGCTACAGAATAATATGGTTATCTAAAAATCCTTTGCTTGGAAAAATATATATGTAAAAATTTACCTTGTCATTCTTCATTAACATATAAGATTATCATCTTATCTTTAATAAATGAAAATAATACATTTTCAATTTGCGACGGCATTCGTAATGGCCGCCTAGTACAAGTCTTCAGAATAATTTCGTCAAAATTCTTTATTTTCCATTGTAACTTTTCTGCACAATATATCACACCTACGTCTTTTATAAATTATTAATTGAAATATTTGTTATAAATTAACAATTTTTACGATAAATTACTTATTTTATTTCTTATTTTGAAAAATCATAAATGTACACAGGCTGCACGAAAAACGATAATGACATTTACCGGTAGGGGGCGCTATAAGTAGGTTGGATATTGTTTTAAATTATTTGAATTCGAGGTTTTTAGCTCTGAATATACGTGACACAAGGCTGACGACTGGCGGTGTACTACATGTCAACATTATCATTGAAGAGACTATGCAGTGAAGTACAATTATTATAAGTCTTGGTCTCGTGTATTATGTATTATTATTATTAAATTTATATATCATTTTTGATCAATAACGATCTTCAACAACGTACCTAAACGCTGTATTTAAATTCGTTATACATTTTGCGCAACTTAAATGTTTATGAAGTACAAAATTCTGAAACCTGACATAATCAAACTTCTTAAAATTCCAACCTGTCTCCAAGCTATTTTGGCAAACCTCGCCAGGTGTGTAAATTTAAAATCAGGTTTTCCTTAAAAACCCCAATGACAACTTGAAACTTGATTAACATTAATATGCACGATATTCTTTCGACCTTGACGAGTCGTGCGTCGTGGTGACGGGAGGTTTGACGGAGCGGAGACAGGTCGAGAGCTTAGAAAGGCTTTAAAAAATCCTTTGTTGAAACTGCTTGGGAAGTCCTTTGTTAACTTAAGGGTATCGACCATTGATAAGTAAAATAGAAAGATACTTCAAAATAGAAATATAAATAATAATAAGATACTTCATAATAGAAAGATAGTTCACCGCCTTGAAATTTAATGAAGCCACAAAATAATGATTTCATCATTACATGTATTGATATTGACAAATAAAGAACATTTTTAGATAAAATGTACGTATAAGTAACTAATACTACGTAATTTACGTACTAGATAAATAGGTATTTCAAACATTTTAGGGACATTTTAGAACGAAGACGTGGCAACACTTTACGCACTCAATTTCAATCCTCAAAACTAGTTACACTTTTTGTTAGGAGTAACCAATTTATTAGGAGTATTTTACTCATCTAGGATATCAACGGACAGGCTTCGGAAACTCTTTATTGTGTATCAATTTTGAATCAACACGGATTTTAAGTCTTTGACCTTTGAACGATGAGGCATCGATATTTTTAGTATCTTCAGCTCTTAATCTTCAAGCCGATTGTACCTACATTTTTTAGATGAAACGGAGGGAGAGTCATTTTTGTGTAGGATAGCGCAATAAAGAAATATTGCATTCTACCACATAAATGATAGTACTTGTATACTGATAATTAAATAATTCGTGTAAAATTATTCCCTAACCATTCCAAAATATCAAAAATGTTAAAAATATTCAAGTTTTTACTTCTGCCGGCACTCTCGGAATGCAACCCGTTGTTTTTTCAGTGTGACCGAAGTAAGCGGATCTAAGTCTACTAGATGTTAAGTGACCATTGCAGTCTATGAACATCTGTTAACCCAAGTACGGTAAAAATCTAATAAAAACTTGACCACATATGCGTTGCTAATAGATGCGTAGACGCCTTAATCGAACCATGGAGAGTTATCGTCTGTCAAGATGATATTTGTAATGTTTTTGTATGTATAATATAGTTTACATTAACATGCGTAAAAAATGTAGTATGTATCTATCTTTGCTTAAAATTATCAAATAGTAAGTGAATATAATAAATCAAGGCTTAAATTATAATAACCGCAAAGTTAAGCGCCACTGTGTTTCGTTTTGGGTGTGGCAAGAGAAACATACTTATCCGAGGCGTAATAAGTTAGTTATCAGGGGTAACAACGCATCTGGGGCCCGCCTTAGATAATGTAGTATTATCTGAAGTTGATTACAGATATCCATGGGCGGCATTAGCTACTAGCGATACTTTATTTAAAAAAATACATTTTACAAATTTGCTTGAAGTCTTGATATTTCACAAATAATTGGCCCACTGTCAATATTCTGAACAGTTTTTTCTCTTGAATCGAGTTATTATTATTAACGAACATTCGACAGCACTGTATTGTGAATATGTAGTTCTACATCGGCTATAAATTTTATCCAAAAAAATATTAATTTAACAAATACTCCCCTTCCGTTCAGTTGTGACTTCTTTATCGTTTACATCCTACACAACTGACGGAATATAAAAAAATAAGTTTAAAATTAGTATTTCATTCACCAGGATGTTATTGTCATTTTCTTGATTAATCGCCTTATGTATACCGCTAAACATTAACAGAATTACCGTACCGTTTTCATTTTTAATTAGTTACAATTACAACAAAACCGACTTCATATCAAATCAAATATTTTTTTTTGTCAAAATTTTTTTGTCAAAATTTGTCAAAAAGAAGCTTTACAGAGCATTTTTTGAATGTCATTACATCTACCGCCACTTCACAAGGTGTTTCGTTATGGAGAAGAAGCGACGAAAGAAATTCCATAACACACATCTTAAAAATAATGTTTTTACAATGGCAAACTTAACCTAATGGTTCTCGTGGAGCTGGAATTACTTCAAACCACACCATTTTATCAGTCAAATAATCACTTAGTTCAGACTTTATTGTAATAGCGAATAAAACCCATAAAAGATTTATCCACCTATCATAATTTTAACGATCAAGTACGAGTACTATGCAACAGGGAGTTGTATAATCATTTCTTATTCGGAACCGAAACCTGAACTCGATTTTAGAGGTGAAAGTATCGAAGCAAGTGTTACGCGATCCGATGTCTCGATTGAGATAGGACACGCAATCGATTAAGTGGGTCCCCTCGAATCAATCAAAGGCAACGGAAATTATGGAAACCTTTGATGTTTAAGTAGTGGACGCCCTGGTGATTAAACTCTGGAAGCACCACGACCACACCCGTTTGTGCTTTATAACAACAGTATTAGGCGCTGCAATTCTGATTTCAAGAAAGTAGTATAGGAGAAATCATTTTAAAAGACTTATCAACTTATTTTTCAGGAGTATTGAATAATCAGAGTTATTGCCTATTTCAGACAGGACTCTAATCTTATCTGGGGTTGCTTACGATACGTGAGTGATAGGATACTCACTGTCGAGTGGACTGCATTCTCATTTGCTGCTTTTGTAAATTCATAAAAACGTTTTGTGTTCCATGAGTATTCCATTCATTTAGATGCTTGATAGAATAATTATGGTGGCAAAATTGTGGCTTGAGTTAGAACCATTATCAGATGGGTAAATATCTGATTCAAAGCGGAAAATAAGAACGGTTACGGTTAAGACATTTATGTGAAGAAAAAATAACTGCAATTAAGTGGAATATACATTAAATGTATACATGTAACAGCTCAGCGCAATACCTACATTGATATGTAAGATACAACTTGGTCAATAACATCAAATAAGCGGTTTGTGTATATGTTTCTCGCTCACACATTATAGAGATCGAAAGAGAGGTAAATAGATAAACCGCCATTTTAATTTACAACCTTTATTGAACAAAGTTTACATAATTCAAGCCAATTAAAGTAGTAACAAAAACTATTTGACGCAACTGATATCTAATATTTTTTGTTAGTAAAAAACTACATCCTTACATTAAGCCTTAAAATAACGGATGGAAATCGCACATCGTTTATTTTTAATCGAAAACCGTTTGATATAACTAGAATTGAATGGTTATCTGTAATCATTGATATAATAACTAAAGATATGTTACTAGCGGCAAAATTTACGTCGATATTTACGTAGGAATCAGACTTAAAACGCAATGTCAAACACTTGTTGTCTTTTTTTATCATATTGTACCAATAGCTCTGTCCCTTACAGAATATTTGTCTATGTAGGAATAAGTAAGTAAATAAAAAATGTGCATGTGTGTGTTGGTGCACTCGCGGTTCGCTCATTTTTCATCTTTCATTTCATTCATTCATTTTTCATTCATCATTTTAATATATCATTGTTTGTAATAGAAACTTCTACGGGATTTAAATTATAATACAAGTAATCGGTTTTTAAATTGATGTTAATTAGGAAACCATGTTTTTACACCGTCTGTATTAGAGAGCAGATAAATAAAACATTTGTGAGCATAAATACATGTATAAATACAAATTTATTTAACTTTTTAAATAACTCAATTATTAATTATACTATACGAGCATATTTAGTAGATAGCTTATACTTGATTATATAAGTTTTCTACAGGTTTGAAGGTGGTAGATAGAGCCCTTTTTGAGTCGACTCTACCTGCATAATAACAGCAGTGTTGACTTGTTGAGCGTTTCTGTGTTATGGTTTCAACGGTATTGTAAGGGACACTTACTTATTCCATTTATATTATTCGAGACATGCACAGTTAGTCTCATACAGTATACTATACAAACCTGATTGAAATTTTTGAAACGATGTTGGATGAGTCTAATCTAGTCTAATCTTAGGAATCTATTTTATCTCAGGTTAACTTTAGATTTATAAGGGCGAAAATAGTCACTTAACAACAAGTGGAAAGCTGTCCGCTACTCCTATACTATACAAACATGAACGAAATTTTTGAAACGATGTTGGATGAGGATAAGAATATTATACCTAGAAACTTATGAATTATCAATTTGAAAGTCGATACACACGTCTATTGCCCTTTCCTGTGGCTAGCGGACCGGAAATAGCTACCTGCGCCGGCGCATGACAAATAGAAGAACGTATTGTCCAACAAAAACTCGGGAACTTTAATAATAGTCCAGGAAATGATCAGGTTAAGGAATTAAATATTATAATGTATTCTGGTAATTTTTTACCTGAACACGACAGGTGTTGTTTTTTGAGTCTGTCTATGAATGTGTGTTTGTATGTATGTATGTCTATTTCGTTGTGGACAAGACAGCTTCGCACATATGTATGTGGTGTAGTTTTGGTGTTTATTTAAAATTTTATTATTAAGATATTTTTACCTGAAGGCGGCAGTTGCAGTGTTTTGTGTTTTGGGTATGTGTGTGTATGGATATATGAATAAATGTGAGATTAATTTATGTAGCTTGTATGTTTATTTATTCATTGGGAATATGTTGTGGTTCATATAGCTTGATGTATCTCCCATATATTAGGTTTAGTTAGATTCTTGTAGTAGTCTTGGCAGGGCAAATAAAACTGAATAGGTAAATAAAAAATCATCTTGACGTCATTATTTTATTTTTCGACGCGGCATATATAACTTATTTCTTTAATCGGGTTTCGTTTTTGAAAACATGACTTGTTCAAATAATTTACTAGCTTAAGTTCAAATTTGAATAATATTCTTCAACATCTTCGTTTGATAATGACACGTGGTTCGTTCTATTCGAATTACTTAAAGTCGTTAAATTTTCCTATCTATTATGTGCAGCTGAGCGCATTATACTTTTTGCATCGATAACCTTTTTGCATCTGGGATCGTTAACTTCGTAATATGTTATTAAACTAGAAATTCCTGTGGGAATGCTTATAAAGGCAATTTGCTTTTTCTCCCCTTCCGGGATATTAGATTTCCTTTAAATTATATTTTACAATCTTTCGCATAAGCTCATGAATGGTTCATCCAATTTTATAAGGATGCCCTAAGCATCTTCGTTTTAAAAAATCACTGCGACTGCGTTCGGCGCCGCTTGCGGAGCCCGTGCACCAATACCCACCCACGCGCAATTGCGACGACCGGCGTAGCCGGCTATTTTGGCCGCCCCAACACCCACCCTTTGATATCAAAGGGGCCCGGTGTTGGGACGTATCACGCTATATATCGGCTTGGCTAGAAGAAAAGGCGGTGGCATTAAGCTGAAGACCTGAACCCTCAAGATGCAAGGCGAAGAGGAAGAAGGCGGTGAGAGAGACGGACGACGAAAATCTCGCACTACCCTCCCCAAAGCTGCAGAAGAGGGAGACGGCAACACACGAGAGGTCCGAGTTTCCCGAACTACCCCCAAGTGGGAGATACAAGAAAGGGACGGGAGACCAAAGAGGGAGACGGTCGCGGAACCGTCCACGAAGTCGAAACCACAGAGGCAGGTGGTGATGCGTGATATATTCACGCAAAAGATCACGCCACTGGAAGCCCGTGCGGAGAAAACGAGCGCGGAGTCATCGCGGCCCCACTTCCAAGGGAAAACCATGATGGGAGGACCTGAGGAAACTACGAGGAGATCCGCTAAGACAATGCGCCAACCTTCCACCTCGCCGGAGAGTGCACAGCTGCCGGCGAAGGTGCAACGAGTGGAGGAGGGCAGCTCCGAACTCGCTTCACCCGAATCGAGCGAGTACGAAGATAGCAGAGAGGAGTCCGCGGAGGCTGGCGCGGAGGTTGCTGCTGACGTGCTGGTGGTAAGGCGTGAACGGTCTATTAGGTCCCCACCGCGTTCCCCTACCCCCCAATCTCCATCCACAGGGGCCGCGGCCATGGACGCCGGGCTGGACTCGACGTCGTATGCCGCACTGGCAGCGACGCCGTCGCCGGCGCCCAGGGCCACGACCCCACCAATCCGTCCACCCACGCCCCTCGTTCCTGCGTCCCCCGTTGCTGAGTCGTCGCGACTGGGGTCGTATGCGGAACCCCAGCCAGGGCCATCCTATGCCGCGGTGCTGACTGCGCCAGCATCGCCGCGCCAAACCTCACCGACACCCCGACCTGCACAAGGTAAACCCCCCAAACAGGCCTCGAGTGCTGCAGCGGCCGGGAAGGCGTACCCCCCCCTGGTGGTGGAGCGGATGCCCAACTGGCCCACTCACTTTGCTGCGCTGCGGGACAAGTTGGGTCGCGCACCCAACGCGAGGCCCTTTGGACAGGGCATAAGGTTCGTGCCTCTGGCGGATGAAGAGTACCGGGTAATCCAAAGGTACTTGACGGACCTGTCCGCCACGGAACCGGGACTCTCCTGGTTCTGTTATACTCCGCAGGACGACCGCCCCACTAAGGTGGCAGTCAAGGGCCTGCCGAGTATGACAGACCCGGACGCAGTCACTGAAGCCCTGAAACGGCTTGGGTTCCCGGCGCGCTTCACCCGCCACATACCACCGAGGAGGGGCAAGCCCGGCTGTGTGTATTACGTGCAGCTGGACCGGATGGCCGAAGCGGAGCTCGCGCGCCTTTATGGGGTAAGCGAGCTTCTGTTCATGCCGGGGGTAATTGTTGAGGCGTGGAGGGGTCGTTTCGGCCCCCCCCAGTGTCATCGCTGCCAGGCGGTGGGGCACTCTTCAGTCAATTGCCACCGGCCGGCCAGATGCGTCCGCTGCGCGGGATCGCATGTCGTCGGGGACTGCCCGGAACCGAGGGACGCGACCCCCAAGTGCGTCAACTGCCGCGGGGCGCACACGTCCAATAACAGGTCGTGCGCGTACCTAAGGAAGATGGCGCGCGTCAGGGGAATGAACGTCCCTCCGCCCCGTCCACCCGTCCCAACAACAACATCTGCACGCAAGCCGTCCGCGACCACCACTAGGGAGCCAGTACCCAGGAGAGTCGTGGAGGAGTTCGCGCCCACCGAGGGCGCATCGCTCATGGCCCCGGCCAACCTCCCTGCACCGCGCGGCACGAGCGTGCGGAGCAGCAGGCGGAAGGCCAAGAGGCACCAGCAGAGGACCGAGCAGCAGGTGGAAACACAGGCTGCGAGGCCTCTGCCGAACAAACCGAAAGCGGCCCCCAAGCCGCGCCCCCCGGTGGCCAGCGCCCAGCCAGCGGCCACACCGACACTGACTCCGGCACAACATCTGCCACCTCCTCCGGCACCGACTCCAGCCCCGGTTGCTGCACAGGCGGCTCCCTCCCGCAAAGGGAAAGGTAAGGGCAAGGGCAAACAGTCGCAGCGGGAACCGGAAGTCCCCACGGCACCACCGAGCCCCACACCGCGCCCACGGTCGGTGTACCTGCCGACCCCCGCTCCTCGCCCCCTACAGGCTCTGGGGATCAACACGCCGGCCGATGAGCTGGTGGAGGCAATAGCCACCATCAGTGAGGCTATTGCGCGGTACCCAGAGCTTGTGGGAGCGATTAAACACATCATTTCTAACACTCTCGGGTTCCAGTATGGCAGTACAACTTAGGCTGCTGTATTGGAACCCGGGAGGCAACCTCCCAAAACACCAACACGGGCTCAGGCGTCTCGTCCAGGAGCAGGACGTTCACGTGGTGCTCCTGGGCGAGACGAAGCTGCGCCCGGCCCAAGACTTCCGGTTGCCCAATTACTTCGTGTACCGCCGCGACGAAATATCACCGCAGGGCATAGCCTACAGGGGCACCGCCATAGCGGTTCGTCGCGATGTGGTACACGATGTACTACCGCTCCCGCCGTTCACTCACACACGTTCCATCGGGGCGGTGGTGAGTGCGGCGGGCCAGGAGCTGCGGCTGTTTGCAGCCTATAGACCGCCTGGACCCCTCTTTGACCCGCAGGACATCCATACCATCCTGGACGATGGTGCTGCGACCTTACTGACCGGCGACCTCAATGCCAAGCACAAGGCTTGGGGATCCAGAATCGCCAACCAGGTGGGACGCAAGCTGTACGAAGACTCTGAGGCGAATGGCTACGAGGTGATTGGGCCAGAATCACCCACGCACATTCCCTCGGACGAGTCCCATCGTCCCGATGTCCTGGACATAGTGCTCCATAGGGGTCTCCGTTGTCCCGTCCATGTGGAGGTGCTGTATGATCTGGACACACAGCACCTCCCCATACTCGTCACGCTTGGCCTAGGAGCCGAATCAGTGGCCTTCCCACGCCAATCTCGAAGGGTGGACTGGGGAGCTTTTCAAACCACCTTGGGTGGTATTAAACTCCCCCAATCGCTAGATACGCCGGAGGGGGTGGAAGCGGCGGCCAGCGCCTTCTCGGCTTCAGTCCGGGAGGCGCTGGACGCAGCAACCACCCTCACACCGAAGACGCAAAGACGCGCGAGACTCCCAGTCCACCTGGAGAAGAAGTTGGCATATAAAAGACTTCTACGCCGTTTATGGGCGCGCACCCGCTGCCCCCGGGTCAAGCGTGACCTCAACGCAGTGGCGGAGGAGTTGTCTGCTGGGATGGCGGAGTATCGTGGGGCCACCTGGGAGGCGAGAGTCGACCAGGCTGGTGAACACGAAACTTCACTCTTTCATCTCAGCAGACAGCTTACCCGAGCCAAAGCGCCAGTCTACCCGCTTCTAAATGGGGCGGGCAGGCGGTGCTATGCGCCTAAGGACAGGGCGGAGATCCATGCGGAGCACTTGGAAGAGCAATTCTCTCCTCACCCCGCATCCGCCGCCGCCGCCGAACACCACGAGATCGTAGAGGCGTGGGTAGAGGACTTCCTCGGGCGTCCGACACCGCCACCACAGGGCTTGGAGTTTATCTCCCCCTCGGAGACGCGGAAGGCCGCCTTGCGCCTGCCGAAGCGCAAGGCGCCAGGCCCCGACGGCGTGCCGAATATGGCGTTGGCAATGCTGCCAAGAGGAGCCATAGTCACTATGACTAGGCTCTTCAACGGCATTCTCCGCACGGGCTACTTCCCTTCCACCTGGAAGTTGGGGAAGGTAATAGTTCTCCACTATTAATATATTGACGGTGCATAGTCAATACATTTATGAAAATATTATGTATGTAAGAAAACACACTGATATGTTTGAAAGAAATAGTAACCACCATAACTTTAATACCAGAAATAGAAATAAATTAGTAATTCCTAAACGTAGATTATGTAAGGTGGCTAGATCTTTCGTGGGCAACTGTATTCGCTACTACAATAAAATACCCGACCACATTTTGAATCTCACAGAAAAAAAGTTTAAACATGTCGTTAAACTAACGCTATGTAAAAAAGCGTACTATAAAGTAAGTGATTATTTGACTGACAAAACGGTGTGGTCTGAATTAGCTCCAGCTCCACATGTACCATTACGTTAAGTTAACATTGTCAAAAACATTTTTTTTAAAAGATGTGTGTTATGGAGTTTCTTTCGCCGCTTCTTCTCCATAACGAAACACTTTGTGAAGTGGTGGTAGTTGCTTTGACATTCAAAAAGTGATCTGTAAAGAACCTATTTTGAATAAAAAAATTTGATTTGATTTGATTTGATTTGAAGCCGGGGAAAGACCGTCGTCTCCCGGCCAGCTACCGTCCCATCACGCTATTGCCCACCATAGCGAAGCTGTTCGAGAGACTGGCGCTGAAGCGACTGCAGCCGTTACTTGTTTTAAGGGACGAGCAGTTCGGCTTCCGCGCCGGTCACTCGACAACGCTTCAGCTTACACGGGTGATCCACCATCTTACAAGCGAGGCCAACTACGGACGACACACGGTCGGCGTCTTCCTCGATATCGAGAAGGCGTTCGACCGCGTATGGCATCCTGGTCTCGTTTTTAAGCTGTTGGAGTCGCCCGTGCCGGCTTTGCTGGTGCGGCTAATAGCGTCGTTTCTAGATGGGCGGCAGTTCTTTGTATCGGTCGAGAACGTAGCCTCAGACCCCCGCCCAATACGTGCGGGCGTGCCTCAAGGCAGCTGCCTCTCGCCACTACTCTACGCACTCTACACCAACGACATTCCCACCCTCGAAGGTCACCTCGAGGAATGGGAAAGGGACGTGGAACTCGCGTTGTTCGCGGACGACAGCGCGTACTTCGCGTCCTCTCGTGATCCTGTGCTAGCAACACGCAGGATGCAGCGCTTGCTGGACCTGCTCCCAGAGTGGCTGGACAAGTGGCGTATGGCCGTCAACGTCGGTAAGACGGTCGCGACACTTTTCAGCCGCAGGCGTACTATGCCGCCGCCGCTACGTTTCCGTGATCGGGAAGTAGCTTGGCAGCCTACAGTTAGGTACTTGGGATGTCACATTGATCGCTCGCTGCACATGGTGCCTCAGGTGGACCACGTGATCCGACAGGCCCGTGCTGCACGAGCGATGCTCCGACCAGTGTTGGCATCTCATCTACCGACCCGTACTAAACTAAGGGTGTACAAGTTGTACGTCCGATCACGCCTAACTTACGCGGCGCCAGCATGGTATGCTCTGGTGTCAGAGTCCAACCGTAAGCGTCTCCGTACTGTGCAGAACCAGGCCCTACGAACGATCGTGAGGGCGGGCCGCTATGTTCGGAACGACGTGTTGGAGCGCGACCTCAAGGTTCCGACCTTGGACAGGTTTGTGGCCAGGTTGGCGCATCGTATGTACGCATGCGCCGACAATGGGCCACATGCCCATCTGAGAGGCTTCGCGCCCCTCCACGCTCGACCCCCCGACGGTCGCCCGCTCCCTCGTGAGCTCGAGGGGCAGGTGTCCTCCGACCATCTGGAGGACTGAAAATCTGCACACGCAGCCTAGCACAGGTCACGTTAGGACCGACTGCTGCACCGCTGCCTCACGGCAGCCCACAACACCGGTGGGCAGTGTTACCCACTGAGGAGATTGCCCGGGCAAGGAGGGATCCCTCGAGGCCCGCAGACCCTGCGCCAAGCGGCGAAGTCACGCCGCGGCATAGGACGACCGCTTTCGTTCGTTCGTTTAAAAAATCAATGAACACCCTAGTGTTAATTGATTTTTTAAAACGAAGGTTTTTTAATAAACTTTTTTTAATTAACCCTAGTTAATTAAAAAAAGTTTGGTGACGCCCATATAATTTACTAGCTGACCCGGCAAACTTTGTACCTCAAAATCTATTTATCAAATATATATCATATAAAATATAGCCTATGTTACTCGTAGATAAAGTAGCTTTCGAATGGTGAAAGAATTTTAAAATTGGTCCAGTAGTTTTTGAGCCTATTCATTACAAACAAACAAACAAACAAAGTTTTCCTCTTTATAATATTAGTGTAGACAAGCTTTCTCATAAGCTCATGAATGGTTCATCCAATTTTATAAGGATGCCCTAAGCATCTTCGCTTTAAAAAATCGATTAACACTAGGAATAATTAAAAAAAAATTGGTGACGCCCATATAATTTGTATGGGAAAATCACTCTCACTCAAACGACTCTCACCTGCGTTCTACACGTATTGTGATAAGACATACAACAAATCTGCACTGTTATATGAAAACTACGATACTATAAGTATCAACGCGATACGTAATCCAAACACTCCAAAAAACGTACGACACGGCGACCATTGCGTATTAGAAACTAGATAACTACGAGTAGATAGCAATAATAACCAGATAACTATTAACTAGACTAGATAATAATAACTAGATGGATAGACTAGACAAGATTACTTATTCCCAGTAAAGTTACCTTTGTTTAGTAAAATTCTCAAGTAAATTGATTCAGTAGTTATCATGATACCTAGGCCAAACAAAACAAACATTTTGGTCAAAGAAAAAAATATGTAAATAATTTAAAATTACTATTCTCATAAAAATTGGTAGTTATTTGTAAAGACAAACAGGCAATTTCATTATATGTCATTTTGGTCATGACATTCTATTAGGACAACACCTTAGGTTAAAAGGATTATTGATAGAGAGGTCATATAGTTTAGGAAGATTAACTGAGTCCAAGGTTAATCTTATTAATGTTTTATAAATTGGCTTAATGCCTATCTATGATTTTTGTCTAGACAATCCACGCAAGAAGATTAAATAAATCAGTTTATGCCTACTTTAAGGATCATCCATATTATCGTTAAAACATAAATCTTTCAATCTTATCTTTTACTATATAATATTCTAGTAGTAAACGAGCATGTAGTCGACCCGATGGTAAGTGCCTACTGCAGCCCACGGACATCTGTAATCAACCCCAGATAAGATCAGAGTCCTACCTGAAGTCAACCATAGATGCGTCGGTACCCCTGACTAAGTTGGAATGCCACGAAAAATGTCTCCTTTACCACACCCATAGATTAGTAAAGATACTTCGCCACCTTGAAATTGAATGAAGCCACAAACGGCCTATTTTAGTAAGTTCGTTTTTTGAATCCTTGACAAATAAAAACATTTTTAGAGAAAATTTACGAATAAATAACTAATTTACGTAATAATTACGTAATAAATAAATAATTATTTCAAATATTATAGGGACATTTTAGCACGGAGATGTGGCAAAAATATTTTTACTCAACTATTTCAATTCTCAAAACTGGGTACATTTTCTTGTAAGGAGTGAGTAATCTTTACTTATCTATGACCACACCCTTCAAGCCACAACACAACAGTGTTTAACACTGCTGTTATTATGCAGAAATAGAAGTGGCTATACCGCTGGTGTCGAACCACTGAGAGTTCTACCTTGTTTGAGCAGTACCCTTAGTATGAGTTTTTATATTTTTACAAAAATAACTGTTTTTGTATTTGTATACGTATTTACCATACATTTCCAAACAGTTCTGATACAGTCCGCTAGGGGCGCTGATTGAAAATGTATGGGCAAATACGTAAAGAAATACAAAAACAGTCATTTTGTAAAAACGTAAAAACTTATACTAAGGGTACTTGTCTGAGCAGATGTTCTAGAAAATGCTCAAGACAAAACATAAGGTCTCGGATCCCGAGCGTTATTTATAAGGTATTGTCCACTGACCTCACAAGGCGAGATTCACCATGTTTCTCGCGAACGGTATAAAAATAAAAAAACATCTAAGCCAATAGAAACTCGTAAACAGCCAGATATGGAAACAGGTTCTGGTGTAGTCAGTTTGTCTGTCCATCCGTCGCAACGGACACAAGTTACTGTTTAGTGATTGATTTGGGAGTTTCATGAAATGGACAATTGCTCTGTCGACTGTTTTCGGTAGAGTAAGTTCATTCTTAAATTACATGAAATCATTTATTTGCATCCTACACATATGTTTTTATAATTAAAATTTATTTAAATTCACAGAATAATTTTGAAGTAGGTATTGCAACATTCATATTAGGATTGATTTGCGTAGCTTTTCTCATTATTAAAATTACCGAGTGTTAATCTTTGACGGTTTATTACTGTTCTAATATATTTTGGCTAGAAGACATATATGAAATTAACAACAAATCTTCTTAAAAATATAGATTGAACAATCCAGAAAGAAAACATTAATTGATATATTTAAACTTGCTGAAATCAAGCACATATTAGTCTGTCCATTAGGTCACACAAAAAATACTCGTACGCACACAAACAATGTCCACAAAGTAGTGAATAAGATTTCTAATTATATTTACTTTTGATTCTGGAATATGAAATAATTTGTGATTATTTTAAACAAGATCCAAAATAACTTATCCCATCACTCGCCAACAACATAGCATATTTCTTTAATGGAAAACGAGATCGCTTGGAAAGTCTATGTCGGCCGTCTGAAGGTGAACACGTATAATCTAAGTTGTAATGTAATTGCCTATTTACAGCTTATAATGTAGACCTCGTATTTAATATGGATAGAGTTATATACACATATCCGTGTGAATTGTATATGATTAGAAACTTATATACTTCTTATATATAAGTAGCAGACGAGCATGCAGTCCATCTGAGGGTATGTGCTGACGTGAATTTCTGCTTTAACTGCATAGATAAGTATAAATATCTAGCCTTGTAATTGAAGGAAGCCATTAAATGACTTAAACAGCTGACAATTCTGTCAGCCATTTAATGGCTATCATGGTGTAATTTACGCGTAACAAAGGCGACTTGTGCAGTTAAGACACGAAATCGAAGAAAAACTGCGAAGAAATATCGTTTCATTCGTAAACGATCTAAAAACTGCATTTTTTTAATATTTTTCAAACACGAAAATAATTGACAGTGACAATTGTCAAAAGGTTACATTTTCTTGTTAGGAACGAGTAATCTTTACTAATCTATGTTTAACTTCTACAAAAATCATCTAAATGACAAAATACTACAACGTTTACGTCTAGTAGACACTACCTTAATCAATTACAAAATAACTCAGTTATTTACTTCAAGTCATGATTATAGGTGGCACATGACTTAATAGTTAGTCATACGTTTACAAGGTTGATTGAAATCAATATGTAATCTAAGTTCATAATACCTTTAAGTCGCTTATAATACTGGTTTGTTCACTAATTTCTAAAATGCACGTAACATCGAAAAGTCAGAGGCGCTTTCTATACGAAACCGGACCACCGTGGTTGTGTTCATCTGCAAAGATGGATAAAATAAGTTGGATTGACCCAATTATAAAATGAGATAAACCAAAATTAGTAAAACACAATAATATGAGGACCTAGATAAAAAATATAGACTACGCTTGGCACAATTATACCATTGAAAAATAATTTTTCTATTATAAATAACTTGGAGCGTCATTAAAAGTTTGACGTCATTTAACGTCACATAATAGCGTTTAGTTTCTTTTGACTAAGCGTTTAATATCGTTATATTTATAAAGTATAGAACAACTACTAAGATACATCTAAGATTTCATTTCGTATTCAAAAGAAAAATAAAATACAAGCAATTAATTATTTGATTTAGTAAGGATAATTGTAAATCTTCATATTTCTTCATATTTTTTATGAGAATGTTTTGACTCTCTAGACTTAGTCTAATATAATTTTAGTCTCAGGTTGCGTTTGATTAGATACGGCATGCTTTTAACGTTTTTACAACCAAACCACTTTTAGCGGCTTCTACTAATTTATGGCTAAAAGGGTCCGCAGATAAATTTATCACAAAAACTGTTCAGGTAGATAGATGTAAGTGTGTAGATGACTCACTGTTTTTTTTCTAATGCAGCTTGCAGTTAAGTGGTCATTGCGACCCATGGACCGAGTGACCGCCAAGTAATATAACATTAAGAAGATTTTAGGTAACTTCTTTCATCTTTGGTGGTGTGGCAAAGATGTTAGCAGCTAGGTAGTAACTTACCTATATTATAAGTAGGATTCTAATCCTATATTTGTCTCCGACAGTGACCATTTAAGATCAAACTCAACTAGTTTGATCTTGCTTGCTTGTTTTTTTTAAATAACCTCTCTTCCTTTGGGAAGTCGGTCAAAAAATGGGGCACGGTTTTCATTAAATGTAAGTGTATTTTTTATAAAACTATAGAAGCAAACGAAAATTGCAGATCATCTGATGATGAGTGATCTCTCCCAGACTCCAGATTAAAAAGATTCTACCTAAAGTCGATCACAGATACGTTGCCAGTCCTGAGTAGGTACGAAGATGACTCCCTCATATGTAAGTTAACCTTCATCCACACCTTCCCACCGAAACACGGAACCGCTTCAAGAAATGGGTGTGGTTGTACCACCCGGTCGAACCACACTATCTCTACCTTTCAAATGCTTACAATGTTTTCATTTCTTATAACTGGGCACGAGTCTCTCCCCAAATAAGGCCTACACTACACCACACTTGTAATGTGAAACGGATAATGTTTTGGTACGGAACTTTGATTCCACTTGTTAATCCATTATTTATTTCATAATTGGCGAAGTGCGAGGCGAAATCAAACACGGAGAGTTCCGTACCATTTTTTTTTTGTATATTTTTTAATTTTAGTATTTGTTTTCATGTATGTATAGCAATCATGGAAGTAAATCCATTGTGGAAATGTGAACTGTCCAGTTCAATAGATTAAGCGAAACACGCCAAAAAATGACGGTTTATTGTATAGCGACAACCATTTATTTTCATTCTTTTTTGATATAGCAGCCACAGACTTACATTATTTGTAAAAATCAAGTTGTTATCTATTACGGTTCAAGAGAGAACACTGTGACAGACTAACAAACAGACATACATCGGGCACTTAGTAATAGGGGTTTATTTTTACAATTTGAATACGGAGCCCGAAAAAATATTTTTTGAGTAAAATGTGCCTTAAAGAATTGCACCGTAGCAATAAAACTCATTTAATCCGTATTACGCATATAACATCATAAAATAACAATTAATTTAAAATGTTTCTCAATCGGTGGCAACATATTGCTCGCTCTTAAACATTTAAGTAATTAATTTGCAAATTAGGGCGTGATCAGTTACATAATAGTTAAAGTTTGAAATCTTGCGTTGGAATCTTTAATTCTGAAGATAAGTGTACAATACATTGTTTTTTATAATATAGGAGTAGCAGACGAGTAAATGGTAAATGGCTACTGTCGCCCATGGACATCTGTAATCAACCCCAGATAGGATTAGATATTCCTACCCGAGGTCGGCCACAAATGCGCCGCTACCCCTGAGGACTAAGCTGGAACGACTCGGAAAAGTCTGTATCCCTTACCAGACCCATCAAACTGGAACACAGCAGCGCCTAACACTGCTGATATTAGGCAGAAATAGGTGTGGCGGTGGTGCCGCCCGAGTCGAACCACAAAGGGTTCTACCACCTTCAAATGTACAAGTATAAATACATACGAACAAAGACATTTTAATGACAAGAAAGCAATAAATTATCTTTTCAATTTAATACACGCCAAGACGAATACACAAACACTAAACACCCAGGGTGAAAATACAATTCACATTTAACATTTCTGTTTGACCCGGAATCGAACCCAGAACTTGTCGCACGTCGGGCTCATAACCGCTGTATCATTTTGGTCTACTTATATTCGCTGTATATTCTGTAATTTCGATAATTTTCACGACTTTTATAAAACAAACCTGCATGCTATGCTAATGCATACATCAAACATAATGAACATAAACACACACAAACATGAAATGGTTCAAATTAACACTTCATTTTAAATGGAGTTTATAAAGCTATATAACATTTAACATAAATGTTAAAACTAGTGATAATCGCACTTACTTTATCATTCAGCTTCTATATAAACGCACCCACGCAGTCGATCGGCCATCGTCGCATGCGCATCCTACGGCCTTGACTCCGCGACTTTACCTCTAAATGTCGGGATCCGATTCGAAAGGCCACAGCTCGACGATTAGAATCTCATAATAGCAATCATATAGACATTATATCTTGGAACATACGTAATTAGGCACCTATGTGCTGTTTGCTTTATAATACTTTGAAGCCCTTGTGTTTTTTGCTCAACTGTGGAAGGTAATTGTTTTTGAGCATATATGTGTTTTTCAAGCATACATGTATGTATATCTTATTGCATTAAAAAGCAGTGATAGCCTAATGGTTAAGAAACTCGGCCGCTCGAACGAAAGGTCCGAGGTTCAAATACTAGGCTCTCTCTCTCTCTGATTTTTCTATCTCTCTATTATCTAAAATTTTAAAGTTAAGTTTGTAAAAACCTATTTTTAATATAAGAGAAACTTCTACATAATTAATTCAATACGTCGTATCTATCCAGTTTTCTAAACACATCTATGTTTTATAGCTTACAATCAATAAAATTTGTAAGCAATCAATAATAATAATAATAATAATTTCTTTATTTCAGACCTTTTTTTTTTTTACAGTCCATAGATTTGGTTAGTACATATTTTCTTAAATCTATGTTAGTGTACAACAAATAAAAACACGTAAAAACACGGGGGTTAGTGTTAAAGACAACTTAGCCTATGTTAGTAAAGACAATTAAAACAAAAAACTTAAATTCTAAGTACACACACACTTGTTGGCTCGCGTGTGTACATCATTCCAGCGGGCCCAGAGAGGGCTGTCTGGTTTGCATACCAATGTGCTAAGGAGGGCGTTGGTGCTCACCACAATCCGCTTCATCATCGACGCCATACGTTTGCGGACGATTGCGTAAAAGTCATCGATACGAGCCTCCGCAAACATGGCAGACGCACTACAGAAACGCGGCTTCCCCAACACCACCCTCAGCACATTGTTATACTGCACGCGCAGAGCTCTGAGGGTCCGCTGCTTATAGTTCGCCCACAGACTGCAGGTGTAAAAATTTTGGCAGTAAGCTCTAAAAAGTGACAGTTTTACCTGTTTACTGCAACGCTTAAATCTGCGGGCCAACATATTGCCTCGGACCGACATCGCCCTCCTCTCTCTTTCTATGTCCCTGTCGTCCCCAAGGCACTCGTCAACTATGTGGCCGAGGTACCTGAACTCAGCCACCTGCTTCAGTGGGAAGCCGCATAGTTGAAATGTGGGTTTAAAGGTGGATTCTTTGTTTCTCCCCCTGAACACGAGAATCTCGCTCTTTTTCGCGTTATAGCTGAGTCCATTTACCTCGGCATACTCCTCACAGATTTTTAACAATCTCCGGAGGCCACTGACCGAGGGACTCAGCAGAACCATGTCGTCAGCATAACTGATGTTGTTGATAGAAAGTCCATCAATCGAGCATCCGACACCCGCCCCACTGAGCCTCTCTATCAGCTTGTTGACGTAGAGATTGAAAAGCCTCGGAGACGTCAGCCCACCTTGCCTTACTCCACAATCCAATTTGTAGGGGTCACTCATTGCGTCTCCCCACCTCACTACATTTGACTGATTGCCGTACCAGTATTGAAGCAATGATAATAGTTCCGGCCGTAGCCCTGTTTCAGTTCTGAGTTTGTGCCATAGAACTTTATAGGACACCAGGTCAAATGCTTTAGACAGGTCCAAAAAACACGCATAGACCTGCGTTTTTCTGTCAGTGTAGTACTGGACAGTCTGCTTGAGACACATAATCGCACTCTCAGTTGACAACTCGGGTTTGAAGCCAAATTGCGCGTCGTGGGTCTTCATAGATTTACTCAATTGTGTATCGAGCAAACTGTCCAGCACCTTCGCAATAATAGTCGCGAGGGAAATGGGCCTGTAGTTGGATCTGTCTGCCGCATCACCTGTTTTATCTTTTAACAGGGGTACAACCACCGTCTTCATCATTGCTTCCGGCAGATAACTATGGTCGATACACAGATTGTAGAGCTTAGCAAGGACCCCTGGAAGGTGCACACCCGCGTGCCGTAAATGCTCGACACTCAAGCCATCGTGACCCGGCGATCTCCCGCGCTTCATGTGCTTTAGGGCGTCATTTACCTCACATACCGAGAAACGCAACCGTTCACGTATGTCTACTGCGGTGCAAATGACATTCTCTGCTTGACAACATGCACTCAGTGGCTCTACTTTAAGATAGGACTTAAACATATTCGCTATGTTCTGACATCCCCTCGCTTCCCCCACTTCCACAGGAAGGCTCGACCGTACATTTAATTTATTTGTCTGATGCCAAAACCTACCGAAATCTTTGTTGTCATGAGCCGTAGCTAGCATATCCATTTTAATTTGTTCCTCGTGGTCCTGGCACCATTTCAACTTGCTTTTAAAGCACCTACGTGATTCACACATATTGTCATACGTGATTCCACTACTTGGCTTACCTGCATCAACCCATTCCCGGAAGCACAGACGAGCCCTCGCGTGCAGTGGCCCCACATGTTTGTTCCATCCGATGACATACCCTTTTTTATTTCGACAAACAGCCTTGTGGCTTAAAATAGCCCCCTTCTGCAGTATACAAACTATCTCAGAGTACATGTTGTCAATCATTTCATTATGGTCATCTCTATGGCAGTTTGTGTCACAACATTCCATGAGTTCAACTGGGAAATTAATATTACCTAACCTTTCATTACAATAATCCGTAAAAAACATATTCTGATTACCATCCCTCTGTCCCCAAATTATCTTATTATTGATAGTACCTTTTAATGTGTCAACACAAGGAGATATGGGTTTTAAATTACAAGTAATTTCAAGAGGATAGTGATCAGACCATGACACGTCTTTCCTTATGCTTATATTATCAATATATCCCTTAGCCATATTGGTAACCAAACAATGGTCGAGCCACCGTGTACAACCATGAGCGTCACTTATATATGTATAGGACTCCCCATTGTTTTGCAAAAAGTCATAATCTGCACATAACCACTTTTGTTCAGTACAAAACTGTTGCATTTCCTTAAAGAATAATTCCCCAGGGTGGGCATTAAAGTCCCCTAACATAAAAACAATACCAATTCCACTGTCCTCGATCACCGCGTTAATTTCACTCAAACAGTCCGTGAAATCGGGCAAATTATCAGTACAGTCCGTAGGCATATAAACTGAGAAAATTAACATAGTCAACTCACGTATTTTACATTTAATGGCACACAGCCTCCTATTATTGCACTTCACAACTGACACCGTGGAGAATGCGCTCTTGCGCCACAACAGCGCCACACCACCATACGGACGACCTCGCAGTACACCCGCACCGGTATCCACCGCCGACGTTCCCGTACACGCGAAATCTTTATGCACGGCACTTAGGTAGGGCAGATCGTGTGGTAACAACCAGGTCTCTTGTAGTGCTACCACATCCGAGGTATCACACAGACTCCTCACACTGTCCACTGACCTCTTCACTGACTTACAGTTAAAAGTGCTTAACTTTAATTTATGATTAACTAGTATGTCCGTATCCATTCAGTCTAATTTATTATTACTAACACGGTCTGAGTTACTCTTCTTTCCTTTATGAAATCTTATATATTTTCTAAAATATATGCCTTGCGGCCATAACTCTTTATTTGTGAATAAAGAAAACTTATTTCTCGGTATGAGAAATTTAAAAGAATTATAATCTTTTTCAATATTTTTATTATTTACTCTCTCGGGCACTATATTAACGTGCATTTTGTCTAGCACATAATCTGCTAAATATAATAATCTAATATAATAATCTGCTAAATAAACGTACGTACTGACGGAAATACCACGAATCTCTTAGATATTTTTATAGGTACTCGTATATAACTATTAATTACATGTTAGTACTTCCTTGTTCCGAAGATTAACCATTCAATATACACTTAAATTTCATATTTCATTATAAAAAAGAAAAAATCAATAGTCAATTAATAATAAAGAACAGGAAGTACCCTTTGTATGACTTTTTACGTTTTTACAAAAAAAACTGTTTTTGTATTCGTTTACGTATTTCCCATACACTTCCAATCAGTTCCGATACAGTCCGCTAGGGGCGCTGATTGAAAATGTATGGGCAAATACGTAAAAAATACAAAACAGTATTTTTTATAGAAACGTAAAAACATACTAACGGCACAGGACGACCAAAAGATTTGCTTAAATTGACGGTTTACAATATTTTGATGGATAAATCTATTAGAAAATCAGTTGTATCTATGTTTTTCTGGAATTATCAATGTCGTTTCGGTTGTTAGACGTTAAAAGATATTGTAATTGCATTATAGTGGTGTGCTATGTTATCGATATTACAAAAAATATTATACGAGTACAGTACATTTGAAAAAGTTTTATTTTTTTATTTTTAATAATCATTTATTTTTATCACAATTAATTAAATTTACAAAATATAATCTATCTAACTATTTACAAATTATAAATCTATATACAACATATACAAAAAATATAATTTAAACAAAAAAAGAAATATTAAAACTTAAGGAAACTTAAGGAAAAACAACTTTTTTGGAGTTAATATCCTAGTTAATTGGAGTTATTTTTTTCATTATTATAAAATAAAAATGTATCTCGTTACCGAATTAGCAACAATACCTTTGCAACTACGTATACTGTACCTTAATAATCTGTCATAATCAAGTATTAAATTATATTATATATGAAGATTTGATACGAAAAATTGCAAATGTATTGTACTTAATTATCTAGCAAGCAGACCAATTAAAGCAATTATTCACTCTTACGCGAACGTGATAATTTCGTTTTATTTCTGTTTTTTTTTTTTTAATATAGGAGTAGCTGACGAGCATGCAGTCCACCTGATGGTAAGTGGCTACTGCCGCCCATGGACATCTGTAATCAACCCCAGATACGATTAGATATTCCTGCCTGAGGTCGGCCACAGATGTGCCGCTACCCTTGAGGACTAAGTTGGAACGCCTCGGAAAAGTATGTCTCCCTTACCACACCCTTCAAAACGGAACACAGCAGCGCGTAACACTGCTGTTATTAGGCAGAAATAGGTGTGGCGGTGGTGCCGCCGGAGTCGAACCACAAAGGGTTCTACCACCTTCACGTTCTCGAAACGTTTGGTTGTCACATCACTATTACTTGTCAATGAGAATAAGGCACACGACATTTATTGGTCGAGTGATTGACGGCCGAAACCTTAAGTTTTTCTTTGTTGTGGCTATAATTATTTTATGATATACCGATCGCATGGGACTTAGTCACGCCTTTTAGATTTGATTTGTATTCCAATTATTTTAGTTGTCTGTATTAATTGAAATTCATTGTTTAGGCCGTAAAATTTAAATTGCTTTTTTAGTCATGTGACAGAGTATCAGTAATATCTTCTTAATTAATAATATTCGTCTTCGTCGCGAATATTGCGTTACTTATCGATTGAGTAACTGACTCCTAAAAATAAAGGTTCACAATTTAATGTGTATAATTCCATGTAATTTACTGGTATTAATATACATTGCTTTTAAAATTTCAATTCCCTTATAATGTGTTCTGTTATCCAATTCTACTCACGTTGTTGCCTTTACAACGGTATTTTAAAATTTCAAAAACAGCATTAACATTTTCATAAAGCCGTAGTAAATATTTTTTTAATTTCTACGATTCGTACAAATCCTCAAAGGATATCACTTTCCTGTCCTTTACTCTGTTTACAAAGCCAGTTGAATGACCGTCTCTATAAAAACACGCAATGGACTACAAATATGCTATACTTCCGAGTAACTCACGTGCAGTGCACAGCATATCACTATCGTGACACTTTGTCGTTTGTTATAATGCATTCACTGCATTTACATGCCCAGTTATGTAAATACACATATTTAGGTGTCACGCGTAAAACTGTATGAAGTATAGATTTCACTGAAGCGATCATATTTATAGGAAAATTATACTACGTATCATCTTGGACTTTGAATGTATTGATGTTTTGTTGAAACATTAATAAGTGATACACGTTATGAAAACTTGCCATAATGAAAAGTTTTTTATAATACAGAATTAGCTAACGAGCATGCAGTCCACTTGATGGTAAGGTTACTGCCGCCCATTAACATCTGATGACTAAGTTAGAACGCTTTGGACGAGTACATAGTATTGGAATATAAGTACTCTCAACACTCGGTCACCAAAATTCCTGCATTTATCAATAAAATAATATCAACTTTATCTAAACAAAAATATTTTCGCCAAACAGTATTGTATACGTGACGTTATTCTTTATCTCGTAAATAAACTGTTTACATTTGTATTGTATTGTACAATAAATAAAATCGCCAATGTTTGTTAACAAAAAACTGATGGTGTAACATTAGATAAGTAGCTTTTGTTCAATTTATGTAAGTCAACTGTACTTGTGTTACTTTTTAGGGTTCCGTGACCAAAAGGTAAAAACGGAACCCTATTACTAAGTCTCCGCTGTCTGTTCGTCTGTCCGTCTGTCACAGGGCTCTATCTCCTGATCCGTTAGATAGACACGTGATTTGTTTACAGAGTATATATTATGGTGACCACTATAATAAAAAATACTAAAAATAATAAATTTGAGTAGAGAAAAGTTGAGTTAAAATAAAAAAATGAATGGGGTCGTGATATAAGAAACCGCTATTTTTCTTCGTTTAACGATAAACTTTTGAAACGTCGACAAATAAAATTTCCACAATGCGTGTACTTCAGTAACTGTTTTAATAACATATTATTATACAGATAATAATTTAAAAAAATGGTGGTACAGAACCCTCCTTGTGCGAGCTCGACTTGCACTTGGCCAATTTTTTGCTTACAATTGGTGAATGCTTCTAACGATAGAATGGAAAACAATGAGCATTAGAAAAAAATGACAAAAGTGACTGAATTTTGTATCTCTAAAAATTTAGAAACATTAAAGCTGTAATAAACTAATGATGCTGTTACGAAAGGGATTTAAGTCGAACTCTATAACAGTGATGTCATAAATAAATTTTCTAGAATTCTATAAATAAAACAAACAAAACTTAAATAAGTCGTGATAATAAAAACTATATTATATGC
Organism: Epargyreus clarus clarus; assembly: GCA_014595695.2. Lineage (NCBI taxonomy): Eukaryota > Metazoa > Arthropoda > Insecta > Lepidoptera > Hesperiidae > Epargyreus > Epargyreus clarus. Next base: position 251,847 of record JACTTY020000086.1, on the reverse strand, counting down.
ACTTCTTTTTTAATTTTAATAATGAATCTATGTTTCATATACAAAATTACACCGATCACAAATACGTAATGACTAATAAATTTATCCGCGTTAAAATTCCATCTCTATCAGATTACTATCAACACGTAATTACGCAGCGAGAGACGAATGTTCTGTTCGAAAGAATTCGTTAGAAAATTCAATTCGACGCGATACTTAAAAAAGGGAAAGTGTTTTTTTCGTGTTATTCATTTAGCGATCAATTTGTGCGATTTTGTAACTGTTTGCAATAGCTGAGTACTTACACGTGCGTAAGGACTTGTTATACTAAAGACGTGTAGCGATGAAATGTTACATAAGCGATATACTATGTCATGTCAGCCAACATCAACTCTTTGCGTTAGGTGGTCCATAACAAAAACTACTAAATCTAAAAAATGTCATATGTATATGAGAAACATTACATCAATACGAATGAAATTGTTAAAAAGAAATTCGATTAAAAATACATAAAAATTAAAATGATGGAACGTAGTACATGTGTAACTTCCTCAGCAAATCGGCAGATTAATACATTTCCGGCATCAGAGATATGTGGACTATATACTCCATTACTAATGCGCCGCGCTGGAGTATGTCCACCTAAAACATTTTTTGGTATCTTCCGAACTCTCTAGAAGCTAAACCGCTGAATGGAAAAATATCATATAACCTTTTATTAATTCTAACTTCTAATCCACACAATCATATAGATCTCAACGACGCTTGAGTTTGTATAAATTTAGCATCATAGTCGCCCCTACTATCATGTTCTGAGTCTATTCGCAGCTCGCTTACTCGCTGGCGCTAAGAAAACGACTTTAATTAAGATGTTTCGCTGTAAATAAACGATTTGTTCCGAGAACGCGGTTTATTGCTTTGATGAAAGACTGATTGAAATATAGGCCAAATGACTTAAGAGAAAATTATCTGACACATTCTTCCTACTACGTGTCAATTTGTATAAATATTTTTGCGATAACTTTACAAAGATACATAGTTCTTTATGCAACTATGTAGCTATTGATCGTAACTGTGTTTAAGATATTTTATCTATGTTCTTAACTTGAAGTCATAGATTAGTAAAGATTACTAGCTCCTGACAAGAAAATGTAACCTTTTGACAATTGTCACTGTCATCTATTTTTGTGTTTGAAAAATATGAAAAAAATGTAGTTTTTAGATCATTTACGAATGAAACGTTATTTCTTCGCACTTTTTATTCGATTTCGTGTCTTAACTGCGCATGTCGGCATTGTTGCGCGTAAATTACTCCAAGACAGCCATTAAACAGCTGACAGAATTGTCATTTAATGGCTTCCTTCAATTACAAAGCGGTGAGATACCTATACTTATCTATGCATGAAGTAAGAAACAAGCATGAAGTAGTACACTTATTGGGTAGAGGTCACTGTGGCCTATGGACTAAACGTAGCTAAGTTGCTAATCCTGAAGGCTTAGTTATAATATACAAGCGTGCTGTTTGCCTTAAATGTATGCACATACTTATTTTGATTTGGCTTAAAATACTCGTACATGTGTCATGTTATTATTGTAGTGATATAACATTGGCAAACCGAATAAATAAATTAATTAATACATGGGTATCGTGTAAGTATGTCTTAAAACACCTTTATAAACTAGTACCCTTACCATGAGTTTTTACGTTAGACAAATATGACTATTTTGGTATTTGTTTACGTATTGGCCCATACTATTTCCAAGTTATTATATAATCCGCTAGGGGCGCTGATTGGAAATTGTATGGGCAAATATGTAAACAAATACCAAAACAGTCATATTGGTCAAAACGTAAAAACTCATGGTAAGGATACAGACCACAGGAGGTACAAAAAATATATTAATTGAAACTTCAATTTATAAAATAAATCGAAACGTAATCGTAATGGTTATAAAATTATGTAAGCAACTTCACAATCTAGTTGATACTATAACCATTTCCATGGTTTAGCGTAATATTGTCATCATGGTTCCGTTAAATTTGCCTGTAATTCATTTAAGGTAGAATTCATAATTGTGTCAATTATGCAATAGATTTGTTTATTTTATTTGACTAATAACACCTATTTCTACCTAATAACAGCAGTGTTAAGCGCTGCTGTGTTCCGGTTTGAAGGGTGTGGTAAGGGAGACAGAGTTTTCCGAGGCGTTCCAGTTTAGTCCTCAGGGGTAGCGGCGCATCTGTGGCCGACCTCAGGTAGGAATATCTAATCCTATCTGGGGTTGATTACAGATGTCCATGGGCGGCAGTAGCCACTTACCATCAGGTGGACTGCATGCTCGTCTGCTACTCTTATATTATAAAAAAAAGCATTCAGTCCACGTGGTGGTAAATGACTACTCCCGCCCATGGAAATTTGTAATCAACTACAAATAAGATTAAATCCTACCTACAGTTGGCCACAGATTTGTTACATACAACCCCTGTATCCTTAGTATGACTTTTTACGTTTTTACAAAAATGACTGTTTTTGTATTTCTTTACGTATTTACCCATACATTTCCAATCCCCTAGCGGACTGTATCAGAACTGATTGAAAATGTATGGGAAATACGTAAACAAATACAAAAACAGTCATTTTTGTAAAAACGTAAAAACTCATACTAAGGGTACTGATCACTAAGTAGAACGCTTCGGATAAGTACGACTCCCTTACCACAGCCTTCAAACCAGAACACAGCATCGCTAACACTGATGATATTAGACAGAAATAGGTGTGGCGTTAATAAGGTATAACCACAACTACCTTCAACTGTATTTGGGTATAATTAGTACAACAACATACCTTGCATAGTTTCTTTGCATAGCATCGGCCCTTAAAACTCGTTATGGCAAGGATAACTTCATAGTTCCAATGCTATAAAGAATAATTGTACATAGTTTTAAAATGGAATAACATAGACAACGGTGAAGGAAAACATCGTGAGTAAGCCTATACTCCCTATACTATACCTGAGAAATCTAAAAAGAAAATTTTAAAATTTTAAAACTTTTTTTGTCGTATGTACGAGTATGTGAAGTCTACGAATACGCGACGCACTTGGCCAGCGCGGTTGACAATGCCCTAATCCTTCTCATTCTGAGAGGAAAATCGTGCTCAGTTGTAGGACAGAGAAGGGTTGATGATAATAATGATGGTGAAGTTAGAGATTACTTATATACGTGCATAAGTAATTCAAATTTAGTCTTTAATGGTAGCCACCAATATACAACCACCAATATACCCATATATGGTAGTGACTTGAATCCGAGCTCGTCTAGTAACGTAAAAAACAATTTGATAAACTAGTGATATTTTCAACCGGAAAAAGTTAGTAGTGGAGAATTTAGTGGACATAATTTTGAGTGTTTTACTAATTAATAACTTTCTTTCTTGTATATTTAGATCCAACACAATTATAATGATGTAACTTTACCTAAGTAACACGTTTGAAATTTTATTTGATACACATTCGCGTTATTGCGGTAGCAAGCAATATTGCCGTGCTCGAACTATTACACAAAGTAATAAGTTTAAACTTTATATACCAGTTATATATAACTTTATATCCAAGGGTATAAACGACTGTTCGTGTCGACGGGTCGCGCTGAATTGTCGCAGTCTGTCGTCAACGACTGTCGCCGTCAGTGATCAGAGACACACGACCGCCTATGTTTGTTGTTTGTCGTCAGCTGTCGCCGGCAGTCGTCAACAATCGTCAGCGGCCTTTATCGAATATAGTCGTCTGCCATTTGCGATCAATGACCGACTCTAAGCACTGACTGTAGCCACCTGTCGCCAGTAACGGTTCGCACCGATCGTTGATATAAACTGTCGTTCATGTATTAACTTACTATCGCTTCAGTAGTGCCACTCTAAGTAGATATATTTACATTACCTCAAATTGCTCTACATTAGTGCCTAATGACATATTTCCTATATTTGCTTGCATAACATTTCGTGAAGGAAACAAATGCGATCGTTTCGAATTTCTCGATTAATGTAAACATGATGGCAATAGCAGTTTATAAGAATTACGTTACGTAATACCTACCTAATAGTTTTATTTTTAGGTCGTAAGTCGAAGTCATAACATTACATTACCCAATACATTAAAACTCTTACGAATATTGTGTGAATGTTAGGAGGAAGTATAATGTTTTTTAACCGACTTCGAAAAAGGAGGAGGTTACTCAATTCGACCGTATATATATATTTTTACAGTAAATGTTACAGGAAAGTATTCGTAATAAAACATGTTTCTTAAGTTATTGTAATATAGCAAAGAGAACTTCCTATTAAAGATTTTTAATGCATTTTGCAATGCGTGTGTTTAATTTCTATAATATTTAATTTTATTAATATACATTTTCAAATAATGTTACACAAAACCCCGATTACTACTTATAACGTTGTAATGTAGATAACAATACAATATTAAAGGTATACAAGTAGTAATATTTTAGCATATTTACATGTAATAATGTGGAATTTTCTAATCTGTAATTCTCGTTGCAGGTGTAAACAACGCGCGCAAGAAAATCAGGACGCTCGTGCGGATTATTGACCCAGTCTCGATCGGTCACCGGAACCATTATGCCTTATTCATCCATCACTATCTAACACGTCGCACCTGACTTGCGTTGCAAGCGGAAGAACCGTTAACTAATTATGACGGTTTACTAACTCTTCGACATGATGGAAGAGGTGACAACACGTCCTAACCTAGAGTACATCCCTCCTCTGCCGCCAAAAGTAAAACAGAGGACTGGATCGACTACTTTTACGCAGATAAGCAACGATGATAACAATCTCAGAGTGAACGGATTCGATGCTATAGACGGCCGGTCCAGCATGGACTCTCTTAGTTCGATGCACTCGCTTGTCCTTAATTCAAAGGCCCCTTCAGCAACGGTATTCATAGCGGCGACCCAGCCAGATCGACCCGTGAACACGCCTGGCGCAGACGCTCTCGCCGCAAATGGACCTCACGTAGTCACTATCAGAATAAACACGGATGCAGATAAACCAAAAGCGCCGAAAATATCCAGCGTCCATCTCAAAAGTGACGTTGACTTTGACGCGTATAAAATTAACGACGCCGGCAAAAAGAATAACAGCCTAGTCAGACTCAACGTCGAAGAGAACCGGCCGAAAATTATCGAGAATGAAGATCTGTCTAAAGTAGACAAGCCGCCATACATCTACTGCAATCCGTATGTCAATTCTATGACTAATATGGTCATGTCTAGCGGTCAATGCTCGCCGAGCGATACCCTAGATTCAGGGACGTGCAGCGACCTTGACGGAACGCCGCCGCCGTTGCCCAAAAAGAAGACGTCAAAATCGAATTCCGCGAAGAAAGCCGTATCCGTCACAGTAATTAGTTCAACAAGAAATCTCGGCGAACTCGATTTCGAAGATAATGATTCGAACATATCGTGCGATTCACTAAACAGCAGCGAGTTAAATGTATCCGTACACGCTGATGAAAGTCATATCGAAGACGCTATCAAAAAAGAAAAGAAGCTATTCGAACCACCTGCCGCGCCACAGATGCCGTTTACCACTAAAACGAACAAAGACGCTAGCTTTCTACCGCAAGGTCTACTGCAAGACATTAGAGACCGCTCAGCGAAACTCAACACGGTCGAAACCGAAAGTGAGTTAAACAGCGACCGACACGGGGAAGTGAGCCAGAATATTAATGAAAATGCTAATATATCAAAAGAAAGCGCGCCGCTAACGTCGTTCCGTTTAGTTTCGCAGTTTAATAGTGAGGCGAAGATAAACGCCGGCGCGGAGTCGTTACCGCCGAACTTGAGTAAAACGCCGTTGATTAGCGAGAGTACTTACGAAGAACGGAAAAAGTCGGACAAAATGAAACAGGAACGTGTGTGTAGTGATTATTTCGATACGGACAAGTATTATGACTTCCACTTGAACGAGAAGGAGTTCGACAATGTGTCGGTGACGAGTGCTAGTGCTAGTGTGTGTGATGATGCTGTAGTGGAATACTTTGCGGGAGTCAAGGATTACAAGAGTGAGGAGTTGCCGTCGACCATCCGGAGCTCGAAGGGAACGATACGCGGCGTAAAAAACCGTGTGCGGGCCGGAATCGCAACGTTTCTACAAATACAGAACACGACTAAGGTAATTGTCTATTTAATTTCTGTTTTTGCTCCACACGTCCAGTTTTAGAGGTCACAGTCATTTCGTTTTGAAAGTCACGTAGTCTAGTTTGTAACAATTCTCGTTTTATTAGCGTTGAAACTGGAAGTGGCACTGAATACTGAACCTTCACGTTCGAAAATTCAAGGAGCTAACAGCTGTCGTGCAAACAATTGACACTTGTTAATTGCAACACATAACACGTTTTTGACGGATATTTCATGATTGTGCACGCTTGATTAGCTGGCATTGTCTATAGAATAACAATAGGTATTATATTTTAAACGCTAGTTTATTTTTGCCAATTTGTTTATCGCCATGAAACTTTGACTTTGTGTTTTGTGGGTGACGCAATGTTGTCGTTTGAAAGAAAGTAACATTATGATATGGCGTTGCATATCTAAATATATTATACTAATGCATATAAAACAACTCGCGTGGCTCACTGCTTACCATACCGGTCTGGCTGAAGGTTCCGGTATATGTATTGACTATGGAGTGACAACCATGTCTACGTTCGTTATTTGACTACGGTTTTGATGTTCTTAGAACATATTCGTATCTTACATATTTTATTTATATAAATAGACTTAGTAACTTTTAATAAGGTCCGAGTTAATTGACTGTAAGATATGGACTGGCGAATAGAGAAAATGGCAATTGAATGAAAAGTAAACAAATAATCAGGTGAACATTTTAAAGGTTTCATTTCTTGATTATAAAAAATGTCTACATTTAAGAAAAAAAAATAACAAAGAAATAGACCATATTAAATAAACGAGTATGTCGCAAGCAAATGATTCTGTTGACTCGTTAACTGACAGATTTGTGTGTCTAGCTGACAAGTGATACATTTCGCAACCCAGAAAGAATCAATGACCTAAAATCACACCTTATTCGAAATCAGCAACAATCTCGTATGATCGTTAAGCGCATATTCTCAGCAATTACCACCTATTTTCCGCTTTTCCAACGCTAATTAAAGTAAAATCGTTTCCTCTAAAGGTTGCATATGTGACGCGGGAAGCCATTTTAGTTCCAGCAATCTAAGCAAGAAACTAGATGGAGAGAAAGTGAGTTGCAGAAAAAATAGTTTGAACCAGCGCATACACTATTGTTGGAAAGCACTAGAAAGCATATTAGTTCTGGAAATTATAGCGTCGCTTCTACTTCTGGTTTATATTGTGGTTCGATCTATATTTGGTTCCTTGTTAGTCTTCCTGCGTTTAATGAATGCGTATGTTAATAACCAACTACCGATGTGTTGGCGTATCAGCTATTGTCATTACACAAGTTTTTATGAACAAAGCTACTTGTACTTATGAGGTTGAGAAACTCTTGTTCTACACGGTGTTCGTTTCTACATTTTAATTGTTTTGACATGTCTCTTGCACTATTATAACGCACTACACTTTTATTAGTTTTCTATTTGTTTTAATAACGTCAATTCTTATCTGGTGACTTCTTGGTCCGTTTATAATCACTTACTTAATAAGGGACCCGCTTGTAGTACTTATGAGGTTGTTGAAAAACTCTTGTTCTACAAGGTGTTCAGTGTAGCTGTTTTGACATGTCTCTTGCACTATTATAACACACTATACTTTAATTAGTTTTCTATTTATTTTAATATAACTTCCATTCTTATCTGGGGACTTCTTGGCCCGTTTATAATCACTTACTTAATAAGTGACCCGTTTTAAACTTTATTTCTTTTTTAAATTAACCTTCTTCTAAAGCAGAGTAAAAAAATCAGATTCAGAATCATAAAACATAATATAAAAAAATGGCATCAATGGCATTGGTCATAACATCCAAAAAAATTATACCATAAAATAAATAAACTTAATTACTTCCATTCGTTCATTATTTTCATGTCGAATATAAAAATATATGAATAAATATTTAACTTTAGTCTTGTTTAATAAAAAATGCATACTATTGAGCAAACGGAGCCTGTTGTCGCGGGGCGCTGTGTTCGGCGGTGTGGTGGTATGCCACGCCGCCACGTAACCTGCGACCGTATAGGGGTGCGGGCGTGATGTTGTACGGACGGCCTTCTTCCGTCCGGCGCCGGAAGCCCGCTCGTGGTGATAGTCGTCGCGTCGGGGAGTTGCGCCTGTCCCGTGCCGTAGAGAGGGTAGGTGCGGGGAAGGGGTGACGTGCAATAGAAACAATAATTGACGTGCAATAGAAACAAGAGTGTAGGCCAGCCAAAGCCTCTTCCCTATCCCGACCTAACCCCTACTTCCTCTTCTTGCGCAGGAACGCTTCCGTCTTCAGATTTTCCTTCTTCTTCCCCAGGAGTCCTCTTCTTCCCAGGAGTCTTCTTCTTCTTCAGGAATCTTCTTCTTCTTCAGGAGTCTTCTTCTTCTTCAGGAGTCTTCTTGGAATTCTTCTCTGCTGAGACCATGCTTAAGCCGGAAAACTGGTTTTCTGAGCTACCCCAGAGCAATACCGTAAAGAGAGCCGCGCCTTTTTAGGCCCATTTTCGTGTCATTTTCACTTTGGCTGTCCTAGTTTTTCCTCTTTATTTATTAAATTCCCATAAGTTACACATATGTATCATACATTGTTGGAATCCTCATAATTAGCCCTATCCAACTACATAAGTTACATTTCCATCCCTAAATGAGTTACGAAGTTATTCCCGAAAATATTCCAAAAATGTACAAGTTACGTCATTTCACATGTCAATAATCCTAATTATCTCGAAATTATCATAATTGATTCTTACTATTCTTACATCAATATGAAGCTAGAAACATATTCTAGGAGATAACATTAACTTTAGAAATATAAAACATGTATAAAACTCAAAAACCTAACCTTAAATACAATTTTCATAAAAATACCTAAAACCTCTTAACAAAATACTACAAATGCGACCGATAGCGCCATCTACTGTGTCTTATCCCTAAGCTTAAAACTTACGTAATGTATTTTCTTATTAAACTCATAAAACATATTCAGATAGACATAAAAAACACAAGTTAATTACAATTATTCATAAAATATCGTTAGTCAGTCGCCGACATCCTCCCCCTCGTGCGTAGCACCAACTCCTGGCCCGGCGACTTCATGCTCGTGGCTCGACGTGACGACCGCCTCCCCGCAGTCTGGCTCGCTGGTCGATGCTCCACCGCCTGTGTCGTCGACCGCTTGCTCTTCATCACGCCGTGCTGGTACCAGCAGCACCAACTTGGAGCTGGGACGTTTCAACACGCCCCCCGTAGTGCGCACCTCCAATACCCTGGTGCGACCGTCGGGCCCGGGGAAGGTTCGGACCACCTCACCCCTTGGCCAGGCTCCTCGTGGCAGCGTGGAGTCCACTATTAGGACCGTGTCTCCACACTGCAAGTCCCTTGTGGCAGCTCTCGCGTCGACTCTTCTCGGGATCAGAGTTGGAAGATACTCTTTCACCCATCTGCTCCAGAAGTGGTCGGCTAATCGCTGCGCAGTCCTCCATGTGCGCCGGCCGGTGAGGTCTTCGTCGGTGAATGTTCCCAATCTTGTGCCGCAGGATCTCCCAATTAAGAAGTGATTGGGAGTGAGGGCACCTTCTTCATTGTCTTCGTCGGCTTCGATAAGAGGTCTTGAGTTCACCAGGTGCTCCGCTTCCAATAGCAGAGTGTGCAGGACTTCTTCCTTGGGATGCCTTTCCTTGAGGGTGACCGCCAAGGCCGTTTTGATGGAACGGACCAGGCGCTCCCATGCCCCGCCCATGTTCGGAGCCCCAGGTGGTATGAATTTCCACCTGATGCTCATCCGCTCGGCTGTGGTGATGAGGTCTTCTTTGTTGAGGCTGGCGAGGGCTTCTTGAAGTTCCTTGTTGGCCCCCACGAAGTTGGTGCCGTTGTCGCTGAAGATCGTCTTCAGCATTCCCCTTCTTGCTGCCATTCTTCTTAGCGCCAGGATCATGGAGTCCGTTGACAGAGATGCTGCCAGTTCCACGTGGACGGCTCTAGTTGTGAGGCACGTAAACAGAGCGCCCCACCTCTTCTCATGACGCCGACCCACCGTGATGCTCATGGGCCCGAAGTAGTCCACGGCGGTGCATGTGAACGGCGGTTCCCCATGCCGTAACCGTTCCAGCGGGAGATTCCCCATCGGCTGGAGTCGTGGCGTGCCGCGGTACACCTTGCACCACTGACACCGATGAACCGTCGCTCTTACCGCAGACCGTAGTCCCAGGATCCAATAGCGCTGCCTCAACTCGTTGATCACCGTCGCGTGATTACCATGGTTGAATTCTTCATGGTAGTACGCGATGAGCAGTCTGGTGATGTGGTGCTTGCTGTCTAACACCACAGGTTTCTTGTCTTGCCGAGTGTGTCTTGCCGCGTCGATTCTTCCTCGGAGTCGTAGTAGTCCATCTTCCAAGACGACATCCAATTTCTTAAACCTGCTATTCTTCTCGAATGGCTTCATCTTCTTGACGCAGCGTACTTCATTTTGGAAGCTCTTTTCTTGGCTTTTTCGTAATAGGATCTTTTCGGCTTCTTTTATTTGGTCGGGTTCGAGGGGAATGAATCTTCTTTCTTGGGTGTTCTTGCTAACGGGCTTCATTGCTACCTTGGCTTTCTTCTTATTTCTTTTCCAGGTAGGATCTTGACGCTCAGACTTGCGGGACACGTTCACTGCGTGTTTCTTCTTTCGGCACAGGTCGACGAACTGTAGTACCCTTGCGGTTGCTCTCACTAGTCGAGTCCAACTTGAGAACTTGACTGGGTTCGGAGTCGGATGCCGATCAACGGGCTTCGTTGCCCCCACAGTTGACCTCTCCTTCTCTTCTCCCGTGAGCTTCGCCTTGAAGGTACGTGGTTTCGGCCAATCTTCCTCCTCTTGTGCCAGGAACGAAGGTCCATTGAACCATCTGTGTCCGCTCCCGAAGTCCTTGAGCACGTCCCTCGTTACGTCGTTACTATCGAGATTCTTTACCCGACTTTCATAATCCTGCTTCAGTGCCGGATCCCCATCCAGTTTCTTTCCGATGTTCCTTAACCGGTTTTCCGCTTGCTTGTAATTGTCAGGCATTTTCCTTTCCCCTTCCTTGTTTTTCCATAGCAAGCCGGTCTCGAAGCGCCCATTGTCCAATCTCTTTGTCGTTCCTTCCAAAATTGCCAGAGCCCTTTCTTCTATGTCTGTGGTCGGTCGACGTGGCTGGATCCCCAACGATTCCACGGCGAAATGTTCCTTGATGACCTTTTCCAAATCCTCTTCTATAGAAGACACGTGCGCGCAGGTTACGAAGTTCACAGGTCTTGATGCTGCTCCATCGGACCCGTGTAGCACCCACCCTAGGTAGGTCAATGATGCTACGGGTTGACCTCTTTTCCCCTTGCGTGTGGCTCTGGACACGATGAGCTCCCAATTGTCTTGTCCGATTAACAACTTGGGTGACTCTTCTTCATAATACAATTGTTTCGACATTGGCTTGAGATGAGCGCATTCTTCGATCCTTCTTATTTCCAACCTCTGAGGCGTCAGGTTGATGTCATCTATCGTACGGGCCCCAGTGATGGTTCTCTTCTTGGTCTGGTGCATTCCCTTCAATCTGACGTTGACCTTCATTGAATCTTGCTTGGAGATGGTCTTCCCACCTACGGTCTCCAAGGTGAGTGCTTCCACGGGTCCTTTGAGGCCGATTTGTCTTGCAACCGCAGAGTCGAGAAGCGTGACAGTTGACCCCTCATCCAGTAACGCCAGGATCCGGGCAGCTCCCTTCGGTCCATATAGCTCAACAGGAACCATCTTCAAATATGCCTTCGCTGTCCTTGCAGTGTTCACCGGGAGCATGACGTTATTCGCAATTTCTTTCTTCTCTTCGGGCTTCGGGTGATCCCATCGCTCTTCATGAAGCACGAAGTGATGCCACCGCTTACATATCTTGCACGGTGGACGCCGACATGTTTCCTTCCGATGTCGTCCTTGGAGACACTTGAAACACATCTTCGACTTGGTAGCGACGTCCCACCGTTCCTTCATTGGCAGCTGTAGAAATTTGCGACATTCGAAGAGGTGATGCTCGTACTGGCAATGTGGACAGGTCTTCTTTTCTTCTATTTGTTCGGACGTGGTGTTCGTGAATTGACGTCTGGGAGGCTGGCGCGGCTGCTGCGTAGTCTCCTGCGTCGCGTATGGTCCACACCGGTCCGCTTCCCTGTTGAGGAACTTCATTAAATGCACCAGGTCTGGATCTTGATCTTCTGCGTCGGCGGCGAAGTCGTACCACCGATACTGCAATACCGCCGGCATCTTGCTCACGATAATCCTTACCATTTCCGGTGAGTGTAGATACTGCGGTCTTCTTAGCCCCCGTATTGTCGCGACGGTGTTGTTCACTCGACTGGCGAACACGCAGATGTCGCGCGCATTTTCATTGATCCTAGGAAGATTCTTTACCTTTTCCAGTTCCATCAGGATCAGGGCTTCTGGTCTTCCAAACCTTCGACGAAGAGCTTCTATTACTTCTTCAGGAGGGCACTCTGAATATAATAGGCTCTTGATAGCCTCCCTTGCCGTGCCCTTAATTGACCGCCGCAGCCGCGCCATATTCTGTGCATCCGTAAACAGCGGTGCGGTGTCCTCATATACCGTCCTGAAGGCGATCCATTCTTCGCTTCTTCCATCGAAGTCGGGTAATTCATGTACGTAGTTAGGTTGCGATGCATTCCTCGGAGCAACACTAATGGCCTTCATGATGGCCTCAGCCAATTCCTTGGTCCCGTTGCTTGAAGGTTCCGCTTGGTCTTCAGGCTTGACGATAGTGACTGGAGGTTGACTGGCTCGCCCCTCCCCGGACGCTCCCAGTCGGTGCCCCTCCCCGGACACCTCCCCCTGATGCCCCGCCCCGGACATCCTCTCCACCGTCGACTGCACCCATGTGTGGATGTTCGCGTTATGCGACCAGTCTTCATCCTCGACCTCGGACTCTTCATTCTCCACCTGGACCAGCTCCCACTGCGCCTTGGCGAGTTCTGCAGCTGCCTTCGCTTCTGCCAGCTGTCGGCGCGCCAATTCCAGCTTGGCATCCATCTCCCGACGTTTCGTCGACTTCACCGACCGCGTTTTCCGGGTTCCAGCTGTTGCAGCAGTTGGAGCAGCTGGAACACCTGGAGCAGCTGGAACAGTCGCCAAGGTGCCTGAAGTGACTCTAGACTCATATGTTGTAAGCGTACCCTCAGTTGCGGTGCCCGATGTCCCCGAAGAGTCAGTTGTCCCCTGCGCGCTTTCCGTGGCGCGGGGCGCAGTCGACTGGTTCGGCGGCGAGGTTCTCCTCTGGCTCCGTGTGACTGGCATGGCGGCGTCAGTAACCCGACGATATGACGACTAGCACGATGATCCGGCTCGAAGGACCAGCTGTTGTCGCGGGGCGCTGTGTTCGGCGGTGTGGTGGTATGCCACGCCGCCACGTAACCTGCGACCGTATAGGGGTGCGGGCGTGATGTTGTACGGACGGCCTTCTTCCGTCCGGCGCCGGAAGCCCGCTCGTGGTGATAGTCGTCGCGTCGGGGAGTTGCGCCTGTCCCGTGCCGTAGAGAGGGTAGGTGCGGGGAAGGGGTGACGTGCAATAGAAACAATAATTGACGTGCAATAGAAACAAGAGTGTAGGCCAGCCAAAGCCTCTTCCCTATCCCGACCTAACCCCTACTTCCTCTTCTTGCGCAGGAACGCTTCCGTCTTCAGATTTTCCTTCTTCTTCCCCAGGAGTCCTCTTCTTCCCAGGAGTCTTCTTCTTCTTCAGGAATCTTCTTCTTCTTCAGGAGTCTTCTTCTTCTTCAGGAGTCTTCTTGGAATTCTTCTCTGCTGAGACCATGCTTAAGCCGGAAAACTGGTTTTCTGAGCTACCCCAGAGCAATACCGTAAAGAGAGCCGCGCCTTTTTAGGCCCATTTTCGTGTCATTTTCACTTTGGCTGTCCTAGTTTTTCCTCTTTATTTATTAAATTCCCATAAGTTACACATATGTATCATACATTGTTGGAATCCTCATAATTAGCCCTATCCAACTACATAAGTTACATTTCCATCCCTAAATGAGTTACGAAGTTATTCCCGAAAATATTCCAAAAATGTACAAGTTACGTCATTTCACATGTCAATAATCCTAATTATCTCGAAATTATCATAATTGATTCTTACTATTCTTACATCAATATGAAGCTAGAAACATATTCTAGGAGATAACATTAACTTTAGAAATATAAAACATGTATAAAACTCAAAAACCTAACCTTAAATACAATTTTCATAAAAATACCTAAAACCTCTTAACAAAATACTACAAATGCGACCGATAGCGCCATCTACTGTGTCTTATCCCTAAGCTTAAAACTTACGTAATGTATTTTCTTATTAAACTCATAAAACATATTCAGATAGACATAAAAAACACAAGTTAATTACAATTATTCATAAAATATCGTTAGTCAGTCGCCGACAGAGCCGGAACAAAAGCTTGCATTTTTCGAAATCCAAACAGCAGCTTCTAACTAGTTAATGACCGAATCTGAAAGTATGAGCTAAACTCAGTCACTTTTCAAATTCTTTCCGAGATGATAATCTTCACACGGATACATTTCTTAATTATAAAGTCAAATTTAATTACAGTTTTAATCTTACATTGTTGTTTGGAATCTGTTGTAGTTAAGTAAATCAGATAATTAACGGTGTATATCGATTTTACCTCGTAATTATGGTAATAACAAAAACATGAATGTTGTAAACACGAACAGTGATTATACGATCGCCATTTGTCGCTGCCTTAGCGACTGTGACTGACTACTCGCCGATATTCACCGGTGGTGACGACAAGCGGCAACAGTCGACAACAATTGGAGACGGTCGACGCTAACCGGCAACAGTCGACAACAATTGGTGAGGTGGAAGTCAATCAACGACATTTGACTATAATGGGCAACAATCGACGACACTTGGAGGTGGTTGCTAGCGACAGGCAGCGACATGAACTGTCGCTTGTGGGTTTTATATTTGAAAGCGATTGCATTTTACTCTAACATTAGTAAGCCTTCTACGAATTTATAATTATCTTTTTGTTTTAGTTGTAAACTCATAGTCCGACTGCTGCGCACAGATCTCCTCTCATCGTAAGAGGGGTTAAGGATGTAGTCCACTGCGGTAACCAAGTGCGAATCAGGGACTTCACATAAAAGATATGTACCTTTGAGATTTTTTTAGGACTCTCAGCCGTGTAGGCTTTCTTATGTGTGTCCTTCACCTTTATAGGTCTTCTTTATAGGTATTTGTACCCTATTGTAATAAATAGTTCCTAATACGGATATAACTTTGAAAAATATTAAGTGCCTGGGATTCGAATTACGGATCCGCCGATTGAGAGACCAAATTTCAGGCACTAAGCCTAAAAATACTACAAAAAATATTCTTATGACTAACATAATCTCTCATGAATAACATAATCACTCTGCGCTCACTATATCGTCTAAAACACTTTCTTCCTACTAAGACCAAGCTTATGCTTGTCAACACTCTTATTCTGCCTATTATTGACTATGCAGACGTGTGCTACCCAGATCTGACCGAAGCTCTTCTTAATAAACTAGAGCGCCTTCTCAATAATTCTATTCGATTCATATTTGGTCTCCGAAAATATGATCACGTTTCTCTATTTCGTCGCCAACTTAAATGGCTTACTATTCGTCAGAGGCGTAACTCTAGGGTTCTCTTCCTTCTTTATTCTATCCTTTATGATACGAATACTCCTTCTTATCTGAAGGATTCTTTCCAGTACCGGCACTTAACTCACGATAAAATGCTTCGGTCATCTCATAATTTAAAAGCAGATATTCCATCACATAATAGTGGCTTCTTCCATTTTTCCTTTACTGTTCAGGCAGTTCTGCTCTGGAACGCCCTGCCCGTGCACATAAGAAAAGCTCCAAGCAAAGCGATATTTAAAAAACTTGTCCGAGAGTATCTGAGCTCCTCATCTGACATATAAAGCATTTTTTATCTCTTTTCTCTTCACCTATATTATATGTATATATATATATATATATATTTATTTATAATATTTTATTATTATTTTTTAGATATATGTGTGTATGTATATATTTGGATATGTATTTATATATGTAGTAAGTATTACAATATTTATGTATTTTGACACCTGCCGCAAATTCTCTCCACTCACCAAGGGTTGACTGGTAGAGAATGCCATCAGGCATTAAGTTTGCCCTGTTGTACCTTAACCGTGTGTTTGTGTTACAATAAATATATAAATAAATAAATAAATAATATATTGTTGTTACAGGCTACAGCTCTAGTTGATCTATAAGCACGACCACAGACAAAAAATCACACATTGTGTCTTCCGTATGTTTGTGCCAACCTTGGCTTCGCTGGCCAACAAGTGCCCATTCACTCGATACGAATTACAACCACGGTCGTTTAATAACAGCAATTATATTTCTCTATATACATAATTAATAGTTATTGTCTGTATGTTAATCTGTTTTTACCCGAATGCCAAGGGTAATGCTTTTCGCGCGTACACATGTCTCATTCTTTGGAACGCCATGCGGTTCGATGGATACTGGATTTAATCAGATTTATAATCATACGGCTTTCTTATTATTCGGCTAGTCGGCATTCGGCTGTTTTAAAATTATGCAATTTAAGTAAAAAACTAACTTGCAGTTCCTTTCCCTAGATATCTGTAATCAACTTGAAGTAGAATGATTCTATTGGTATGATTGGTGGAGCTGCATTTTTTTTAATAGTATATGCCTTGGTTTCTGAGGACTACATCGGAATGCTATGTATCTCTCTCCTTCTCACACTCTGCAAACCAGTACCCTGACCATGAATTTTCATAACAACCCACAATTTTACGTTACGTTTACCCAATCCATTATTCTGTTCCGTTTGCTTCAGTAGACTGAGTAAACGTAACAATAAGTAAGTGCTCAAGTCTTTTTGTCTGCCTCACATGTTCGCAAAAAAGAGAGACAAAACATAAAGCGCCATTTTGTCAATTTAGACATTTAATTTTACGTTACTGACACTATAGTTCTGATACAATCCGCTAGGGGCGCTGATTGAAAATTGTATGGGCAATACGTAAACAAATACCAAAACATTCATATTTGTCAAAACGTAAAAACTCATGATAAGGGTACTGAGCACAACAGCGTTTGACAATTCTGTTGTAAGATATAAATAAGTGTGGTCATGGTGTTTGTGGTGTCGTAGTAGTAGTTGTTCATTGAAATTTCAGATCTAAAAGGTAGCCTTGTTATTAGCGTTAGAAACCGATGTTTTAAAAAAGTAACAATAGAATGACAATAGACGTATGATCTGATTATCAGACGCGAATCAAATTATTCGAATGCATTTGTAAATCTTAGTACAGAACAATACAGCGGAGCTGGTTTTTTAGGATAATGTGTCGTTCAAACTTCAACTAGATAAGTATTTGTAATATTAGCTAAAACGGAAACCTGTCAAGCAAACTACCCATAAATTATTATTAGTTTTTATAACATTGAAATAACTAACGAGCTTGCATTCCACCTGATGGCAAATGCTTACGGGCACCCATACATTTGGATTCAACTCCATATCAAACAGATTCTATTTGAAGCCGATCAAATGCGTTGCCTCTTCTAAGAACTAAGATATTCGCCTCATATCGATTGATGAAGAATGATTGACAGCTAAACCATAGACATTACGCCTTTGAATATGTCGAAAAAACTGAATTCGATAGTTTTTACATCGAACCATTCGCAAAATTTACGTGAACATCTTTTAGAATGATCCCAAATTTCATTGGCTCACGAAGAAGACTCATTATTAATAATCAATCTATCTATTGTTTTACCTACCAAAGATCGATATTTGATCATTTCTGCCAACATGATTATCAATTTTTGAACTTCGGTGAATATTTTTATGGATAAAAATTAAAAAGATTGATTATTAAAAACGGGTCTTAGAACACAACCAATAAGTAAGCTGCTGTAAGCTAGAACGGATGTGGTGACAGTCCAAACAGGCCACCTTACCTAATTCCATATATGCTAATAATTGCGACAGATAACTAATGGTTTAATAACAAAAACATAAGCAAGCCAGTTTGGAAAAATGCGAATAAAAAATCTAGTAAACATTGATACGATCCAGATTGGCAATAGATTTGGTAATTAGTTGTGCAAGTTGACGAATAACTTGATTTATATCTTATGTATGTAAATGAGAAATGTTAAACAAAAAGGCTTAGAGACTAAGCTTACCAATAAAAATTATTCAGCATTTTTCGGTATGTGATTATCTTGTGATAGCCTAGTGGTTAAGAAACTCGGTCTCTCGATCGAGGGGTCCGAGGTTCAAATCCCAGGCACGCACCTCTGATTTTCAAAACTATGTGCGGATTTAAAAATTAATTATAACGTGCTGAATGGTGAAGGAAAACATTTTGAGGAAACTTTGAGCATACCTGAGAGATTTATAAAAAAAAAAAACTCAAAGGTATGTGAAGTCTACCAATAAGCACTTGACCAGTGCGGTGGACTATGGCCTAATCCTTCTTATTGTGAGAGGAGACCCGTGACCAGCAGTGGGTCAGTAATGGGTTGTTGATGATTAATAAACTATCTATGCAATGTTTCACGAAATATCGAAATTTGAAAATTTCAGCTATTTCAGACATTACTAATCTTTACCTAACTTTGCCTTTTGAATGTTTCCACCTCGTCGACAAAAAAGGGGATAAAAGGGGATGCAATAAAAGAATGAGACATTTTAAAGGTGATAGAATATTTGGTTCGACTGCGGCGGCACCACCGCCACAACTATTTCTGCCTAATAACAGTACTCAGGTGCTCAACTAGTGTTCAGGTGTAACGGCGCATTTATGGCCGACCTCAGGTGGCAATCTAATCTTATCTGGGGTAGATCACAAATGTTCATGGGCGGCAGTAGCTATTGTTAATCAGGTGGACTGCATGCTCGTCTGCTACTCTTATATTCTTAAAAAAACGTACACACGCTCAAAAAACATTACCCTCTGCTATAAAAAAAAACAATTAGACAGATCTATTATTTGAATAATACTATAGTAATACTATTGTTATTTCGCGGAACTTGAACACAGCCTTGACTTTTGTATCAACTTTCATTCAAGATGATGATAATACGAATATGTAAATTTTGCATAATATATTCGGAATGCATGTAAGTATGTTACTGGCTTGTATTCTACCGCCTAGTTGTGGTACAAAATATTTCCGAGAAGAGAGTTTTCTCTCTAGGCCTACTTTGTAAGCTTTTACATAGTTATGGAGTTGTATGGCCTTGTTTAACAAGTTTTAAAATAATCATCATTTTAAGTGATTGTGATTGATTGATTGATTGATGGATTTTGATTGATTTCTACTATTTACTTGATTGATTTGTTATCGCGAATCCTATCGAAACCGCCGTACAGACGTCCTTCCCGGGGTCGCCGTCGGTCGATTCGAGCTCCCACTCTTGCCACCCGTAACCCCGGAAGCCCCCTTTTGGTCGCCTCTTACGACAGGCAGGAGATACCGTAGTCCTATTCTACTCCCGGAACTACAGGGACGTGGCCTGATAGACTATAACCAAGTACGGACTGGCAGTGCGGGTAGTGTGTAGTTTTCGTTTAAAACGTCGGTGGTCGCCCTCACTACTACGTAGAGGTTTTCCGGGATCTGCATAGCAATGCAACCGAAGTTCTCTGAGCACTGTGGGTTTCAGGCGTTATCGCGCATTTTTTCGGGTTCGTTCACATAACGTCGTCCTTTGAGCTTCCACTCTTGCTACCCACAGCCCCAGAAGCCACCTTTTAGTCATCTTTTACGACAAGCAGATAATGCCGTAGCTCTATTCTCATCTTGAGACTACAGTAACATAATTCAGACGTACAAATGAATTTAAAATCTTCATTAATTTTTCCTATCTTTATTCCAAAACTATATATGGTCAAAATATTCCCAAAAAATCCCAAAAATAAATTAATATTGTAATTTTCTATTTACCCCAGATAAAAGGGTTATCTTTTATCGTAATTCTATCGTAAACCAAAAGAAAGTGCACACTTACGCGCATGACCAATTTCAGGTGGGAATATTCCGAACCGCATTTTGTTCTGAATCCGTACAAACTGATTGAAAGTAACAGTAAAGAAATTTGATTATGGTTTTCAAAATTACGCGGTTACAATATAACACGTATAAATATACCTAGAGAAAATGTGTTATAGTGGTTTAAATTTGATCTCTTTGCAACTTCGAATCAACTAAATCGAAGCAAGGCTAACTAAAGCTTATGTTTTTCATCATCATCAATTGATGCCCATTGATGTCACACTGCTGGGCACGGGTATCCTCTCAGAATGAAAACGATTGAACCATAGTCTACCGCAGCCCGCGTTGACCAAGTGCGAATTGGTAGGTATGCTTCACATACCTTTTTTGACAAGATTTCTTAGGTATGCAGGTTTCCTCACGATGTTTTCCTTCACCATTTAATTAAGTGATAGTTAATTTCTAATACGCACATCTATATATATAAAAGAAAGTCGTGTTAGTTACTCCACTTATAACTCAAGAACGGCTGAACCGATTTGGCTGAAAATTGGTGGAGAGGTAGCTTAGAACCAGGAGACGGACATAGGATACTTTTTATCCCGTTCGACCGCGTTTCCTTGAAGTCATTTTATAACTCAAGAACGGTTGAACCGATTTAGCTGAAAATTGGCAAAGAGGTAGATTAGAACCAGGAAACGGACATAGGATACTTTTTATCCCGTTCGACCGCGTTTCCGTGAAGTCATTTTATAACTCAAGAACGGCTGAACCAATTTGACTGAAAATTAATCGAGAGGTAGCTTAGAAGCAGGAAAAGGACATAGGATACTTTTTATCCCGTTCGACCGCGTTTTCGTGAAGCATTTTATAACTCAACAACGGCTGAACCAATTTGACTGAAAATTGGTGGAGAGGTAGCTTAGAACCAGGAGACGGACATAGGATACTTTTTATCCAGTTCGACCGCGTTTCCGTGAATAAATAAGAGTTGAAAGTTTGTATTAAAGTCCCCCAGTTTTGATGCAAATCTATATGAAAATTGGTATTTGATAGGATTTCGATAGAAAGTAATTAAATATCTATTTTACGATATTCGCAAAATCAACCCTTAAGTTGGTTAAGTAGGGGTTGGAATTTTATATTAAAATCCGTTAATTTGGAAGCAAAAACTGTAAAAAATTGCATTTGGCTTTAGAAGACACTTCGTTTAGAAATCGGCAGATTTTGAAGCAAAGTCTATGAAAATTGGAATTTAGCTTTTTGATTCAAAATAATAGAACACATTTTTCACCGTTTTTGGAAAATCAACCTTTAGGGTCGTTTAATCGGGTATGGAACTTTAATTTAATATCCGTTAATTTGGAGCACTAAGAAAATTATCATAAGACATAATGAAGCATCTGAGTCACTGTTTGTTTTTTTAGATCAACCCTTAAGACTGTTATAAATCGCCTTTCTATTTACACACCTGTTTCAGCATTTTTAGCTATTCAACAACCCGATTAGAGTACTATAAGTAAATAAACTTTCTTTAAAAAAACCGTTATTGAAGTTATAGGTACTTCTTTTCGCGTGTTTGTAAAAAAAATAACAAAAAATACAACCGACTTCTATGTCACTACAAAGTAAAAAATAATTCGAATGACATATATTGAGCGCCGACTTCAGAAATATGTACTAAACCAACATTTATTTGAATTATTTTTTACTATGTAGTGACATAGAAGTCGGTTGTATTTTTTGTTAAATTTTTTTTTACCCTTTTTAGTGATGACATAATAACATTTATATTAATACAATATAAAATTGTATAAACGTGATCATGAATTAAGGTACGGTCTGAATTTACATTGATTGGAACCGCCCGCTCGCAGGGCGCTGCCGCGCCCTGCCCGCTTAGTTTTATATTGTCTTATGTGTTCCAACCTAACCTAACTAAATAGTCAATGATTTGCAATTTCATTAGAACCTCCTACACCAAATATCTTCAAACACGACTCAATTATTCCCATCGGTTGAGGAGTTACATATTTTGTCTCCGAGCCACATTATCAGACCCTTAAATAGTCAATGATGAACTGACTTTGTAATTTCATTAGAACCTACAATAAAAAATAACACAATAGAAAAATAATTATTAAAATCGGTTCACTAACGGCGGAGTAATTCGTGTACATACATAAAAAAAAGATACCGGCCGAATTGATAACCACCTCCTTTTTGAAGTCGGTAAAAAAATAACAGAGTGCAGAGAGGTAGAGTGAATTTTATTTAATTGTATTTTTTATTTTCCTGTTCTCCTGTGGCCATTTCCTAATATTTACCAGTAGTTTATGGACATGATACATAAATTACACGAGTGAAACCACGAGGTACAGATAGTCACTCATAATTAGGTGGTACGAAGTTCACCGGGTCATCTAGTAACTTTGATAAATCAGAGTTGCTTAACTGCGTGCCTGAGATTTGAACAGACCCCTCGGTCAAGAAGGTGAGTTTCTTAACCACTAAGCTATCACTGCTATTATATTGCTTATGCTATAAGCATAAGCAATATAATAGCACTTCACGTAATTATGAACACATTGATAGTTTTTACCACTTGATTTGACGAAAAAGGAAAATATCGTGAGGAAATCCGTATGACTTAGTGTTATACATTATACGAGTATGTTATAAATTTGGATACACTCCTTGATTTCTACGTAAAGATATATATAAATGAAAATTATACTAAAAACGTGAATTTCTTGAAGGTGAATCATCTCAGGTGAAGTCACTTTCAAATTCAATAGCAAATTAAGAAAAACAAATTGAGTTACATATTTTGTAAGCGCTCCTATAGGACTGCACTGTGTGAATACATTTTATTTAATTTTATACTTCCAGAATTATAATTACTCTCTCTATTTCCCTTCGTCTCCGCCTCTACCAATAGAGAGAGAAGTACAGGTGAAGTAAGATAGAAAAGAGTACTTTTGTTACTCCCCCGAGGACACTAACCCGACCTTGTCAGTTACTCAACACCAGTCATATGTTTTAACAGATTTAATCTAACTATTCATAAAGCACATACAAAAACAAATACAAAAACAGCCATTTTTGTAGAAACGTAAAACCTCATACTAAGGGTACTGATAAAATCTTCGTGCCGACGTCACAATGCCATTGAACCATATAACGTGACTTACATATGATATTATGCTACTGTTTTGAAACATAGTTTTTATTGCTTTAGGAAGATACAAAAAAGCTTTACTACCTTATAAAACACTGAAATAGCATAATGTACAAAGATACTATAATTAGACGTTTTTCTTTTTTTTTTGTAATATAGAGGTAGCAGATGAGCGTGCAGGTCAGATGATGGTAAGTGGCTACTGCCGTCCATGGATATCCGTAATCAACTCCGGATAGGATTAGATATTCCTACCCGAGGTCGGCCACAGATGCGCTACCCCTGAGGACAAGGTTGGAACGCCTCGGAAAAGTATGTCTCCCTTCAAACCTTTCACACCAGAACACAGCAGCGTTTAACATTCCTGTTACGAGGCAGACATTGGTGTGAATGGGTTGCTACAAAGAGAATTAGATAATTAGACCTATTATTCGACAGATATTTTGGGTAATTGGTTAGTTGGGTGCTTGGTATTGCTACTAAGGCACTTTGCTTATAAGCTTTCTTTTAAGACCTCTATATAATGTATATTTACTGACATTAAACTCAGTACTTATTACGAACTACTACGAACTCGGTACAATATTTTAGAATACTATGCCAGAATTCTTATTTTTCGAACTTATAATACTGTCTTATAATATACAATGTAAATTATTTATTATTTGTTTTATTAATACCATTGCAGGCTCTATTTTTATGGTATTCATTTAATACATCTGTAATTTATTGAATACATTATTTAACAGTTCATACAGCTTAAACACACGTATTTATTTCTCATCCCAACTAATCCTCAAGTTTAATAAGCTCACAAATAACACAAACATTTAGTTAGTATTCTATACGGTAGCGTTATTTGTAATCTTGTGCAGTTAGGGATGTGAATAATATAATAATCGATTATTTTTGTATAACAATCGATTTTTAAACAAAAATTTAATTTTTAATATCTTGTGACAACTTAACCTACAATTGTTTTTTCGATGTCAAATTTTAGGGACTCTTGACGACCTTTTTTGCCATTTTTGCCTTCGATTTCAAAAATAGATTACTTGACAATATATTTTTTAAACATGAAAATCGATTATTACTCGTTTTCACATCCCTATCTTATGTCCATTTAACTTCACAACCCATCGCTGTAGGCGAGCCGTGGGCCGAATCCAAGGCATTCCACGTGTTTAACATAACTGGACTCTCCATTCCACTCCGGATTTACCTCTCGAGGCTAATTTATTGTCGCCTGTTTATTACCGAGGTTCTATAGTTCAAATATACGTATTTGGTAGAAGACGAAGATTCGTATTTGTGGATAAATATTGAATATTCTTAGTATTGATATATTAATACGTGAAGCGAAACTTTTGGATGCCTTTTAACGAATATGGCGCAAACGGAGGACTGTGAGCTTTAATCAAACTTCGTTAATTAAGCATATTAAAAATATTGACAATGTGGATCCAATCTTTATTTTTCCTATCTTTACATTTTTAAATAACCTAAAAAATAATACAAAGACAAAAACTTACATAAGCTCTGTAATAAGTAAATTACAAGTAGAAGAGATTATTAACTTGGGCAGCTAAATTCCCGCCATTTTTTAATTTAAACATTTTGCAAATCAAATGTTTCTTGCATATAGTAAATCAGTAAGAAAAAGAACAAAATAAATTTTGAAAATCATGTTAAAGATTTGAATTGTAAACAGCATGGGAGAATATATCACAAATTATCCGTTGTTAAAGTTTATTTAAAAATACTTAAAAATTGGCAGGAACTTAGTTGCCACCGTATAATAAAAACAAATTAAAACTCTTATCATGACGTTTGTTCTTAGCCACGTTGCAATACAAATGACAAAGACCTAGCCACCTTCCCACGCTTTCAACTCTCAATGTGTGGAATATGTAGAGATTAACATAAATATGTTAGATGTAATGTTAACGAACTTTTCGGTAATATACAATTAACTGTTCCTATGTTAAATTATATTTGAGTACTCGCACATTGGGAAACAAACTTCCGAAGTTCTTTTGGCAAAATAAATTCTTCATATCCTGCTAAAGCAAAAGCATGCTTTTTGTAAATGTAAAATAAAATCGAATATGACAACGACATAAATATTATGAACTACGATACGATTACGATTACGATAGAGGTTTTAACAGAAATAGAACGATACATTGTTAGATAAAGCCTTATAATAAAGAGCCATATAAATACACTTTACTTTGCGGACGAAAAAGCCACAATATACTTAAGTAAAAACATAAATTTAGGTCCCACTCTTGAGCATACTTCTGTCTCTAAAAGTGGATACCCCTAGGAGACCCCTTAATGCTGTTCTATATATTAGTAGTAAACAGACCCATTATCGATATATTAAACAGTAAATACATTAAGTTATGCGCTTTTTTATAACTTAAACAATTAGTTCCACGAACCTGTCACTTAAAAAGTGCCGCTAAGACAGAATGTGTATGACCAATCAAACCTTATCTTAGGTATGTGTTCCGCCAGCCTTGGTCACACATATATTTGTTTTGTTTCATTTTTTATAATGATTGTCACAATAAGCGTTGAGGAAAAAACACTTATAAGTTTTCACCCGACTGCCAAGGAAGGGTTATGTTTTTTGCGCGTATCTTGTATGTTTGTCTTTCTTTATACCCTTGGATCTAATAAACGGCTAGATGAATTTCGACAGTTAAGGTGTAATTATATTCCTCTCAAATACCTTGTTAGTGTCCTTAGATTGGTGTTAGAAAAAAATCAAAATGGCGGATTTTTGGCTCGAAATAGTAACATATTTTTTAAAAGGTGTGATTCAAATTCTTCCATCCAATAGATTTTACCTAAAACATAAATAACACCAATAAATAAACTATTCTGTGAGATGGTAGAACTCTTCGGGATTGGATGCCTGAAGCATCTTAGACTTATTTCTTTTATTTTGGCCTTAAAGGCACCGTGTACTAAACCCTTCAAACCAGAACAGGAGCCTGGTTTCCCTTCAAACCAGGCTCCTGTTCTGTTAGTACGATATACACTAGATATTTTAGTACTTAGTTGTATAAACGCAGATCTTAGATAGATTATTCCTCATACTCCACATAGATGACTACAGGTGACCATGGGTGCTAGACCATCAGAAGGACTGCATGCTCATTTGATATTTAATTTCCCTAAAAGATTATCAAACCCTCAAGTTCGGTACCCTCTATAGATCTTCTCTTTAACCGATTCTTAATGGTACACCGGTAATAACCAGATTATACCAATATTTACTAGTGTAAACTAGTAGAAGTCCTTTGAACAATGCATTTTACCGACTTTACTTCTACGAACTATATGAGTAATACTAAAAGTATGTTAATAAAGCATTATAATATTTATGAATACGTTGATAACATAACACACAGTTATTATGAAATCGAGCAATGAAATTCATTAGAGAACAATGGAAATTATTTTAATTGTTCCTTTAACCTTGATGACACAACAAAAATATTTATAATCTTTTTTTTAACAAAGAATAATTAAGAAACAAATTTTGCTTTTATCAACATGTCCATTGCCTATATAAATGGAACATTTTTTTAACAAACAAACTTCAGTTTATACAAATGTCAGTTCATACAAATCAAAAACGGACAGACATTTTATTTGTATAGATGACTTGCTGTACCTTAATCCCATTGTTCCCAAGCTCCATTTATATTGTCAAACAGTGAACGTATCAGGCAAGAACCGTGAAAGACAAAATATTTTTTTTCTGTATACTTATACAATATTTTGACATACACGGCTCCAGTCTGCGCGGCGGTTATATATAGGATGAATATTTCAAACAGGCCTTCAGAGCTACATCTGAATCTATAAAGATAAGCTAAAAATACTGAAAGGAGTTACGAGACTGATTTTGATATAGAAACTAAAATTGCATTATTCGTTTGTATTTTTAAGATTCTCTTAGGAGCCAACGTAACTTAAAAAAATATCTATTTTCTTAAAAATGAGGATGAAGATAAATGACAAACTAAAGGAACCTTTAGTTTGTCATTTATCTTTTCTTCCCAGAATTTGATCCTTATAAGCGACACTATCAAATGATGGAATATTACAGGGTACGTTTTTTTTTCAAAATAACCTCGTTCGATTCCCGACTAGGAAAAAAATATTTTAACAAACTGCACCATTAGTTTTAGTTTTTATCAAAATCTGTCTCGTAACTCCTTTCAGTATTTTTCGCTAATTCTTATAGTTTCGGATCTGGCCCTAAAGATCAATTTGAGAAAATCATCCTGTATTGCATAGGAGGATCCTTATCGTCTGCCACGGTACGGGTCTGACACGCTGCATATATGCACACTTAAACCCTGATACTGCTTACTTAACTAGTAATACAAGACTCAATAATTGAGTTGACAACATTATGAGGCTGATAATGTAATGTAATATGGCATTGCCAAACCGCTGAAGGTAATACCCATTACCTGTGTAATGTGATATTGCTCAAACATGTTGTAATTAGTATAAATTCCAATAATAAGAGTTGGTTTCGTTTGTGGGTGTATGGTTAAACCAAACTTGGTTTGGTTATGGGTATGGGAGGTACCACCACACCTATTTTTGCTGTGAAGCAGTTATTACTTTCGATCGTCTTAATATTCAGGAGTAGAAAATAATCTGCGATCAGCTTTATGTAAAATCCCTTTTATATACGAAGTTGATTACATATTACAAAATCATATGTCATTAGTGATTTACAATGAGGTGGAGCCTGCACTCATTTGCTATATCAAGCTGATTATCAAGGTAGTAAAACCCTTTTTGATGTGATTCCAGAGGCACTACCGCAACATTTTATTCCCGCTTTATAACAGCAATTTGGGTGGTAGAACCCTTTGCGGTTCGACTCCGGCAGCACCACCGCCACACCTATTTCTGCCTCATAACAGCAGTGTTGAGCGCTGCTGCATTCTGGTTTGGAGGGTGTGGTAAGGGAGACATACTTTTCCGAGGCGTTCCAGCTTAGTCCTCAGGGGTAGCGGCGCATCTGTGACCGACCTCAGGTAGTAATATCTAATCCTATCTGGGGTCCATACGTCCATAGACGGCAGTAGCCACTTACCATCAGGTGGACTGCATGCTCGTTTGCTACTCCCATATTATAAAAAAGCGATATTAAATGTGTGTGTGTGTGTATGTGTTGTATTATGGTTTGAAAGATGTTAGAAGGTAGTCATCATTTATACGGGGCGTTCCATCTTACTTCTTAGAGGTAGTATTGCATCTGACACCGGCGTCAGGTAGGCCAACCTATCTGGGTTTGACTATAAATGTCGATAAGGGGCAGTTAAACCAAATGTTTTGATTTCCGTATTATGAAAAATGTAATAAAATAAAATAAAGCAGACATTATTATGGTATGTAGTTATATTACGAGTATGTGAAACAGGTAGCATATATCTATATAATACATAATATATTAAATATGAACGCCCCTGATCAAGAACATGGCATTGAATATTAAATGTCAATGCATTATTCATAAGCAATTAAGTTTTGCTTATATTTTTTGTTCATCTTTACCGAGATGTAAGCCATCTTGTTTCTGCTCTCATTGTGCGTGGTTCGTTGAAATAAGTTTAATTAAAACTTGTCTTCATTTGGAGCATTTATTTGTTTGGCCTAGTAAAATAAGAGCACTAATAATAACGGTTTTATTCTGAGATACCAACTGCAAATCTTGAAGATAACATTTTTTATTGTATGTAGATCGATGTCAACTCAAATGAATTTAATGCCAGCCAGTTTATATATAAAACTAGCTGACCCGGCAAACGTTGTTTTGCCATATAAATATAAAAATGTTAAGGGTGAAATTTTTACAATCAATTTACAACTATTACTGGTATTACAATAACTACAACTAAGAACCATAAAACATATTTTAATATAGTTATTTTAATTTTATTATACGTTGTTTACGTATTATTATTAATCTGCTGTGTTCCGGTTTGAAGGCTGTGGTAAGGGAGTCAGACTTTTCCGAGGCGTTCCAGCTTAGTCCTCAGGGGTAGCGGCGCAACTGTGGCCGACCTCAGGTAGGAATATCTAATCCTATCTGGGGTTGATTACAGATGTCCATGGGCGGCAGTAGCCACTTACCATCAGGTGACCTGCATGCTCGTCTGCTACTCTTATATTATAAAAAAAGTAAAAAAATATTAATCATCACCCCAACGCCATCTATTGTTGTATCATATAACTAAGTATTGCTGAAAATAATAAAATGAATAAAAATAAGTAAAACATAATGAAAGTAAAATATAATGGTGGTACGGAAGTCTCCACGTACGAGTTCGACTCGTACTTAGCGAATTATTACCATTTAGGTATGGAACCCTACAAATAGATTGATAATAAGCAAATAAAGCAATATATCTTACTCATGAAACATAGTAAAGCTGAATAAGTGTATTCAGCTTTACTATAATATAAGTTAGCAACAGTTTCCTACAACAATATAAACGAACATACTGCAACCGTGTAACAGATAAAGTATACCCAGTCACGAACCAACTCGACCTTGTAAGGCTGAGTTCCGCGCCACACCGGTTTCAAGAAGTGGGGTTGTGCACACAGCTTTATGTCTCTATGAATGCGGAGATGTGACGAAACGAAATATCTTAGTAACCAGCTTACGTTTTATGACAGTTACAAGTAACTTAAGACGCTTTGAGTAACACGGTAGACTAAAGTATTTTTATACTTGAGAGAATAACCACCCAGTGGTTGAAATTTATCCATATTCATTAATGAAATTTTGAGGAAAATAAATCAATGTGTTACACGGTAACTGTTTTTTTTTTATTTTATATATAGATACATAGACGATCGACTGTTTGTAGATTTTTTAAATAAAGGCAAACATGTTCCACTGATAAGAAACTGCTCAGTAGCTACTTGAAGCGACAACAATTAATAGCCAGCAGGTGGTCCCCTAAAGCTAGTGAATAGTCACCAAATAAAAAATAAAATCGATTGACAAACAAAATATAGGTAAAAATAAAGTTTCTAATATTGGTATTACTAGCTGACCCGGCAAACGTTGTGTTGCCATATAAATAAAAAAAAAGGGTGAACAACCCTTGTCACTTAGGGATATTAAAAACAGATAGTAGCCTATTCTCAGACCTACTGAATATGCATATAAAATTTGGTGAAAATCGGTAAAGCCGTTTCAGAGGAGTACGATAACTAACATTGTGCGAGAATTTTATATATAGGATTTAATCCAATGGCTCATATTACCACAATTTAGTCCTGTGAGTATTTTTTTGAAATAGACCTTTTAAGTATTGTGTTTAATGAATTGTTATTGACAAATAAGCTAGCCTGCTTAACATAAACTTAACATAATAGTTAACTTAACATTCACGTATAAATTCTATTGAAATCATCAATCGGCGCGCAGGTGTACGTTGTAAATAACGTATTTCCATAACATAATGAGAAACCATAAACAATATAAATGTAATACAATCTTCATTGCAGTTGCATTGTAGTCAATCGTTCGATGTAATACCGGGATTTGCATTTTGACATTTGTTGTAGTGTTATGGATAACAACTTTCGAGTTTATTGCGTAAGTTTTATAATTTCACTAGCTGACCCGGCAAACGTTGTGTTGGCATATAAATAAAAAAATGTAAAGGGGGCACAACCCTTATCACTTACGGGTATGAAAAATAGATAGTAGCCGATTCTCAGACCTACTGAATATGCATATAAAATTTAGTGAAATCGGTAAAGCCGTTTCGGAAGAGTACGATAACTAACATTGTGACACAAGAATTTTATATATAAGGTTTTATTATAGAAATAGCAATAAAGAAGAAATCGTAGTAAGTTTGAAATTCAGCGTCTGTGTTTGGAGGTCCGAAATTCGAATGCCTGCCCCACATCATTGAATTTTCAAAATTGTGCTTACCTATTTCAAATTAATCATCTTACTTACTATATACCTAATGGTCAAGTAAAACATCGTTAGGAAACCTACAGTTTTCTTTAAAAATCACATCGGTTACCTTAAAACTCTATCAATTTCAACGAAGGCTGTAAACATTTTTATCATAACTCTATATTAATTATTTAATACATGGTAACATTCATACATATTTACCTTATTTAATAAACCACATCACATTCTATTGCAATAGATACTAGTTCAAACCAGTCATTTAGCATTTTAGGTTAAGGTTGAGATGAATTACTAATGACTATAATTAAATTACATTTAATGAATTTATTGAGACCGCGCTTTAATTATTGCAATGAAGTTTTTGTTTCCGTTCCGACCCTATATTACAGACCACCAAAGGTTTTATTGCATAGAATATAATAGACAATGATACGTAGTAATTGTTATATATTTAACTCTTAGTGTCTCACTGTTGGGAAATTCTTCACATTTAAAAGGAAAACTGACCTTTTAATGTTTTTTTTATAATAAAGGAGTAGCAGACGAGCATGCAGTCCACCTGATGGTAAGTGGCTATTGCCGCCCATGGACATCTGTAATCAACAGCAGATACGATTAGATATTTCTACTTGAGGCCGGCCTCAGATGCGCCGCTACCCCTGAGGAATATGCTGGATTGCCTAGGAAAATTATGTCTCCCTTACCACATCCTTCAAACACAGTAGCGCTTAACACTGCGCTTATTAGGCAGAAATAGGTGTAAAGCATGGGCAGCCTAGCAGTTACATTGTAAAAATTAGAGGTTTTATTAATTATATTGATTATGAACGTTAATGACTTAAAATACCAATTGCTAAATCGATAGTCACCAATGTGTGGTCAGCTTAGCCATAAATAACATTTCACCTATTTACTCCGGCTGAGTTTATTTAACTACACAACACATAAAAAACTTTCTCACCATGAATTAGACTATGACGTAGTTATGATGCACTTTGGATGCAAGATATAATCTGTTGTTTATCGCCTCCATACTTTTCTCATTATAAAGAGTAGGTTTATGATGAAGTCTGGGTATATTAAATATGTAGGTAATTACTCGTAAAATAAAACATATAATGCAATATTAATTATAATAGCTTTAACAAAGAATGCTGAATGGTTAAATGTCTATAAAAAATACCATTATTAAATACTTATATAGTTAATGAAATAATAGAAATTGAGAATCATGTCGCTGCTTTGCAAGGAAAAGAAGAAAAGGATAATTTTCCAGGAGAGCCAGATTAAAATTAAACAATGTTTTTGTTTCGAAATCTTATTCTAATTTAAATGAGAATTAAAATAATGATAAATACAATTATAAGTAGTTATTTATATAACCATTAACCACAGTACTGTTAGGACACATTAAAATAGGAAATATTTGGGATTAAATTGTATCTTTAACACAAAAATGAATTTTGAGTTGTGCCATTATTCTTGCAAAGCAGCGATGTATAGATAGATATTTTTATTTGGAATAGCAAACAAGCATGCAGTCCACCTGATGATAAGCAGTCACTACCATCTATAGATATCAGTAGTCAACCGCACAAAAACGTTGACAGTCATGTAATTCATACAAAGTTTACATTTAAAACCTTATTGTAATTATGATATTATCTTGTTTAATAAGTAACACATAAAATAAAGCAAATATTAACGATTCTGCAATGACACGACGCGACCAAATTATCAAACGTCGTGTATGATAAATGTCTCCGATAATAACAGAACAGTAACACACTGCAACACACATTTGAGTCAAGTAACTGGACAAGGCTTCGAAACAGTAAATTGGTAGGTTTGGTCAGTAATCGCTTCCTACTTTGCTACACGAATATACGACTATTACTCGTATTGAAGCATAGTTAGTGAAATCAGCAGGCTAAGATAATGAGTTCTGGTTCTGCAAAGAAAAGTAAAAAGTAAAAAATATTTTTTGTAAAAATCTTACTATAGGTTTTTTTTATAATATAGGAGTAGCAGACGAGCATGCAGTCCACCTGATGGTAAGTGGCTACTGCCGCTCATGGACATCTGTAGTCAACCCCAGATAGGATTAGATATTCCTACCTGAGGTCGGCCACAGGTGCGCCGCTACCCCTGAGGACTAAGCTGAAACGCCTCGGAAAAGTCTGTCTCCCTTACCACACCCTTCAAACCGGAACACAGCAGCGCCTAACACTGCTGTTATTAGGTAGAAATAGGTGTGGCGGTGGTGCCGCCGGAGGCGAACCACAAAGAGTTCTACCACCTTCAATGTATTTATGGTATTTATGGAACCCTTAGCATTGGGGTTACAATGAACGCCCTAAAAAACAAACAGATACCCCTATTTCACCCCCTTTTTGAACCCCAAATTCACCTTGTCATCTTAATATTTGTAGTACCTTAAATATTTTTGGTACTTCAAATATTAGCCTGAACGATAAATAACCAATAACTCCAAAATTGATAAAATAGTCTGTGATATTTAAAAATATCTTGTGATTCCGTTTTTAATTCATATTAAGTTTCATTAAGCTTAAATAATAGAATTGTTTTACCAACGGTCTGCAAATAATAAGTATGAAAACATTTTCTTAACCTACTTTGCTGACCATACCACATGAGTGACGTCATCCATCGGGTCTAGTTATCCGGCATTATACATATTAGCGGAAAAAGTTAGCAAACAGGATCCCATTCTGTGAAATTAACTTAATAAGAAGAAATTGCTTTACGTAACTGCAACAGTTGTACGCGTTTTGCAGTAATATCACTTGAGATCGCGGATTGTCTTCCTGTGCAAGATAAAATATCGCATAAATCTTATATATAAAATTCTCGTGTCACAATGTTAGTAACCGTACTCCCCTGAAACGGCTTTACCGATTTTCACAAAATTTTATATGCACATTCAGTAGAATACCCTCAAGTGATAAGGGTTGTTCACCCTTAACATTTTTTTATTTAGGTATATGGCAACACAACGTTTGCCGGGTCAGCTAGTATTTTATTAAATACTAGCTGACACGGCAAACTTTGTACCGCCTCAAAATCTATTTATCAAATATATTTCATATAAAATATAGCCTATGTTACTCGTGAATAATGTAGCTTTCGAATGGTGAAAGAATTTTTAAAATCGCTCCAGTAGTTTTTGAGCCTGTTCATTACAACCAAACAAACAAAGTTTTCCTAAGTAATATTAGTGTAGATTTCCTTATTTGAAAAAATGTCAAGCATGTATGTAACACAATAAGGTTAGTGAATCACATTTTGACGATTGAATAAAAAAGTTATTTCTTTAAAAAAAACACAACAATTTCATCTTTAAAATTAAAAATTGTTTTTTATAATTTATATTTCATTTAGGGCAGTTTATTATCTGACTAATATTTATTTTGTTTATAGTAATGTCTAAGTTTATTTAACTAATCATATCATAACCCAATAAATAATATTATACGATTTTCCTTAAAAAATCCTATGTAAAGTCGTTTCATCTTTAAAATATGTTTTTACCTAAAAAAATGAATTTTTCAAAAAAAAAAAAAACTTCATAGCTGAGCCAGCGCTTCGCTACCACTACAACATGTGTTCAATATCTGGCAACACTGTCCACTTAACCGTTCACATGTCACAACAACCGCATGTTAACGGTGCGGTCTTAATCGTCATGCGATGCGGTTGAGAGCGACTAACTGTTTTAGGGTTAACATGGTATGATAGGGGATGAGATCGGCGTTTGATGATGATCGACTATTGTATAATGCCAATAGCATCATTAGAAAATAATTATTATAAAAAATATTATCACTTGCTTAAAACGGTAAAGGAAAACATCGTGAGGAAACCTGCATACCTGAGAGATTTATATAAAAAAATCTCAAAGGTATGTGAAGTCTAGCAATACGCACTTGGCCAGTGCGGTGGACTATGGCCTAATCGTTCTCATTCTGAGAGGAGACCCGACTCGACTCCGGCGGCACCATCGGTGTGCTAAAGGAGACATACTTTTCCGAGACATTTCGGCTTAGTCCTCAGGGGTAGCGGCGTATCTGTAACCTAATTCGGGTAGGGGTATATCTAATCCTATCTGGGATTGATCACAGATGTCCATGGGCAGCAGTAGTCACTTACCAGCAGGTGGACTGCATGCTAGTCTGCTATATATTATAAACCATAAAAGAGTCATGTCTAAAATACAAACACTACTGACTACTGGACACTGATATCTCTCAACTGATAACAACTACTCCACAATGTTATTTTAATGCGGATTAGTGTCACGATACTTATCAATACCAACCATTCAAATTGAAGTATTTGTCGTTGGTTGTAAACCTGTTTTAGAGCATAGTTATTCATTTTGAACAACACCAAAGGACTAGAATTGATAAAATGTTTGTGTTGTTATCCGTGAATACCCAGACCACAAACAAAAATTTAAATCTGAATCCATTCATCCATCATCCATTTATCCTAGAGATTTGATGGTGATAGAACCCTCTTTGGTTCGACTTCGGCGGCACCACCGCCACACCTATTTCTGCCTAACACGCCTATTCTGCCTAATAGTGTTAAACGCTGTTGTGTTCTGGTTTGAAGGGTATTGTAAGTTACCCGAGGCATTCCAGTGTAGTCCTCAGGGGTAGCAGCGCATTTCTAGGCGATCTCAGGTAGGATCTAATATTATCCGGGTTGATTACAGATGTCCATGGGTGGCAGTAGCCATTTAGTCAGGTGCTCGTCTGCTGCTCTTATATTATGTAAAAAGAACCTAGAATCGAACCTCAACGTCTCCAACCAACATGGATCCAACAACTGGGATAAGTGATAATGGTATTTACATTTCACAAAGAAATATATACAGATTGTTAAACATCAAAAATAAATCTTGCACGGTAATACATAAGAACAGTAGCACAGTTTTAAATAAAAATCCCATTACATTTTAATAGCAAATAATACATTTTATACATATTTGCATTTCCTTGCAATTAAAGCTACATAACTACTAACACTGCAGTATATTTGGCATTATATAAATGTTAATTTGAGACAAACTTCCATCCGGTTAGTTTTTGCTTAAGATTAATTCGAACATGATGCAAGGTATGAAATCATACGCTCCATACGATTGGTATTGTATGTAATGTATGTATGTGCGTATACGCGTGTCCGTGTGTGCATGTGTTGCCAAAACTAAATATATTGCTCAAGTCAGTTTCATGTGTGAGGGTAGAGCTTTTATCCGTGTCTTTGTCTGCCTTTCACCCACAGGCTTAAGAGGTCCATATCGATTACATTAAATTTCAATCTATCCATCAATTGATTAGTTATAAGACCTCTACTTTGACACAGTGAGAGGCTATGCATCTAGGTAGATCCTTTAGAAAAGGGAGTTTTTTTGTGTGTTAGTAACTGCAGTAGGTAAAAAACTTCCCATCTCCTGAATTAAATCCATGACACACTCCATGCGACATTCAGGAGAATCCTTGGAATTTATATTTAAGGCCAATAACATTTTACTCAATCTTTCTTGGCTCAACAATAGTGATACCGCCACCGTATCTTTTCTTCTAATAGTAAAGCAAATAACAGCATTTTTCATTTTACCTACTGTGTTCTTCTATGACTAATGAGATCTGATTCTTATGGTAACATCATCCTTAATCCTTAGGAATAAGAAACCAATCTGTTATAGACTTCAGTCCTCGATTTAATCTTTAAATTAAATCTCTACTAATATTATAAAGAGGAGACTTTGTTTGTTTGTTTGATTGTAATGAATAGGCTCAAAAACTACTGGACCGATTTTAAAAATTCTTTCACCATTCGAAAGCTACATTATCCACGAGTAACGTAGAAATAAATCCTATTTAACTCGTAGACTATATTTTATATAAAATATATTTGATAAATAGATTTTGAGATGCTTGATTTGAGATACAAAGTTTGCCGGGTCAGCTAGTTTAATATTTGCAATATAATTTTAAACAACCTATGTTAAGCACACATTTAAGCACACAAACACACTAGCACTCCCATATCACATTAGTAGAGATATTACTGATTAAATAAGCTCTTTGTGTACCCACATATGATGTAAGCCTTTTGTTTGGTTTCAACCGGTTGGACATATGATCGGCGAACGGATAAGATTAAGTCAATAGTGAGCGTCAAGTTTTAATAAGACTCAAGTTGTATGAATTATTACGTTGTTCATTTAATAGATGGTGTAATAAATCAATTAATAGCAGTTCTCTCAATGAGAAGATGCTGGACAAATATGTTTTAAGAAATTTATGTAAAGATAGATTGTCGACGGTAATACAAGACCTATTGGAATTTTCATAACTCAAGCATTTTTGATTTATTCAACTATGAGATTTAAATAAATAATGTTTTAATTCGAATATCATTTTAATTTGTTGCAATCGAACTCACCGATCTTACTGCTCACCTGATATTAAGTGGGTACCTACATACATTGTTAGCTATGGAGATCTATAGTTAACTTTTAAGGTGGTAGAACCCTATGTGGTTCGACTCCGGCGGCACCACCGCCACACCTTTTTCTGCCTTATAACAGCAGTGTTAAGCGCTGCTGTGTTCTGGTTTGAAGGGTGTAGTAAGGGAGACATACTTTTCTGAGGCGTTTCAGCTTAGTCCTCAGGAGAAGCGGCGCATCTGTGACTGACCTTGGGTAGGAATATCTAATCCTATCTGGGGTTGATTACAGATGTCTGCATGTTCGTCTGCTACTCCTATATTATATAAAATAACTCCAAAAATAATTGAAATCCTATATAAGCCCGGCCACAGATATGTCACCCTTTGAAGACTAAGATAGGACGCCTCATGTAATCAGAACAGCAAAGATTAAAGATCACTACTATCATAAGTCATAAATGGGTTTAGGCCTTACCACTACCACCTTATTGAAGTGGTGATTTCATAGAAGCTACACAGAATTCTACTACTTTTGAAACCAAATAAGAATTGATTGACTTCACCACACCTTTAAGACAGATATGAAGAGCTCATTATCATTTTATTTCTTTTTAATATTTATGTCACAAAAAATATCCAAGCGATTTATTCTCAGTCACATAACTTTCTCGTGCCAACCTTTAACCGTTAACCAAACTGTGTATTGATGACACAAACATTACATGACTTTGGCAAACACACAAACATGTTTAATCTGTGTCAAATATATGTTTGCCAGCGACATCTTTCCTTTCATTTTAGATATTTTTACAAAATCACAAAGAGTATGTTTCTTATCTTTACTTAAAGTTGGTAAGAATTGGGTGTATCTAATATTGGGTGTAGAATGTTTCTTAGCTTCACATAAAGTTGGCAAGAATTGGGTGCAACATAATAATTTCATGCCACCGATCCGTATTAGAGCTTTCGCTACATTAACAGCTTCACTGAAGGATTTCCTCTGTTGCCGATGCCACAGACACATACATTGACGTATTCACAAACACCTAGAGCTAGAACAGAAATCTCATTTACTCTTTTAGATATTTGTCTGGCCGGGCATCGAACCCAAAAGCTCATGTCAGACAGGTATAGTTTGCGTCCACATGATTGTCGTACTAAAGCTGCATACGAAAACTTTACTATGCTGCTAAATCATCTATTACTATGTTTTACAATTTCTGCATACCAACCGAAATAATCAGTTTTATTAGAGAACCTGACCATCTAAGCGTCTAACCGTATAGACTTTTGAAAGAAGTGGTTGTAATCACAAATCACTTTCAACCTGGGACCAGGATAGACCATTTGATATTCACCTATATGACGTAATGCACTCGTTTCATACTTTCTACACATGTTTTAGCGTAAGAGTGAGCCTAAATCTATCGGAAACTATTAAAATCAAGTTTATAATGAATCTATGACAAATATTCCATCCTTTTAGCCTCATCACCATAACATTCAGAACATTTCCGGAGCTTACTCACCTTACTTATAAGTATCACAAAAGATTTATAGGTAAAAGCCACAGATCTGTATTAGATATAGCTCTATGGTAAAAACAATTTATATGTTATTACATATAAATTGTTATACATACAAATTAATTACCTTATTATGTAATTAATTTTTAAACAGTGATGGGCTAGTGGTTAAATCGCGGTCTCTCGATCAAGAGGTTCGAGGTTCAAATGGTAACAGCTTAGACATTTCAAGGTTATGCGTGTACTATACGAGTATCTATCATTAATTATCATCTGCTTTAAGGGCAAAGGAAAACGTCCTGACCAAAGATGTATATTTGAACGATCTTTAAAAAACGTTCTCCAAGTTATATGAAGTCTATCAATTCACACTTGGCCAGCGCGGTGGACTATTGCCTAATCCTTCTCATTATAACAGAAGATCCGTGCCCAGCAGTGGGATAGTGATTGATTGGTGATGACTTAATTATAAATAATAGCTTCTGAAATTGACTTCGTGGATTGCATTAACGTTTCGCCAATGATTTATAAAATACCACTAAAGTATAAAAAGCAGAAACAAGTAAAAGTATAAACGTAACTTATACCTAGTAACGTCACTCAGAGCATAGAAGTATGTAATTATAAAATTACGTTATAAGTAAAAGTAGAGAATTATTAGAGGCAATCCGTATAAACACAACTAACGGAATGAAGCTGATGTACAACGGATTGCTTTTTATAGTATTGAAGTAGACGAGCAAGCAGTCCACCTCACCTGATGAAAGAAAAAAAGAAAGAAAATAATTTATTCGGAAAAATATACAATAAACACAAATAGAAAATTGCATACAATATTGATGGTGACTACTGCCGTTCATAGACATCTATAGTCAACCTCAGAAAAGGTTAGAGTCCTACCTAAATACGCTGCTGTATTCGGGTTTGAAAGATCAGGTAAAGGGACAAGCATCTTGCTACCTTTAAGGACTAGGTTAGAACTTCTCGAATAAGTTAATCGCCCTTACGACATCTTCCAAACCAGAATACAGCAACACTTAACTCTACAGTTTTTAGGACGAAACAAGTACCTCCGGACCCGAATACCAAAGGATTTTACTAACTTCAAAATTAACATGAACATAAAACTAAACAACATATTAGAAGATACAAATTGGTTACCATCCATCCAAATTCCATTACATAAACATCTCGAAGTAGCCGCTAACTAGGAAATTACGCAAATGACGAATGCGCAAGCCGTGCAAATTCGCGGCGACGGTGCCGTGCGACAAACAAACGATTTGCGCCGCTGTCGCAATACGTGCGATGTCCGAATGTGACAAACCTACTTTAAGATGTACTTTACGCATGATGTTTTCTGAACATGGCGCTTTACAATGGTGAGTGTTCCGAGGAACTATTTTACCTGGTGCCTACGTCAACATTTCTCCACCACTCGCCGAAGGATGAAGTTCCAACCACACTGGACTCGTGGCGGTCCTCCACGGTTCGATTTGCACGAACGTCCTTGCCACGGACGTGCAAGATGTGGAATGAACTTCCTCCTGTGGTATTCCCG
Organism: Epargyreus clarus clarus; assembly: GCA_014595695.2. Classification (NCBI taxonomy): domain Eukaryota; kingdom Metazoa; phylum Arthropoda; class Insecta; order Lepidoptera; family Hesperiidae; genus Epargyreus; species Epargyreus clarus. The sequence continues at coordinate 210,821 of JACTTY020000086.1, read as the reverse complement.
GAGCGGATGACATAGGGCTCTTGAAAACAGGTGTAAAAAGGGCTCTCCTCCACAGCCCGCGATGCAAAGGCGACTCCTCTGGTGTTGCAAAAGGCGACGGTGACTGCTTTACATCAGGTAGCCCGTCTGCCTCATAATTTAGATATAAATATTTTAAGAAAACCTTAGATTCTTTTTCAGTACGTTATGTATGTTTATATGTTTAGTATCAAGCAGTTCTAATATGTTAATTGTAAGTTGGGGGATTTTCCAAAACGAACCTGGCTATGCGAGTTATTAGTAGTAAAATAAAATTTCACAAGCCGCTGGCTAGCACTTATTCTATTGTTTAGTCGCTTAATAGACCTATTAAATATACATACGTTGACGAATAAAAATTAAAAAAAAATTGTAGAAATAATTAAAACAAAGAAGTGAAATAGTTTCAGATATCTGTCAAAGTAACTAAGTAAATTAAAATGTGGTAAATTAGTTCTTAGTTTTTTGACAGTTCCTAGGGTAATTTTGAAAACATCTGAAATGATTTTTAAAGTGTTATAGAGAATGTTATGTTATATAGCAGCGGTCGGCAACGCGCGGCCCGCGGACGTCTTACTTGCGGCCCGTGAATGTTTTGTAAATAGGTCCTAATAATGTCAAAATAAAAGCATAAATGAACCGCAAACAACCCGCGCAACAACAACACCGCAAACAGCTCGCGAATGAACAATAAATGACCGAGTAGTAGTAATTTTGTAATTTTAGCTGTAAACGTAATGAATTACATTACGTGTACTAATTAAATTCTGTATGTTTTAAGAATTTGAAGAGCATTTTCATTTTTTCTAAGAGATTTGTTGAATTATACAGGTATATTCGGCTTCTGGGGTTTATATAATAAGTGCGGCCCGCCTTTAGTTTATTTTGCCACTGAGTGGCCCTTGCCTGCTAAAAGGTTGCCGACCGCTGTTATATAGAATGTTAGGAACATATATATAATAGTAGAGTTCTAGTTGACATGGAAAAAATAATCATGGTTATTCTATCTTGTGGCGCCCTCTGTGGGGGTTAGAATGAAATTACCAGCTTCAGTAGTGAACGTGACTGTACATAACTGAAATGTAGTGCCTTGTAATAGTTTCAATATAGAGCCATAGATGGCGCTATTGACAATTTCTTTTCAGTAAAACTTTTCATGTTAAATTACCACGTATTGTGCAAAATATTTCATAAACAAATCTCCATTTATTTAGCTTTATAAAGAATATTTATTTAATCGCATGAAATCGTCATGTTGAAACTCTTTGTATCTTTACAACACAATTACATAGTTTCCCACGATAAAAAAACGAAATGTAACAAATATAAATAAATGTAATAAATCTGAATTATGTTTAACATAGGTAGAAAATATTAACATGATGATTATTTATATAATTTTGAAACAAAAACTATACAATAAGTCATAGGTACCTACTATAAGAATTAAGTATTAAATTATTTATTTTCGTCCTGTTCAAGAGTTTAGAGTCTTAAGAAAAAAGTTCTCAAAGATTTGTAAAGTCTACCAATTCGCACTTGATCGGCGCAGCCTATGGTGTAAGCCTCTTTGTCTTTACAAGGGGACCATTACCCATCAGTGGAACAATAATGGATTGACGATAACAACCCACGCAAAAACTGTGTGGTGATATACATCAAGAGATGCCCCTACACGTTTCTGAATCACGCTATCGATGTTTTCTAAACATTTTGTACATATACGAGTACAAGCTCCAAACTGAGCACGACCGCTCCCCGGGCATGATCACCTAGCCCGGCGGAAGATCTCCCTTTGCTAAATCTTATATATAATTGCCAAAACTGATCATATTTTTTACTACGCTTTTATTAGCTTGACTTGTATGTATCTAGATATATATGTATGTAACGGTATCGTTGAACTCGATTTTTACCTACTTTGAACGGTCACTTTAATTAAAAATTTTGAACAATTATCAAGAATCGATGATAATACACGATTTTAGTAATTTTGTCTCATTGTCCCAATAAAGATTTTCGAGACGGTATTCAAGATAGGTGGCGCCGAGTCTAGGTGGTGCGGACTAAATCATAACTAATTAGCCAAGTAATGCTGTTATCGATCTACAAAGTCCTCTCATTGCAAAGTTACTAGATTGCAACAATTATTACTTTTTAGTTTGATTAACTATAAAAGTGTAGTTTTTAGTTCTTTAAACTATATTTTTTATTTTCTTCCACAGAGTTACAAAGAGAAAGATGCAGGCAAGGTCGTGCTCTACACAACCACGATGGGCATAGTGAGAAGCACGTACCAACGGTGTGTGCTGGTGAAGAAGATTCTCCGGAACCTGCTTGTGAAGTACGAGGAGCGGGATGTCTTCATGAGCACGGAGTACCAGGACGAGATCCGGGATCGGATGAGGAGCGATCAGATCCTCGTGCCACAGCTGTTTATCGATGGACAGCATGTTGGGGTAAGTTTTAATATATTTTCTTCTATTTAATAATAGATTTTCATACATATATGACAATCTTTTTAGGTGGTATAACCCTTTGTGGTTCGACTTCGACGGTACCACTGCAACACCTATTTCTACCTAACAACAGCAGTGTTAAGCGCTGCTGTGTTCTGGTCTAAAGGGTGTTTTAAGTGAGACATACGACGTTGCAGCTTAGTCATCAGTCCTCTGTGGCCGACGTCAGGTGGAAATATCTAATCCTATCTGGGGTTCATTACAGATGTCTGTGGGGGGCAGTAGACACTTACCATTAGGTGCTCTGCATGCTTGTCTGTTACTCCTATATTATTTTAAAAATAGCGGAGGCTTACTAATAGAGTTCCGCTTTACCCGTTGGGTATGGAACCCAAAAAAATATTTATACAGCGCAAGTTCCGATTATTTGAATCGTGAGTGCCATGAACACAGTACCTATATCTTATATATAAAATTCTCGTGTCACAATGTTAGTTACCGTACACCTCCGAAACGGCTTTACCGATTTTCACCAAATTTTATATGCATATTCAGTACGTCTGAGAATCGGCTGCTATCTATTTTTCATACCCTTAAGTGATAAGGGTTGTTCACCCTTAACATTTTTTTATTTATATGGCAACACAACGTTTGCCGGGTCAGCTAGTATACTTTCTATTACTGTTATACTATGCTATGCTATGCTCTAAATGACTAAAGTATTCAATACCTTTCCCACTAATTTTGGATAAAAGGAAGCTACATTACATCACTGTTGTTGTAGGTACATAAATGAAATCTAGGTAGTCATCAATTTTATCGGTTGGATGCGTTTGAACTGTTGATTCTTGCACAATAATCGACGTAATCCAAAGTGTTATGATTTGGACGCTATTTGTCATAGCTAAGTAAAAAATAGAATCCTAGCGCAAATAACTTTCTGGTGTTACATCAGTCAAATGTAATTTAGAAGTATTGAAATTTATATAGGCGTAGCAGATGCAGTATGCAGTCCACTTGATGGTTAGTGGCTACTGTCGTACTGGTCGTCTGTAATCAACCCCAGATAAGATTAGTTTCTTACTTGAGGTCGGCCACAGACACGCCGCGATCCCTAAGGAATAAGCTGGAATGCCTCTGAAAAGTATGTCTCCCTAACCACACCAATCATCACATTAGTCAAATCCAACCTATATAATTTCATGTTAATATTATTGGACCTATCTTAAGACATACTCGGTTAATACAATCAACATATATAATAAAAAATAAATAAAACGCTCTACACTCACAGCCCCACACTAGGATTCCCTGTATCGTGGGTGCTAGGGACGCACACAAAGACAAATACACAAACACCTAGACCAAGAAACAGAAATCTAAATTCATCATTTAGAAGTCTGTCTGGCCGGGGATCGAACCCGGGACCCTCTGCGCGTCAGACCGGCATGGTGACCACTCCGCCACGCCGGTCGTCGTAATCTATTCAATGTTTCGCTTACCTAAGTTCAAAAATTGACAATTTTTGTCTACTAGGAATTGTCAAATTTCGGTATTCTGTATGAATAAATTGGAATGATTGATTATTAATAAGGGACGACAGACCTTTATAAAGTAACTAGTTCATATACCCATTAATATAAAAGTAACCTACGTTAGTAGAGGTCAATCATATTTATCTGAAGTATACACATAAACTTGTGAGAAACATACAGAAAATTATTTTCTATAAGTAGTCTATTTTATTACTTCGTCCGTGTAATCTATAGATCATTACGAATTGATGACATTTCTGAGAATTGGGTATTACGATAATAACAATATTGACTGAGTATATCAAAGTATACATAATAAAACAGAGATCAATATTACTAAATATACTAACCTTATATTTGCTTCAGTATTTAAAAGCTACGCTCCTTTTAAAATCAACAAATCATCATCATCAACCCATTATTGTCCCACTGCTGGGCACAGGTTTCCTCTCAGAATGAGAAAGTTCAGGCCATAGTCCACCGCGCTGGCCAAGTGCGTATAGACTTAACATACCTTTGAGATTTTTTTTTATAAATCTCTCAGGTACGCAGGTTTCCTCACAATGTTTTCCTTCACCGTTTAAGCAAGTGATAATTAATTTCTAATTTCTAATACGCACATAGTTTTTGAAAACTCAGAGATGCGTGCCTGGGATTTTAACCTCGGACCCCTCGATCAAGGGGCCGAGTTTCTTAACCACTAGGCTACCACTGCTGTTTAACAAATCATACATTTTCAAACTATATTTCATCAGATAACTTCAGAGGTCAGTGCCATTCGACCTATTTTTTTTTTTTGTTGACGAGGGGGAAACCTTCAAAAGGTACCCGACGCCGTGGGAGCAACGACGGGTTATGTGGGACTTTTACCGCACTAAAACCCCCCCGGTGACCATCCTCAGCGCTGCGTAGAGGACTCCGGGATCTAGTGCCATTCGACCTAGACTGTAAAGTAGTATTTCAAACCACGAAGCTCTGTGGTTCAACGGAGGCGCCACCGCCACTTTAAGTTCTACCTAATAACAGCAGTGTTAAGCGCTGCTGTGTTTTTTTTGTGTTCCAATTTTTGAAGGTGGTAGAACCCTTTGTGGTTCGACTCCGGCGGCACCACCGCCACACCTATTTCTTCCTAATAACAGCAGTGTTAGGCCCTGCTGTGTTTCGGTTTGAAGGGTGTGGTAAGGGAGACAGACTTTTCCGAGGCGTTCCAGCTTAGTCCTCAGAGGTAGGAATATGGAGGAATATCTAATCCTATCTGGGATTGATTACAGATGTCCATGGGCGGCAATAGCCACTTACCATCAGGTGGATTGCATGCTCGTCTGATGAAAAAAAAATCTGATTATATAGTAACACACACTTGTGTTACTATATAATCTGATTAATTGAAACTAATATAAACTTATAACTAATATACCGACGTCAGGTAGAAACCTTATCTTAATCCATGGGTAGCAGTAGCCACTATAAAATAGATTGTCTAAGACCTATTTAAAATTAAATCGCTCTATTATATGAGATTTAATATAATAAAGTGGATCCTATCATGAAATTCTTGGAAACTGGAAAATGTTCCAGCCAATTAGCCGGAGCTAGAGTTACGCGTCTTCTCGTATAAAATACATCTTAGCGGTAATCTCATGAGAGTTCTTGTGAGAATCTTGTGAAAAAAAATATTTTATTTATTAATGTGTTTTTATTTGTTAAACATTTTTATGTGCTCTCAGTTATGGGGGTTTTTTTATAATGTAGTAGTAGCAGACGAGCATGCAGTCCATCTGATGGTAAGTGGCTACTGTCGTGCATGGATATCTATAATCAACCCCAGATAGTATTAGATATTCTCACCTGAGTTTGGCCACAGATGCGCCGCTATCCCGAGAATTAAGCTGGAACGCCTCGGAAAGTGTCTTCCTTACCACACTAAAAGTAACTAAAAAATCTAAGATCTTTTTTATAATATGTCTAGTGTTTCCCCTGTCGCATCCTTTAAACCAGAGCTGTGCTACTCTGCGCTGTTACAAGGCAGAAAAGGTATGACGGTGGTGCCTCCGAACCCGACGTGAAACACAAAACAGGTTCTACAACATTTAAAACCTAAAAGTAGCAGTCCATGAAACTTATCGTAAGCAATATGTTTGGTTTATAAATTACCAATCCGTGGTGACCACCACCTACGATTGCTAATATTATAAATCCGAAAGTAACTCTGTCTCAGTCTGTATCTTCTTCACGTCTAAACTGACTGAACCGATGAACACTGAACCGATTTTAATAAAATTTTGTACAAACTGGTTTGAGACCCGAGAAAGAACATAGGATAGTTTTTATCCCGGAAATTCCAGGGGAACTAGGGATCGGGGGATCCGGCGATCTAAGATCGATTAATCGGAGAAACGATCTTTTTGGATCAAAAAGTCGTTTATTTTAATCGATATTAGTAAGGATTGAATCGTAAACTACGCATTTGATCAAGTGATGATCTTTAGCAAAGTTGTTGTCCATGAGCCCACGAAGGTTTCAGAGTTGGTACGACCAATTTTCCCCAGATGTCGCCACTTTCATTCCAATGAAGGTACGAAGTTTCAGTTTTATGTATGTTAGTATGTCATATTATTTTCTTTTAAACACGGGCGAAGCCGTTGGCAAAAACTAGTAATCTATATATATATAATCGATCGTCCTTTATATACTATCTTCAATTTCCGACTACAATAAGTCTTAAGTACCAACTAACTCTTGATGGAAGCTTTAAGCTTGAGTGGTACAGTAACAGGCTTTGCTATGCAAGCTTTTAGGGAGACTCATAGTTCCAATCTATAAGTTTTGATTCCATATTTTGTAAGGTCGGCATATTCGCATTTAATTTTATACAACTTTGTCTGGTTTATCAAAATAAACTTCAAATTCTCTATAAGGAACCTTTTGAAAATTCATTGTACTTATCACTTAAGTTCATTTTTATGGCGCCAATTCCCCCCTTTTCAGTTTTTTGTGCAAAATCAGTGAACATATTTAGCCATGGTGGGATGCCCAAATATAAATGGATCTAAATTTCTAAAAAATACAAGAATTAAATATTATATGGACAGTTCATAAGGTAAATTTACTAAATATGCATTATGCATGCACGTTATCGTTATTTAAAAGTACATAAAAATAACTACATGATTTTGTATTAATTATGTTGGTGTCATGCTGCTGACTGTACAAGAAATTGATATTACCACAGAGTAGCAATATATAGAGATACCACCATTTGCGGCAAAATAATAAGAACATTCCATTCTAAGTTATACTTCCTATAAATACCTCCGAGTATTTGTTTATGGTGCTCCTAACTCTTAGTGCAAGGAGTTTAAAAAGTATTTATTAAAGCTTACTATAATTACTTTTAACTATCTAACTATAATTATGATAACATATTTCATTTGCAAATATTAGCAATCTTACTTGAAAAACAAGGTATTGTGAGACACGTTAAATGACAGTGTCATTTCTAGATATATTTCGCTCTATACTGAACACTAACTGCCAGTTAACTGTCTTAGTTAAATTCCCTATAGTCAACGGCATCCTGCTCAACCATATTATGTTATACAAAGATGTGTGCTATTAAGATGTGGTTGCTTTAGAATTGCGGAAGGGAATTTGATAGAATATAATAAGTAAATATGTTATTTAATTTAATAAATTATAAACGCTTACAAGCTTATTTTGTAAGTTCGAAAGAGCAAACGATAAATCTAATTAAAAAAATAAAAAAACACGCTACAACAGTTATTGAAACTAAAAAGCAATCATTCTTGCAATCTAGTAATTTGCGATGAACTTTTTCTAAGGCGCTCGAACAATCTCGCCTCAAATATCGTTAATCCTGAGGATGTTGATAAGGACAATGGTACAAAATTATTAAAATCGTGTATTGTCATCGGTTTTTGATAATTCTTTAAAATTTTGAATTAAACTGAACATTCAAAGTGAATAGAAATCGGGTTCAAAGATACATACATATATGGGAATAGTTACATACATACATACAACCCAAGCCAATAAAAGCGTGTTAAAAATAGAGTGTACCTGATGGGAAAAACGCTCCGTATAGAAATAGGGTATTAACTACAGCCGTTCCCACATTCGTTGCCGCTCCTAAGGGCTAAGATGCTCACCTCATATGTTAGTTAACTAACATTCACTCCCTTCCACCAAAATGCAGAACTACTTCACGCTAGAATAGGTATCTTGACAAATCCCTCCTTTATCCGTACTGGTTCTACAGTAAAAGCTTCAAAGGTTTTAGAACTCTTTGTGGTTCGGCTCCGGCGGCACCACCGCCATACCTATTTCTGCCTCATAGCAGTAGTCGCTGGTGTGTTCTGGTTGTGTGGTAATTGGTAAGTGTGGTAAGGGAGACATACTTTTCCGAGACGTTCCAGCTTAGTCCTCAAGGGTAGCGGCGCATCTGTGGCCGACCTCAGGTAGGATATCTAATCCTATCTGAGGTAGATTACAGATGTCCATGGGCGGCAGTAGCCACTTACCATCAGGTGGACTGCATGCTCGTCTGCTACTCCTATATTATATAAAAAAAATAAAAGAATAATTCTGCCAGCATTCAAAATCGCTACCGCTTTCATAAGCGACTCTGCCCTTACCCAAACATCATAAAGCAGCTATAATTACACAGTAAATGAATTTGCCGTGCATTGTTCATGCAGCCACAGAAGCTCGGAAGCCTTTTGTTAACGTAATCTGAGGTAATTGAGTTAATTAATACGGAAAATTATTTGCGTTGGGCTTTCCGATAAGGTTCAAAAGGGGTTTAAAAGTTAAGACTGATGTTGGAAATGTGACGATTTGCTACCAGGTGATGATTCTGTCTTAAAATACAACGAATGTGAGAGAAACCTTTGGTGTTGACTCAGGAGGCACCACCATCACATTTATTTCTGGCAATAGTAGTGTCAAGCACTGCTTTGTTCTTATTTGAAAGGTGCGTAAGGATACTAACGCCGAGCGAGCTAGGGAGCGCGCTGAAACCGCTCGGAGAAAGAGTCACCGCAGGTAAGCCTGCCTACCAAAAGAGTTACCTAAGGGTAACGCCCACCTGCGCAATGTCCCTGTAGTTCCGGGACCAGAATAGAGCTACGGTATCCCCTGCCTGTCGTAAGAGGCGACTAAAACGGCGCTTCCGGGGTTGCGCACGGGGCAACGCGCCAAGAGGACTCCGGTAGCGTTCCGTTGAAATTCCCGAAGTCCTCTACGCAGCGCCGAGGCCGGCCACCTTGGGGGGGGGGGGGTTAGTGCGGTAAGAGTCCCACCCTGAATCGCTCCCACGGCCCCTTTGAAGTACCTTCGAAGGTACCTTTGAAGGTTTCCCCTCGTTAACAAAAAAGAAAAAGGGTACCACACTAATACTAATACAAATTGTTCTAAATTAGTCCTCAGGGGTAGCAACGCAACTCTAGCCGACCTTAGGTTAAACTCGAAACTTATCTGGGATTGGTTACAGACATCTATGGGTGGCAGTAGACACTTACCATCACGTGAACTCCATGCTTTTGCTACTCTTTCAAAAAAAACTATCGTGTCTCGTGTGAAGGAAAACATCGCGAAGAAACCTGCATACCTGAGAGATCTTAAAAAAAAATTCTCGAACGTATGTAAAGTCAACCAATACGCACTTGGCCATCACGGTGGACTATGGCCTGATTCTTCCCATTCTGACAGGAGACTCGTGCCCAGCAGTGGACTGTAATGGGTTGACAACGACAATTAAAGTTAGAATTGCCCTAGGATTCCTATATATAGTCCGATTCGTAATAAGGTGTCCAAAATGTAAACAAAGGTGTTGACCTATCAAGAAAATATGTGTCAAACGGTAGTTTCTAATTTTTGACAATATTAAATTAATACATCGATAATAAAATAATAATCTAAATAAATTAAAATCAATTCACATTTTCCAATATTTATATTAACTCAATTTCATTTCATACAGTTTTAATAATAAAAAACAAGATTTATGAGAGAAAATTAAATTGTGATAATGGTCACACAATCGGCATCCAAAACATTTTTGGTGCCGCCATTTTTAAGTTTCGTAGTTGATATTATTCATTTTCGTGATCGTGATCGAAGTCGAATTTTTTCTAGTTTTCATAGTGCGTTTTTTTAAATTGTGTGCAGTTATTAAGTTTTTGTTTTATGTTGAAATTTGTGAAAGTTTTCGTTTCTTGTTATTTGTTAAGGTTTGCAATACCTGTCATCGAATTTTGACAATGACATTTCTTTGTTTACATTTTGGACACCTAATTATGAATCAGACTATAGAATAGTAGTCTATGTTATAGGCAATGAAAACCCACAAATACCACAATACAAACACCCAGAGTGAAACGATTGAGTTACGGTTTTCCCGTTATTGATACTAGAGGATAGTGCACCATTAGTTAATTAGTAAACAAAGCGCGGATTTGTTTGATTTAGCAATAACACTAAAATTTCCGGACTCTATTGGAACTTTTAGGCATATAGTTCAATAGAAACAATATCCTGAAGTCCTATTGAACCATTAACTATTCTAAAAAAATGAACACTAATATTCAAAATGACAAGAAGTGTTACTTCTTAACTTATTTATTACAAAGTCAAATTTTCGTAACACTCCCTTCAATAAAGGTCACCTGAATAAATTGAAGCCCACACAATGCGAGTACGAATTATTATTTTCCTAGGAAACTTCTTTGTTTTATTGACTGAAAGTTTCCATGCTTATCTAGGAAGTTGGGGAACTATTCTCAAGCCCATAGCGTTCTTTGGTTTTTGTTGTCCTGTGAAACTCAAGTTTCTTTGTTTTGTTTATTGAAAGTTGTCTGTTGGTACGATGCTAGGAATAACATAATAATTAATAACAAAAGTAAAGGAGGTAGGTAAAGGTCGAAAGTGGTAGAACCCTTTGTGGTTCGACTCCGGCGGCACCACCGCCACACCTATTTCTGCCTAATAACAGCAGTGTTAGGCGCTGCTGTGTTCTGTTTTGAAGGGTAAGGGAGACATACTTATCCGAGGTATTCCAGCTTTGTCTTCAGGGGTAGTGGCGCATCTGTGGTCGACCTCAGGTCAAAATATCTAGGGATGATTACAGATGTCCATGGGCGGCAGTAGCCACTTACCATCAGGTGGACTGCATGCTCGTCTGCTACTCCTATATTATATAAAAATAATAATAATGACAGTCAATAAGATTGAAGTAGCCTGCTGTCCGACTGATGGTACGGGGCCAATGCCAATTACATTTGTAACCACCTCCAGATAGAAGATGTTCTACCTGAAGCCAACCACATGCGTTGTCACTGAGGACTAAGGTCACCTCTTATGTAAGACGGTATCCACATGTAGCCATCAACACTGAGAAGTTCTTTACCCTTACCATGAGTTTTCCGTTTTGACAAATATGACTGTTTTGGTATTTGTTTACGTATTTGCCCATACAAATTCCAATTAGCGCCCCTAGCGGCTTGTATCAACTATAGTGTCAGTAACGTAACATTAAATGTCTAAATTGACGAAATAGCGCTTTATGTTTTTCTCTCTTTTTTGCGAACATGTGAGGCAGGCAAAAAGACTTGAGCACTTATTTATTCTTACGTTTACTCAGTCTACTGAAACAAACGGAACAGAATAATGGATTGAGTAAACGTAACGTAAAATTGTGGGATGTTTTAAAAACTCATGGTAAGGGTACTTAGCCCGGTGGAAGGATCTACCTTTACCTTATAAATATATGTAGGGAGATAACTTGAAAGCCGAGTGTTCAAGCCTTGTTGGTCCAAACTACGAGTATCATTTCAGATATGCACTTCTGAATTTCCAAAGTTATGTTATATTAATAATCAATTTTGACAAGTTTAATTGGCGAAAAAAAATTTAAGGCAAACGTAAAAAACATTTTCTTTATTACAAGTTAAAACAGATAACCAGTTTTTTAAATATATTGTACCTGTTATTTATGCAAGTTACTATTTTAAATGGCCGAACCGATTTAAACGGAACTTTTACTAAAACATAAACGACTTTATAAAGATTTACACAGATAGAAACGACCAATTCCCTCATAAAAACCATATAACCAAAGCGAGTGAATCTTAAAGAGATATCACTTATCTGCTCATAGTGAGACATGTCTATCGACAAGCAACGAAAACTTGATTGAGTAAGGACGGAAGGTAAATGTCAAGAGGCGTTGGTACGGGTTGGTACGGATTTTTTTCGTTTTATAGTCAAACCTCAGATCAAAAGATACTGACTAATGCTCGTCATTGATAATAATCTGTACTATTTTTGCCTAGCAATATGAATTCACAATTTCTGTACACTAAAACTGTATTTATTTCAAGCTTTGGTATGTAAGACATTGGATAGATAACAGGAGTATATCTGTAGTGAAGCATAAAGAAATCTGCCAAATTTCATAGTTCCCATGAATAGCAATTAAAAATTAAAATGACGTCAGAAAAGTAAACATTTCCGTTCCAAAGTCGAAATTCAAATCATATAGTAGAATATTATTCGATATCACATAAGAATTCATATTCAGAAAAGTGTGCGCACAAATGCATTTTAATCATCAGCCCTTTGAAATCCAGTGCTGGACAAATTAGCACCAAATTAATCTTCTTGTGTCCTTTGAATCCAATCGTTTCCTCTAAACTTAAAGTCACATTCACAAACATGTTTTGCAAAGCGTTGTCTTACTTTTTTGGTCTCAGGCTCCAACTTAATCATACGAGATCAGACATGTAATTCCGTATTCCATTCCATTTTTTATTGGTTTTGGTGTAGAAAAAGCAACTGGTGTGACTTGCTAAAATAACTATTAGGATATCAAGTCAGAACGGTTTGTTATTTTTTAATTCCCTATACTTATTACACATTTTTTATATTGGAACTTGTAGATTTAGAATAATTCAGGGTTAGCAATCTATATAAAAAATATAGGACTTTTTCTGTTTAAAAATTCAACATAACAGCTTTTTAATAACTTCACATGAAATAATATACGGTACTTATAACAAATATAGGTACAAACAGATATTAAGAGTTTTGTCTGCATGTTTGTCCGTCTGTCTGTTTGTTTCGGCTAATCTCTGAAAACGCTGGATCGATTTTGATGGGACTTTCACCAGCAGCTAGCTCATGCTATAAGGATAAAATAAGGTTACTTTTATTTTTTTAAATGATTAGGGTTCCACGCCAAAAAATTAAAACTTTTGAAATCACCTAAATATTTACATTTCTAAGCGCGAGTGAAAGGGCGGGGCATGTCTCGTAAATAATAAAATTATTATTCAGGACCAAATTAATATAACATCTGCTATCATAGTACGCTATAGTACAATATTGTAGCAACCGAGTAATTTGCCGGCGTAGCCTTTGTAATGCACAACTAGGGTAACCACACGTTTAAAATATTGTAATGAGACTTCGTTGTAGAGATAAAATACCCGACCACATTTTGAATCTCACAGAAAAACAGTTCAAACATGTCGTTAAACAAACGCTATGTAAAAAAGCGTACTATAAACTAAGTTATTTGACTGACAAAACGGTGTGGTCTGAAGTAGTTCCAGCTCCACATGTACCATTAGGTTAAGTTTAACATTGTAAAATCCATTTTTTTTAAAAGATGTGTGTTATGGAGTTTCTTTCGCCGCTTCTTCTCCATAACGAACCACCTTGTGAAGTGGTGGTAGTTTGACATTCAAAAAGTGCTCTGTAAAGAACCTATTTTGAATAAAAAAAATTGATATGATTTTGATTATTTGAGACGTTTCTCAAAATTGGCCTATTATCATGAAGGCAAAACCTAACCAATATGACTGATGAATATGAATAAAATGTACAAATAATATTGCTAGAGTATATAGGTTATAATAGTGAAGTGATTAATATTTAATCCCATTTAAACCAATTGGACTGATATCATATGAATCCTGGGAGTACTTACTTAACATTAGAAATGACCGTCAGTAACAATATTGCTAAAATAAGTATTGATGTAACTATATCTAACTATCTAATCTCCATAACTATCAAATATCTAATGCCGCATATTTCTCCTCTACAAAGATACCATAACAATTCTCCACTAACGCCAAATGTTTTTTTTTTTATATAATACAAGAGTAGCAAACGAGCATGCAGTCCACCTGATGGTAAGTGGCTACTGCCGCCCATGGACATCCGTTATCAACCCCAAATAGGATTAGATATTCCTACCAGAGGTCGGCCACAGATGCGCCGCTACCCCTGAGGACTTAGCTGGAATGCCTCGGAAACGTCTGTCTCCCTTACCACACCCTTCAAACCGGAACACAGCAGCGGCTAACACTGCTGTTATTACGTAGAAATAGGTGTGGCGGTGGTGCCGCCGGAGTCGAACCACAAAGGGTTCTACCACCTTTAAAGATAAAGATAGTACGTGTGCAAATATATAACGATAAGACTTAACAGAAAATAATTTAATTCCTAAGGTTATGCCCCATACTTTAATCGGATTGGGATAACTTACTTTTCAAAAAATCATGGCCACTCCAGCCACCACAAATATGCTGCGTGCCAGACAGGTCCGGACGAAATCGATAACCGCGAACCTGCACCTGGTGGCTGCATACACTACGTACTACGGTAAACACACACACACATAGAGAGAGATAAAATACTTTTGACATCGTCTATCCATCTATTCACTGGGAATGTAGTCACATAGATGATAGCCTAAACTATGCTTCTTAATCGAAAGAGAGTCGAATTTCGAATCCCTCGAATTTCGGGTTTGATCTTCGGACCTTTGTGTTTTCAAAGTTATGTGTGTATTAGATATTAATTATGACTTGCTATAATTGATAGGAAAATATCCAAAGGAAATCTTACACCTCAGAGTTATTTATAAAAAAGGTTCTCAAAGATGTGGGAACTCTACCTATTCGCCCTTGGTCAGCGCGGTGGACTAAGGTCTAGACCACAAGAGAGGCCAGTCAGCAGCAGGGTATTAATGGGGTGACGACATTCACAGTTCAGATGAATCCAACGACACTAATCATATCTTAAGATCCATCCAGATATTTGGGCGCCAGAGCGCCACAAATAATGTAATCACATACATACGCTCGAAAACCTCGAAAAATACTCTCCGCAATCGTGCAAAAAGTAAGTAGACACACGATTGGCACAGAACTGAATAAATCAGAACATAGTTACAATCTACATTAAAGTCGTGTCTTTTAGTAGGAAATGATTGCTAATGACAACACTTTTTGTAGCTGATTCTGCTTTTTGTAGCTCATTTCACTTTGAATAGCTTCACATGGAACGTATTGGAAACGCACTGATTATACTTGCATATATTATGTTAGTAACGCAACTCTAAAGTTAAGATTTGATTGAGATTTTATTCGAAATAATAAAATATCCTTTCCATGTGCATATAAAATTTGAAAAATACCCTCGATTATTTAGGATCCCGTTATCAGATTCGGACCTGATGGCCATTTGATCTGCTGGAAAGTGTACCAATTGAAACAAAATAATAATTTTCCAAATCGGTCTTTGAGTAATCGAGGAACGTAACATGTAAAAAGATTCCGACGAATTGGCAACCATGCTACCACCACAAATTTATTTGAAATCGGTTAAAACACAAAGACAGCAATAGCTTCAACGTGTTCTTGAAAGGTGTGGGAAGGGACAGACACTTGTACGAAGCGTTCAAACTTAGTCCCCTGGGGAACATTTAATCTATGACCAACCTTAAGTAAGTCTCCAAATTAATCTGGGAAAAATTACAGTTCATATGAGTGGCTACTTAACTAAACTGCATCGTCTATGTTACAAAAAAAGCTATAAGTGTTTTTTAATAAATTGTAATTAGGTTATTTTATGGATCTAAATCTCAAAATTGGTAACAAAAGGGAGTTGTAACTGCTTTAGATTTAAGTACCTTTGTCATTTATCTCATAACAGAGGATAATTTAACAAAGATTAATGAAATAAATAAGGATAATACCAATTTAATACAAATCGTTAATTGTATAACTTCCTATTGTCTTAGTACAAACCATGTTAAATCCGTTATGAAATAGAAATGATTAAATTGTTAAGGGACTGTCGAAAAATGGAAGATTTAATGTAATGAAGATTCAGGGTGGAAAATAATATAATTATTGTTATATCTTGATACATTCGAAAATTGTTTTAAAATCGAAATTTCGAAATTTGTTTTACAAACGAACAAATTATTCAATATACTGTGATTTTACAGATTACATACTAAAATAAAACGACTTAATATTTCAAACTGTGACAGCAGAAGAGATTTATTCAAGGAAAGAATTGTACAAGTAAAGTCATAGAGTATAGACGGTCTGTGGCACAGACTAAATTACAAGTTAACACTGGCAGATTATAGATAATAACTAAATATTATTTTGATACAAAACCAACACCCCCACTTATCAAAATAAAGTTATAAAGTAATAACTATCTTATTTTGAACAAGGATGAAACAATTCTATAAAACTATAAAACTCTTTCTATACCTAACATTTTCATAAAACAATAGTGCTTGGTATTACAAAGGCTTTTTGTTAAAAGATCAGCCGGCATGTGTGCTGTCTGTAAATACTGTAACTTTACAATTTTATTGTTAATACATTCTCGGCAAAAGTGATAACGCACATCTATATGTTTAGTACGGTTATGGAATACATTATGAGCAGATAGTTTAATGGCACCTTGGTTGTCATTACATATATTAATAATATACATTTCACCTGTTATTTCACCTAATAGGCTACGCAAATATATTGCCTCTCTACATGCTTCCGTGATACTCATGTATTCTGCTTCTGTACTAGATAAAGCAACTGTCTTTTGTTTCTTAGAAGCCCATGAAACTGCACCACCAGACAATGTAAAACACAGACCTGTATATGACTTTCTATCCACTATATTATTTCCCCAATCAGCATCAGCAAAACCTTCCAATTTAGAATTACAATTTTTACTATACTTTAAACCAAAATGTTTAGTTTTCTTTAGATATTTCAGAATTCTTTTTGCATATAACCAATGTTTGTAATCATAACAGTTATTAAACTGACTTAGATATCCAACAGAAAAAGTTATATCTGGCCTAGTTAAAACAGATAAATACATTAAGCTACCAATTAATCTCTGATAAGGAAATCTGTCATTACATTTTTCAGTCTTATGTAAGTCTAACTTACTCTCCATAGGAGTGTCTACAGTTTTACAATCTGACATATTAAATTTGTTTAACAATTTATTTATATAATTTTCTTGACTCAATGTTATGATTCCTTTAATTTTATCTACATGAACATTCATTCCTAGACACTGCTTTATCTGTCCTAAGTCCTTGATTTTAAAATTTGAAACTAAAACCTTTTTTAAATTCTCAGTTTCTATTTTATCATTGGAAAAAACAAAGAAGTCATCTACATATAATGATACAATTGTTTTACAATTCTTATTATTTTTTGTGTACAAACAAGGCTCAATTTCAGATCTATTATAACCAATTTTAACAAGACAATCATCTACCTTTCTGTACCAGGCCCTCGAGGATTGCTTTAAGCCATATATAGCTTTCTTTAATTTAAGAACTTTATTATCATTTTTAGAATTAGAAAAACCTTCCGGCTTCTGCATATATATTGTTTCCTCAAGGTCCCCATTCAGAAATGCAGTTGTAACATCTAAATGTGTTATATCCAAATTTAATTGCACAGCTAAAGCAAATAAAAGTCTAATTGTAGTATGTCTTACCACTGGCGAAAAAGTCTCGACATAGTCCACTCCTTCTTTTTGCATAAACCCTTTAGCAACAAGTCTAGCACGATAACGAACATTATTGTCACTATCGAATTTCTTTCTAAGCACCCACTTACACTTCACTATAGTACTGTCAACTGGAGCATCCGATAGTTCCCACGCACTATTATCTTCAAAGCACTGTATTTCCTCATTAACAGCCTTCAACCACTGTTCTCGTTCAGGACCTGTTAGCGCTTCTTCCAGAGTTAAGCTGTTTACCTCATCGAGAACCTCCTGACTAACATACATACTAGAAAATCCAAACCTTTCTGGTTTCTTTCTTTCTCTCACTGGTTTTGTTGATGGAAAACTGAAATCAGGTGTATTTTCGCAGTCTTCATAATCACTTTCAGTTGATGGTATATATGTTTTATCCAAGGAGTCATCTATACATAATGTTTCATCTTCTGTATCACTGTCCCCCACTGGATCTGAAGGTTTTTCAACAGGTTTTTCAATAGGCTTACTGTCACATACTGGAATAATGGCTTGGGGAATGTCTTCACTCTCCATAATTATAACATCTCTACTAGTTACTATAGCTCTTGTTAACGGGTTGTACACTCGATATCCCTTAACATTTTCCGGGTAACCAAGTAATATGTGTCCTACTGATTTTCTGTCCCATTTCTGTCGCTTTTCTTTAGCAATGTGAACCATAACCTTACTGCCAAAGACTCTTAAATGGCTCACATCAGGTTTGTTTCCTGTCCATATTTCATAAGGAGTTTTTTCATTTAATATAGGTGTCACAATACGGTTTTGTAAATACACAGCTGTATTTGTTGCTTCGGCCCAAAATTCCTTTCCAAGACCGGAATCGAACAACAGACATCTAGCCTTTTCTACAACTGTACGATTGCATCTCTCGCTTAACCCGTTCTGTTGGGGTGTGTAGGGGTTCGTTCTTTGATGATTAATGCCTGCCTTCTGCAAATATAAATCAAACTGTCTGTTACAAAATTCAAGACCATTGTCGCTTCTTAAAGTTTTTATTCTCTTATTTGTTTGATTTTCAACTTTTGCTTTAAATTCCTGAAAACAGGCCAACGCTTCATTTTTCTGTTTTAAGAAATACACAAATATCATGCGTGAGTAATCATCAATAAATAACATGAAATATTTAGAACCTCCTATTGACTTCACCTCCATTGGTCCACAAATATCTGTGTGCACTAAGTTTAGCAATTCATTACTTCTTGAACCAATATGATTGAACGGTAAACGGCATTGCTTACCTTCACAACAGACTGTGCAAGACGACTTGGTTATGTCAACCTTCTCATTGAGACTCATACCACTCACAGCTGATGGCATTTTATTTAAATAATCCTTGTTTATGTGCCCCAATCTCCGATGCCAAACGTTGCCAGACACTGCCGATGCTGCCAAAACATGTTGAGCTGTTCTTAACTTGTATACTCCGTTAATCAACATAGCTTCAGCCACTAGAGTGCCACAATTATTATAGACTTTGCAGCTATCTTCTGTAAAAGTCACATGATTGCCGTTGCTTATTAATTGGCTTACAGATAACAAGTTTGTGGTTAGGTCTGGAACACAAAGCACATCTTTTACAGGCACCTCAAATTCACATTCACCTGTCTCTGTCACAATCTTGACATCTCCAGTGCATACGGCTTGTATTTTATTATTATTGGCTACTATTATTTGTTTATCCAGCAATTCGCGTTTGTTCATAATCCAGTGTTTATTTGGTGTCAAATGAACGCTTGCTCCTGAATCTATATACCATTCGTTTTTATTAAAATTTGTAGTCAAGAACACAGCACTAAACGCATTGGTTTGCTTCCTTGTATTTTTCTTTTCAATTATATCGTTATTTGGACACTGATTTTTATAATGACCAGGTTGCTTGCATTTATAACATCTGACATGAGACTTATTATTTGTTTTGTTTACTACGCCATCTTTGTAACTGCCACTGTTGCCAACTGTCAATTTATTCCTATACTTATGTTGGTACTTCTGTGAACTAGCAAATGCACCGCTAACTTCACGATGCTCGCAGACATTCGGTTCCGCCATATCTAACAATTTAGATTTTATGACATCTGACGTGATGGAAATCCCCGAGTGCTCGATTGCCATAATCATAGGCGCATATTTTTCTGTTAGCCCAGCCAACAATAAACACCCGATCCACTCATCACTTATATTAAAGCCAGTACCACTTAGTTTCTGTCCAGTTTGAATCATATTAGTTACATACGACGCCATCGAGTCATTATTATCCAAGCGTATGGAAATCAAATTTCGTAATAGGCTTATCCTTCTAGTGAACCCCGAATCGTCAAATAGGCTTCTCAGAGTATCCCACAAATCTTTACACGTCGAAACATTTTTTATGTGGACATATAATGCGGAGTCGATAGTCATAATTAATTTTGCTCGCGTTCTTTCATCGTCGGCTGGATCGATGGTTTTTCCTACTTCTGGCTTCTTAATACATTTAAGCATTCCTTCAAGCACGAGGAAATTCTGCGCAGCAAATGACCATTCGCTGTAGTTTTCTCGGCCTCTCAATTTAGGCACGTTGACAAGGTAATTCGTATTCATCTTGAAAATACCTAATTCTATCAACCTAACTACGCTAATATTTGACTAAACTGATACTTTTAAACTGAAAATAACTAATATTTTATGGGTCTGGGCCCATAACCTAAAATAAAACGACTTAATATTTCAAACTGTGACAGCAGAAGAGATTTATTCAAGGAAAGAATTGTACAAGTAAAGTCATAGAGTATAGACGGTCTGTGGCACAGACTAAATTACAAGTTAACACTGGCAGATTATAGATAATAACTAAATATTATTTTGATACAAAACCAACACATACATTTTCGAAAAGGAAGAATAATGGCTGACAAAATTCCATTCCATTCCATTTTATTTTCTAGTTTTTTTATATATTTAACCTAACGATAAGGCAGACGGGCTACCTGATGGAAAGTAGTCACCGTCGCCTATGGACATTTGCAACACCAGAGGAGTCGCCAATGCATCGCCGGTTTTATTTTTAGTTTGTTTTCAGATATGCATAATCAATTCCATATCAACCTTTATTTTAATAGATACAGGTTAAGTATCAAGTTTCACAACCAGAAAACTAATTTTTCAGTAAGTGCACTATATTTAGTTGTTGTCTTAGTTGTGTAGAAAACATCCTTAGGATTAAACTTTAGGATGTCCCTGTAGTTCCGGGACTAGAATAGAAAACTGCTCCCCCAGGGTAGAGCCCGTTGGGCATCGCGCTTGGAGGGCTCCGGTTGTGTCCCGTTGGAGATCCCGGAGTTCTCCAACAAGCGTTGAGGACGGCCACCGGGGGGGGTTTTAGTGCGGTAAGAATCCCACATAACCCGGCGTCGCTCCCACGTCGTCGGGTACCTTTTGAAGGATTCCCCCTCGAGAAAAAAAAAATAGGAAATGACGTCGCTCTTAACTAAAAAGCGATTATTTCATAAAGTTGTCTCAGTCTTTTATGTTCCCTTTATCATGTCCTTAATATTTTCTACCACACTTTATTTTTATTTTTTATGTATATTTTAACATGGCGCAACCATTACGTCGATATAAATGCGATTTCTCGCGATTAGTCAGCCCATCTCTAATCATTTCATAACACAAACATATGTAGACATGAATCATGTTTGCTCTCGATTAATGCACTAATGAGTACGCTCATTAATTGGGATGTAAAGTACACATCGCTATCGGAGTTTGGGAATTTCATGAAGCACTCAGTATACATCCACCGATAATGATGTTTTGTTACTGTGTATATTAGACTGAATTATCTGTTTATTTGGTGATGGTTTATAACTCTGATGGAAAAATATATATTTTTATTACGCTTTTATTAGCTTGGCCTGTATGTATGCAACGGAATCTTTGAACTCGATTTTTACCCACTTTGAACGATCCGATTAATTTAAAATTTTAAACATTTGTCAAGACCTGACGACAGTAAACGATTTTAATATTTTTTCCCATTCTCTTCGTCAAGATTTTCCTTCTGCGATTTTAGCGTGTTTTTTGTTTTTAAACTATATTATTATTAATTCCAACTTGTTTATACTTTTTATTTCTTATAATTAACTCATCTCGCATCAACCCATACCCTCACAAGCCATATATCGTGTAAATCATTCATTGTAATCCATTGTAATCGATATGCAAAAATAGGCTACATTAAGTAAGGTTGAGAGTTTGATGGGTGACCACTAGTGGCTAGATTTCATGCGATTCAAGGCCAGTGGACACATTAATTCGTTCCCGGTTGTTATAATTCAAAAACAATCTTGTCAGAGGCGGAGACGTTAAAACCAACACAGATTTTATATATTGACTTCATGTCGTTCATATAAAAGCTCCCTTAATATACAAATTTCTATAAAACAGAACAAAAGCTGTTTTAAAAAGTGGTTACTGCAAAAAATCATCCCTAATAAGTAAAATATGATATCCAATGCTTTTTGTATAGGAATTCTTTTAACAACAACGTATTGTAATCTCAATACTGAAATACGTAAGCTTTTTGCGATCCAATGTAATGTAAATTCAATACCAGATAATGTAACCAATGGTAAATAGGTTTATCTGGCCCTACTATTTGTCTTATTATCGTCTGTGAAACTCACTTCAAATTCGATATTATCTCACAATAGATAGACTTATTTTCTTTCGGACACCATTAATTGTTTAATACGTGTATTTCATACCAAATAGGTAGACTAAGTTTGAAAACGGTGTTAATAATCTCCAAGGCTTCTTGTGAACTACATCTAAAATACAAATGAAATATATAGTACAACATTTATTGTGTTGTCTTTCCGTAACTCGTCAAGAGATAGAGCCAAATCATTTTAAGATTTCTAAAAATTTAAAAGCTTCGAACTAAGACTAACGGAGCACTGCCACTACCCAGGCATAATCACTTAGCCTAGTGGGAGACCTCGCTTTGCCAAATGATGAACAAGTTATTATATGTCAAAATATGAAGTGTAGTGTAAATTAATTTAATTCATATAAGACACGGCGCTCAAAGAAGCATGTACATTGTACAAGTGAAAATTGTGATTTAATTAATTAATTTATTTATTTTATTGATCTCATTAGAACGGCCGAGGCCACTTACACTAACTAGACAGATCTAACATACCGACATCTCACAGAACTTCAAACATACAAGGCATAATAACAAGCACATCACATATGAATGCATTGCTTTGATTTATGAGACTTTATCATGAAAATAAAAATAAAGTCGAGAACTCTTAGTACATTCAAAACACCTGTTGGATTAGTTTTAAACGCTGTCTAAGCCGATCGTATACTAGGACAGCATGGCTGGATTAGTTGGATGTTTTATGCGGGAGGGTGGCATGAATGATGCGTTTAAGAAACAGCTTGTAGCAAAGACGGTTTCGCATTTCAGATTTAATATCTAACCAAGAACACGAGTGTTATTGCTCAGCTCTATATATTTTCTCTCAGATGTTATAGTACGTTTATAATTAAAACACAATGTTTTTATGTTTAATATTTACTTTACCTTGTAAATACCTTATGTTTTATATCATATCTGCGTCCTTACTTAAATAAGTAAGTTGTAAGTTTACGTATAGTCGTATACTTATATGAAATATATTGCTTTTATATATCTAAGACAAATTACATTTAGGCAATATGGAATTTATGATGTGGCACGGCTTGGACTACTCGCTATTTTATCTTTGTTTGATTTGGATATTTTTCTTCTTGGACATTTTGCGCTTTGAACATTTTGTTCATTGAAAATTTTGCGCTTAGGACATCTTCTGACATTTTGCAACTGTTGGTCATTTTGTGCGTCATAAGTCCAACTAATTACTTCTCACATTCAAAAATAATCCGTGCGCAAAATAATAAATGCTCGTAAATATTGTCTCGTTACAAAATATTTATTCTCCACTTGAAAATGTCCGCTGGCTCTCTCCCGCGTAAAATCGATCGGAGCTACACGTGCAGGCTGACCTCGACCTTGGGGCTCACCCCTCGGCACTGCAAGAGGGAAAAATGTTTCACTTAAAACCCATGGGTGTCTAGACCGCTCTTACTAATTGTTTACTTTTTATCTTAGCTGTTTACGTTTTACCCGGAGCGCTATGTCATGGGGCTCTTAAAAAATGCAAAGAGAGCTTTCCTTCAAAGCCAGTGAACGTTGAGCGACTCGTCTGGTGTTGCAAATGTCCATAGGAGACGTTGACTACTTTCCATTAGGTAGCACGTCTGCTTTATCGTTAGGTTCATATAATTAAAAAAACTTATTGTCGCTAACCCGCTGGCCCACTGCTGGGCACGGGATACAAAGTATATATATAGCCAAATTATAATAGTATATTTATAGCCACAGCTATAGTCCACATTGCAAAGTGCGACATAGCAATGTGTTTTTTAAAAGAACTTTTAGACGTATAACTTCCTTCACGATGTGTTCCTTCATCGTTAAAATAAGTGATAAATTAATTTCCTTTAAAAATCAGAGGTATCTCTGGTATCCGGATTCGAACCTAGAACTCCTATTGAGAGACGTAACTAACTGTAACTTACTGTACGTAACGTAATTTACTGTCAGATTTGTCTTGAACTATACAATCTCCCTTCAATTAAACTTCCCGTTGTTTGTATTTCATAGTTCATTAGCCTTACCATTTAGCTCTAATTGTATGCCCTACATACTAAGAATTAGTTTGTAAAACTTTCTATTGCACTAAACACTGCTGTTATTAGGCAGAAAAAGTGTGACAGTGACGCCGCAGTCGAACCACCCAGGATTCTACCACCTTCACAGTATTATGTTTAGAATTCAATTGTATAAGATAACGAATACAAGTTACAATATACAAGAATGTCCGAAATGTCAAGATGTCCATGGGCGGTAGTAGCCAGTTACAATCAGGTGGACTGCATGCTCGTCTGCTACTCCTATATTATAAAAAAAAAGGTAGGAATCTAGTCTTATCTGGGGTAGATCACAGATGTCCATGGGCAAAAGTAGCCACTTACCATCAGATGGATTGCATGCTCGTCTGCTACTTTTATATTATAAATAAAACTTAATAAGCGAAACATAAAGTACGATTACACATAAAAGTCAGAAAACAATATTGTTGCTTCATCAAATTTATTTCCCACATTTAGCACGCACGGACAGTAACATCATCTTCAACCATTGATGTTGCTACTAAACAGACTCCTACTACCAGATTTTTTATAATATAACGGATAAATAAGTCGAAAATAAAATATGAATTTTTAAATTAATTTATCTGTGTATACTCTTTATGTGTCTGTGATTTACGAATTGATATACTTAGGGTCAAAAAATGTTGTGTGTTCTATTGTACCTTGTATTGCACATTTGAAATAGGACGTATAATAAAATAACCAATGTTGCTTTTATGTATAAATTTTAAATAACATATAAATTAATACAATCTCAATATTTAATTATCACTTTTTTACATGTAGTTTATAACTATAACATCCAATTCAATTCTGTATCAGTCATATTAATAACTATAACTTATTGACGTTATTAAAAAGTATTACATGTAGAGTCTATTTAGATCCTTAGTCAGTGGCAACACCCTTATGAAACAAGGTGACAATTGCCTCATGTGTAAACCATTGCGCGATGAGCCGTCGCGCCCATCAAATTTACTGAGGACAGGCGTATCTTAAAGGTCATTCCTAATTGGCTATCAGTCAACCTGCTGCTAAGGAAAAAATACACTTTACGATAGTTGTTAAGTAACTCGCAGCCATTCGTTTATGAACCTTATGCGTATGTGAAATAAACCTTACGATACGTTTCTCGCAGCGCGTATAAAACCAACTTTCTTATGCGCTTCTCAAAGTTGTGTCGTTGGAATATATATCTCGTTGAAACGTAATAAGGTTGTTTAATAAATTTGTGTTTGCTCTTAACTTGGTTTCCAAAGTTATTTAATTCGCATGGGAATTTCGGGTCTCGGAGACGTGTGTTTCGGATTTTTGCGGTCACAGTGGTATTTATTGGGCAAGTGTTTGCACAGTGGTCGATTGCCGCCAATGCCCCTGAAGTGTACTCAGTCGGGTAAACACGACAAATTAAATTGAGGTTTTAGAGGTCAAAAGTCAGTACTGGGATTGATTTCTGAATAAATAATGTTTACTTACGTTCAAAGCTAGTTATAATTAAACAATATGAACTTAGTACTAATCAAAGAGATTTTGAAGTTGGTAGAAACCTTTTTGGTTCTACTCTGCCACACCCATTTCTTTTTGATAACAGCAGTGCTGCTGTGTTTTGTTTTGTTTAAAGGTGTATGTTAATTAGTAAGATAGTTAGACCTCAGGGGTAGCGACACTCCGGTGGTTTACCTCAGACAGGACTTTACATTTATTTCAGGTTGGTAACAGATTTCAATTGGTAGGAGTAGCCACTTACTATCCGGGGGCCTACCACTATCTTTTAAAAGCCATCATAGTTCAGGAAAGTTTTATTTCATTATTGCATCGAAACTAATTATTTATAAATTTAATCGAATTATGGTGCGAAATTTTAATGTATGATAAAAATAATATTGTTTTTAAAGATGGTAAGTAGTAACCCCCCTGGTCGCCTGCAAGTACGTTAGCTATTTCAAATAAGAATTGTGTTTTCAGCGAGTATTTACCTTTTTTTTTTTTCTCGAGGGGGAAACCTTCAAAAGGTACCCGACGACGTGGGAGCGACGCCGGGTTATGTGGGATTTTTACCGCACTAAAACCCCCCCGGTGGCCGTCCTCAACGCTTGTTGGAGAACTCCGGGATCTCCAACGGAACACAACCGGAGCCCTCCAAGCGCGATGCCCAACGGGCTCTACCCTGGGGGAGCAGTTTTCGCTCCTCCCACACCATGTATGTTTACGACGGTATGCGACCACACATACCGCCGTCCTTCCCGGGGTCACTTGCTGGACGGTTCGAGCTCCCATTCTTGCCGTCCGCAACCCCGGAAGCCCCCTTTTAGTCGCCTCCTACGACAGGCAGGGGATACCGTAGCCCTATTCTAGTCCCGGAACTACAGGGACAAGCGAGTATTTACCTAGGTTTTCAAAGTGTTACAGCTGCTCCATAAACATAGAGAAATGAATGTTTATTACACACATTAAGTTTTTCTTTCCTTTTGAAGTTAACAAACTAAAAAAAAAAAACAAATTAATCTAAGGTGGACTTTATTAAATCCATAATATTGTTAAACTTGCACAAAATTATTTATAGTATTTAAAGGTCATTTTCGTAACGAAGAAATCGATCTGTAAATCATATATACATACCCAGACATAGTCTAGACGAGAATAGACTATACATCTAGACCTCTGGACACCTGCACAGTCCACTCAGGCATTAATGTGCTTGTATAAAAACGATGGATCAAAGACTTGTTTGTCAGCTGTAGAGCGCATAACCGGGATATAGGGATCCCGCATTCTATACCCGTCACTTATCCTGGACGTAAACGAGATTCCACTCAGGATTCCAATCCCGCGAAATGGATACATATGTGTTACTTAGCGCGCGGACTCCATTATTAGGAGTCAAATTTTTGATAAGATTTGCAAGATAGCAGAAGGGGGACAAATATTGAGATAGTTGTGTTTAAGAATACCTAATCCCGCTAACACCGGGATTGCAAATTTCTTACGGATTGCATTCCCTAGTCTTCATAATGGGTCAGAGATCTCAGACATAAGCTTCAATGTAAATTATACCTTACGTATACCTCCCATAAGGAATCAGGTATACGAAGCCAAGAATTATGAAGATAGAAGAACAAAGGGAGTTCTTTATTAAAACAAGTGGAACTTTCATAATTGAATCGTAATTAATTTTTCCGACTGCGAGGGAAATTGCGCTCTTTGTGTAAAGGAATAAAGTATGGGGAAAGTTTTGTTAATTTTCCGAGGTTTCTCGAATGCACTCGCTGTATGCAAAGAAAGTTGAAGTTTCTAGTTATGTTGAGATAGAGGATTAAAGGGACAGACATTCGAATATTATTATTATTATGTAGGTAGTAGTTATTTAACGTTTTTGTCACTTTACATTGTTTTATTTAATCCAATATTATATTCCGTTTGCTTCAGTAGACTGAGTAAACGTAACAATAAGTAAGTGCTCAAGTCTTTCTGTCTGCCTTACATGTTCGCAAAAAGAGAGATAAAACATAAAGCGCCATTTTGTCAATTTAGACATTTAGACTAGTCTATAAGTGTGATACAATCCGCTGGGGGTCTGATTGGAAATTGTATGGGCAAATACGTAAACCAATACCAAAACAGTCATATTTGTCCAAACTCATGGTAAGGGTACTCAAGTTGATTACAGATGTATATGAGCAACTGTGGCATTTTACCATCAGATGGGCAGCGTACCCGTTTGCCTATTCTGTATTATAAAAAAATAAAATTAACAATTAGACCGTACTTTATTATTGTGATAAAACATAATAACAATATCTCCCGTACACGACGTGTAAATAACACTTTATAAAATTTCCTTTAATCCACGGAAAAGTCACAAGTGTCAATTAGCGTTTATAACAGCTTCTGAGAATTGTGAATTGCGATATTGTTCTCTAAGGTTTTCTCGTAACGGAACAATAGAACACTTGTTGTGCGAACCGACGAAAGCTGGGTTCACACTTTGTGATTTTTTGTGACAAATTCGGAAATAAATAAACACTTGTCAAAGTGATGTTGGAGATATTTTTAAGGTGTCAGGAAAAGTAGTATACAAATTTATCGCAAATATTGTATAAGTCAGATAACACATATTGTTGCTTTCTTTAACTCCGAATGTTATGTAATAAAAACAGATCCAATAAATCTTATATTTTTTTAACTTATGTAACAAATTGTAAAGAATGCAAAATACTTTCCAATCGTTTATTTCTCAATTACGAAATTTTCTTACCGATTTTGTTGTTAATATTTTTTTGACTAATATTTCTGTAGGCGATTGTATACCAACAGAATTACCGAGTGTCAGATCTAATCATTGTCACAATAATACGTGACCAATACAGATTCGTTGCTTCATATTAACTTGACATAAGTTTAAGGGTAAAAAGCGAAACAATAAGACGATTAAAGTAATTGCCAGCTCAAAAACAGCTCATGACAAATTGACTAATAACGACTAATGCGCAACGCTTTTTGTCACATTTGTGAGCCAAGATTTATGAAAACGACGAATTTTCCTAATAAGTCGAACAATGACATGTGAGAGTGGGTTTTTCTCTTTCAAGTACCATTGCTTGGTACGACCATTGATTCTTAGCCTTTTGTCAACGTTTTATTGGAGTTCATAAAACATTTGATGGAAAGTTTCTCGTTGAATCTGGTTGCACTCTAAGAGGTTCGTCCTTATAAAAGTTATCGCTCAATCTTTATATCTTTATCTTTGAAAATATTGAACCAATTACAAAAATGTATTTCATTGAAAGTATGGTTCTCAGTTGCAACCCCTTTAACTTACTACTAGCATTTTGTAACTTTCCAACCTTTTTAACCGTTTTAAATCTTTATTTGTTGCTAGGAATTAGGGATTATTTACACCTGCAGACACAGACCGTGACATTTTTGAGTCTGTTAATGTATTTATGTCTCGCCTAACCCAGCTGCGCAGACAGGCAAAAGCCTGTTAGAATATTGTATAGAAAAATATGTTTTTTTTGTGATACATTCAATGAAAATAAACGGGGTTTAATATAAGCTATTACAATCCATATTAAAAGAACTTTTAACTTACGTCTATTAAATAAATACTACGTATTTTGCATAGAACTAAATCTTATACAGTAAGCCCCGCATAATAAGCAAACATTGGGAAGCAAAAATAACATGTAGGGATATAAGGGAGGAATTTTACGGAACAGGCCATTAAAATTTCCATAACAAATGTATTATAACGTGACATTTAACCTCAATTTCCGTGTACTTAGGTTTACTTTTGCCTTCGGCTAAGTGATAAAACCCTTTTATGTTTTTACCTTTTATCGCATGGAAAAATTTATGCTGATAATTAAAATTATCTTAAGGCAGGAGAGAGATAAAAAAGGAGAGAGATATAGTTTGAAAGGGCTGCTGATAAGGGTTGAGTGATAATGAATATATTATTTATGAAAAGTAGATAATTATTATGTTATCTCAATAAAGTTTGGTTAATGAAACTATGTCATATATGTTATTTATAGCAATAAAAGTCATTTTTTTATACTGTTCTAACATTTTTTTGTGTAACGCTATTTTCAATCTCTATATTTTGGCCTCATTAAAATACTATGCTTATACAATATCTTATTGAAGAAATTGATTGATGATAGATTTGAAGTTAGACTTAAAAACGCTCCAGTGTTGCTAGCTCTTTTATTTGTTGAAATCCATTCTGAAAATTATATATTTTCCTAAATTTAGGGGAAATTCCTCTTGGTTAGCTATTATGTGATAGTAAGTGCAAACGTACATAATAGGGATTTTTCAACAAATCATTTTCAATAACGAGTCACCACAATACTTTAACGTAAAGATGGTCCCAGATTCAATTTCCATTGAACGAAAAGTCAGGGGTCTTGTGGATATGAGCATTCGTGATATTACTTTATGTGTCTACAAATAAAAAATAGTAACGTTTTTTATTAATATCTTACTCTTAGATCGTGGACAGTGTACCTACTTCCTAAAGACTATTCTCACTAAAAGCTAAGAGGGGAAGGATCGCACGTGTGCTCAAATAACATATGTATTCATGCGACACTGGCTGTGCACAGCTGTGTTAAGCTTAGTAATTACTGTGCTAAGCTGGGAAATAAACTTGAAAAGTTAAGGTTTTGATTGAAAATGAAAGTGGTAAATGTTGTACAAAATTTGTTAGTAGCTAAATAATTTATATTTAATTTAAATATGTTTTTATTATGTCACATACAAGATAATATTCTGCGAAGAGCTTTTCAGGCGAAATACACACTAAAAACTATATGTAGAAATTAATAAAACATGTTCTTGTTTTACTTCAATATTTAAATTCAATAATGTTTTCTGCATAATTTTATTTTATGTTTGTAATAATTCATACCAAATCTATGTAAAAACTATTTTTCAAGGTACGAGTATCTTACTTCTATTTGTGTAAATCCATAAATTGCAAATAGATAGGTACTTATGACTAACATTATGTAACAATATTATTATTATTATTTTTATACGTAAATTGCAAATCTTAAGATTTAGTATTGTAACGAACATGCGTAACAATAAATTATTTTCATATCTTTTCAGGATGCAGATACGGTGGAGAAATTGAACGAAAGCGGGGATCTGAGGAAGATGCTGAAGCCTTACAAGGTGGGTATTGAACATAATAGCTCTGTTATCCCTTACGACATGATTTAGATCTTTCAACATTTTTCAATTTCAGTAGTTTCATTCAGACATCCATTCTAATGGTTAGTGCTTTACAAAGCGCACTGAATCTTTTGCTACTATTTTTATAATGAGTTTTTTTGTTAAATTCATCTGATGGTAATAGCCACTACCGGTCCATGAACATCTGTAACCGATTCGTGTAGAACATGGGTTCTATTACTAACTGATCACAGAGCCGTTGCTACTCTTAAGAACCTCGCTTCACAATATATGTAAGTCAGTCGGCATCCATACTTTCATCAAAAACGAGTATATATTTTTTATATGTTTCATGTAGTTAATATACATACAGTGATGGTTTAATGGTCTCCAATATTCACAACGCCAGAACTGCTACACGATAAAAACAATTAAAACGTTGACAACTTCCCATTCGAACCATACTCATCTAACCAACTTCCAAAATTGAACAATATTTACTTTATTTTAATTTTCAAGTCCATTTACTATGTAGCCTAAAAACGTATAAAAAGCTAAAAACTCGAGGTATCACTCGAAAGCTTTTAATAAAAATCCCTTTGACAAGAGCTGGCTCTCGGTGATGGATTGGTACGTAAGCCAACGTGGCAACGGATGGACGGAACTCATTCCCGAAGTGACCGAATGCTTAGGAAAATTCTGGTCTACACAAGATTGAAACTTTTAGAAAGTAAAAACATTTTATTTATAAAGTGAAAAGGCTATTAGCATTAAATTATATTGTAGTATTATTTCTCATTGCAGTTTTCTACATATAAAATTGTAATGTAACTAAAAATTTTAATTGTAATTAAAAAATAAGTCTCTGTTACTTAAAATAAACAATTAAATTATTATTCAAATATAAAAATTATAAAAATCATAATTTAGATCTGTAACAGATTTAAATAATCAATTAGATTTCATATTCACAATATTTACAAATTTCGTCCAAAATTCTATTCAAATCAAGAAAAGATTCATTACCAATATAGTAGACAAAAATTTAACGATTAACTTTGTTCAATAAAGAATGATTTTCAAAATACTGGCTTTAGTATATTATATTTCTCGCTCACACATTGTACAAAACACGGGAAAAATACTTGAATTTTGGATAAAAATTCTTATTGAAATAAGTATACTAATGCATATAGCAATCAATCATCAAATAAAGTCAGGTTCTTCGGCTTACGTAACAGTAACATAACTCTTCGCAAAAACATCAAAAGAACCGACATTGCGCAGTCGCCGCACCTTGAAACGATTGCAGAGAAAATAAACTTGTTTCCACTGCCTTACCCACTCCCCAACCCCGGTCGTCCAGATGCACGGATTTTTAATTTTTTTACAGAGAATCAAAATCAAAAATATTTGATACTAAGTACATTTTTACAGAACTCTTTTTGAACGTAAAAGTTTTATGGATGTATGTAGAACCAATATGGTTTGACCAGGGTGGTACCAACGCTACACTACATTTCGTTTTCATAAATATAATGAAGTGGATTTACAACAATTTTAATAATATCTGCCAATGCTTGTTCGAATTGAGCAGTGTAATAGAATATGCTCCAAAACTCCTCCAGCAGTGGGAAAATATATGGCCAATAATAGAGCATAAGGTTGCAACCAATAAATAGGTACTCTCTCGATCTTCAGGTAATCCTTAAGATCTAAGCTCTCTGCGTTAGGCATCTTAGAAAATGTTATCTGAAATGATCGTATAATATTCTTGTATGAAGAAAATATAGTTTTAATAATCCGTTTTAATAAAGAAAATAAATATTCCCTGCCGTACTCTGTTTTGGGTAGTTATTTATCGAACTAATATATGTAATCCTTATATTGACAATAACTCATGGACTATTTCTATTAAAGCAATTGTTACTATCCTATACATTTTTGCGTTATAAAAATGAATTAAAAATATGATATAATAGTGATAATAATAATAATAATGTTAAGTGATTATTTAGGTGATATTTCCAAAGGTGTGTAATGTCCACCAATCTGTATGTAGCCAGCATGGCGGAATATTTATTTATTAATGAATTACGAAATAAATATTTGCCAGATATAAACTTATCCCCATACAAAGATTTTATCGATACTTTGGACAGCGTGATAATTATTATGGTCCAAGCTCTTATAAATCTTGCCCAGTTGAGAGATAAACTTAAACCCACCAGCTGTTGCTATTAACAGCTAAAGTGTTGCTATCAGAGTAAAATAGATGGTTGGTAGGGAAGTCTCAGAAGTAGTCAAACCACCATGAATTTTACCAACTTCAAATATATATTTTTTTAATATAAGAGTAGCAGACGAGCATGTAGTCCACTTGATGGTACTATCTGCTATTGCCGCCCATGGACATCTGTAATCAACTCCAGATAGGATTAGATATTCCTACCTGAGGTCGGCCACAGATGCGCCGCTACCCCTGAAGACTAAGCTGGAACGCCTCGGAAAAGTCTGTCTCCCTTGCCACACCCTTCAAACCGGAACACAGTAGCGCCCAGCACAGCTGTTATTAGGTAGAAATAGGTGTGGCGGTGGTGCCGCCGGAGTCGAATCACAAAGGGTTCTACCACCTTCCAATGGATTCTACCAACTTCAAAATGGATTGTTTTTCACTTTAAGTCACGCTAAAATCGTATAAATTAGCTTCATCCATTTACATGAAATTCACTACCTGTTTTCTAAAATTTAAATGCTTATAAAGCCGTCATATTCTTCATTCATATTAAATATTCCGCAAAATATATTTGTCTAAGTAAATTACCATGAAATCCGGTGTCGACAAACCCGCAAATGGAGTTAACGGATGTTAGTTTATTTAAATAAACCAACGTTTGCGAAAGGAAATATTTGTAGTTAGCATATTAGCATTATTTCACTCGCACGGCTTCTTTGTGTAGGAAAATTACGTAAAAATATTTAACCAAAAATAGATATTACTTGCTGACCCGGCAAACGTTTTGTAGCCATAAGGGTTGTACCTTATCACTAAGGGGTATGAAAAATAGATAGTAGTAGAATATGCATATAAAATTTGGTGAAAATCGGTAAAGCCGTTTCGGAGGAGTACGGTAACTAAAATTGTGACACAAGAATTTTATATATAAGTTTATGGTATAGTATTACAACTTGTTTGCAGTAAAAAGAAGCAATGACGAATGAAGCTAGGTGCGCATTATGTTTATAATATAATTATATTTATAAAAAATAATTTTAATTCGCACTTTTTATAACGGTGAAGAAAATTATCGTGAAGGAGTCTACCAATTCGCACTTGGTTCAGGGCGGTGGAGTATGACCTAAGCTCATCTCATTCTGAAAGAGCGTCAGAATGAGAGGAGCTTAGGTCACACTCCTCCGCACTGCGTGCAGTAGAGGCATAATATTGAAGACTTGGTTGCAATCCTTTCTGTGGGGGTTTTCGAGCCCAAAAATAAATCATCATCCAAAAATGTTTAACGACTAATATTTAACCGGAAAATTTACATGGCATGACTATAGTAGAATAAAAATATGTATTAGGTCCAATGAGAACGTCATTTACAGTTATCAAAAAATTTTGTTAAAACTAAAATAACAGTAGCGAAGTGAGCGAACTAATTTTTATAGTAAGTTGTCGAATAAAAATAAAAGATCTGCTCTATATGTTAGAATTAAAACAACAGTAACATATTATGTAAACTTCGTTGCAATATGAGCAATAGAATGAAGCTTCAAACAAGTTGAAGCTCGCTTGAAAAGCTCCACTCGATATCCGCTCGATGGCAGCCTACTAAACTTTCAGTTTATAGTGCTCTTAACAAGGATTGGTATGGTACACTAATTGATAATATAAGTAATAGATTATAGATATTATGGCTTATGTGCTTAAACTCGGCCTCTCATTCGGAGAATCTGAGTTTCACCCAGGCACCCTCCACTGATATTTCAAAATGATGTGCATATTGGAAATTAATTATGACTCGTAAACGATAAACACTGTAAAAACACACACACAAGAAATTAGACATTATTTGAACCGAAATTATATATCTGTGCGAAATTTTGATGCCTCGTCAGTTTTCAAGTGGTTCCAACTTTATATCAGGTCGATATGTTGACACAACGCCATACAAATCAATTTATGTATGAGTGATTCTAATAACATTCTTAAAATTTTTCTTTACATTTTTTGAATATGTGTGTGATCACGTTTCCTTTATTCTTATTGTACGAATTATTATGTAAAGTACACATTAACGTATGCAAAGAACACAAAAGAAATTGTTCACTTTATAAATACTCGAATGGAATACCTCAGAAAAGCAGTCGAAAAACATCGTATACAATGCAAAGGAATGAAAGCTTTCAAGTAAAAGAGGTTCGAGTTTGAAAAGCTCCGCTCTACATCCGCTCGATTACAGCTTAGTAAATTTTCCGTTAAAAATGTAGTCGTGAAGAGTATTGGTATGTGATAATTATTTTACATAAGGTTACTTGGGTTCGTGTGTTACCACCCTTAGACGGGCAACTAAAACTGTCTACAGCCTCGATAAAATAAACGTTTCTAAATTAGAAAGATTATTTTTCTTCAATATTTGCACTGATCTGTCTACTTAAAGGATACATTATCTCAGACTTGTCTAGAACCACCTTCTATTTCGTAAAATAATGTGTACAACAGATTTGTTTATATATGCACATATACATAATACAGGACAGATAAGAACTATCATTTAATTACTAAGCTGTATTATTTTCAAAAATATTACTGTAATAGTTTTCTGTTTCAATCACAAAATTAGTTGAATATATTTTTTCATAACAATTAAATAAAATTTAAACAATCGCCATCAACCAATCCACAGCAGTGCGACTACATGACATGTTACCAACGTACAGGAAGGCTCACTTCCGTTACGCTTGCAGCAACGGATGCATGTTGCTAGCATTATGTTATGTTGTGTGGAGTATTGTGTTCAATTTATTACCTTGTTTGACATTTTAGCTAGGAAACCTTCTGTAGAATTTGAAAAAAGGTTACTTCAATGATCAAATTTTAGCGCTTATTGACGTCAAAGATCCTCAAAGATCCTCATTTTGCCAATTCTAAGTGGTTACTAAAGTAAATTTTACATAAAAATGTCTAAAATAGGTTTTTTTATAAATTAAGTAAAAACCACCATAGTATCATGATTGTATTCGTAAAATGGTTTTACTAACATTTTCCAACTTAATCACTAAATTAGTTAACTGACATGCTTTCATAAAAAAAACTACAATTAAGAAAATGCCATCAGCCAATTCACATTAATACGACTACATGACATGTTACCGACGTACAGGAAGGCTCACTTCCGTTACGCTTGCAGCAACGGATGTATGTTGCTAGCATTATGTTGTGTTGTGTGAAGTATTGTGTTCAATTTATTACATTGTTTGCCATTTAAGCTGTGAAATGTAATACTTGTGTAGAAGAATTAGAAAATAGGTTGATTGAATAAGTAAATATTAAGTGGGCATTGAAGGCAATGATCCTCATTTAAATCTTCTTTCAAAATGGGGAGGATTTAATTCAAAGCTTGTACATCGTACAAGTCTCATACAAAGAAAGGAGATCGTTGTAAAAACTTTGTACGATTTTCATCTCCAATAAAGAAGGGTAGGTATATAACTCCATATTCACTTGTATGTTGTTCAGAATGATAATTTTTTCACATCCTTCTGAACATTGCATATAATTCAAAGGCATTAAAATTCTTTATAATGTTTTTCGATACCTTCAAAACAAATAATTCCAAAGAATGGACTTCCTCAGAAAAACAGGCGTAAAGACAAGCCTTTAAAACATCGTAATCGCAGACTTACTATAATGTACCCACTTTATACAAAACAGTAGAGGTCCAATACCGATGATATATGGTTTAACGTAAGATACAATTGTAATGCCAGTGGTTTGAATCTAAATTGTTTAGAGGGGTGCGACATAGATAATGTCAATTTGAAGGGACTAAATTGATAAGGGTAGGGAATGTTTCCGAAATGTGTGAAATATTGTCCACAATTCTGTTGACAGTAAACACCAGGGTTATGTTTGGAGGATGTATATTGACAAATAGAAGACGAATACATGCTATACTATATCTTGTTGTACCTGGTAAGTATATTAATCATTTCTTGACATGAAATGATTAATATTTATTCGGTTATATTAAGTTTTATCACATTGAAATCTTATTGTGAATGAATTATGATATTTGAATAATAATTATTAATACAATAGTAATAATATAGTATTAATTTTATTATTTAAATACAAAGTATTACAACACAAAAACTACAAAAATAATATTCATTATTTTAGAAAAGGTTATTTTGGTTATTAATTAATTAATTATTAATATAAATAAACGTCAGTGATGACAAAATGCATAGTATTGTATTGATAAAATATGTATATTGTGCATTTCACAAGTAAATTTGATTTGATTTGAAAAAAAAAACTATTTTTATCAAATATTGAATATGGTCAGTAATAATATGCAATATACTTTTTTTGGAGTGTATATTGCTTATTTTGTTAAGCGGAGACTAGTTATAAGCATATTAAACTATATATGACCAATGCCACAGATTAATAAATAGTTACTACGTAACCAATGAATGCATTGCCAACAAACTGTTTTATTTTGATGATTTTTGGAGTGTTCACAGATTGGAAGAAAATCTCAGAAGGAAATTTCTTCCACATAAAAATAGATAATTCATACATATCAACACAGCGTAGAATAGATTGCACAAACATCAGAGTCCTATAAAAGCATTCGCTTTTAATTCCAATAAAAACCGTATAGGTCCGTGACATTCTCTCCCTACTAGGGATTACGGGATCGCTAACGTGCTCGCTAAATCTTGTTTAGTTAAAACAGATATTTGTACAGCTTAGTGTTGTAAGGTTGTAAGCGAGTTAGCAAAACTTTACGTGCATTAACCTTACATATGATATAAGTATGTTGATCAGAATAATGTGTTTTCACACTTGTCTTAAACAAATATAGTACCGCTATGTAATATATAAAATATTATAATTTATTCATATTTCTTCATAAATATGAAAGGTACGAATTGCATTTCATACACTTTTGAGAATTTTTTATAGCTTTCAGGTGTGTAGGTTTCCTTAAGTTGTTTTGTTTCACCGTCAAAGCGATTGATATTTAATTTCTAACTTTGAAAAATTAGAGTTTCTTGCATTCCGAACCTTTTTTCTTCTTTTCGAGGGGGAAACCTCCAAAAGGTACCCGATGATGTGGGAGCGACGCCGGGTTATGTGGGATGTGCGCAACATCTGGCGATTACGACGGTATGCGACCACATATACTCATACCGCCGTCCTTCCCGGGGTCGCTTACTGGACGGTTCGAGCTCCCACTCATGCCGCCCGCAACCCCAGATACCGCAGCCCTATTCTAGTCCCGGAACTACAAGGACTGGGTTTCGAACTTAGGACACACCGATCGAGAAGTAAAGTTTCAACTACTACACAATCAGTGAATGATCATTAATTAGATCACTTAATATTAATAAAATAATGTCAGACTAATGAAACGAGTGAATAATGATGAATTAATAAGTTACAAAACGATTTTTTGACATTATTTGGAATGAAAATGTTTATTTTTGTTCAAGCATATATTTTTTATTTACACAACTTCATTTTCATTCACTTATAGGAACAACACTATTATAAATATATCCAAGTATTTCAAATTGTCACTTCTCCATAACCTATTTGTGGCCCGTAGCGAGTGAATAGACGCGCGTCCAGACATAAACACGCGTGACTGAAAATAACAGTCTCAATCCGCGGTTTCATAACAATATTTTTATTCTTAGCTAAAGAAAATATTTGCTAGATAATATGTTAAATATAACAAGGATACTAACAGAAAACGCAAATTCATACTACAGATAAACTGCTTCTGAGAACTTTATTGAATGTCTCCAAAACCGTTTATAACAATGTTATTTCCTTCATCCGACTAGCCGCTTTGACATAAGCTCGCTGGTCGCAACAGGATTATCCAACTAACGAGGAGAAACGTACGCTTTATTTTCAGAAAATCATTGTAGAATTTTGTTTGAACGTGTACCTTTTATTGATTATGGAAACAAATCATTTTGCTTTTGTGCTTATTTTTTGGTCATAGTTACAATGAAGAAATATCTAAGTAATCGTCATTATGAGCACATTGAAAAAGTTATAATATTGTAACAATTTAATTTAAGATGCGCAGTAAAATCTCTCTAAAGCTATGTAAGAGATTTTGCTATATATATTATTTGCTACATATTATTTTTGCGATGTAAGCTTTGAGCTTATAAAGCTCATAATTCGAAACACATTTTTTATTATTT
The DNA here is from genome assembly GCA_014595695.2 of Epargyreus clarus clarus. NCBI lineage: Eukaryota > Metazoa > Arthropoda > Insecta > Lepidoptera > Hesperiidae > Epargyreus > Epargyreus clarus. Next base: position 171,019 of record JACTTY020000086.1, on the reverse strand, counting down.
TTGATGATTAAATCCCAGGATTACTTAGTTAGTGAGTGTCATGAATAAATTCTACAAATAAACAAACATATTGATTAAACACAGAAATCGGAATCATCATTTAAAAGTTTGCCTGGGTGGGATTGAACCCTGGTTCTTTTGTGCACCATTCCGCTGCGCTGGTCGTTACCTTCTTTAAGACTATTTTTTCTTCTCAATTACGAATTCATTCACCCTTTATTTCACTTCACGACTTCAATTTTACTCTTTAGAATACAGTTTACTCATTAACTCCTTATAAATCTCCGATAAATTCAAATTTGACTTCAAGCTCAGTAATACTGTATTTATGAATGTCCATTGTAACCTGGAAACATCGTTACGAGCCCCAGTTATTGCACGAAGCCAGGATAATACGGTTAAAGCAATAACATACGCTAATTCTCCTGTCCGCACTGTGATTGCAACTGAATATTGGATTACCATCGGAAACTGATTGCATGTAATTGGAATAGAATGTCGCTTGCTGTAATAGAAATTGAGCTTTGTAAATTGTTGTATTGAATAATGGACAATGTGGTTCAGATTTAGTGGGTCTCAGAGAAAGATAATTTTGAAAGGTTGCTGAAATTGAAGTTTAGTTAACACTCCATCTCATGGCTTAGTGATTACAACACTCGGTTAGGACTTTACCGGTTTCAATAACTGCCACAGTTGCGTCGCTACTCCGGTAAAATTAGGATTTAAAATAGTTTATCTTCTATAATATACCGTTTAAATGATTCAATCAGAATACACATCAGAGACAAATCACATTTGACACGCTTATTCTAAAGCTACAGAGATGGTAGTGGTGCTACACAAAGAGAATTTTCTAACATCTACTGACACAAAATGTTTACAATTCCATAGCGCCCTATAAATACTTTTAGGAATTTTGCGCTTGCCATTGTATAGGTAGTTCCTGTAGAACATCAAGCCATGATTTTATTACGATTTTTTTATGATCCATTCCTTTACTCATTACAGAGTCCTGACGCTTGCAACACGTGCCAAGTCTGCGGCGGCTTCCGTCTCCTCCCCTGTCGGATCTGCAACGGATCCAAGAAGAGTCTCCATCGGAACCACTTCACTGCTGAGTTCGTGGCTCTCAAGTGCATGAACTGTGATGAGGTCGGCCTGGTTCGCTGTGATGCCTGCTCTTGAAGACTGCTCAAAACTGGAGGAACTTTCGACGGATCAGCCCATATGTGATGCTTGCTTTAAAGATTTTGATGATCCATGCTTTGTTATTGTGTAGGCAGCCGCAAGATTTGCGTTTCTATTGTATGTGTTAAAAAAATCAATTCTCTATGCATTGAATTGACGAATTATTTTATTTTACAAAAGTAGCAAAGCATATTGAGGGCGCCACTAGCAACTTTAATCTACCCACACATTTTGTAAAGCCTTTTTATCGTTTTTGAATTCTTTCTTTCATACATACATATTCTATCATAGATTCTAAATGTATTATTTAGTAAAAAAAAATGGACTACGGCTAATTCTATATTTCACTTTTATTCAAATGCAAAGGTAGAAGAGATAGATATAAAAACTTTTCATTACTTCGGTAATGTTTTAATATCTTAGAGATAAAGCAAAGCAAGGTTGTGTGTGTCTTAACTTCAGTGTGTCTGTTGTTCAGTCAATTATGTTCTTAGAGATCACAAAATGTACTTTATATTTAAGCCCATGGTTAAGTTATAGTCACAAATTAAGTAAGTTTTTGAGTAAGAGTTTTATTCCATTGTACAATATCTAAATTGTTATATTTACTAACATTTTAATTTACAACCGTATTCATAACTAGTATAGAGCTTTTTTTATAAGCTTAAAGCCAACTCAAAGCTTTTTCTCCAAAACTACATTTTGTGACGTTTTGTGAATGCATGCGTATTTTTTGATTGTTCAGCACTAAGGTGGTAGGTCTTTCTTCAATTTGAGAACTGTAACCTTAGATTTTACGTTTTTATAAAAATTACTGTTTTGTATTTGTTTACGTATTTCACATACATTTCCAATCAGTTCCGATACAGTTCGCTAGGGGCGCTGATTGGAAATATATGAGCAAGTATGTAAACAAGTACAAAAACGGTCATTTTTGTAAAAGCGTACAAACTCATACTAAGGGTACAGATTTATTTGTGTAAGAGATGCATGATATTTTATACTTCTAGTACCTTTGCGTAAGCATGCCATAAATTTCTACTTTTTTACAAGAAACATTAAAATTTCTAGCACGTTTTATTTTAGGTAACTAAAATAATATTCTAGTGTTAAGTACCCCTCAAGTAATATAGGATATGTAATATTTACTTTAATTTTATGTAATAATTTCTTTAAATGCCTTTTAAGTTATAAAACAGATTTGGGAGATGACGTCGTGTTTTACCTGCTGTTATTGAAATTCGCGCCATCTATCGCGATTTCTATTCATAAAATCTATGAATTGGTAAATTATTTTAAGGATATACTTAAGAATATTATATTATTTTGCGTAATGTGATATGAATTTTAATATCTATACGTCCATTGGCATTCTAAAAGTGATAAGGATAAGAGATTATATTTGTTTTAATTATAGATATGCGCATTAGTAATCTAATATTATCATTTAAAAAATATTTGTAGTGAATTTCAGATTGTTTTCGGCAAAAAAGTAATTTAAAAAAATAAATATTTTTTTATGAGCATGAAGTGGAAATAAGTTCTTATATTAATTAAATCTACAAAAATATAGGAACTCAATTTTTAAATCTTTTCTTATGTAAAAGCAGGATTTTTATGCTTCTCCTCATTGATTAAGTAACCTTAAAGTTAGGGCATTTTGTAAATAATGTTTCAATAAATAATTATTACTCCAAATGATTTGTTTTATTAATAATCACCCTCTCTACCGTTCTTAAAATAGGTAAATATTACATATTATATACGGAAATGATGGAGTTGGAACGAAACTATGGAATATCCGGAAGCCGAAAAATATATCCGAAAACGGAACCGAATCTGTTAAACGGCGGAGTCTAAATGATACAATATTATGAACAGTATTCGTCCCAACTAGCCGATACTGTTCGGATACTTTACAAATAAAATGAAATAATTATTTAACTGAATTTTTACACTTTTACGATTCCTTGAATCTTAATATCTGGAATTATCCGAAACTATCGGATATTCCGAAATAACACCAATAAGTAACTGATATAATATTTTTAATAAATCGCTATCCATATCCGAAATATCATATCCATAACATCGCTAATTACTCACCCCCAGCAATGCTTTTTTTTATAATATAGGAGTAACAGACGAGCATACAGTCCACCTGAGTGGCTACTGCCGCCCATAGACATGTGTAATCAACCCCAGATAGGATTAGATTTTCCCACCTAAGGTCGGCCACGGATGCGCCGCTACCCCTGACGACTAAGCTGGAACGCCTCGGAAAAGTCTGTCTCCCTTACCACACCCTTCAAGCGGCGCCTAACAATGCTGTTATTGGGTAGAAATAGGTGTAGCGGTGGTGCCGCCGGAGTCGAACCACAAAGGGTTCTAACACCTTCAAATATATACAATAATTCAGATATACCAAACATGATAACTATAGCAAAAACAAACAATGTAGTTTGGTGAACAAGCGGTAACATAACTACCTCAACTGTACCGCTAGATGGCGTAAGTTGCAACACTTGTTACAGTAATAGACATCGGTCGCCTTTAAGTAATTTTTTCAAACTTCAGCGGTCATGCCTTAAAATATTTTCAACCAAGAAAGTTAAGGTTAAAAATTATATGTACATTTTCCAAGTTAAAAAATTGAAAATTTTTAGTAAATGTTGTTTACATAATACAATTATTGCGTAAACTATATTATAATAATATTTTAAAGCAGATTCACTATGTTAGTCGTAATATGTACATATAACTACTGAACTATAATAATTAATAATATTGAATTGAATACAAGTATTACATAATACTTTGTTGTATATACCTATCTGTTACACCTTTTTAAATATTTTACTGGGATTCAGGATAAAAAAATAAAAATAAAACATATTTTTAACTTTTATTTTTGTTAGTCCTAAAGTTTATTATGTAATTATTATTTCTAAAATCGAAACATAAAGTCTGTTAATCACTAATAGTTGAAAGCTATGTTCACTTTGTATGCAAAGCCTTAAGGCTTAAGACTTCTTAAGAACCCCAATTACATTATGTATTGTTGGTATACCGACCTAAACAAGGCGCCTGTTGCGTCCAGAAATCAATGTCACTCGCCCACAGACAAACTTGCCTGTTGCATGTACTTACAACAGACACGCACACACACACACACCCATAGGGTTGCCTTATTTTAGAATAAACAATGAAACTTAGTAATAACAAAAATATAACACACTCCTAAGTAATTATAAACAGCATGTCTAAAAAAAAAGTTAGTAAGTAAACAACATTTTTGTTCTTTTTTAAACTTATTTCCTGTATTTATTTTTATTTTTATAAAAATAAAAATAAAAATTTATAAAAATAAAAATGCTATTTTGATTTTTAAATGTACTATTTTTTTATAATTAAATTTACTTATATACTTTGTTACATGTAAAATATAAAATAAAAAGTATTTCAAGAATTTGTGTAATTAACAAAAAATATATTATAACTTTATTAACTGAAAAATATTTACAATTATAATAAAATAAACTATAAGTAAATATAAAACAACTTATTTACAAAATTTACATATATACAAAAATGAAAAACAAAAATATAAAAACAAAAACACTACCATAAAAAATTGTCACCATCACAAATATTATTATTTCAAATATTATATTGCACGTACACCTAAACACAGAGCAAGTCTAAATATTACAGAACGGGAGACGACCCTGCACAATCTACTTGAGGAAGTTCGAACCCACACATCGATTTTCGCCGTTTCAGGGTCTGGTTCACGCACACAGGCGCAACGCGACGAAGGGTAGAGCTGCACCCGGACCGCGGTTGACGTCACGCCGCGCAAGGTCAATACCACCCTGTTGTCTCGCTCTAACACACACATTTTTATACCTATCTCTTTCGCGCAGGAGGCTCGCCGTTCTGTCTGGGCCTCGGGGTGCAATTTGTGTGTGTGTGCGTTCTATCGGTTCTAGGGAAATGTAACGACTTCCTACATTTTCGTGTTCACTGTGCACGTCTAAAAAGGGTAATAAAAATAGTTAGGAGTATGTTTTTTCGTAAAAAAGCCTTAACGGTTTTGCGTATAAGGGCGAGTTTTCAGTGCTATGGAAAGACATAATTTCAATGTACAGGTATTCCATCGAGATGGCATATAAAATGGTCGTTAAAAGGCTTACTTTTTATATGCTGATAATGTTTATAACTTCATGTAGGTGGTGTTTTTAATGGGATATTAAGCTTGTTTGTAGTAAAATAAACTGAATATTTATAGAATTGTCAAAAATCAAACGTATAGACATAATTTTCCGTGCTTTTCCTCATTTGAAAGGTGCACAGACTTAATTGGTCACGTCTTCAGTACCCTTACCATGAGCTTTTACGTTTTGAAAAATATGACTGTTTTGGTATTTGTTTACGTATTTGCCCATACAATTTCCAATCAGCGCCCCTAGCGGATTGTAGCCGAACTATTGTGTAAGTAACATTAAACGTGTGCAAAATGGCGCTTTATGTTTTATCTGTTTTTTTTGCGAACATGTGAGGCAGACAAAAAGACTTGAGCACTTACTTATTGTTACGTTTACTCAGTCTACTGAAGCAAACGGAAAATAATAATGGATTGAGTAAACGTAACGTAAAATTGTGTGATGTTTTGAAAACTTATGGTAAGGGTACAGAGCGCAATGATAAGTACACGTGGCATCAACCTTAAGGGTTCTGGGTTCGATAAAAAATTGGATTATGAGGCAACCTTACCACTGAGGACTAAAATGTATCGTTATATAAAATATCTAATTTCAGTAGTACTCACGTCTAGCAATGCATACGCAATCGACTTTAGGTGAAACCGTTATTCTAGATGGTTATCCTTTTTTACCCGACTGCCAAGGAAGGGTTATATTTTTCGCGCGTATCTTGTATGTTTGTCTTTCTTTATTTGATCCGATCTAACAAACGGCTGGATGAATTTCAACAGTTAAGGTGTCATTATATTTGTCTCAACGACCCGAGTGTCCTTAGATAGGTGTTACTAAAAAAAAATCAAAATGGCGGATTTCTGGCGCGAAATAGTAACACATTTAAAAATAAAAGTTAACCGAACCTATCGAGTAGGGTATCAAATGAAAGGAAATTAAACGGAGATTATAAAAACATATTTGTATATATATATAAAACAGCAAGGTGACTGACTGACTGACTAACTAAATGACTTTTTCATTTTTCAGAAATCAACGTACAGCCTAAACCAAGGACTTCACAGTTCTGAAATTTTGCACAAAGCTTCTCTGTATAGCGTGAATAAGTACTAAGAAAGGCCTTTTGGAAATTCTACCCTTAAGAGGGTAAAATAGGGGAAAAAAGTTTTTTTGAAATCCTTTAATTTTGAAGCAACTACTATAAAATTTTGTATTTGGCTTCCTGAATAGGAACAAGGACGTACTTATTTATCCCCTTCCGAAAAATCAACCCCGTAGAGGGTAAAATAAGGGTTAAAAGTTCATTTGAACAATCGTCAATTTTGAAGCAAACACTATGAAATGTTGTATCAGGCTTGTTGGATAAAAATAATGAAATTCTACCTCTAACGAGGTAAATAATGACCGAAACTTTGAATTACTGAAGTTATATATTTTATAAACCGTAAATGGTGGATTTTTTCGCGAAATACTAACACGTTTTAAAAAAAGTTAACCAAACCTATCGAGTAAAATGGTGTCAAAATAAAGGAATTTAAGAGGAGATTACACATACATTAAATAATATATCTTATATATAAGATTCTCGTGTTAGTTACCGTACTCCTCCAAAACGGCTTCACCGATTTTCACCAAATTTTATATACACATTCAGTAGGTCTGAGAATCGGCCACTATCTATTTTTTTACCCCAAGTGTTCACCTTTAACATTTTTTTATTTATATAGCAATACAACGTTTGCCGGGTCAGCCAGTACATATATACTCGTATATACACATCGAGATGACTGTCTGACTAAATGAGTGAGTTGCTGTGCCAGAGATCAACGCAAAGGGAAACCGCTGAACTTAAGCGTGCTGGACTTTTATAAATAGGTTCCTTATATAGCGTAAATGAGCTCTACGAGGATAAAATAAAATAGGATAATATTGTTTGAACATCTTTTGTTTTTGAAGCAGACACCTACTATGAAACTTTGTATTTGGCTTTCTGGATAAAAATAATGAAATGCCTATTTCACTGCTTTTGGAAATTCTATTTCAGCCTTTTTGGTGCAGTCGGGTTTTTGATTTTTTAAATTAATTACTTGTTAATCCCAGTTTATGAAACTTATATTTTTTCTTTTTTTATAATATAAGAGTAGCAGACGAGCATGCAGTCCACCTGATGGTAGGTGGCTACTGCTGCCCATGGACATCTGTAATCAACCGTAGATAGGATTAGAGACCTGAGGTCGGCCACAGATGCGCCGCTACCCCTGAGGACTACGCTGGAACGCCTCGGAAAAGTCCGTCTCCCTTACCACACCCTTCAAACGGGACACAGCAGCGCATAACACTGCTGTTATTAGGTAGAAATAGGTGTTGCGGTGGTGCCGCCGAAGTCGAATCACAAAGGGTTCTACCACCTTCAAAACTTTGCGAAACTTTGGTTACGATACGGGCCAAGGGGTCGCTGTATGAGCAAAAACATAAACTAAGGGTAGATATGTCCATGGGCGATTGACCACTCAACATCAAAGGAATTGCAAGCTCGTTCATTCATAAAAAAAACGCTTTGCTTAAAATCCCATGCTGAATACAGATAGATAATAAAGTTGAAATTCTAAATGTTCCTACTACTTTAGTTCCTGTGAATCCTTAATTGCGAAGCTACGTACAGCGCCGGATGTAGGAAAATAGCCGGAAAACTGAAAATCTCATGATTGCTCTTACAAATAGCTTTCGGCATGAAGCATAACTTTTTTTTAGCATTTTAGCCAATAGCTATTCTGTTGTAATTAATCGAAAAAACATTAAATTAATTGACATTACAATAGAAATATAAGTAAAATTGTGACAATATTTGAAATGAAATATAAAAAATACATCAAAAGATATAAAATGCAATATAAAAAAATAAGTTAAATCATTTTGAAAAGCTAAACCAAATTGGTGTCCCTGGGATGAAATCCCAGATTTATGGCAAACTTTCCTCGTTGGATAATGAGGTTAATTTGTTGGCTGAGGTAATCGTGAGGTAGATATAGGTTGGCACATATGTATATAGGTAATACCTATACTGTCCCTGTAATTCCGGGACCAGAATAGGGCTACAGTATCTCCTGCTTGTCGTAAGAGGCGACTAAAAGGGGCTTTCGGGGTTGCGGGTGATAAGAGTGGGAGCTCAATCCGGCCAACGACCCCGGGAAGGACGGCGGTATGTGTGGTCGTATACCGTCGTGTACATCGGACGGTGGGGTGATTCAATGTCACTTGGGCGGAGCCCGACGGGGCAGTGCGCTGAGAGGACTCCGGTTGCGTTCGTTGCGCTGAGGACGGCCACCGGGGGGGTTTTAGTGCGGTAAAAGTCCCACATAACCCCGTGTCGCCGTGAGAAGAAAAAAAAGAGGTAATTCCTACGCCAATTCTGCCAACTCTATGATCGCTGGTTGACTCTATCAAGCTTTTTTTAAATAATTGTATTTAGACAAGCGCTTTTTACTTAGATTAACACACTAGGATTTCCTGTGTCGTGGGCACCATGGACACATACATAGATGAAAACACAAACACCCAAACCCAGAACAAAAATATAAATTAATCTAAATATATATAACTCAAAGGTGACTGACTGACATAGTGATCTATCAACGCACAGCCCAAACCACTGAACGGATCGGGCTGAAATTTGGCATGCAGGTAGATGTTATGACGTAGGCATCCGCTAAGAAAGGATTTTGATCAATTCTACTACTAAGGGGATAAAATAGGGGATGGAAGTTTGTATAAATCTTCTTAGTTAATAATATTACTTCGTAACGCGAGCGAAGCCGCAGACAAAAGCAAGTTATTTATATTTTTGTTCTGTTTGGCCGAAGATCCAATTCGGGACACTGCTTATCAGACCGGTATGGTGATACCACGCCACGCGGGACGTCATCATTGTGAAGATACTTTGTGATTGAAAATCTAGGATCGGACCCTACGGCACTACACCAAATCGCAGAAATATATATTTAATTATATCTTCATGTTTTAGCAACTTGTGAAAATATAGGTATTTATAGCTATCTTAAATTTAAATCCCATAGAGAATACCGATGGAAATAAAGTTGAAATTTCAGAGAATCCTTAATAGCGGCGCTACGTGCAGCACCGGATGGAGGATAATAGCCGGAAGAGTGAAATTCTCAAATGATTGCTTTTACAAAAAGCTATCTACAAATATTGTAAAATCAGAGGCGCCATTCCCATAGCAATATCTGCTTTACAATTAAAGTGACAACTAAACTAAAATGCCTCACAACGTTGTGTTTTATAATGGAGCACATGGTAAGGCAGATATATTTAAAGTTGTATGGTATCGATACCACTAACCTCGCAAGAATAGCAAAGCATCTATGGTTGATTATTTCCAATAGGTCTTGCCCGTGCCCAGCAGTGGCACAGTGATAGGTTGACGACAGCAGTAATAGGATGACCACACCTATTTCCATGTAATAACAGCAGTGTTAAACTCGGCTGCGTTTTGGTTTGATGGTTTGGTAAGGGAGACATATTTTTCGAGACGTTCCAGCTTAGTCCTCAGAGCTAGCAGTGCATCTGTCGCCGACCTCAGGTAGGTATCTCATCCTATCTGGGGTTGATTACGGATGTCCATGGACGGCAGTAGCTATACCAAAAAAAGACTGATGACGAATAAAAATGAATCAAGTATTTATTATTTTTGACTATGAAATAGAATATAGCTATCGATAGTGATAATTGTCATTCATCAATAATGCATCAAGTTTCACTTACAATAACTATAATACCACTACTATGTTTATCCTTTAGAAACAATAAAGCTACGTATCTAAAATTAAACCTTGGTTAAAGTGGAGCAGTTAAAAACTTTTTATGTTAGTTCCGTAACATTGATTGCAATATAACTCCCTAGTTACGACCATACCTTCAAAGTTAGCTGCAAGTTAATATTATTTCATCGCATACTATATTCCATAATGTGAAGACGGTACAATCATTTGTGATGCAACAGGTTGCCACTTCACTTATGTTATCATCGTTAATACGAGGCTTGGATATTAACGATATCGCAAATTATAATAGTACTTTAAAATAATAAGTCACTCATTTGACACTACAGTTCATACACAGATGCAGTGGGGATGTCAAGTGGGGATATCATGGCGGCGCTCGAATTAACAGAGAGCGGCATTCAGGTCGGAAACTTTAGCAAGAACAGTTTAATAACGGGGATATAGTTATAATACCTCTAATCACTAGTGTGTACTTACTTACGTGTGTAATATCGTTACTCCGTTCCGTATATTTGAATATTCTTATACATGACTACCTTCAATAAGACGTTAATTATACTTATACTACTTCCTTCTAACAGGAGATTGAGATAAACTTTATTTGTTATTGGGATTCCGTACCCAATGGGTAAAAACGAAACCAGCAAAAAGGATGCACTTACCATCAGGTATACCTGGCTACTGTTACCCATTGACGTGTGTTATCAACCGCTGATAAGATTAGATTCCTACCCGCGGTCGAACGCAGATGCATTCTTGACGACTAAGCTGGAACGCCTTGGAAAAGTATGTCTCCCTTATCACATCCTTCAAACAAAAACACAGCAGCGCTTAAGACTGCTGTTCTTAAACAGAAATTGGTAGGGTGGTGGTACTACCGGAGTAAAAACATAACGGGATTCTACTACCTTCAAAATAGTGAAGTATGGTCCAGGTCTCCCCAGTTATGGGAACACACATGCCTAGTAAGTGAGATATAAAAAGGGTTGCATATGTATTGTTTTAAACCATAGCACGAGCTATTTCAAACAGTTATGTAAATTAATAAGACTCGGAAGCGAATAAATCACTGTCGAGAGGGTTGAAAAGCGAATAATTTTCTCTTTTTTAATTCTATTTGCTTGCTTATCTGTATTCTGTGCTCTGAATGAAAATATTCAATCTTTTTAAAACACTCTACAGTAAAAAGGCTAATGTGTAATGTGGACTTTTATGAATATAATGTAGCAGAGCATCCTGTAGTTTAAGTGTTGGTAAGTGGTATACACATGGTTATCTAAGATAAGGTAAAAGTTCTATCTGAGGTCGGTCAGTCAGGACTAAGTTGGAAAGCCAGATAAGTATATCTCCCTTACTCCCTTCAAACTGGAACTCAGCGCCGCTTATCACTATTAGGCTTAAAAGGTGTGGTTGTGGTACCTCCGAACCACGAAGGTTTCTACTACCTTCAATCTATAAAATTGCACGTAAAGTTGACCATAGATACGTTCTTATCTCTGAAGACTAAGATGGAACGCGTCATGTGCCATAAGCATGTCCCCCTTGATTGTAGGCCGTATTTTAAACACTAGGATAAATAAAAAATAATTAAACCACATAAAAGAAACATCAATATTATACATTCTAGGTACTTACTCTTTGAAATTCGTATCCATTCTTCCTTCGTATTGCGTTTCAAAACCGAATAATATTTTAGATGCTATAATAAAATATCGCTTCAACTCGAAATGCATGAAAATTTATATAATACAAATGGAATTGTCACCAAGATCTATTCGTTCTATTGCGTCTTATTGCTTCAGTTACAAGCAAGCTTAAGGGTCCGTTCACACAGACCGGCTCGGAGAGCAGTTTTTTATCACGTTGGAATCAGAGTTTTGAGTACTTTTTGCATGTGCACTTCTTTTGTCACTAAGAATGTTTGAACGCGCTTCGTGTGAAATAATAAGAGGAGCCGACCCGCTCTGACTGTGTACTCATTCTCCCTCGCGCATCGCGCCTCGTGCATCCGCATTCAGATCTTTACCAATCGGTCTTTGTAAAATAGTTGCCGTCTCCGCTGCCATCAATTCAAGAGTATACCATCCGGTTTGTATGAAAAGAAAAACGCGGGCCGAAGCTCTCCGAGCCGGTCTGTATGAACGGACCCTTAAAGAGGAATTAATGATGACGCATTTCATTCGTAATATACATATAAGAAACGGCTAATAAAACAGTTTTCTAAGTATATTTTTGCAGTAGAGGATTAGATTTAGTTCATTATAAGTTTTAACAGGTAAAATAGAAGAATACTTCACTGCCTTGAAATTGGACGAAGCCACAACAGGCTAATTTGACAGTATTTTTTTAATTCTTGACAAATCAAAAACCATTTTTAGAGAAAAAATACCTATAAATAACGATGTAATTTACGTAATAAATAGTCGCAAATCGGTATTTTAAACATTTTAAGGACGATTTAGCACAGAGATGTGACAAAACTTTATTTACGCAACAATTTTAACTCTGATTATACTTTTTTGTTAAGTGTGATCTATCATGTATTTTAGTCATCTAAGATTATAAGAGAAGTGGCAAACAACCATGCTGTTTACTTAATGAGAAAGTGGCCCGTGAACATGCGGAACAGGGGTTTTATCTGAAGATGATCACATGCCTTCACTTCAGACGAATGTCTTCGAAAGTGGTAGAACCCTTTGTGGTTCGACCCCGACGGCAACACTGCCACACCTATTTCTGCCTAATAACATCAGTGTTAACCGCTGTATTATGGTTTGAGGGGTGTGGTAAAGGAGACATACTTTCCGAGGCGTCCAGCTTAGTCTTCAAGGGTACCGGCGTATCAGTGGCCGACCTCAGATAGGAATCTAATCTTATATGCAGTTGATTACAGACACGCGGAAATCTGCGGTAAGTTTTCACTCTAATATAGGTATGATTTGCAAATACTTCAATGATTTTTATAAATATCATTACATTAATTGCTTAAAAATATACTACAAAATCAAATTAATAATTATTATTATTATGCCACTTACAAAAAACACTTTTCCACAAAACAAATTTGGCAGCGGTGGGATTCGAACCCACGCCTCCGAAGAGACTGGTGCCTTAAACCAGCGCCTTAGACCGCTCGGCCACGCTACCACCACATTGCAGTCCTGAAATAACGGTATATATTGTATATTTTTAATCGTATTTATGTATAATTTTGCTAACACTTCTTTTTCAGAATATTAATATATTATAATATGAGATCTTTACTATCGTTGTTTTTTATGAAAGATTTATAAGACATCTATCTAGATGTCTTATAAATCTTTCATAAAAAATCTAAGGTCATAAAAAATCTAGGTCTAATTATTGTATATAGACATCTAGATAATTTAATCACACTACACTCTAATCATATCAACATCAACAACCCATCACTGTCCACTGCTGGGCACGGGTCTCCTCTCAGAATGAGAAGAATTAGGCCATAGTCCACCCCGCTCGCCAAGTACATGTTGGTAGACTTCACATATCTTTGAAAACTTTTTTTTTATAAGATTGATTTCTCAGGTATGCATTCCTCACGATGTTTTCCTTCACCGTTTAAGCAAGTGATAATTAATTTGTAATACGCACATAACTTTCAAAAATCAGAGGTGCATGCTTGGGATTTCAACCTCGGACCCCTCGATCAAAAGGTCGAGTTTCTCAACCATTAGGCTATCACTGTTACAAGTCTAATCATAACTTAACCCTAATTTCTTAGATATCTATTGTTAGAGGTTTACGTAATAGCTCGATATTATTAGGTCGAAACTTCTTGCTTACTTAGTCCAGAATCAAAACTGTTTGGTTTAAGTTTGGCTAACAGTTAGCCAGACTTCTATATCCTCACAAACAATTGGGCAACAGTTTGATCTAAGCTAAATAGGGCATGGACTAAATTTGAAAATGTTGTTAAGTATTCAAAAATCATATTAACAGTACAGTAACTTACTTTAAGTCTAAGTAGTTTAACTTCCATCAACAATTAGTTGTTAACGAAAGATAAAGTTAAGGCATTACTTCAGCCCTGATGGGAAGTAGCGGAACTGTAGCTAACTTCAGGTAAGGTTCTTTCTTAAAGGGAAATCTCCTGCCAGGATAGGTGATCATGCCTGTGGAGAATTTTTTCGATAAAATCAGCTCAATGATTATGCATAGCCATGTAATATGTTTAATAAACTTCGATAGCGTGATTCAGAAATACTAGTCGTGCCATCTGTTGATGAATTGCGAAATGTCGCTACAGTTTCAATTACACTGGGGTCGGTTACGACGAATGTACACGGATAACAAGTAAAAAAAAATAAACCTGAAATTTACATCTAAGAAATACCTATTTCTGCCTCAAAACAGCAGTGTTACCTGCTCCTGTGTTCTGGTTTAGACGGTGTGGTAAAGGAGACATACTTTATCGAGGCGTTCCAGCTTAGTCATCAAGGTTAGAGGCGCAGCTGTGGTCGACCTTAGGTTCCTACCTATATGTAATCCTATCTGGGGTTGATTACAGATGTCCATGGACGGCAGTAGCCTCTTACCATCAGATGGGTTAAACATCACTCCTAAATTTAATAAAAACAGAGAGCAGGTGAGCTGCTCACCAAGCTCATCTGGTCTTCACGGGTAGATATTCAAAGTACTTTTATATAAATTCTAGTTCACGTGCACAAAGTCACGTGTAAGAACTAGTCTACGTAGATTGGTTTTCGTCCTACGATTGTACGTTTCACGATATCTGAAATAACTAGTTAGACCAACGTGCGAAACATCTCTGGCTACGTTTATTACAGTGGAATAGGACTCAAAATTCTGCGACAAATCGTTTTAGTAATGTTGTTAGACACGTGTTCTAAGTAGGGTTGCCAGCTGCACTATGATATGTAATTTACTATTATACTATATTTTGGTTTTATGTATTCTACTGTAAAATACTTTAATAAATAAAATTTTAGCTAATTACACAGATTTTTTATATTTCTTTAAAAAACAATTCCCTTGTATAGAAATACATGTACCTGTGCCTTGCCAGTACCTGTACCTTTCTTGTACAGAAATAATATTAAAAGATGTGAAAAATGATGTGTATAAGAAAAAGTAGTTTTAGGTTACTACAAATAAATAAATCAAGAATACCCACTTTTAGTTGTTTTTAATATAATATAATATAAAACATACACTATTTTTTTAGTCATCTGCAAAAATGAAAAACGTTAGCAACCCTACTTCTAACTCTATCGTCTGCTGTAACAACAGAATTATTTACAGTTCTACTGCACGTAACTTCCACGACATAAAGTTCGGAATCGATTGTTTCTGTGGCATTTGTTAATCAAATTCTTAGAGCAGTTTTCCCTACCTTATCACAATTGTTATAGGTTGAGAACCGCTTGTTCCAAGTATATGGAGTGGTGGTAACACGGTTCCCTTACAAATGCTGATGACGTTATCATTGTCAACAGTGTCAATATCAATTCGACCACGAGGCGGTCACGTGACACGCAAATGATTCGTGGACCGAAGGGGTTGTTTTTCAAGGGCGTGTTGAAGCCGATATTATTAAACTATAAATATTGAAAATGAGTAATGAGTTATTTTTGAAGTTATTTTACTTGAGACGAATGAGAGGGGAAAAGTATTGGTAAAACAATTTTTGTGTATCGGTAACGGTTACGCTCACAGACCTGTATTTGTACCCAATATAGGTCTGTGGTTACGCCATAGATTAGTAAAGATTACTCACTCCTAACAAGAAAATGTACCCAGTTTTGAGAATTGAAATAGTTGCGTAAAAAAGTTTTACCACGTCTCCGTGCTAAAATGTCGCTAAAATATTTGAAATAATTATTTATTTATTACGTAAATTACGTAATTATTACGTAAATTACTTATTTATTCGTAAATTTTCTCTAAAAATGTTTTTATTTGTCAAGGATTCAAAAAAAGAACTTACTAAAATAAGCCGTTTGTGGCTTCATTCAATTTCAAGGCGGCGAAGTATCTTTACTAATCTATGGGTTACGCTGGAACGTTACAACTTACTATATGATAATACTTAACGCTTAAATATTTATTTTAGATTTATAGATGTGATATTACATGAACATACAATACAACTACAAAGAAGAAACTGAAATTCAAATCAGTAAGTTTATTTCATTGTTATTAAAGAAATATTTATATTATTATAGCTACAGATCTGTTAGAGAAGGGAGTTCCAAGTTAAATTTGGAGCTACTAATACAAATGGGTCAGCAAAAATAGATTTTTCTATTTGAAAAAATGCGCTTATTTTACCAGTCCTAAGGGACAGTTACCCCCTAACCTTATACGCCCATAGAAATACGAACTCTTTCTATAAATTCTTTTGATCAACATCTTCCCTAAAAGGTTACAAATTCCCGGTTCCATATAAACGCTTGTCACGTTTCCCGATCGTCCCGAATCTTCAGCCCATTGTAATAATACGGGCTGAAAACCCTACACTGAAAATTGATGAAAAATCTCAGGTGATTTTCCCTTAGTGCTATGCTACTCACGTTAGGTTAGGCCTAAATAGAAAAATATTTATTTTACTGTCCCATCCTTTCCTTTTTTATGGGATACATTTTTGGGATAAAGTTTGCAAGCTCGTTTGGCTTGCAGACCAGCTTATGGTGCTGACCAGTGCCACTCATGGACATTGGTCACTACTTCCATATAGAACAGGGTTTCTGTCTAAAGCCGAATCTTATGAGTATATTTATAATAAAAACACAATTTTTTATGTGTCTGTCGGTCTGTTTGTTTCGACTTATCCCCGAAATGCCTGAACCTATTTTGATAGTACTTTCACTGTTAGTGAGCTAACGTTATAAGAGCAACTTAATCTACTTTAATTTTACAAAAATAATTAGTGTTCCCAGCAAAAAAACTCTGAAATCCACGTGCACATTTACACTCTAATCGCGGGTAAAACCGCAGGACTAAGCTAGTTTCAGAAGACCTGACATAGATAAACGATAAATGCAGGAGATATTTCATCTCGAGCATTCTTCTAGAGTCCAGCTTAATTGAATTTTCAAAATTTCCGCACATTCAATATTGATATTGTATTGAGCTGTCGTAATCAATCTTACTGGAATTCCCTCGTTATGTGTATGAAATGCAATTTTGTTCAGGTATATCATTTTTTTTTATTGGATACTATTCATATTCATTAATTTACTTTAAATATATGACGTATGCAAAAATGTAGAGAAAAAAAATTCACTTACTTAATTACCAACTTCAGGATCCAGTCGTGGGAAAAAAAATAGTCCAACAGTGGGATATAATTGTAAATATTACTTAAAAATGACTTCTTCAATTGTTAGTACAAGTTAACTTAGTTGTAGTCTCCGGATAGGGCTACGGTATCCCCTCTCTGTAAGAGGCGATTAAAAGGGGGCTTCCGGGCTTGCGGGCGGCAAGAGTGGGAGCTTGAACAGTCTCGCATACCGTCGCAAACACTATCCATCGGAGATCCAACAAGCGTTGAGGACGACCACCGGGGAGGTTTAGTGTGGTAAAAATCCCACATAACCCAGCTTCGCTGCCACGACGTCGGGTACCTTTTGAAGGCTCCCCCCTTCGTTAAAAAAACATAACTGCATCTCTAAGTCCTATCAAAAAGGATTTTCTAAAGTAGTATTAGCAAAGAAGCATGCAGTTTGCCTGATAATAAGAAGGTATGCCCATGGACATCATAATGTAATCAATCCTAGGCAAAATTAGATTTTAACCTGAGATCAACCATACACAGGTAAAATTAATTTTCACCTGATTTTTCACAGATGCATTTCTATTCCTGAAGACTCACACCCTTCAAACCAGTATGTATCAGTTATACTCCAATTATTAGGCAGAAATAAGTGTGATATGCTGCCTTCAGAGTCGACAAAGAATTCTATCACCTTTCTTATTTTTGTAATAGAGGATCACGTCAAAAGTATTTCTATATTTCAATATTACGGATACAATGTCGGTGTGATTGATTCGACGCGACTGCCTTGCTACGCTTGTTTGTTGTCTGGACCCCTGTCAACGAGATTCAATAGACCTTTGTACTGTACAAAGCCCCTAGGCGTCTTAGACGTTACTCTGTTCTTTACCGGTGAAATTGTAACATCGTTTTCTGATTAAATCTCGATCAATCGTCGATGCCATCGATTAAGTTGCTCGATGACGGATTCAGACAAAGAGAGAGGTAAGAGAATACTATGTCCCAAGTCTTACTTTCCTAGGGCCGTGGTTTTATCACAGTAACGGATTTACCTGGCTAAGTAAGATTCTTGGGTAGCAGATTTTATGAGAAGCTTTATATTGGAAGACCTTTTTTTGCTAACATATTTTTATGCGGACTTATTCGCAGACGAACATGCAGTACATCTGATGATAGTAGCTACTGTCGCCCATGAATATTTATAATCAATCCCAGATAGATTCCTAACTGAGATCAGTCACAGATGCGCATCTTCAAACCAGAACAAAACAAAGCTTCACACTGCTTTTACTAGGCAGAAATAGGTGTAATTACTATACAGAAATACAGTATCGCTAGTACTAAAGGGTCCTACGAGTAAACATTATTTTATAATTTGCAGGCAATGTTACAGGAAATTGAGTTTAATGGCTAAAGCTACCGTTACAATATGAAACTTCGTTTCCAATTAATTTCGGGTCGTGTCGGTACAAACTTTGTTATTGAATATTCCCGTGAATACCAATTTTGAACACCTATGCTCTTTACAATTGAAAACATAAATGACAATCGAAACGTGTTAATCAAATATGTTACGAATGTTACCGCTATTTGTGGCAAATAATAGTAGTATTAAAATAGCAATTTTGAATGTGGTAAATAATTACGTGTGAAGGTTCAAACGCGGTAAATATATACGGCTTAGTGTAATTATACTAGGTCCTAATTGTCAAACTTTACACGAGAGTACGGGAACCTGCCTGATAATTAACTAATAATTAATGTTTGTCAACCAAAAAATGGCAGTGATAGCCTAGTGGTTAAGAAACTCGGCCTCTTGATCGAGGGGTCCGAGGTTCAAATCCCAGGCACACACCTGAGATATTTCAAAATTATGTGCGTATTGGAAATTAATAATTACTTGCTAAACGGTGAAGGAAAACATCGTGAGGAAACCTGCATACCTGAGAAATTTATAAAAAAAAACCTCTAAGGTATGTGAAGTCTACCAATACGCACTTGGCAAGC
Organism: Epargyreus clarus clarus; assembly: GCA_014595695.2. NCBI lineage: Eukaryota > Metazoa > Arthropoda > Insecta > Lepidoptera > Hesperiidae > Epargyreus > Epargyreus clarus. Next base: position 151,529 of record JACTTY020000086.1, on the reverse strand, counting down.
GCGGTGGACTATGGCCTAATCCTTCTCATTATGAGAGGAGACCCGTGCCCAGCAGTGGGACAGTAATGGGTTGATGATGATGATGATGATGAACAAAAGTCCCTTTTCATTTAAATGAACATTATTACATTTTACTATTGTAAAGTGGCAAACAAATTGAATAAAGAATTGATATTATAAACGGCCTGTTTGTATTTAGAACCTCTTCAAAAGCTTATCATTAATATTTTAATTAAAAACCAATACTAATTTGAATACTGAATTAATTTAGTTTACTACTATTAATTGTCTATGCCACGACTCTGCGCCCTTTTTAATCTGTGGAGATATTCAATAAGGGCGGTTACAAATAAAAAAAAGTATACTTATTATTACTACAAAATAACTATTCTATATGATTACTATCAATATACGTTATAAGTAAGTTAAGTCCTTTGAAATCCACTGCAGGACACTTTACGATTAAAACAATAAAAGAAGGTTTATTAAAATCGGTCCACTAACGGCGGAGTAATTCGTGTATGTCGGCGAGTTTCCATTACCGCACTTATTTGGTTCCAATAAAATGAACGAAACGACTTTAATATGATAATCACTTTTATTTATAATTCGGGCAGAGTAACGGCTTACACGACTGATTAAATGCGAATGAATCACGCTTTACCAGCGCGTGGACTTAAATACTACTCGAGTGACAAACAGCCTAAGAACTACCCTCTCACATCACTTGTTTTGTTATAACAAGTGATGTGATTTACAATAAATTTAACTATTAATAAAATAACATTATATTGAAAATATTGTTTTAGAAATACGTTGTAAAAATATTGTTTTAAGAATAAATATTTTAATATTATTGTAATTTATATAATTTATTTGGTATGACTAGCAAAGGTTTTGAAGTACTACCGGAAGTCGTCCATACTTTAATCTAAATATTAATTCCACATTGACAATCAAAATTAACATGATAAAAATTAATATTTTATATTATAAAATGCCTCGCCGCCCATATGTACATATTAAAAAAAAAAGATACCGGCCGAATTGATAACCACCTCCTTTTTGAAGTCCGTTAATAAAAAACACTTTTTTATAGCACCAGTACAAAGAAGCCTAAAAACGGCTCTAATTTCAAAATTACAGACTTAAATCGAACTTATTCGTACAAATTAATTCAATTAAAATACCAATTAATTGAGTTCTTCAATATTTATGAGTAGAATTGAGAACTAATCGCTTTAGTAATTAATTTGGTATTTTTAATGTCAATGAACTTTATTTCTACTTTAGGTTCTTAGTTATCTTTCATCGTCCAATGCCCTATAAGTAAACTTTAATTAATTTTCTCATCACAAAATTGATAAGGCTCAATATTCTCGCCTCACCACGTAAAGTCAAAAACATAATCCTTAGAATTAAACTGCAAGTCAGTCAGTTCACATATTGATTACAAAAGTAGTAAGTATTGATATCACAAAAAGTAATTATAAAAGACACAATATATCTGTAAAAGAAAAATAAATTAATCATCATTCATCCGATTGTAAAATCTATTGAAGATAATGATCGCATTGGATCCGAATCGGTTCGGATGATGTATTTCTTTAGAAGTATGGATAATAATCAAAAGAAATGTTTGATAAATATATATGTCGTGGATATCGATATAGTTGTTTGATAAGATTGCTAATTTTATTATCTGTACCTCTGGTAGACGCCGTGACGTCACTTTTGGGGTAGTTTACCGTGAGACACGGACCCGGTCACATCTCCAATGCGAAACTGTCGGTTTACCTAATTAACGCGTTTGATCGCTATGGTTATTTTGCTACATCGGACCGACTAAATGTGATAACTTATTTTATTATTACTGAATTACTGACTGACGTGTCCCTTTGATGTCCTTATCGTGTTTTCTCCGATATATAGATATTTTGAATAGATTACAATTAAAAAACATATTTAAAAAAATATCTATATGTAAATAGGGTATTTTAGCAAAATGTTTCTGTGTTGAAATTATTCAACAGTTTTCTATTTTGTTTGTAAACTAAATCAAGTGTGTTACGATTTTCTGTATGTAAATCAGTAAGTCCAGAGTGGATGAGATATAGGGATCTACTTCAAAACAGGTTGCTTATTTCAAATGTATTTTAAAGTAACACTTTATACGAGATTTACTGAAATAATAGAAAATATGTTAAAGAAAGTATATTCTGAAGAAAATATATTTTAAAGGAAATATATTCTGCCCTTTAAAGTATTTTTACATTTACTAAAAATGTTACAGCTATTTTTAACTAGCTCTGATTGAAGTGCAATGTATCTGTGACAGCCTAGTTAGTGGTTGTAACTTGTCCTTTAAATCCGAAGGTCCGAGGTTCCAATCCTATGCGATTTAAAGAATAATATGTCCCCGCAAGAAATAAAGTGTAAATAAAAAACAAAAAACACCCCAGGGTTTAAGTTAATATGTAAGTAACTTGTGTCATTACCTCTCGCTCACTTTTCTTATACTTTTCTAATCGAACAGAGCAATACTTGATACCGTAATTACATTTGCCTAAAGACGACTCCGGAGTCGCAACACGGCTGGACTTTGAGCCCATTTTGCATAAGAAAAAAAACAAAAGATTCCCCATGCTTGAACAAGGCTTCCAATATTCACATCTTAAACGTATCCACAGGCTCGGTAAATAGGGCATCTCCAAGGCTTCAGAAAAGTTCCAAGGCTACACAGCTGCGTGAACTTTCAAAAATTCATACCAACACATCCGCCTCCATCTTCAACGCTTCCGGAATGGGAATTAGCTTTAAGCTTCTATTAAGTTGTATGATCTACTTATTATTTTTTTTGTATTTTTTTATATTCAAGCCTAACGATAAAGCAGACGTGCTACCTGATGGAAAGTTGTGAATATCGCTTATGGACATTTGCAACATCAGAAGAGTTGCGAATGCATCGCCAGGTTTGAAGGAAAGCTCTTTTTGCACCTTTTTTGAAGAGCCCCATATCATAGCGCTCCGGGAATACACGGGGAATCCGGGAATATAATAATGGAGACACAATTGTTTTACTATATTTACGACGGCTGACATACATATGATATGATCTAATTTTTTTGACGAATTCCATATAAAATATAGGTCCTGTCACCGGTCACCGATCTCGGATACCGTATGGCAGTAATACCGCCGGCGTCGATCCACCAAGGGCTGTATCACCTTTATGTACCACAAAAAGTAAACTAACAATGTCAAGTTCTATGAAAGAGACTGTTGTCATAAAACAAAAGCAATGTTCTCCATCCAGAACGTCGCTGAACACTCGTCTGCGTAACAATGAGACCATGAGTCGAGTTTCATTATAACTGAGTTGCGATTGTGGGGAACTTCCACGGTTGTAAGGAGCGACGCATATTGAAATTATTAAACGCTGGTGTGCAACTATGGATTTTTAAACTAGTTGTCTTTGTCACTCCCGACTAAAAAGTTGAAGTGTTTCATGCTAGTAATAGGTGTGGAATAATTCTCAGAGCTCCCTCGTAATTCTTAAACTACCTACACAAGGTAAGTAGTTCTACCACCTTGTAATTTATATTCCTAACGTAGATTATGTTCCTTTTTATGTTCCTCAAAAAGTAGGCTGACGATGTTAAATTTCATATGAAATAGATAGACAGAATATTATTTATTGCACACTTCAATAGAACATAACAAAAAACAGTACAAAGAGACTGTTGTCATAAAACAAAAGCAATGTTCTCCATCCAGAACGTCGCTGAACACTCGTCTGCGTAACAATGAGACCACGAGTCGAGTTTCATTATAACTGAGTTGCGATTGTGGGGAACTTCCACGGTTGTAAGGAGCGACGCATATTAAAATTATTAAACGCTGGTGTGCCACTACGGATTTTTAAACTAGATGTCTCTGTCATTCCTAATTGAAAAGCAAAACTGTTTCACTCTAGTATCTGGTGTGGCGGATTTAGCTCCCCCGTACCCCTTAAACCGCCTTAAACTACTTACCTTTATTAAGATATGTAGTTCTACCACCTTTTTTATTTATATTACTTGTACCTACCGTAGATCACTTTTTTATGTTCCTCAAAAAGTAGACCGACGATGTTAAATTTCATACGAAATACAACAGTGCAAAGATAATGTTGACGTAAACAAAGCAATGTTCTCTATACAGCACGTCACTGAACGTCGTCTGTCTGCGTAACAATGAGACCACGAGTCGAGTTTCATTATAACTGAGTTGCGATTGTGGGGAACTTCCACGGTTGTAAAGAGCGGCGCACGCTGAGCATTCATCTGCTTAGTGTGCGCCGCTCTTACGCTGTTACAACTGAGGAGTAGGATTGATACTTTTACTCACTACTTTTTTAAAAATAAAAGGATTCTTAAGGTTCTAGTTACAAACGGGCAAGCAATTCATGTGATGTTAAATGGACATTAGTGCCAAAGACACTTGTAACTACATCCATATAGAACAGAGTAAATCCTATATATAAAATTCTCGTGTCACAATGTTAGTTACCGTACTCCTCCGAAACGGCTTCACCGATTTTCACCAAATTTTATATGCATATTCAGTAGGTCTGAGAATCAGTTACTATCTATATTTTATACCACTAAGTGATAAGGGTTGTTGACCCTTAACATTTTTAAGCTATTGCATAGCTTCTATAGCGGGCCTTGAGCGTGGAGACCGAACCCAGAAATACCGTAACGAAAAAACCTAACACCTCCCACTCCGACCGGCACAGCGGTGATACTTTTTAGTAGCGATCTGTGCGCCCCGGGGCGCACACGCCAGTTGTCGGGTTAATGACTTTTTGCATACTGCATAAATAAAATGAATATATAATTGTAATTGCATAAGTTGATAAAAAATGCTATGCAATAGCTTTACCGCGGCAGTCTCCGAGTGCCACACGTATTTTTTATTTATATGACAACGCAACATTTTCCGGGTCAGCTAGTAAAATATAAAGCCGATCACTAATGAGGACTAAGGTATTCGCCTCTTTGGTAAAACAAACCGTATTCACACCCTCCCACGAAAATGCAGAACTAGGTGGCGGTAGTATCGCAGCCGTCAAATATAACTGGTTCTAATAACTTTTGTTTTTACATCATATCATCAGTTACATACATTTTTCTAAATAGATTTTTTGTGCTATACAAAGTAAATCAGAACACATCTATATATACTGTAACTATGAATCAATCAATAGTAATAATGTAAGCGTATAATTCAAACCATATCGTTCAATCACCTCTGTATATTTAAAGCAGAATTAACACTCCTCTCCCGTTTAATTATTCCTTACACTTCCTGTGATCCTTGAGAAACTCTTAAGGCATTAAAATCCAAAAGCCTTTATACATTTCGGTATCACACATAAATTATTTAAACAAATCCGATGTACAATTTTCTCATTGGAAAATCTATTCATAGAAATAATACATAATATTCATGTATGTTATATTAGATCTTTCTGGCTGGCCGGGGATCGAATCTGGAACCCATCCGTATCACATCTCTATAGAAACTCTTCCGCCACACGGGGAGTCACCACACTCATGGTTTAAGTAATTGAAGTTATAATTTTTAAAAGCACTTAATGTATAAACACATAAACATAAACACTTTCTACACTCACAGTCCCACACTAGGATTCCCTGTGTCCGTGGGTGTCATGGACACACACATAGACAAATACACAAACACCTAGACCCAGAAACAGAAATCTAAATTCATCATTTAGATATCTGTCTGGCCGGAGATCGAAGCCGGGACCCTTTGCGGGTCAGACCGGTATGGTGACCGCTCCACCACGCGGGTCGTCAAAACTAACTGTATGTAACTATATTACTTGTGCAGCGTTAAACTAGAATAATTCCCACTTAACTTATATATATCAAAGATGTGTGGGAATTTAACTTCGGTTTTGCTCATCTGTAACCAACATCAGTACCCTTACCATGAGTAACGTTTAGTATACGTTTTTTACGTTCAGTATTACGTTTTGACAAATATGGGTGTTTTGATATTTGTTTACGTTTTTGCCCATACCATTTCCAATCAGCGCCCCTAGCGGATTGTATCAGAACTATAGTGCTAGTAACGTCACATTAAATGTCTAAATTGACAAAATGGCGCTTTATGTTTTGTCTCCCTTTGTTGCAAACATGTGAGGCAGACAAAAAGACTTGAGCACTTACTTATTGTTACGTTTACTCAGTTTACTGAAGCAAACGGAACAGAATAATAGATTGAGTAAACGTAACGTAAAATTGTAGGATGTTTTGAAAACTCATGGTAAGGGTACAGGTCGAATCTAAGCTCGTTTGCTACTTCAATCTTATAAAAAAAAAGATAAAAAGATATAAGAAAATACATTGTCAATAGAAAAATGGCGTTAATCACATTTAAATTTAACATTCACATGTTTAACAATAAAATCGGATATAAACCCCAGTATACGATATTCCTAATCCAGTTTTTCCTTGGAACTTGCACTACCCATACCCGGATAAAGCGTTTCATTAGGAAAGTTTGATGTCCTCAAACTTAAACGAGATTTTTGCTCGTGTCTTCACTTGCTTTATAGTTTAAAAGTGAATATATCTGTTTCTTTACAAAGTATTTTCTTTTTTTACAATAAAAGTAATCTAGCAGTCCAGCAGTGATAGCCTAATGGTTAAGAAACTCTGTCTTTCGATCGAGGGGTCCGAAGTTCAAATCCCAGGCACGCACCTCTGAATTTTCGAAATTATGTGCGTATTAGAAATTAATTATCACTTGCTAAAACGGTGAAGGAAAACATCGTGAGGAATCCTGCATACCTAAGAGATTTATAAATAAAAATCTCAAGGGTATGTGAAATCTATACGCACCCGGCCAGTGCGGTGGACTATGGCCTAATCCTTCTCATTCTGAGAGGAGACCTGTGCCCAGCAGTGGGACAATTATGGGTTGATGATGATAGCAGTCCACCTGATGGTCAGTGACTACTGCAGCCCATGGACATCTGAAATCAACCCTAATTAGGATTAAAGTCCTGCCTTAGATCAGTCATAAGGGTGTTACTACCATAGGAACTAAGACGTAAGTGTAAGTATATCTTCCTTACTTCAAACGCTGTATACAAAAAATAACATGTAGTAGTTTAATTGGATTTATATTAGTAAACCTTACATACTTTACTATAATATATTTTTATACCTAAACGATGAGGGAAACCTGATGGAAAATACCGTCGCCTATGGACATTTGCAACACCAGAGGAACCGCCAATGCATCGCCTGCTTTGGAGTAGAGCTCTTTTTACACCTATTTTGAAGAGCCCTATGTCATAGCGCTCCGGAAATACCTCAAAAGGAAGCTCATTCCACATCTTGCACGTCCGTCAATATATTATTTAGTTAAGAAATATTAACGATAGAAACAGCAACCACTTAACGTGCTTGTACACAGTAACATATGTTTTGTATTAAATATAATTACGAAATTAGATACCCTGCCGCGCCCTTTCCGCTCCTCCCATCACTCCTGTCAATCCTCCCCTCCCCACTCAAACAATTATTATTATTGCGAGAAATAAAATAATGAAAGTCAAGAAATAAACGTTAGTAGACACATAATGCAATACTATTCATACAAGCAAAAATGTGTCTGTAATTTCAAAATTCAAAATTGAGTTCAAATTTTAAAAAGTGTACCAATTTAATATAAGTACATAATTTTGAGGGCACTCGCTTACAAGCACAAAATTTGTGGCAAACGAATTATAATTATATTAAAGTAATTTCTAAATTATAACCCAACCTAACCTCAGTCTAATTTGGAAGAGAATAAAACATATAAATATATTTATATTTCTTGTCTTAATGTTAATCAGATTTCTCGATAGGTTATATAGATTAACACATACACATTCAAACACACTCACATGAACGCACACACATATTTAGTGACTGTATCTATAACGTAAAATATAAATTCATTTTTGGCTATTACTTTAATATTAAGTATTAGATATCATACATAAGTAAAGCCGTGGATTTAGTAAGTAAATAAATGAATAAAAATAAATGTATTAAATAAAATATCCGAAAAAACATTATCAGTTTTACTCCGAAAACTAATATATTGGAAAACTATATAGCTTTTAAGATTAATTTGTGACAGATTCCGGGCGAAGCAGCGTGTATAAAATATTATTATATTTTCATTAGTAGAAGTACTACTGAAACACTATTTCGTACGCCTCAGGGGTAGTAACGAATCACAGGCATTTCAGGTTGATTGGCATAACATGTTCCGTTAAAAGGTCGAAAACTAACTCCGTACTTTGCTGAAATAGCATCAAGGTCGTGTAGTGGGTAATATTAATATGTGACTTAGTATTTTAAAAACGGTAAGAAATCAACACAAGCAAGCATTGATAGCCTGGTGGTTGGAAATCCCTTTCTCAATATAGAGGTCCGAGGTTCAAATCCTAATCACTTTTTAATTTCTAAGTTAATATTAGATGTTGATTCGATACCAGACACGAATTGGTTAGCACGTCGAAAATGCACACTTTTCACTGGAGCTATTACTCTTTGGTGAGAGAATTAACATTAACTTGCCTTGTTAATTCAGCCTATAAAGTAGCAATCCTAATGCTTATTATTATTACAAAATATTTAATTTATTTAAACTTATTTTCATATGTAGGCCGACTTATTAATACATTCACGCCTGGTACCAAATTATCACTTGTTTGAACAGTGAAATAAAAACATTGTAGGGCTCACTCGTCCAAGATCTAAGAGCCCTTTAAAAACGATCTCAAGTTAATTACTAAGCCGCAGCACCTAAACCTCTCTCACTCTGATAGGAGACCTGTGCTCAGCAGTAGGAAAGTGATGGGTTAACGAGGAATTAAATTATAATTCAATTACAATGACAAATAAATAACTATTGCTATATTGTGCTATATTAAGCCAATACCATATTCAAATCGACCAAAACTTAATCGACTTATTCAAATCGATTATAAAGCTAATCTAATACATAATTCAAAATTACCTTATAACAGGATCATAATAGGCATTAAAATCGAAGTTACAACAAAGCTTTTGAAACAAACTTTAAGTACAACACTCGAAGGACCTTAGAACTTTTCCAATTGTGTTGAAATTTATAATTTCGTCACTATTTACCAAAAGCTTCTGTTAACTTTGGTTAAATTTACCGCAATTTTATATAAAAAATGTTTATGAATACTATAAGGTCGAAAATGGGCCGAATTGCTTCGAGAAAAGAATGCTACGGCCGTGCCGCTTTTTTTGGCTTTGGCTCGACTTGGCGGAGGCACTGCCGTGCCTCCAGATTTAAGCAATGATACTTCCGTGTTCTTATTTAATTCTAAATCATTTCTGCTTAGTAACACTATGTACATATCTGAAGTAGAATTTCTCGCTAAATAAAACAATAGTCTCGCTATAGAAGTAAGAACATATTTTTTTATAATATAAGAGTAGCAGACGAGCATGCAGTCCACCTAATGGTATGTGGCAACTGTCACCCATGGACACCAGTAATCAACCTCAGATAGGATTAGATACCTACCGAGGTCGGCCACAGATGCGCCGCTACCCTTTAGGACTAAGCTAGACGCGTCGAATAAGTATGTCTCCCTTACCACACCCTTCAAAACGGAACACAGCAGCGCCTAACACTGCTGTTATTAGGCAGAAATAGGTGTGACGGTGCTGCCGCCGGAATCGAACTACATAGGGTTCTACCACCTTTTTCCAAGATTGATACCAAAAGATTGAAGATTGAAGAAGTTGATACCAAATCATGATAATATTAATTATTTGTGGTATAAGACCTATTATTTGTGGTATGTGGTACCTTTTTTCTAAGTAAACTTAAGCTATTTGTCACGTGACCTTGGTTAACTTTACCGCACCGCTTTAAAAATGAGGCGGACTTTTTGTGGTACTTAGACTGATGGAAAAACTTTTGGAGATTGGATAGGGTGTTTTTATTTGCAATGATTTGTCTGATCGAATACTGAAAGGAAACAGGAATACATCACGGCTTTGACAGTAATCAAACCCACCACTGCACATCCAAACCCCGTACTACCAAATACCAGTGCATAATAAAAATAATTTTTGATACCAAAGTTCTAAATTTGTCCTTTTTTTTTAATATGGAAGTAGCAGATGAGCATGCAGTCCACCTGATGGTAAGTGGCTACTGCCGCCCATGGACATCAGTAATCAACCCCAGATAGGATTGGATATTCCTACCTGAAGTCAGCCACAGATGCGCTGCTACCCCTGAGTACTAAGAAGGTACGCCTCGGAAAAATATGTCTCCCTTACCACACCCTCAAAACCGGAACACAGTAGTGCTTAACGCTGCTGTTATGAGGCAGAAATAGGTGTGGCGGTGGTGCCGCCGGAGTCGAACCACAAAGGGTTCTACCACCTTCAAAATTAACCCAAATTTTCAAACTTCGAACTGTGCTGGGTAAAAATGGATTGTTACTAACGGGCGTAAATGTATCAGTGATTCAAGCAATAGTATCGAGATGGCTAGCCTTGGACTTGTGAGTTTTTATATTAATATTTTTTATAAACCTATCGTCATTACAACTTATCTCTTCTTAGACTGAAAAAGATTTAGGACCATTGGTCCAGTATGTGTATTGATGAAATTCACTCAAACTTTATGTCTGAATAAAAAAAAAACAGACATCGATAGGGTGTCTAGGTGATCTAGGTATTAATGTGTTAGAGTTATAGATTAGTATGGATACTTCGCGCCTTGAAATTGAATGAAGCCACAAAAGGCTGATTTGTGAGTTATTTTTTTTAATTCTTGACAAATAAAAAACATTTTTAAGCGATAAATTACGAATAAATAACTAACACTGCTTAATTTACATAGTAAATAAATAAGTATTTCAAATATTTCAGGGACATGTTAGCACGGAGCCGTGTCAAAACTTTTTACGCAACTATTTCAATTCTCCAAACTGGTTACATTTTCTTGTTAGAAGTGAGTAATCTTTACTAATCTATGGTTAGAGTATTCAACAACAAACACGGCACTCATTATTATAAAAATACATTTAAATCCTTTAACTACAAAGGCTATTACGTAAATAATTCATCATCCCTACACCAATTTCTTCCCTGACAATATATGACCATAATGTGTCTTCAATGTCACAAAAATTCCTTACACATAAATACACAAGCCTTCCCCATTATGTTAAACCAGTTTCGGTGTGTCATCCATGTGACATTAATGTGTGAGGGACGCCACATTCCTGGTAACATCGGGATGCAGAGCGCATCCCGGGTGACCTACTTTTGGGTAGGGTGACGATACGGCAAAATTTCCATTTTTCCTTTTTTTTAATATAGGTGTAACAGATGAGCATGCAGCCCTCCTGAGGGTAAGTGGATCCGGCTACCAATAGACATCTGTAATCCATCCAAGATAGGATAGGATGCATATCTGACGTTGGTCACAGATGCGCCGTTACCCCTGAGGACTAAGCTGGAACGCCTCGGAAAAGTATGTCTCCTTTACCCTTCAAACCAAAATGCAGCATCGTTTAAAATTACTGTTATTAAGCAGAAATAGGTGTCGGATTACTCAAAGCTCTACCACCTTTAAACTCATCATCAACTCATTAGTGTTTCACTAATGGGCACGGATCTCGGAGTGAGAATGATTAGGCCATAGTCCACCGCGCTGACCAAGTGCGTATTGGTAGACTTCACATACATTTGAGATTTTTTTTTAGAAAATTAGTTTTTTAATAAATTTAGTAAGTGGTGCAGGTAACAATTAATTTCGAATAAGCACATAACCTTGGAAAATAAGAGGCCTGGAATTTGAACCACGGACCCTTCGATCGAGAGGCCGAGTTTATTAACCACTAGGCTATCACTGCTTATTTACACCTTTAAACTATTTATACTAAACAAATTATGGAACAAAAACTTATTATAGATAAAACGTCCTTCATTTTCCAGGAAGCTTGGTCACTTTATCATATTTCCAAGTAAGAAGCCATGGCCTTCTAATGTTTTTACACGCAATATAAGCTGTTGAGAAATCGCAGCTATAAATAACAATTTTCTTTTATCTATAAGTAGTTCTTGCTCGCGACTTCGTACGTATTTACCAGAACATATTTTACCCCTTAGGAGTCGATATTCCAAAAAAAAAACAGTGAAACACGTGTTTCATTTGTCACCAGTAAGCCTAATAAATATTGTAATAGTTCTTGCTTTTTTTTCATAGTAATAATATTTATTAAAGTTCATTTAGTATATTAACTGAAAAATATTTACAATTATAATTAAACTTACAGAAAATTAAAAGAAATAAATTAAACTATAAATATAAAACAAATTATTTACAAAATTTACATATATACAAAAATGAAAAACAAAAATATAAAAACAAAAACACTACCATAAAAAATTGTCACCATCACTGTCTTTGGGCAAGGTTCCCAAGACGCTGGCAGCATTTCCTCTCTGAATTGCTATACCAATCCTTTGAGCGAAATGTATGCCAGCTCTCGGGTCCCCAGAGACGTCGACCAAACGAGTTGACAGCTGTTTAAACAGTTGCCAAGCATCCGGACCCCATGGACCCAAAGTTTCAACACCAAACGCCACAAATATATAGTTATTGCATAAACTAATATATTTACGACGTTTGGTGCTTTCAGCAGCTGTAGCCGCCGCCTCCGCGCCAGAGGAAGACGCCTGGAGGTGAGAAGGAACCAGTGTGTCGACACACGTAGCGTCCCACACTAGCATCCTCCCCCTCTTCCAGGGTATTAACGTCATACCATCGGGCCGCTTGCCATCGTCACGTGCGAGACGATACTTACTTCTTGCTTGTTCAATAAATCAGCAGTTTTTTTTTAATATTATTCTAATCTTAATTAGATCCCCTTAGGGGTGGAATACCAAAAAATGACATTTTTCGGGAAACAGCGGTTGCTTTATAATTTGACTTTTGACTTTTTTTATTTATATTGTCATAATAAATACTACAATTTTTGTACATATTTTTAGTAGTAAATACATTTATACCTTAATTTAACTTGATTTGGTAGAAGAGGTACCTACTACAAAAATGTATGAAGTTTAAGACAGATTTTTTATGATACGTAATCCATTAAAGATTAGGATTAGGATGAAGAGGTACCAAAATAAAATAAATCTTCAGTCAGATTTTATGATTCATGCAAGGTATTTAAAAATAGTCTTTATTCCTTTGCGCCTCAGAGCATGCCTTCATCTCTCAACCCTCATGCACTCAAGAAAATGAATATTTTGTCAAAATTAAAATTTTCAGATTAAAAATATTTTAAATGCGTGAATAGAATTTAAAATTTACAACTTAAGAAACTCTAAGAGATTTATTAAATTCTGTCTAGGCTCTATTGAGTGTAGGCGGCATTGTTATGTCAACATTTTTTATAAGATTAGAATTACCAAAGTGAATAGCCGAATAATTACTTTTCAAAAATAAATTCTTGCTACGTCTAAAGAGATTAAACGCAACGTGGGTTCTAAATATAGACTGCTTTGAAAGACCTGAAGTCTTTGAAATTTTTCACTCTTATTTTTAAGATAAAAATATATCAAGGATTAGAATTACAACCTAAGAGTTATTAAAGTGTTTGCGATTTGGTCACATAAGACTTGTCACAATTGTCCTAAGCAATCCACCTGATTATAAGTGGTTATGCCGCTCATGGACATATATAATCAATTCAGCTGATCACAAGCGTTAAGTGTCTCCCGAGGACGAAGATGGTCGCCTCATATGTTATATATAAGTTATCCGCCTCATATATAAGTTATCCGACATCAACACCCTTCCACTAAAACGCAGCAGTTACTGCTTCACGTAAGAAATATTTGTGATGGTGGTAACTCTACCATGGAACTGTATTTTCAAAAATAACATTACAATAAATATGAGTCATTATCATAATTGAGGCTGTTAGAACCAGAGAAGCCTACAACAACAAAAAACATTTACAATATGGAGAAAGGTAAAAGTGTATTGTTCGCTCTGAAGTTGTTGCGAGAAGGTATAGTCATACAATTTACTATGGCGACGCAATTCATTTCTATATTCAGCGCGGACTAGCAGTTTAACGCGGATTATTATACAACATTTTTAAATTACGAAAATAAAGATAAGTCAAAATCATTAAAATGCAGTTAGGCCACTCTGGTAGCAGCCTCAATTATTAATTAATGTCATTTCATTTTCATTTCACATTCAAACAAAAGTTTTATAATTAAAAAGTTACCTCACAACAACACATTGATTTCAAGTAACTTTCAAAGCCACGTGTCACACATCACGTACAGTCGCAAAGAAAAGCAATAAGAAAAATGCATTCGCAATCTTATCACGCGAACTTACAAAGTAATAACTGTGGACCTTGCCACACCTCGCCGTTACTTGTATTAGTGAAATGGGGAAAGTTTGGACAAGGTTGGCACGAGTGTACATTTTTATGGTAAAGTACACATGAACTGTCGTTATGGCTGTAATGTAGCGAATGCCAGCACATTATCGAATGGAACACTAGACTACGTATCGTCAGTACAGTTCGTAGATATTTTAAACTCACTCCGAATAGATGACAACTCTTATTTATTTATTGATTAAACTAACATCTTATATTGTAGGTTTATAACATAAATCGATTAGTGTAGTGTGAAATATAACAATTTCTATCTACAAGTAGTAATAGTACTAGTAAGTAAGATTTATTAAAACTATTATTATATTTTAGATATTCGTAATATGAGTGCATAGAGCTTCCTCTGACTAACGTCCTATACGTTAGTCAGAGGACGCTCTATACACTCTTTAAAGTAGACATAATTGTCATTCCAGGAAGAATAATAATACATAAAGTGATAGAATTCTCCGTGGAAACTAACGGCACCATCGCCAGTTGGAGGTAACCCTCACACGTGTTTGTATTTAAAGTGTTAAATGCTACTGTGTTCTGGTTTGAGGGGTGTGGTAACTTGTCCCAGACGTACTTTTCCGAGGCATTCCAGCATAGTTTTCTAGGAAACCCTAGCTTGTACCCTAGTAACAGCGGATCTGTGGTCGGTCAGGGGGGGGGAATCTGGTCTTATCTGGGGTTGATTGCAGTCCATGGGCGGCAGTAGCTACGAAACATCAAGTAAACTACATGCTCATCTGCTACTCCTATATTACATACAAAAATACATTTACATATTACATAATATTTATTTCAACCAAGTCGAAATTATATTCATATCATACAAGAAGATGAGAACAAAATCTCATTAACAACTATTACACCATGAAAAAAGCCTAGTGACTCTCAGATCCCTTATGTGCGTTGATAGCTTGTTAGCCAAAAGTTCGGGATAAGGTCGTCCAAGGTGTCGCCTTTCGTCTGAAGGTGAAACTTTATAGCCTCGAACGCGGGATTTTTCTAAAATAATTCAATTAAAAAGCAATTTTCCGGTACACAAACTTATACTTATCTTACCAACTTTTATTATTTTATTTAGGTAAATATAACGAACTTTTATAATAAATCTGGGTATTGTTATTAGAGTGATATAACACTGACTGGTTGATAGGAATAGTTTTTGCAGATCTAATAACAGCAGTGTTAAGTGATGTCTTGTTCTGGTTTAAAGGATTTGATAAAGATAAAGTGTTGTGGTAAAGGTGACATACTTCCAAGGCATTTCAGCTTCGTCCTCAGGGATAGCGGCGCATCTGTGGTCGACATCAGTACCCTTACCATGAGTTTTTACGTTTTGACAAATATGACTGTTTTGGTACGTATTAGCCCATACAATTTCCAATCAGCGCCCCTAGCGGATTGTAGTAGAACTATTGTGTAAGTAACATTAAACGTGGCAAAATGGCGCTTTATGTTTTGTCTCTCTTTTTTGCAAACATGTGAGGGAGACAAAAAGACTTGAGCACTTACTTATTTTTACGTTTACTCAGTCTACTGAAGCGAACGGAACAGAATAATGGATTGAGTAAACGTAACGTAAAATTGTGTGGTACAGTAGCACTACCATGAGTTGGCATAGAAACGCCACTATAGAAATTATAAATAGAAAACTATTGTCATTTTGCTAGTGAATAACATAACTACTATCGTTACGGTATTTCTTGACAACGTCTGTCAAATTAATGACTCATGTGACTGAATTTGTATGGCAATAGATCATAATGACATTCGCTAGCGATTTGATTTCGATAGGTTTTTTACGTTATGGTCTAAGATCCGAAGCTAAATCGAACTGGACCGAGCTGATAATAGAATGAAACTCATTTTATAATGAAATTAGTACATTGGGTAATACATTAAAAATGGGTTTGCAAAAAAAATCCTGGACAGGATAATTTTAATTATTTTTTGAAAAATTAAAATTTAATTGAAAATTAAATTTTGCAACATCAAGATAATAAGAAAATTCTATTCTGAGTGAATGTTAAAAACATACAGAATGTGCAGGCTTTGGGTTGCCTATTATTTACGTGGACGAACTACTGGGTTGTCAGGTATAAACAGGTATTTCGCTGGCAACTACTTTCACTCATGATGATAATAGATAAAATTTTATATCAGTAGAAGCGCTGTTTTATTGTGAACACGTTGATATAGGGTTGCCTGCAAAATGAAAATTAATTTTTCAAAAAATAATTAAAATTATCCTGTCCAGGATTTTTTTAGCAAACCCATTTTTAATGTATTACCCAATGTACTAATTTCTTTATAAAATGAGTTTCATTCTATTATCAGCTCGGTCCAGTTCGATTTAGCTTCGGATCTTCTACTATTACGAGTGGCTCACACTACGGAATTTAGTTCTACGAGTAACCACCAGAGGCGCTGTACAATTTTTCATACATTTATTTTACGCAGTCGCTAGCGAGTAATACTTTTGTAAACTCATGGTAGTGCTACAGGTCGGAATATATAATCCCATCTGAAATTGATTACATATGTCCAGGGGCGGCTGTAGCCACTTACCATCATGTGGTGTGCTTGCTCGTTTGCTAAATAAAATAAAAGTTAAATAGAAATTATGATGTCAGTAAACAATAACTTCACTGAGCACTTACATTATGCTCCGTTTTAATACTTGTAAATAAAAGCCTGTACTAAGTAACAATGCTTTTAAGTCTTTTCCAATCACTTCAAGCTGAATTGATAAGAGCCATTCAATATTGCAATAAAAAGGAGTACCGGTGCACAGACAGACTCGTTAGTTCAGAAATGCTACTTTAGCCGATTTCTTTGATGACTTTTCTTTGTTGAAACCGGTAGAGTTTAATATTTTCTTATGCAGACAAAGAATAATTTTTCATGTTTTTATTGTGCGTATGTGCTTAGGTACTCAAGGTACAGTTTTTCTATTCTGTATGTTTTTGGAGCAAAACATTATTCGGGTACCTGTCCTTGTTGCCTAGCATTCCCTAAGTATAAAGTTTCCATGAAAATTATAGTATTAACACTTTTAAGATTTTTTTTAAAGAACTCGGGTAAGCAAGTTCGATAAAGCAAGTGATGAATATTTCTTACAGGCACAAAACTTTTCAAAGATCAAAGATTCGAGGTGGGATTTGAATCTTGGACCCGTCCGTCGAGAGGCCAAAATTAACCACTAGGCTATCACGGCTTCTGCGTAGTACTTGAGTAATCATATTTTGAAATAATATGTTGTTCTAAGCTATCTAGAAAATCATAACTCAAAAAAATTTTACGTCCTTAACAATAAATATGTTCATTATATTTATGTTTACTTGTAAAAGCTTTGTACAGTAACCAAGGGAGCTTTAACTTACTGGCGAACCTTTCAACTTTGCAATTAAATTGAGGTTCGGAATCAATAAACGAAACTCATAAGCTCTCACCTTTAGCTTATATTCGAAGCTTTGAACGTTGCAATTAAACTGTGGATCGGAATCAGTAAACAGAAACTCACTCAATCTTTCTTTTGTCGGTGAGAATATTTCTTTATTCGGTTTTCTTTGACGGGCTTGCTATAGCCTCTTGGTACCTATATCTTGATCTTTGGGTATAACGACGATCTTTTTGAGGTCCTAGTAGTCCAATATTTGCTTATAATGCAGAAAATCGAATGGTTTTACGCTTTAACATAAATGAACTAGAGAATTCTCACAATTTAGACAAATCCAACAATGATTATGAGTTAAAATCTATCAGGCCGTTTAGGTAAGTGCTAAAAAAGAGACATATACTAACAAGATAAGACGTAACTGTTCACATTTAGGTAAAAATAACGTATTATAAATCTAAGTCGTACAACCGTGAACCTATACATACTACGCATTTTACCTGTCTTCTTATTCTTCGAGGTACAAATCTAATTACAGTGTACGTATGTGCACTAACTGTTCCCGAGTTGGTGTTACGTTACGCTGCATGTGCCACACATGCTTGGGAATTACCGTCCCTTGTGGCTCCATAGCGCTAGAGAGATTAAGCTTGTGCAAGGTACGTGTAGCTATGAATTTGTAACGACATGCGTTGCATAACTGTACAGGGATTAGAACTTGGCCTTAATGTAAAGGAGGACTGAACATAATTATATTCATTTATTGTTTTTAACGTCAACTGAAACGTTTCCTTTTACCCGACTACGGAGGGAATGTTTTTCAATCATATATATGTATGTAGGTATGTCTCATTCTTTGACATGTCCTCCAGGCCCAAACGACTTGATTAAATTTAAGATATTATGAAGTGTCGTTGGATTCATCTAAATTGTGGTATAATTTTAACATCGGGTTTTTGTTTTCATAATAATCACTAGTTGATTGTATGCACATGTTTTGTACCTTTAAATAAATAAAAAATGTAATATACGGTAGAACTAAATCGTATAACCGTGCATCTATTATAACTTTAAAGTACCTGTCTCCGCAATCCTTATTCTACGAGGTACAAATCTAATTACAGTGTACGTATGCGCACTAACTGTTCCCGAGTTGGTATTACGTTACGCTGCATGTACCACACATGCTTGGGAATTACCGTCCCTTGTGGCTCCATAGCGTTACAGAGATTAAGCTTGTGCAAGGTACGTGTAGCTACGAATTTGTAACAGCATGCGTAGCATAGCTTTCTTGGAATTAGAACTTGGCCTTAATGTAAAGGAGGACTGAACATAATTATATTCATATATTGTTTTTAACGTCAACTAAAACGTTTCCTTTTACCCGACTACGGAGGGAATGTTTTTCAATCATATAAATGTATGTATGTATGTCTCATTCTTTGACATGTCCTCCAGGCCCAAACGACTTGATTAAATTTAAGATATTATGAAGTGTCGTTGGATTCATCTAGTTTGTGGTATAATTTTAACATTTAGTTTTTTGTTTTCATAATAATCACTAGTTGATTGAATGCATATGTTTTGTACCTTTAAATAAATAAAAAATGTAATATACGGTAGAACTAAATCGTATAACCGTGCATCTATTATAACTTTAAATTTGTACCTGTCTCCGCAATCCTTATTCTACGAGGTACAAATCTAATTACAGTGTACGTGTGCGCACTAACTGTCGGGAACAGTTGGTATTACGTTACGCTGCATGTGCCACACATGCTTGGGAATTACCGTCCCTTGTGGCTTCATAGCGCTAGAGAGATTAAGCTTGTGCAAGGTACGTGTAGCTATAAATTTGTAACAGCATGCATTGCATAACTTTCTCGGGATTTGTATTGGACTTAATTGAAAGAACTTCTCTTGCCTAAGCGTAATATATTGTTAATTTTTTTGTCTTGCCAAGTACCAAACACTCTAAACTCTACGGACTCTACTACACTTCTAAACTCTACGGACCATTAATAGTGCTATAACATTGAAGGTGTTTGAAACCTCTGTGGTTTGACTAAATCGGCACCACCGCCACTGCTGTGTTCTGGTTTGAAGGGTATATTAAGGGAGATATACTTAGCCGAGGCATTCCTGCTTTGTTTTCAGAGGTAGACCTCAGGTAGAAATCTAATCTTATCTGAAGTTGATTACAAATGTCGGACTGTTCATCGGTTGGACTGCATGTTCGTCTGCTACTCTTAAATTAAAAAAAAATGAAACAATAATTAATATGGCAGATAAATTATAATGTTTGACTAATTATTAAAATAACTAATTATTAAATTTAATTTCTTATTAATAATATCAGAACTGTATTTAAAATTGTATCTTATGAGCATTATGGGTTAAAATTAAAATCCAAATAAAAATTGTCAACATTTTATTATATCCATATACCAGTATAAGTACTTACAGTAAATACAGATTTACAGTAAAAAGACTTACAATGAAGTATCCTAGGCTCATACAAAAATAAACTCTCATTCACCCTTCCCTTGTACTCTCATTTCCAAATATTTGTCACCACAAACACGAAGACAAAGAAACCTCTTAGTGAGCATATATAACATGTATATAGGAAGGAGTCGTATATATAACATATAGGAAACACTAATTACTTGAGAATATTCCATATCAACTATTTAAACTGAAAACATCTTTAGGGCTGCCATACTATAAAAGGAAACTAGTGTCGCTCGACAAAACATCTAATTTATCGATAATGTCGATAGAATTGAGTCTGAGCCTAGTTTAGATGCTATTACTGCATGGTGAACATTAGCAATATATAAATCAATGTGTGTGTAATATTACCAGAAACTACTCAAAATGATTCCCTAAAAGTCCTCAAGCACTAACTATTATTTATTAAAGCACTTTTTGATTTGAAGTTTCCGTTTAGCGATATCAAACTGGAAATTTAGTCTGATACATAAAATATGAAATTCATGTCCAAAGCTCCTCATAAATTTGAAAAACTTCCATTTCTCGGGAACGCTTACCAAATTTAGAAGTCAGCAAGAGGGAAGTTACGTCGCAACCCCAATATTTAAGTCTCCAAAATAAGCGAGACTAGTCACAAACTTGTCGCTTACTGAGTTAGAAAGTTAGAGATAAGTTATAAGGTGATTTACTTTTTGGAGGTGTTCCATCTTAGTCTCATAGATTAGTAAAGATTACTCACTCCTAACAAGAAAATGTTGCCAGTTTTAACAATTGAAATTGTCACTGTCATCTATTTTCGTGTTTGAAAAATATTTAAAAAATGTAGTTTTTAAATCAAATACGAATGAAACGATATTTCTCCGCACTTTTTCCTCGATTTCGTGTTTTGGCACCACGTAACTGCACATGTCGGCATTGTTCCGCGTAAATTACACCATGACAGCCATTAAATGGCTGACACATTTGTCAGCTGTTTAACCCATTTAATGGCTTCCTTTAATTACAAGGCGGTGAGATATCTATACTTTCTATGCTACGTATATTGCTTTAAAGAAAATATTATGTATATGTTGCAAGTTATTTTGATACTCAGGTATTTCTACGGTCAGGTCTACACGAAAATTTTGTCAAAATGTTTTAGAAAAATAATTAATATTACTACTACTACTGCCTACTTTAATATGAAATATTCTCAAATATTTTTATAATCTTATCATCAAAGCATAATGACACTGGCGTACAATAAGCTTTTCACTTTTAACTAAAATTAATTTATTTTTTTAAATCTAATACAGTATATTAGTACATGGAAATTTAATTAAGCGATATAAAACGATATAATCATTTCATAGGTAAAAATAGTACATTGGGAATACGCATAAAATAGAAATAGTACATAGGTAAACACTTTATTTAGATAAAGAATAGACTTCTATTTGGACCGGAAAAAAAATGAAATGTGAACATAATTCTTGGCGCTTCGCTATGCGAGAAAACATTTTGAGAAGTAATAATATCTATTTTAACGTATTTTGCTAACATTTAGACGATATAATGTACTGATTTTTCTATAAATTTTGTGTATAGTAACATTTTAAGCATTAAGTGACGCTTCACCATGCATCAGTCAAATAGGTCTTAAGACATGACTTAAGACACAGTCGTTCAAATCAAAAAGCATGTGTTCTGAATCAATCACCAATTCAGCCCTCTCATAATAACTTATCTATCGATTGGAAAGAAATAACAAATATATCATATGAACAATGGCTAAAAGTCTGCTTTGATTTTTCGTCTATTATAACACGGAAATGATACAGTTCTTTTTCTAATAATCTAACAATTAAGAATTCAAATCGTTACTATTATATATTAAAATGCAATTTCATGATCATTAATAATTTCATGATTTCATGACTAGCTGTAAATCATTTTTTTTGTTTATCATTAAATCCTGATCCTCTTAGGGACCTGATGTAACTTTTTTAATTTCTTATTAAAGTTTCTTGAACATGTTCAGAATAGTCACGGTCCTCAATTATGTCCGCTACGTGACAAAACTTTTTTAATTAATTTAGTAAAGTAGAAAAAATTAATAGAATTTTATCGTTCCCTAAACTAAGTTTGCTAATTTTCTTTTCAATTTTCATGGTTAAATTTGATATGCGTAAAATGATATCACCTATAACCAATATCTGACATTAATAAATGAGTGTTAACGATCAAACATGTCTCTCGATATGAAATAACATGACACATGACATGTGTTCTAAAACACATGTCATATGTTTTACGTAGTGATATGCTTTAAAATGTACTTTATTTTTCATCAATATGCCTTTTTCTTATAATGTATGGTCAGAAGTCGTCTAAGATACTTGCTTAAAAGTCTAAGATTCTAAAATAACATAATAAATATGTACCTAATACACAAACATGTCATGTCACATTGTAGAAAAATATTTTAACATGTTTCAACGACCTCAAAGTACATTGAAATAAAACTTTGTTTTTTCAGCTACAATCAGAAAAAAGTTGAGAAATATTGCAGATATTTTGTTTCTTATAATTATAAGTTAAATCTA
Organism: Epargyreus clarus clarus; assembly: GCA_014595695.2. Lineage (NCBI taxonomy): Eukaryota > Metazoa > Arthropoda > Insecta > Lepidoptera > Hesperiidae > Epargyreus > Epargyreus clarus. The sequence continues at coordinate 128,494 of JACTTY020000086.1, read as the reverse complement.
TTATATCTTCAAAAACATTTTTAAAACCTTTGGTAATATAAAAGAACACGAAAAGCTCTACTTTGACATTTTTTATTAATGTTTAGTAATAAAATGACCAAAACATTTATAGAAATTGGGAATACATTATCTTCAAAAAGTTGACTTTTTACTTTGGTCACTTTATTAAAAGTTATTTATTTTCTTCTTATTTCGGTCGTATTAATAGACACAGTTTATTATAAGATTATTAAATATAGATTTATACAATACATATTTTACTCTTAATTAGATTTTATATGTCTCGAGTGTTGATATATAAAGATTTTTATATATTTAATTTTAAAACGATTTAAAGCTTCGATTTCGTCTTAAAAAGAGTGTAACAGTAACAGATCTTTATAGTGCTGTGCAAAACAAAAATATACTCTTTCTTACCATTTCATTTCAAAATCCATCTACTTATTGTCCACCTCTAGAAGAATGTTTAAAACATTCGCAATATTTAAAATAGCATTGTGCATCAATTTATCATTTCATTCAGAATAGTTTTATTTGAAGAATGTGATATTTGATATGATATATTTCTTGAAAATACATACTATAATAATATACGTCTATCAATTATACATGAGACAGTAATTTTACAACATCTAACTTACATCATAGTATAGTATGTACATGATACGATCAAGTCTTGAATTTGAAATGTGCGTATTTACGTAGATTTGGAAATAATGAAGTTTAAACATATAATGCAGGGCTGGAAGTAATTACAATTATTGTTACAGAGGAGACAAATGCTTAAATCATAGAAGATTAGGTGTAAAAAGTTGCAGTTCAGAAAAGAATGGGGGTGATTCTTACAAATTCTAAGTGTTAAACACCATCAATATGTATAGAACATCATCAAATGCTACATCTACGTTAAATTATACGGGGATATATAATTCATTAATGCATTAAATGATTGTAATATCAAGAAATTCTTCTTTCTACTTCAACAGAGATCGCTATATTCACGTTCTAATTAACCTCTACTCTCTACGCTCCATATCACTTAACATTCAATGTCTTACTTAAACATCGCTACTGTAAATGGACATACAACCGTAAAATCATCTAATCACATTTACTTAGTTATATCCTTTGGCATCATGAGAGAAAAAGCCCGATGAAGACTCGAAGGCTTTCCGTTCCAAAAAAAATTGCCCAATTTTCTGATGTCAATTTCTTACGTTGTTTGACCTTTGTCTCTTCATCTGTAAAAAAAGGTTTTTTGTAGTAGATATCAATATTCAAAGAGAAGTTCTTTTTTTTTTAAAGATTTGTCCTAGCGATACTTTTCTATTGACTGATTTTTTAAATAAAAAGACTTAGAAATGTGAAAAGTACACTTAAAGATCCAAAATAGTTGCTAATTTAAAAATAATGTTATAATTATTTCTCTAAATTGCAAGAATCCTATCATACTAATAGAAGATATCGGCAATAAGGAAATTAAAAAAACACATATTGTGCCTGATACTAAGTAAAATACTAATAGAACTCTTACAACGAACTAAGACAAAACAATACAATAAAAAACAATCCTTTCATCCTATAATGTCTTAGAAAGCACGTACCTTACACTTAAACAGCTCAGCCCAACGTTCTCATGCTTCGTCGGCGGAGACACATTGGCAGGCAAGCTCTTGTTCAGCGGGTACCACTGGGCCACCGGCTTGCGACGGTTGTCGAGCATCTCCAACCAGTGGTCACGACCGATACCGATCAGCGATGAACCGATCGCCGTGCACCCGATAAGCTCGTTCTGACCGATCCTGGTAAAGAAAATAAGATTTTGAATAGAAAGTGTGTGACGTGATAAAACTTAAAAGGTACAGTCATAACTTTTATATAATCTAGGAATGCCAAACGAGCATGCAGTCACCTGATGATAAGTGCCTACTGCCGCCATGGACATCTATAATCAACCCCAGATAGGATTAGATATTCCAACACAAATGCGCTGCTACCCCCTGAGGACTAAACTGAAACGCCTCAGAAAAGTATGTCTTCCTTACCACACCCTTCAAACCAGGACACAGCAGCGTTTAACACTGCTGTTATAAGGCAGATATAGGTATGGCGGTGGCGCCGCCGGAGTCGAACCACGAAGGGTTCTACCACCTTCAAAACAAAATAAGCCACATCCAAACCCAAACCAAAAATGACCCGGTATTGTGATCATAGAAAAATGCGAGTTTTCGATACGAGTATAAAATATGATTAAATAATTAACAACAGCATCAAAAAATTTGACCGAACAAGACACGTTAGTAAAGTATCTTTTTTATTTATAAATCAACAAATCCAAAAACAAAATAAGAATAAACATCAGTGATTTTATCTGAAATACAAACTTTAGTAATTGATTTTTGCGACATAAATCAATATCAACTTCTACAGGATACTGGTCCCTTCTTAAATGAGAAGGGTTAAGGCCATATCGCTGGTCAAGGACGGGGAGAGATTTAGAAAACATTACGGCTCCCCAAGGCATCAGTTTCCGTATAATGTTTTCCTTCAACCTTTAGGTAAGAGAAAACAACTAATGTGGACGTAGATTTTCGTAACATATTGAAATACAGAATTGATTTACGGTCCTTAAAAAGGATTGGTTGTACTTTACAAATATTTCATTTCAAAGGTACATGTTAAAAATAAATATAGTTTCAAAAAACACGCTTTTATGATAAAATCAACTAAAAAGTAGAAAATAATTTTCGATCTAGGAACAATTAAGGAACAGTCAATAGTATAATTGTAAAAAAGCGTGGGGTGCTTCATTTATCAGTTTTCGAAAAGCGCCAATTTCTTTGTATTACCAAATTCTGGGAATTCTGGCAATACTGTATGAACAACTACATGAATGGTTTCAGCGTGTTTATAGGGTACCAAATTCCGGGAATTCTGGCAATACTGTATGAACAACTACTTGAATGGTTTCAGCGTGTTTATAGGGTACCAAATTCCGGGAATTCTGGCAATACTGTATGAACAACTACTTGAATGATTTCAGCGTGTTTATAGGGTTCTGTACTCAAACGGTAAAAACGGAATTTTATTACTAAGCCTTCGCTGTCAGTCCGTCTGTCACAGGGCTCTATATCTTAACCGTAAAAGATACACTTAAAATTTTTACTAAGTAATTATACATAAGTACACTTTGAATTCATTTTTTACAATGTATTTTCTTCTAAATTCCTATCATACCAAATACGAGTACTAAAAAAAGGTGGTAGGGAATCCTCCGTGTGCGACTTCGACTCACACTTAGCCAATTCCCCCTATCATATCTTTGTTATAGTTAAACATATTAGTTTATGTCGATAAAACTTAATTAGCATATGTTTTGATAACTTCGTAAACACTCGACTCAACGTCTTAATCGATGTCTAGACTAGACTAATTACTTCATCGTTTTAGAAACACAAACACGTCAGTAATATCCATATTACTAATTAACTGCTTCCAATAAGTGTTACGCTTTAGATTACGTTCTATGTGTACAGTAATTGGTTGTTTTATTAAATAAACGAGAAATGTTTATTTCAATTTTATAATGATGCATACCGTAATCTGATGTTCTGAAATGTACAAATCTGATATCAGTGGTGAAATTTAATTATACTGTTTGTTGTTTTGGTGAAATATAATGATATTAAATTACAAATTATCGTGTTTTAATATTAAGCTCTGGAAAACGGTTCGTGATTATAAATCATTATTTGGGCTGCATATGGATGAAATAATTATTGCAGTTGAACATGCTCAAAGACCTTCAAATATCAGCTTACATAGGGGATTACTTCCCAAAACGTTTCTTAACGACGCTTTCGACACTCAAAGCGCAGCCCTAGGATTCCTTGTGTCGTGGGTGCTATGGACACGCAAAAAGACTACACAAACACCCAGGCCCAGAACACATACCTATCCATATTCATCATTCAGATAACTGTCTGGCCGGGGATCGAACCCGGTACCCTTTGTGAATCAAACCGGTATTGTGACCGCTGGGCCACGCGTGAAGATGTATACATTTTAAAAACCTATTCATACTATTTTATAGCCTTATTCTTAATAACCGCTTAAAATTAATCTTAAACACATTTATCAAAAAGTTTCAAGAGAAACTTACGCGCAAACCGATATCCAAGATGAAGCTCATATTGAAACGGCTTATCGTTATTATGAAACTCTTGCATCATGCTTTATCTTGACGTTTATAAGCGGAAAGTTCAAGTTAAATCACCCCAAGTTATTGTAGAAAAGTTCTCAGATTTGAAACACTAAGGTGCTTTAAAATAAAGTAGGGCTTTAAGTAATATTTTCTCTAAGTTAGTGAAATAGTGTCAAATATAATCTAGGTAGAGTAATAGATTAACTGAATTTTACACTTGCCTTTTTATTATTTCGATAACAATATCATAAAATTGCTAAGTAAATACAACATATAATACAATTATTTCTAGTCAAAAAGGACTATTTTTTGCCCGATTGATGGTAATGTTTTTCGAGCGTATGTATTTATATATGGCTTATATATGTATGTATAGCTCAATCATTGGCATGCTCTACAGCCCACATGGGTTGATAAATTTTATATAACATAACTTTATACGTTTTTATTTCTCAAAATTGTGAAAATAACATTAATTATATTTATAAGCCCTCGAAGTTTATGTTTTTATAAATGGTTTGTTTATTAAATAATTAACCGAATAATCATGCAGCTATTGCTATAAATAAAATGCATAGTGATAAAAAAATCACCACAATACATAAACATTCAACATGTCACTCGAAGGTGGTAGAACCCTTTGTGGTTCGACGCCAGCGGCACCACCGCCACACCTATTTCTGTCTAATAACAGCAGTGTTAAGCGCTGCTGTGTTCCGTTTTGAAGCGTGTGGTAAGGCAGACATACTTTTCCGAGGCATTCCAGCTTAGTCCTCAGGGGTAGCAGCGCATCTGTGGCCGACCTCAGGTAGGTATATCTAATCTTACCTGGGGTTGATTACAGATGTCTATGGGCGACAGTAGCCACTTACCATGAGGTGGACTGCATGCTCGTCTGCTACTCCTATATTATTAAAAAAAAAAACTTAAACCACTTACATGTCATAATCGATGACCTTGACCAGCAATGTGACATCATACACGTTCTCTTCTGGCAGGTCGAAGACCAAAGCTTCATTGTAGACGGGGCTGAGAGTATTCTTCTTAACAGTCGTCTTCTTCTTCTTGATTCTCTTGCCTTGACAAATGAGACAGATCTTCACGTAGGGATCTAAGAAAACAAAAAGCATATTATGTATACGTTTATAGATTAAAACAGTAATACGCTAGTGGTTTTAATTTGCCCTCTTAATCAAAGATTGAATCCCAGGCACGCACTTTTGATTTTTCAGAGTAATGTCCGTATTAAAAATTAATAGTCAATTTTTAAACGGTGAATGAAATCATTATTAGGTAACTTCACACAATTTCTGATAAAAATCAAAGTTGTGTAAAGTCTACCAAGCTGCACTTGATCGAGGAGAAGAATTAATGCTAGAATCTCTTTTAAACAGAGAAGAGATCCGTATGCAGCAGTGGGAGGATTGAAGACATTTTAATCGATTTTCATGCTGATTCTAAAGTGAACCCTTAAAATCACCACAGATCATCTAATCGTTTTAACTTTTCTCTAAGTGCTTTAACTTATGTGTGATTTATAAAACTGTGTTGTGGTTATGGCTGTGCCCTACGAAAGCCATTTAAGCCAGATTATTAGTTCAATATCGCCTCAATCTTGTTTGTATCGAACGAACAAGTTATAATCCAATGAATTCGAGATCTTGTTTATTTTACGTAAATAGATCATTAACCACATACTGTTTATTTAACGGCTTAGAATATTTACACTTCAACTTTAACAATTAGAGGTTTGAGTAATGCTGTATTCAAATCGATTAAGTTCTAATTTATTTATTTTGAAGGTCATAGAATCCTTTGTGGTTCGACTCCGGCGGCACCACCACCACACTTATTTCTGCCTCATAACAGCAGTGTTAAATATTGCTGTGTTCTCGTTTAAAGGGAAGTAAGGAAGACATACTTTTCGGAGGAGTTCTAGCTTAGTACTTATGGATAGCGGCGCATCAGTGGCCAAGCTCAGGTAGGAATATCTAAGCTATTTGTGGTTGATTACAGATGTCCATGGGCAGTAGCCACTTACCATCAGATGGACTGCATGCTCGTCTGCTATTCCTATATTATAAAAAATAATAATAACAGTTTATTTATATAGACAGTGAAGATACATGTGTGAAGATACAGAATGTACGTGTATATAGCAAAGAGAACGCAGTCTTGTGGGGCTCAGTAATTACTTTGTGTGATTACACGTGGATAGATGAATTGCTAACTGTTTTAGTATGTATGTGGGACACGTGTATCGTATACTACATTAATAAAACATGTGTGTAGCGTTACAGTTATTACTTCAATGAAATGAAACTGAACCCAGAGTATACTATGTCAGAACTATTATTTATACGTATATACGAGTATTTTTACAGGAGTAGCAGATGAGCATGCCGTCCACCTGGTTAATAGCTACTGCCGCTCGTACACATGTGTAATCAATCTCAGATAAGATTAGATTCCTATCTGATGTCGGCAACAGATGCTCCGCTAGCTCTAAAGACTAAACTGAAATGTCTTGGAAGACTATGTCTCCTTTACCACACGTTTCAAATCAAAACACATCAGCGCCTAATACTGCTGTTATTAGGCAGAAATAGGTGTGGCGGTGGTGCCGCCAGAGTCGAACCACAGAGCGTTCTACTCGAGGGGCAGGTGTCCTCCGACCACCTGGAGGACTGAAAATCTGCACACGCAGCCTAGCACAGGTCACGTTAGGACCGACTGCTGCACCGCTGCCTCACGGCAGCCCACAACACCGGTGGGCAGTGAACCCACTGAGGAGATTGCCCGGGTAAGGAGGGATCCCTCGAGGCCCGTATTCCCTGCGCCATGCGGCGAAGTCACGCCGCGGCATAGGACGACCATTTTGCTTGTACAGAGCGTTCTATCACCAAAGTAAATTTCATTTATTATTTCATTTTGAATAAACGCCGTTGTTGTCCCAATCGATGGTCTTCTCTCAGAATTTCGAAAGTTAAGATCCTCTTTTAATTATAACATTATATTTATTTGAAAAAGCTTCGTTTAGTTTATAAACAATATATTGCGGTAAAATTACCTTCTTGTTTTCAACACTTGAGAGAAAATCCTCAATAACGTATATAATAATCTTAACGTTTTACGACCGCAACTAAGGAACTTTTATTAAGGGCAACCAGCTAAGTGGGCAGTTTATTAAAACCTTCATAATCGGAGATGACCAAGACACTCTCTGATTAAAAGATATTCTGGAAACTTCCGTCGTAAAATAAGCCTATTAACTCCGATTACTTTTATTTAGTTTCATTTGGCCTCCGTTATATTTTTTTCTGTTTTCTGTTTCTGTTTTCCTACAGTGAGAGGCTGAAGAGTGATAGTGAAGAATACTCAACCATCATTGTCTCATGCAAATTGATTCAGGATTGCATGGGCTATTGGTCAACTCATGTCATTTTTATAGGATGGTAGGACTTGGGGATACCACCATCATACCTATTTCTAACGTAAAACAGCGGTGTGGATCTCAGCCAACGTAGATGTGGAGACTGCCTTAATGGCAATGTATCTGTAATCGGCTTTAAGTAGAATCCCGGTCATATTTGAAGTCCATATATGGCAATGACCACTCAAGAAGCCTGCGCCCTCGTTTGTTATTTCACACTATAAAACATGATTATAAAACATGATTTTCAACCACCCATTAGCTTTTAACAAGGTCTTAGTTACTATCCAATGATAATAACCGGTAACAAGAGCTCAATATTCTCGGTTCTAATAACACTTCTGTGTAAGCTTCGGTGAATTTAGCCATTAACGGCTCACTGCAATGTTGCCTATATAAATACAGAAGCATATGAGCATGTAGAAAACCCGATATGTAATCACTGCACATGGACTACCACTTATATATTCCATAAATAGGTTAGGAGACCTTCGTGAGCTCAATCACAGGCGTCACAAAATTAGAATGATGTTTAAACCAGAACATAGCTGCTTACGTCATTGTACAGCAGAAATAGAAAGAAATAAGGGTGAGACCGCCACAATGGAGCCATTAAAAATATTACTGTTATTTATTTACCTACTGTTTATTATAGGAACAATATAATATATGGTATAATTGTATAAGTTTACGTATTACATCCATGAGGTATTTTTTTAATTATATAGGAGTAGCAGAGCATGCAGTCTACCCTGCAGATTAGAACACAGCAGCGTTTAACATGTTGTTATGAGGCTGAAATAGGTGTGGCGGTGATGCCGCCGGAGTCGAACCGCAAAGGGCTCTATCATCTTTAAAAACCTTTCAGCCACCTTTTAAATTACCCGATCATCTTAACTTGAGGGTGGCAACGTTTGTGTTGTCGGCTTAAGGTAGAACCCCTATCTAAATATATATAACTCAAGGACTGACTGACATAGTGATCTATCAACGCACAGTCCAAACCACTGGACGGATCGGGCTGAAATTTGGCGTGCAGGTAGTTGTTATGACGTAGGCATCCACTAAGAAAGGATTTTGATCAATTCTACCCCCAAGGGGATAAAATAGGATGAAAATATTACTTCGTAACGCGAGCGAAGCCACGGGCAAAAGCTCGTTTATATAGAGTTGGTCACACATAGCCATGGGTGACAGTGAATAATTAGTAATTAGCATGCTAATACTAAATGACAATTTGCTCCTTTTTATATAATGTAGGAGTAACAGACGAGCATGCAGTCCACCTGATGGTAAGTGGCTACTGCAGCCCACGGACATCTGTAATCTACCCTAGATAGGTCGGCCACAGATGCGCCGCTACCTCTGAGGACTAAGCTGGAACGCCTGAGAAAAATATGTCTCCCTTACCACACCCTGGAGACGGAACACAGCAGCGCCTAACACTGTTGTTATTAGGCTACTTTAATCTTATAAAAACAAATATACCACGAAAGAAAACGAAGATATATTAACTTCAAAAGAATGTACCAAAATAAATACCAAATCTGTTTTAATTTGAATTATCAAGGAAATCCTTCAGATATCATTTAAGTTGAGAAATGTTTAATTTTAAGCAAGATTTTGTCCGTGACCTCCATTCCGGAGTGCGGAAGGCTTTAATAATTCTAATTAAATGTAATAATTAAGCATCTTGTCGATTATATAACATCCATTTGTTTGTTATGTTTTACGATATCATGTTGTGTTATGATATGAAACATGTGAAACTGACATGTAACATGTTATGAATTATGTCATGTTAAATATTGCGTATTAATAAACAGGCGATACACATATAAGGAATGCAAAACTCTTTGTGTTCGTGTCAGAACAGTTTTTGGTCGGCCCTGCCAAAATAGGAATAATAAATGTAGGTATTGCATCACTTTTAAAGCCCATAAGTAGTGGGTTCAATTATCAATTCGCATACAAATCTTATGCAACGTAGACTGGCAGTATAAAGGGTTTTAGAATTTGGTGTCGTTTGTTTTCGAGCCGCCCAAGCCCTCCAAGGTTTAACAACTATAGCAACAACGGTACCAACAGGTTAACTCACGATCATTAATAATCAATCTTAACTAATGAACACTTCGAAATTTGATACTTTACTTTTCCGAGGCGTTCCATCTTAGTGCTCAGGAGTAGCGGCGCATCTGTGGCCGACCTCAGGTAGGAATATATAATTTTATCTGGGGTTGATACAGATGTCCATGGACAGCAGTAGCCACTAATCAGGTGGACTGCATGCTCGTCTGCTACTCATATATTATAACGACCTATTAGATGTTATAACAACGGGTGTGATTTACACAAGCCGTTACTGAAGGTGAAGGTCTTTACGTAACTAGATACCGTTGTTCTTGTTAAACCTATATTATTATATTTTGTTACGTTAACGGTTCAGGGACGCTTGTTATTTTCTAAAATACTAGCGGAAACTTAATATTGTTTACGATATTATAATCTGGATTGGTTATAATAACGGTTGGTAAATAGATTTATTTCCTATTACATAATATCTGTAGACTACCTATACATCCTCTAAAGTGTTTTTGAACTAATATAAAGTCGACGGAATTTAAAAGTGGTCAACAAAGTTAAAACTTGTTTACTACTCAAAATTTTTGTACTTATTTTTTCGCCAAAACTTCTTTCTTAAACAGATATGATTCTCAATATAAAAACACATATTTGATTTTAAAACATGCTTCTAATTATACTTTAAACTTGAGATGTGATATTATGTGTTTCAAAACACCATATACCATATACATAAGTGCAATGTAAATAAAATCCTACCAATATTTCAGTCCAAAAATAATGAGTAATCTTAAAAGAAACAGAATAACGAATCATTTCGTGGTTACCTACCTCATCCTAACCAATTTTCTTTATAATCTCATACCAGAATATCATATTCATAGTATTTCATAGATTAAACACATTATTACGTGGCTTTCCTTCACAACTTTTATTATCTGGTTTATGGATAAAGCACTCTAAGTTATACTCGGTTTTATGTACCTTATTTCCAGAATATGAAGGATAATACCTCATAATTGATGTATTACCTACATCTAGTATAGTAGTATGGTGAAAAGATAGTGGTTAAAAATTAATCTTCATATATTTCAATTTTCGTCTCCTACTTACACTGTTTAGGGGAAGATTTTTTGAAAATCCTTTATAAATACGTTATTAAAATATGCTAGTAGACCTATTATAATACCTTCAGTTTGGCTTAATAAAAATGTTTTTGGCAGAAAGGAAAATCCATTTTCCGTTATGTTATATACTTAAATATTTATCTATAGCCATTTTCAAATAGTAACTTACTTAAATTAATTATCATTGATAACTACCTATCAAACTACCTAGGTATGATGGTTAAGTATTAACATGGAACGCCTCATAGAAAGTAAGTAGGGCAGAAATCCACGTATAATAAATATAGGGTTATTTCTATATTGTAACCGACGTACCTGAAGATCCGTTGATATCCATAGCCTTCAAATTCCGAGCCTTGATAACAGTCACGGTGAGTCGCCCAGCAGTGGGCAAGTAGCAGAGTGACAGCATCAGCTCGCCAAGATCTTTCTTCTCCTGTGAACAAATGGATACGTCAGAAGGTTTGGTAATTAGGACGAGACTTATTTATTTTCTGTATCTACAAAGGAAGCCATAGTATGTTTTTTTTATTTATTTATTCTTTATTAACAAAAATGTGGTACAAAAGGCGAACTATTATGTTTGTTGTCTTTCATTATATTAAATTTCAGATATAATATGAAAGCTATAATACGGCGTCAAAATTTAGGGCAGCATTTAAAATGAGATTGCAATGAAGTGTCTTACAAAAATCAGCGAAAACAGATGGACAAAACGTAAAACAAGTTTTCATTTCTTTTTAATATAGGAGTAGCAGACACGTGCAGTACACCTGATGGTAAATGCCCATGCCAGGCCTTGAACAGCTGTAATCAAACTCAGATAAGATTAGATTCCTACGTGAGGTCGGCCACCGATACGCCGCAACCCCTGAAGACTAAGTAGGAATACCTCTGAAAAGTAAGTCTTCCTTCAAAACAGAAAACAGCAGCGTTTAACACTGCTGTTATGAGGCAGAAATAGGTGTGGATGTGGCGTCGTCGGAGTCGAACCACAGAGGGTTCTACCACCTTCACTTCCTTTCTTCTTCACTTCTTTATTTATTTGGCTTTCATTGGTGAAATAAATATTCCCAGCAGTGGGATAATAAGTTAACGACCTTCAGTTATTCGTAATTACAGAACCGATCAATATGGTTTTTGCTTTACTGTAAAATCCAAAGGCTTTCAAACGTGATGAAGGTTAGCAGTGGTAGCTTTGCTAGCCCTGAAAGGTATTGCAAATGTTGATTAATGATTGTGGGTCTTATTCCTCGCCGGATTATATAAGGAGATTGTGTAAGCAGAAACCCAATTTTGAGATAATTAATGATATATTAAGATTTTAGTTTGCGTGTACAGATTGCTCGAACGGAACTAAATAGTCTTATAAAATAAATCCTAAGTTAATTATGAAACGGCACTTGTGTAAGATAAATACAAAAATGTCTAGACCACAAGGAACCTAACTCTAAACTAAGAATTTTGAATTTGGCCTAACCTGGATTCGAACCCAACTGCACTGGATTTATTTAGCGATTACATTAGTCCAAATGGCATTGGCATCTTACAATAAAAAAACATATAATTTTAAAGCAGTAGTAAAATCGCAACTGCGAACCTACTACGGTTCCAGAGAGAGCCCTGTAACAGACAAACAGATGGACAGACAGCGAGGCTTCCGGGTTAATAGGGTTCCGTTTTTACCCTTTGGGTACAGAACCCTAAAAATGGTCAACTACCATTCAAATAAGATTCTTTACAATCAATGCTTCATAATGCAATTAGTTTTTTATCGAAAATAATTGTAGTTTAAAAACAAAAACCACGCTAAAATCACACAAAGAAAATCGTTAATCCTGATTCCTGATGATCCTGATGAGGAAAATGGCATATTTTTTAAATCGTGTATTATCGTCGATTCTTGATGATTGTTCAAAATTTTAAATTAATCGGACCATTCAAACCGGGTGAAAATCGAGTTCAAAGATTCCGTTACATACCTACATACATAGATAATAAAAGCGTATTAAAAAAGGTATGTGGTCGTCAGAATTAATAAAAGGATATAAATCCTTCTCTTCAAAATCTGAAACACTTCTTAACAAAGCACGGTGAATATAAACGGTTTTGCCAATATTCGCGAATGTTTTCGTACTTACAACTCGCGGGGAAGTTGGTGTGGCTTATTAAGTTACATTACTCGCCAAAGTTTGATTGCTTACTTTTATTTTGGCGAACAATGTGTACGAACGATGTTTTTATCTTTATTTTTGGGGTACTGAAGCTAAATCTGTAAACTTTAATGTAACTCGTATACGAATTTTCTATTTGTTGCTTCTTTTGATACTTTTGTAGATTGAATATTGATAATTGAGGTTTTGTTTTATATAATGTAGGTGTAGTAGACGAGCATGCAGTCCACCTGGTAAGTGACTACTGCCGCTCATGGACATCTGTAATCAATCCTAGATAGGAGTAGATTCCTAACTGAGGTCGGCCACAGATGCGCCGCTGCCCCTGAGGACTAAGCTGGACCTCGGAAAAATAAAGCGGAGCGTTCTACCATATCGGTCTGACACGCTAAGGGTTCCGGGTTCGATCCCCGGCCAGACAGTTATCTGAATGACGAATTTGGATAATATCTATCTGGAGCTTTGTGAATTCGTCTTTGTCCGTGTTCAAGGCACCCACGACACAGGGAATCCTGTGAGGTTGTGAGTGTAAATATCGTGAAAAAATGTGCCTTTAGACTTCATAGACATAAATGAATCATAATCAACCTTACAGCTACTGTCCCATTTTCAATATAAACAAAGAAAAACAAAGCTCAAAACCAAAGTAATAGTTGGATATTCAAAACAAAGAATCTCATAGATACTGTAAATAAACAGCGAATGAAACGTAAAACTACATTTCGAGGATCCAGAAAAATAAATAACTGGAGCAATATTTTCCAGACAATTATTATTTACCTTCGCTCGTCGCAGAGACAAAACAAACGAATGTGTAGACAAAGTAAAATTGGACAAACATTCGTGTAGGGTATAGTATCGCGTACATGTACTTAGACATCGATAAACAGTTTGGCGACTACCCCCATACATTGAGGTTTGCACTTGTTGAGTACACATTTTCGTGTATACACGTGGTATACGCATAAGCAGTATCCTAGTATATAGTTGAAATTTGGCCTCTCAATCGAGGAGTCTGAGGTCAAATCCTCGTTCACTTACAACTTTTCAAAAGTTATGTGCGTATTATATAATACGTATAAATACGCATAAATTACGTACCCTCCACTACATAAATGCACTAGGAAGGCGGCGACAAGAAACGAGTGGCGGCGTATTGTTAAGCGTGCCACTAGGACCACATAATGACCACGACCGGTCTCTTTTTTTTTTTTACGAGGGGGAAACCTTCAAAAGGTACCCGGTGTCGTGGGAGCGACGTAGGGTTATGAGGGATTCTTACCGCATAAACCCCCCCCCCCCGTAGCCGTCCTCGGCGCTGCGTAGAGGGCTCCGGGACCTCCAAAGGAACGCAACCGGAGGCCTCTCAGCGCGTTGCCCCGTCGGGGTCCGCCCAGGTGAGCTTGGCGCTCGCTACACCGTCTGGTACGTACGATGGTATGCGACCACACATACCGTCGTCCATCCCGGGGCCGGTGGCCGGGCGGTTTGAGCTCCCACTCTTGCCACCCGCAACCCCGGAAGCCCCCTTTTAGTCGCCTCTTACGACAGGCAGGATATACCGTAGCCCTATTCTAACCACGACCGCTCTGACAAGAGCATAACCCTTGAGAAGCATAAATTACGCCTAAGCAGTGGTTGATACTCGGCCTCATAATCAAGGGGTCAGAGGTTAGAATCCTAGGAACGCACCTCAGATTTTATAAATTAACTAGCTGACCCGGCAAGCGTTGTGTTGCCATATAAATAAAAAAAATATTAAGGGTGAACAGCCCGTATCACTTAGGGAACGAACGAACGAAAGCGGTCGTCCTATGCCGCGGCGTGACTTCGCCGCTTGGCGCAGGGTCTACGGGCCTCGAGGGATCCCTCCTTACCCGGGCAATCTCCTCAGTGGGTACACTGCCCACCGGTGTTGTGGGCTGCCGTGAGGCAGCGGTGCAGCAGTCGGTCCTAACGTGACCTGTGCTAGGCTGCGTGTGCCACTTAGGGGTATGAAAAATAGATAGTAGTTAATTGTATCAGGCGTTACTTTGCGGAAATCCATGCTATTAAGTTAAGATTAAAACTACTTCGCAACAATCCGCTACAAATATGTATGATGGTATATATTTTATGTATGTATGGTATGGTACATACTGCATGGTTTAAAATATATACCATCATACATATTTGTAGCGGATTGTTGCGAAGTAGTTTTAATCTTAACTTAAATAGATAGTAGCCGATTCTCAGACCTACTGCATATGCATAGAAAATTTGGTGAAAGTCGGTAAAGTCGTTTCGGAGGAGTACGGTAACATTGTGACACGAGAATTTGATATACAAGATTATCTCTTGTTTTGTTCTTAAATAAGTTCCCTAGGATATGTGAAGTCTACCAATTCGCACTTGCCCAGAGTGGACCTAAACTAGATAAGACTCGTGTCCAGCTGTGAGATACTGTCAGGTTGAAGACGACACAATAGTTACGATCCTTTTAAAAATCGAAAACCATTAAGAGAAAAGTTCGTTGAGTGGGAAACTCAGTTCAGCAAGATCTCTAAAGAATGATTACTGTGTATAAAAATACGTGAAAGCATATTCATTCGTCATCTCATATACTATGTTTTGCGGTAATAGATAGACTTTATATCGTGAACGGAATGTTCCAATAATAGTATATTTAAAATCGGGAGAACTCCTTGAGAAAGGAACATTTCATTAGATCAGTAATAAGTTTCTTTCTCTCACTGAAAATCAAGTTGGGATGGATAAATAAGTATAATCTCACATCCCCCGAAGTGCAGAAATGATAAGTTTTACCAATAATTTAACCTCTAATAAACTAATGTATCTAATTTTAGGGTTCCGTACCCAAAGGGTAAAAACGGAACTCTATTACTAACACTCCGCTGTCGATCCGTCTCTCCGTCTGTCACAGTGCTCTATTCCTTCAACCATAATAGATAGACTCTTGAAATGTTAACAGAATATGTATAAGGGTAGCGCTATGACAACAAATACTGAAAATAAACAAAAGTTGAAAATAAATGGGGGTCGCCATACAAGAAACCGTTACTTTTCGACGTTTTTGATGTGAAACATCTATAGCCGCACGTAAAACCGATTTCTGGCGTGGCGACAGGCGTGTCCTCAGAGGCAACATCGAATATAACTATTACCGAAGTCACTGATTAAACGAATTAAGTAGTCACGATTTGAAATAAATTCGTAAATTTTTGTATTTAATGAAAATAAATGTTTATTCAATAAATAGTCATCGTTATCTGGAAAAAAATCGTAATATTTTATTTTATCATTATGACATATTTAGTTCCTATCACAATATGTTCTTTTCTGCATATTACTTTTACAAAATAATGTCGATGTTTCACATCTGCCAGGCGTCCCGTGACGGCTCACACTTTTTCGCTTAATCTATTAAACCTTAATAGGTAGACAATTCAAATTTACACAATGCATTTATATCAATAGCTGCTATAATATTACATACTAAAAATAAGAAAAGTAAATTTTGATGGAACCTTCCGTGTGCGAGTTTTATTATTTTACATACTCTTTTGACTCGCACACAGTAGTAAATACACCTTGCATTTAAGACGGAGATAGATCGACTAATTGAGATGAAATCAATAAATTTAACTTTTCAAATAAATAGGTATACCTTACAAGTGGAATTGAGTTCTAAACTTGTCCTGCGAGACACGAAAACCCTATTAGTGCTATTAACGCTATAAATAAGCCATTAGCGGTCACTAATGCTTGTAGTATCGCAGTTTGTGTTCATTGCTGAGCTTAAGTAAACTTTGTGGTTTTATAAAAGTAATTTTGATTGATTTATTTTTATTAAATTAAAGTAAATAATTTAGTTTAACCTGATGTACGATTCGTTTATTTTATTACAATATACTTAAACTAAATTTAAAACAAATAGAAATAAAAATATTTACAGTAATCAAAAAATAACTAAAACTATAAGAAATAAAATAAATGAGCCAGATCGCTGTCCCGCGGTAGTGTACCCAAGACACTAGTAGCAGTACCTAGTTGTACTGCCAAACTTATTTGTTGACCGAGGTAAGCTCCAGCTCTTGGGTCACCAGAGGTCTCAATCAAGCGCGAAGACAATTCTTTATAAAACCTGATGTTATATTCACACAGCCATGTATTAACATCTTTGATTTATCTCTAATACGATTGTAGTCCTACCTTAGGTTAGCGAAAGACACATTATTACTTCTGAGCATAGATTAGTAAAGATTACTCACTCCTAACAAGAAAATGTAACCTTTTGACAATTGTCACTGTCAATTATTTTCGTGTTTGAAAAATATAAAAAAAATGTAGTTTATAGATCATTTACGAATGAAACGATATGATCTTCGCGCTTTTTCTTCAATTTCGTGTCTTAACTGCGCATGTCGGCATTATTCCGCGTGAATTATACCATGACAGCCATTAAACGGCTGACAGAAGTCAGCTGTTTAAGTCATTTAATGGCTTCCTTCAATTACAAGGCGGTGAGATATTTATACTGATCTATGCTTCTGAGATGTAAATTAGAAAGTCTCGCGTAAAAGTCACCAATTTTACCACATTCTTCATATCAAAACACACACGCGCACGTAACTGCAAATATAACGCTGAGAGAGGTACCGTGTAGTGACTGTAGTGTTTGTGAGTGCGTGCACGTCCCGTGCGTGTGTGCACTATGCATACTGTGCATGCGTGCGTGAAAGTGTGCGTTCATATGTGTATGTGTGCATGCGTACGTGGATGTGTGCGTGCATACGTGTAGGTATATGTGTGTGTAACGTGTGGTGTTCTACCACGTTTAAAAAGTGTGACGTTCTACTACGCGTGGAAAAAACTTGCGTTCGAAC
Source organism: Epargyreus clarus clarus (assembly GCA_014595695.2). Classification (NCBI taxonomy): domain Eukaryota; kingdom Metazoa; phylum Arthropoda; class Insecta; order Lepidoptera; family Hesperiidae; genus Epargyreus; species Epargyreus clarus. The sequence goes on along the minus strand of JACTTY020000086.1, from coordinate 110,588 downwards.
TCTATTTAGTGCTTCTTTGATGAACTAGCTTAAAGTTTTTACCTGTGGCGCAGCAAGGATATTCATGGTGTACTCGATCTCCTGCTGCAGGTCAGCTGACTCCAGCAAGCCCTTCAACACCACGTGGCCGATGAGGTCATGGCGGCTGAAGCGGTCAAAGTCGTAAACGGAGAATTGGAGGTAGCGTTGCCTCAGCTCCTCGTAAGGAACACTAGGAGAATGAAAGAAATTATAAATTTAAATAAAATAATTTGGTTTATGAATGAAATATGATCTAACAAATGAGTATTTTATTTGATGTTGAGTCACAACTACCGAAAATAGACAATTAAAATCGACTCCAAATAATATAAGAGTTCTACGTCACAGCACGTCATAGTTATTTTTAATATTAGGCTAGCAGACGAGCCTGCAGTCCACCTGATGGCAAATGGCTACTGCTGCCCATTGACTTCTGTAATCAACTATTATCAACCAGATAAGATTAAATGAGTACCTGAGGCGACAGATGCGCCAACACCCTTAAGAACTAAGCTGAAATGTCCCGGGAAAGTATTCCTTATCTTCTCTGACTCCCTTAGCTCAGAAAAGCCTAGGACAAGTTTATGAATTTAAAAATTGTCCCCCTATTATAACGTATCCCTGATCGCTATAATAAAATAAGTAATAACTCTGCCTACCTTAGTTTTCTATTAAAATTCAATAGCTTCCTTTCTGACTTTTAAATTGAATTGGAAAAGAACAACCTTTTTATCTTAACTTCTTTGCGATCTAATCTTTGAACCTTTGGCAAATGGATAGGTACTTTACGAGGTAATAAGTATTTTAAGTTGAAATCGAATTTATAATAGGTAGACCCTTAGGCTCTTACTCTTATTACTAATATGGATTCTCAAAGATATTCGATTCTAATTATATATATTGCTTTATTTGAAATCTCTTTTTATGAAACAAATATTTCACTAAATGTACTTATTACTTTCTTTATATCAATATCAGTAGCACTACCATGAGTTGGCATAGAAACGCCACTATAGAAATTGTAAATAGAAAACTATTGTCATTTTGCTAGTGAATAACATAACTACTATCGTTACGGTATTTCTTGACAACGTCTGTCAAACTAATGACTCATGGGACCGAATTTGTATGGCAATAGATCATAATGACATTCGCTAGCGATTTGATTTCGATAGGTTTTTTACGTTACGAGTGGCTCACACTACGGAATTTAGTTCTACGAGTAACCACCAGAGGCGCTGTACAATTTTTCATACATTTATTTTACGCAGTCGCTAGCGAGTAATACTTTTGTAAACTCATGGTAGTGCTACAGTTGGTATTTACTTCAGTACAAATTCGTAAGTCGTAAGTATGTACAAGGTCGTTACAATCTAAAACTATTTGGCCGATCATTGTGAAAATTGGCATATGTATGTGATTTTTCTGTAAGCCCGTTAACAACTTTGAATCTATCGAATATTTACCTTTTTTTTTGTTTACGAGGGGGAAACCTTCAAAAGGCACCCGACGACATGGGAGCGACGCCGGGTTATGTGGGATTTTTACCGCAATAAAACCCCCCGGTGGCCGTCCTCAACGCTTGTTGGAGAACTCCGGGATCTCTGAGGGAACACAACCGGAGTCCTCCAAGCGCGATGCCCCTATCTGGCTCTGCCCTGGGGGAGCACTTTTGGCTCCTCCCACACCATCAGGTGTTTACGACGGTATGCGACCACACATACCGTCGTCCTTCCCGGGATCGAATATTTACCTACCAATGATCGACATTTGACACTTTTTACTATTCAATAATTAATTAATAGAGGTCATAACAAAAAAGGACTTAAAAAGTTTTATGCAAACTATTTGACTTTGTCTGGCGTCGACTAATCACATCGAGAAAATTAATTAACTTATGTACTTAGAATATTTTAAAAGCAATTAATATTTTTTCGAATCATTTCATCTTTCAATATACAGACAGAGTTTAGGTGGAAATCTAGTCTTATCCAGGGTTGATTGTAGACGTCTATCGATGACAGTAGCCACTTACCATCACGTGGACTACATTTTTTTTTTATAATATAGGAGTAGAAGACGAGCATGCAGTCCACCTGATAGTAAGTGGCTCCTGCCGCCATGGATATCTGTAATTAACCTCAGATAGGATTAGATATTCCTACCTGAGGTCGGTCACAGATGCGCCGCTACCCCTGAGGACTAAGCTGGAACGCCTCGGAAAAGTCTGTCTCCCTTACCACACCCTTCAAACCGGAATACAGCAGCGCCTAACACTGCTGTTATTAGGTAGAAATAGGTGTGGCGGTGGTGCCGCCGGAGTCGAACCACAAAGGGTTCTACCACCTTCATACTACATGCTCATCTACTGCTCCTTACCCTTAAAAACTTACCACATCAGTAAACAATTCATCACTTTAGGAATATAGCAACAGTACCTTTATGTTTTTTGTACGAGCAATATGAAAGAGTGTGATTAATCTTACCTAAACAGGAAGGTCTCATTAAACACCGGGTTCAGGTTCTTGCGGTGGACTTTAGTCTGGAACTTCTTCTTGCGGTCGGGAAGCAAGAACACCTTGATGTAAGGGTCGCTGCTGCCAGAGACATCCTTGACGGGAAGATCACGGGCCTCGAATATCTGGGGAAGGATTATCTGTTAGTATTTTAAATTTTTAAGCTAGGACCAGTATAGTTTGACCGGCATCGCTATAACTATTTCTAGTGTTTTTTTTTTTATAATATAGGAGTAGCAGACGAGCATACAGTCCACCTGATGGTAAGTGGTTACTGCCGCCCATGGACATCTGTAATCAACCCCAGATAGAATTAGGTATTCCTACCTGAGGTCGGCCACAGATGCGCCGCTACACCTGAGGACTAAGCTGGAACGCCTCGTAAAAGTCTGTCTCCCTTACCACACCCTTCAAACCGGAACACAGCAGCGCCTAACACTGCTGTTATTAGGCAGAAATAGGTGTGGCGGTGGTGCCGCCGGAGTCGAACCACAAAGGGTTCTACCACCTTCAAAAGTAGTGTGTAGCAGTTCTTGCGTTTTTGTAAATGGATGTGGATGATCCTGACGTAATATGAAGCGATCATCTTAGCTTTTAGACGTACCACCGCCACATGTATGTATTTCTAGCGTTAATAAGTTATTGCGTTTGGATGGATGTGGATGATGCCATCTTATGTGTGAGGCAAAGGGTCTTTAGGAGTGGCAAGGCAGCTGTGATCGGTTTCAAGTAGAACCCATGGAATTGGTCACAAATGTCTATGGACGACAGTTACCACTGAACAATAGCGCTTAGCTATTAATTCTGATTTACTGTGCTATGTCAATCAAATTAAATTTTATCTATTTTATATTCTGCGTTTACATCCTAGATTAAACTAAAATTCCCGTTCATTAATATATGTATTACAGAATTCTACATCATACTAGTAACTCTATATCTAACTAAGCAGAGGAACAATCGCCTCCTATAAAGAAGATTTGGGCTTCCCTTTTAAGATGAAACTTCCAAAGGGTTCAATATATTCTCAGGTGATGTTGATGAGATAGGGCAAGTATATAAAGACCTTACCATTCAAGAAGAAAATAACTAATCCTATTAGCAATTCAGTTGAAGCCCAAAGGGATGACCCCAGGTGATGTTATCGTAATTGTCATCACATTTCGCGTTTAGGTCAATTACTTTCCGATATGGAATAAAGTAATCCCTTTAAATTTTAGGGTTGCCACTTTCAGAATAGTGTTTATTTTTCTAGACATTGAAGTACCAAACTTTTGAAATATACAGACTAATATATAAAAATGTAATTCTTATGTGTGTCTGTTTTTTTTTTGCTTATTTCTATGTTTTCTGTTTTAAATTATTCAAAACAAATTTTAAACTCACATCACATAATTCAAAATCACAGGTATTCATATAGGCTAAATTTTAAATAAAATTGTTATAAAAGTAAAAGACTGGCTTCTAGATAATATTTTTATGGCCTTAATGATTATATTGACGTGACAACAAAATAATAAAATTAATTGTATAATTTATTGATATTTACAATGTAATTGAACTCGGAATTATCAATATTGTATAATTTTAATTTAATTACATTTTCTAAATTAAGTAATTTCGACGATTCCTGTAAGATATATATTTGACTTTGACATGTCAAGTAAATCATTAAACAAGATAGTTAACCTTTCCCGCCCAATATGGTAGAACATAAGGTACTCATTATATATTTAAGATCTATAAATCGTATGTAAAATACTATATTCTTGCAAATAAATGCTTTGATTTGATGTAAATGTACTTACTATTACTTAGTTGAATTTTCCAAAAGTGACAACCCTACCTAAATGAACAACACGTTCCACGTAAGACATTGACGAAACTCATAACGTTACACCGAGACCCGCCCGCCCAACAACACCGTAGTTAAACGCTAAACTGGGGCATATACAGTAGCACTACCATGAGTTGGCATAGAAACGCCACTATAGAAATTGTAAATAGTAAACTATTGTCATTTTGCTAGTGAATAACATAACTACTATCGTTACGGTATTTCTTGACAACGTCTGTCAAATTAATGACTCATGGGACCGAATTTGTATGGCAATAGATCATAATGACATTCGCTAGCGATTTGATTTCGATAGGTTTTTTACGTATCGAGTTACGCCACTACGGATTTTACTTCTACGAGTAACCACCAGAGGCGGTGTACAATTTTTCATACATTTATTTTACGCAGTCGCTAGCGAGTAATACTTTTGTAAACTCATGGTAGTGCTACAGATCTTTCACCCTACACTTAGGTAACTAGTTAACTTCGTTACCAAAGCAAGGGCGCATGGATAAACATCTGTATTTAAATTGTTTTAGCAAATTAATCTGCAGCAGTACAATTAACCTATTTTCTAGGGTATATACTATAGAAAGTAGTAGCCTAGTGGTCTGAATTTCGGTCTTTACTCTACCGTTACCGAAGGTCGAAAGCTTAGGTAGCACCGTTTGTTTTTCTAAATATGAAAGAAAGTTTAAATTTCTAGTCAAACTTTGGAAATATACAGACTAATGTATAAAATGTAATTCTTGTACGTGTTTTTTTTGTTTATTCTTATGTTACTTAATTAAGTAATCAAAACAAATTCTAAAGTACCACACAGGTACTCATATTCGCTAAATTTTAAATAAAAATTCAATGTAATATAAATTAGGTAATTGACAAAAATCTCAAAAAATTCTAAAATTGACAACCCTACCTAAATGAACAACACGTTCCACATAAGACAATGACGAAACTCATAACGTTACACCGAGACCCACCCGCCCAACAACACCGTAGTTAAACGCTAAACTGGGGCATATACAGATCTTTCACCCTTACACTCAGGTAACTGGTTAACTTCGTTACCGAAGGAAGGGCGCGTGGATAAACATCTGTATTTAAATTGTTTCAGAAAATTAATCTGCAGAAGTACAATCAACCTTTTTTCTAGGGTATATACTACAGACAAAGGTTTAGTGGTTTGAAATTCGCTCTTTATCGAGGTTCAAAACCCAAGCTCGCACATAGTTCTTTAAAATTATGTCCGCATTAAAAATATCATCATTCGCTTTAACGATAAAAAGAGTGTAGAGTTAAACAGGTTAGTTCACAAGTTGATAAAGAAGAAAAAATAGCTTTTATTCGTGTATGTACCATGATTTGCAAAATTACAAGCAAAATCAAATTACCTTGTCAGGAAGATAGCTAATACGGTACGTATTTGCATTACTACGTTGCTCAGCAACCCGATGTCAGTACCACGCATTTACACCAATATATAAGCTTAACGCTATAAGCCATAATAGACGTATCGGTGGTAACACTTACATGGTTTGCCGTCTAGTTAAGTCAAAGGTTTATTTGATTGTTGTTTAACTCAGCTCACGTAGCAACGCCTTATCGAGCGTTTGACAAAAGGCTACTTACCTTTGAAGGAAAAGACGTGATAGAAATCTGAAGAAAATACCCTATTTCTCGAACATGTGTTGAAAATAAAAATAATTGGGGTTTCGTTACGTATTAAATAGTGATATTTTAGAAAATTATTTATCGTGTTTATCGTCGACCAATTACTGTTGAAAATAATCCCACTGCTAGGAATCATTCCAAAAATGAAAAAATTAGGCCCAGTGCTTAATTGGCAATTTGCAAATTATTAGCTCTCATAATATTGATGCACCTTTCTAAATATGGAGGCATAATGTTCTCAAACTAGTTACGAAATTTACTAATTATTTCTCTCTGTCTATCATAACATTGATCCCAAGTAATATCTAGATTCCTGTGACTTAATTAAGACATACGTATTTCAGAAATTAATTATGCTGTATATGTGTAGCAAATAAACATACCAAGGAGAAACATGCTATAACTACAAATTTCATTAATATTTAAATATACAATCCACACTTAGTTAAGTCAGTATTATAGAAAAATAAAACATATGCCTTAGATTCGAACCATGAATCTAATCTAATCTATCCATCAATCATCCTTTGAAATTCCAATCTGGCCTCTCTTTATCTGCGCCACCCCGATTCAGAATCCTGCAGTTTCCTACCGTCCTCTTCAGGTCATCAATCCATCTGGTCGAGGGACGTCCTGTACTCCTTTTGTCCAGGACAATTCCCTCAACAAGTACATTGGTCACGAGTGTTTTGAATTGCCGTGAGACAGTGACTCAGCTTTTGGTCTTCAACTTGCTAGGCTGCGTTTATAAATTTAGTCCTCAAGTAGAAGGACACATAACCCTCGAATTCCCGAAGGAGCAGCGACCGTCAGTGGGCCGAGCGTGAAGGGGCGTAAGACCATTCAGATGGGCATGTGGCCCATTGGCCGCGCTCATACATACAACGGACCAACATGACCTTAAACCTGCTCAAGGGCGGAACCTTGAGATCGCGCTCCAACACGTTCCTAACATAGCGGCCCTTCACGATCACTCGAAGGGACAGCCACGAGTTTTCACACATCCATCCCTACACATCATATCATATTACCATATGAAAAGCCCCTAATTTCACAGACGTGTCCCAAATATCAATGTCTGTCATAACGATATGTTGATTTAATGTAATGTAAACAGCTTGGAACAAAAATTAATTCAAATTCATACGAGACACGTGCTCGGAATGTTTAACAGACGGCACCTGCGGTAATTAGCTACGATTATGTAGCGTTATTTGTCACAAAAGTTCTAAATTACAACATAAATTTTGAATTTCATGTTTTGAAAAATGAGAATTAAAAAGCGATGTGTTGCCAGTTGAATAGCTGTTCGTTACACAAACCATACCACTACAACATCAGTGATTAGAATCTAGTCATATTATTATTATCCCACTGCTGGGCACGAGTATGCTCTTAGAATGAACAGTGAAATATTTATATCCATATGTCTTTATAAAATCAATAATGACGTATGTTTAACCAATAAAAAAATACGTACTTCCTAAGACTTTGAAAAATATGTGATTGTCTTAAAAATGCCTTTATTCTTTAGATTGTCATCTCATAACTTACATGACATTATCAGATAACATCATAAAAAATAATATATTTTTATGTCTTACCTTGACAACAAGAGCCTCAACTTCCTGATCGTACTTCAGAGCGAAGTGGAGCTTCCCGCAGAACTCTAGCTCAGCACTGTCCGTGGATGACTGGCGTACCAGCTCATTCTTGTACAGCTCGGGCTGGGAACAACACATTGGATTAATAATAACCGTTTGAAGTTCATCTTTTATAATATTAGAGTAGCAGACGAGCATGTACTCCACCTGATGGTATGTGGCTACTGCCGCTCATGGAAGTCCGTAATCAACCCACGATAAGATTAGATTCCCTGAGGTTAGCCATAGATTCACCGCTCCCCCAGAGGAATTAGCTGGAATGCCTCGAATAAGTATGTATCTCTAGCCACTTTCAAACCAAGATACAGCAGCACTTAACACTGCTGGAAAAGGCAAAAATAGGTGTGGCGGTGGTGAGGCTGGAATCGAACCACAGAGGGTTACACCACCTTTAAAAGTTTTATAAAAAAGTAAAATATAGCATTACTGCTGCTATTAAAAATTAATGCATATAATAAAATCAAAAACCTCATAAATACTGCCAAGACTCATAACTTAAGATTATTTGCTCAAATCCCATGTCTTGTTATCGGACAAACATAATCAAGGCGTTGACTTGTCTCAGGATCTTAACTCAGGCTTAAACCTCCATTTCACGTAATCCCACCCTTTGTTATAAGGGATTACACCCCTTACGTCACCATCTCAGACAAGTGATGACTGCTAAGGGTTCGCCTTTTATCAATGTGTGCGACTTTTTGATATTTCCAAACTTAAAGGGTTTTGGTAGAAAGCTGAGTTTCTCAAAGTTTGTGTACCTTTTGAGATGTGCTAATTAATAGAAAGATGATAAAAAAAATATACGCGACGAATAGATAACCTCTCTTACTTTGGGAAGTCGATTAAAAATTAACATTATTGCGCCTGCTCAAAAAACTAATTCACATGGGACCATATCAACCGAAAATATTGACGGATATTTTCCCCGAAAAAATTAAGATCAAGTAAAAAGATCCGATAAGAAACTCACCGACTCTCTTTTTCATTATATATTGTCTTTTTACACGTTACTAGCTAACCTGTTTTAAAATGTTAAGGGTGAACAACCCTTATCACTTAGGGGTATGAAAAATAGATAGTAGCCGATTCTCACACCAACTGAATACGCATATAAAATTTGGTGAAAATCGGTTAAGCCGTTTCAGAGGAATACGTTAACTAACACTGACACGAGAATTTTATATATAAGATTATTTCACATAGAATAGTGAAAAAGCTAGCTCTAGTATTGTAATTCTATTGTCAAAAATATATGTAACTTGAAATAATAGATACGGCTTATTCTAAGTCACAAACAACTATCTTCCATGAGACGCAAAACTTTCTAGTAGGACTTTTGGTTAATAATACAACTAAATTTGATGATACTTATTATGGAACATGGTTCAACTCAATAGTTTTAGCCCATTTGTAGTTAACGTATTTTTATAATGTAACACATTGGATAAAATAGCAGATTAAATAAGTTTATTTCAGTAGGTTTTTTTGTAATTTAGTCAGAACCAAATACGAGTAGGTATTTTGTTTTGAAATATGTTTGTAAATATTTACAGTTACATTTTTTCTCAAAAACTAAATTAATTTTCACGAAGCTTAACAAATTTAATCCTCAAAGGCCCAAGTGAAGTTTATACTTCACTTCATTTCATCTTTCACCTTCAAAAAGTCTAAACAGAAAATTAATTATTTATAAATCCTTCATATTGCTCTTGATATTATTATTACTTTAAGTAAACCTAAACTTCCATGTTTCCGTAACAATGTTATGATAGAATAACTAAACTTAACGTAAACAATAATAAGTAAACAGACTAACCATCCTACTTTATAAGATCGTTTTCTAAGTAATAAAATAATCTTATCAATGGTCGACAACCTTTTTGGCAATACGGGCCACTTAGTAACTAAATGAGCGCCATATTCAGAAGTAATAAATATTATATGCTAAAAAATTATCGTAAAGAATAAACACAAATATTTGGTGGCAACAAACATACATTTTGCTATGGCGACGCGATTCATTCCTATATTCAGAGCGGACTAGCAGGTTCATGCGGACTATACCAATCAATTTGTTCTTTTAATTTTCCCTAAACGACCAATAGAATTCATATTTGGCGTGAAATTTTAACGAGCAAAAACACCGAAGCGTTTGCTTGAATTAGAATTGATTTCTTAATGGTATTTACTCTGCTCTCCAATTCGTATAAAATTGATCTGAATTTTGATGACGTTGAATACGTTAAGCGTATTACATTTTTATATCTGAAAACATAATAGTATTTAAATGTTGTGACTAAATCAATAAACCATACTTTCTCACTGCTCTTATATACATATTTTTTTATATAATATAGTAGCAGCAGATGAGCAGTCCACCTGATGGTAAGTGGTTACTGCCGCCCATGGACATCTGTAATCAACCCCAGATAGGATTAGATATTCCTGCCTGAGGTCGGCCACAGATGCGCCACTAGATGGGACGCCTCGGAAAAGTCTGTCTCCCTTACCACACCCTTTAAACCAAAACACAGCAGCGCTTAACACTGCTGTTATGAGGCAGAAATAGGTGTGGTGGTGGTGCCGCCGGAGTCGAACCACAAAGGTACATTGTGGTAATTAAATATAGAATTATATCTTTTTATTGATAACATTATAGAATATGCCTCGAAAGTTATGAAAGTACTAAACACTAATTAGTGACATAAGCTACTTATGGACAAAGCTCTATTATAAAGCATTAATATCAATTAAAACGGACTTTGTTTGATAATCTACTCCTAAAAATAGATAGGTATATAATAAGGTTAATTATGGCTCTTGAAAATAGAACCACTTTCACTTTAGGTACGGACTAAACGCTAATCCAATTAAGGGAAATTTTAAGACGATTATGATTCTAGACAGTTAATGACCAATGGCGAACAACTAGCTTAGACAAACGTATCAATATGTACTCTTACGACAGGCAGGGGATACCGTAGCCCTATTCTGGTCTCGGAACTACAGGGACAATTAAGTAGATATCTGTCCTATGTGTAGGTGTTACTGTATTAGGCTTTGTGTGTGTTCGCGACACAGGATAAAACCCAATATAAACTTCAATAGAAGGTAGGCATGTAAATCGATGCCAATAGATTAAATCGTCCACAAAAATGAACATCAACGCAGCTCAAATAAAAACAAAAAAGCTTCTACCGTTTTGTAAAAAATCATAAAAGGTTTTTGCGTTTCATACGTGTTCTGTAGAGTACTAATAGGGATAGACTAGCAAATAAAGTTTCACAAAGTGAGCCAACTTAGTCTTCAATTTTTTAAAATTCAAGAGACAATAAAATAAATGCTCTATTGTGATAATTCTTCTATAATGTACAAATAGCATGCAGTCCACCTGATGATGAGTGGCTACTGCCGCCCATAGACTTCAATTAATCCTAGATAAGACAAGAGTTCTAACTTATGTCCACTTTACTCTGATATAAGGTGTGCCCTTCACAGATTTTGATATTGATAATAATTATCGCTAATGTGTTTAAATTGAAGGCAACTTGATTGAAATTGAAGGCAGTGATAGTCTAGTGGTTAAAAAACTCGGCCTCTCGATCGAGGGGTCCGAGGTTCAAATTCCAGGCACCCCTGATTTTTCAAAGTTATTTGAAATTAATTATCACTTGCTAACATCGTGAGGAAACTTGCATACCTGAGAGATTTATAAAAAAAAATCTCAAAGGTATGTGAAGTCTACCAATACGCGCTTGGTCAGCGCGGTGGACTATGGACTAATCCTTCTCATTATGAGAGGAGACCCGTGCTCAGCAGTGGGACAGTAATGGGTTGGTGAAGATTGTGTTTTAATTTCTCACACGTGGTTCGGCATGAGGCGGGTTAACTTAGTCTACAGCTGTAGCAAAGCTTTTCACTTAGGTCTAATCTTCCTAGAGGTTCCCTACGCCTGTGCTCAAAGACGACCAATGCACATAGACGCCATCTCAATTTCTTAATACCATACACATTGCCAATTCATTAGCACTCTATTGCATTCACACTCTGTGATTGCATGTTGCATAACGCCGTAGGGGAAAATTCCTTGTTTTTCCTAAACTATGTTGGATTTAACTTTTTTATTTCTGTTACAAAGTAATTTCGTTTAAACGGTCGTAACTTTAATGAACGTACATGATTAGAAACAAATGGTATTTTGTAGAAAATGTATGCGAGTTCATTTTAAAAAGTAATGTACGAGCATTGAGCATTATAAACTTAGTAACCCTACACATACCTATTTCTACCTCATAACAGCAGTGTTAAGCGCTGCTGTGTTCTGTACCCTTACCATGAGTTTTTACGTTTTGACAAATATTTTGGTATTTGTTTACGTATTTGCCCATACAATTGTAGAAGATCCGAAGCTAAGTCGAACTGGACCGAGCTGATAATAGAATGAAACTCATTTTATAACGAAATTAGTACATTGGGTAATACATTAAAAATGGGTTTGCTAAAAAAATCCTGGACAGGATAATTTTAATTATTTTTTGAAAAATTAATTTTCATTTTGCAGACAACCCTATATCAACGTGTTCACAATAAAACAGCGCTTCTACTGATATAAAATTTTATCTATTATCATCATGAGTGAAAGTAGTTACCAGCGAAATACCTGTTTATACCTGACAACCCAGTAGTTCGTCCACGTAAATAATAGGCAACCCAAAGCCTGCACATTCTGTATGTTTTTAACATTCACTCAGAATAGAATTTTCTTATTATCTTGATGTTGCAAAATTTAATTTTCAATTAAATTTTAATTTTTCAAAAAATAATTAAAATTATCTTGTCCAGGATTTTTTTAGCAAACCCATTTTTAATGTATTACCCAATGTACTAATTTCATTATAAAATGAGTTTCATTCTATTATCAGCTCGGTCCAGTTCGATTTAGCTTCGGATCTTAGACCATATATGGAGTTGGACACAGATGTCCACGAGCATTAATGACCATTAGCGAATATGCAGTCCAACTGTTAGAAAATGGCCACATGGCCCATGAACATTTTCAAGTAACCTTGGATAAGGTCGTAGTACTGAGGTTGACCACAGATGCATTTTATCCTAAGAAATAACTTAAACGCCTGGTATAAAATTCTCTCCCCTACCACATCCTTCAAACTAGAACACAGCGGTACTTAACACTATATTTATTCGGACCTATAGAAATAAGAACGGCGATGGTACCTTCGAAGTCGAGCTACAAATGGTTCTACTATCTTTAATTTAATACATCTATTTGTAATATTAGCATCTTTTACAATTATATTAATAATGAAAATAATTCATAAAAGTATATTATCGTAAATTATCTGAACAAAATAAGATGCAAAATATTCCTTATTTTATCAAAGAATATTATATCACCAGGTATTTGAGATAAGCGTGTTCCCTAGGGCTACTTAGAACCTTGAGCTACCCTTTACAACCCTTTACGATAAATTACTCGTTTCGTAACACCCTTCTAATATTATAAAAGCAAATTTTAAATTCCAGTGAAATTTAAATAAAACTGAATATAAATAAAAAAAATACTTATAAAAAGTAAAGATGTTAGGAGTATTTTTTAAATAGCACACGAGCATGTAGTCCACCTTTTGGTAAGTGGCTACTGCCAACCAGGGACATTTATAATCAACCCCAGATAGGATTAAATATGCGCCGCTACCCCTGAGGGCTCAGCTGGATCGCCTGTAAGTATGACTCCCTAATAGTCTTGTGATTCTTCTTCGACGGCACCACTGTACACTTATTTCTACATTAAAACAGCAGTGTTAAAAGCTCCTGTGTTCTTCTTTGTAGAATACAAGATAGGAAGAACCCGTTGTGGTTCGACTATAGAAGTATACCGCCATACCTATTTCTGCCTAACAACAGCTGTGTTAAATGCTGCTTTGCCAGGCTTTGAAAGCTATGGTAAAGTCTTCTTAAGGCGTTCTAACCTTTTCCTCAGGGACACATCGCAGGGATCGGCAACGCTTCTGTAGCCAACTTCAGGTAGAAGTTTAGTCTTATGTAGTGTTGATGATAATATCCATGAGTGGCAAAAGCCACTTAACGTCATGTGCACTACATGCTTAAATAAGACAACTTACATAAGGCCTGATAATATAACGATCAGCGATACTACGGTTGACGATAAATAGTACAATGCATAGTATATAAACTAAAATAGGCAGATCCTTTCCATCAAGTGACTGGGGGCCTTTTAAAATATCAAAGCCAAATGTAATCCGCACAATTTACACTGACATAACAGAAGCTGAAACGTTTAACTATGATAACTGGTGCACATCAATACCTGTTCAATGACGCCCGGAATTAACGCCGGAACAGCCGACATGTCATGTCATGTTCGTGTGAATGGAATATGGAATTCACGTCATTTCAATAACTGCAACTCAGAGCTAAGCTTTTTTATTATTTGCGTATTTCTATCCAATGTTTTGCCTACCAAAGGTGGACATTTGACAATTTCTACCTATAAACATTTGACAAATTTGGGAAGGTAAATTAGATACATTGATTTTTATTAATACCGGTATAAATCGCGCAATCATACAAATTCGTATTAATGCATCTTGGTAATCTATTCTGCAGGATTCTGGTTGTGTGGCAATACCCAGACCCAAGGCCCATCAGTGGAACATCTACGGGTCCCATCATTACCCATTGTCACTTTAATTCCATTAGTTTCACGAATTTAACACCATACCAGAATCATGGCTTTATAAAAATGAAACAGAATATATTCCATACAATTTATGCTGACATAACAGGAGCTAAAACGTTCAACTATGGTAACTGGAACACGTCGATAGCTGTTCAATGACGCCCGGAATTAACGCCGGAACAGCCAACATGTCGTGTCATGTTCGTGTGAATGGAATATGAAATTGTGAAATGTCAGCCGACATGTCGTGTCATGTTCGTGTGAATGGAATATGAAATTGTGAAATGTCGTTTCAATAACTGCAGCTCAGAGCTGTGCTTTTTACGACACATAACATGATATGAACATGTTTTAAAATGGTCGGGATTTTGAATGGAAAATAAACGATGGTTTTATCGATGACATGACGATTTAACTGAAAAATACATATATTTCTAGCAGGTTACATTTGTGTCGTTTTACTATAAAAAGCTCGTAAATCTTGTCTATAGATAGTTAGATTTTTTTACAACGTTTTGCCCACTTAGTCCTGTCATCTCAGTCATGTCATGATAGAAAAGTCTTCAGGATTCTTGTTGTGTGAAAAGATCCAGAGCCAAAGCCCAATAGTGGGACATAAAATGGGTGGCAAGAAATTTCTAACTTCAAATTTTTTTTTATTATATTATAAAAGAGTAGCAGACGAGCATGCAGTCCACCTGATAGTAAGTGGCTACTGCCGCCCATGAACATCTGTAATCAACCCCAGATAGGATTAGATATTTCTACCTGAGGTCGGCCACAGATGCGCCGCTACCCCTGAGGACTAAGCTGGAACGCCTCGGAAAAGTCTGTCTGCCTTACCAAACCCTTCAAAAGGGAACACAGCAGCGCCTAACACTGCTGTTATTAGGTAGAAATAGATGTGACGGTGGTGCCGCCGGAGTCGAACCACAAAGGGTTCTACCACCTTCAAATTATTTATACCAGCGTATTACAAATAATCACTTAACTTACCTTCAAAGAAAATGACATGTAACACGTCTTACCTTGTTCATCACGTTAATACTATAAAACCAATTTTAACGAATTCTCCTGTTTCTATGAAGTAATAATTTAAGAGCTGGTATTAAAAATTTCCGTTACATTACCTTTTGATAATGTTTCTGAGGAGGTATTAGGCCTGGAGAACCCGACAAGGGGCTAATTCTGTGCCTTTTAATTAAAATACTCCTCGCTTTTGATATTCAAGTAGTTTTGAAGCTCATTATGTAAAGTGTCGGATTTTATAAGGATTTGATCATTTTATTATTTAGTAAGTGCGATAGTTTTATTTGGATGTCTGGCTACTATTAACAACAGATATTAAGAATACATCTTTTTATTTCGATTTAACTGGTATTCCATTCTATTGACCATCACAGAAACCAAATCAAATGAGATAGTCATCCTACTGCTGGGTTTCTTTCAAGAAAGATTTAGGCCATCGCCCACCATGCTGGCCAAATGTAGATTGAAAGGAATCCTAGTTAATAAGGCGACTCTCAGATAAGTCAGTTTCCTCATGATATTTATCAACTCCGTTTAATCATAGCCACTGAGTGACTATGAGTTTTTACAAAAGACTGTTTTTTTATTTGTTTACGTATTTGCCCATACATTTTCAGCCAGCGCACCTAGCAGACTGTATCAGTACTGATTGGAAATGTATGGGCAATACGTAAACAAATACAAAATCAGTATTTTTTTGTAAAATCGTAAAAAGTCGTACTCCCTTAGTACGACTTTTTACGATTTTACAGAAGTTTAGTTGATGAGGACGACTTGTTTCCCCATACACAAACCACTTTATAATTTAGTCCCCAGGCACCTTCAAACCAAAGGCACAAAACCTGTTGATATACGAAAGACAAAGATGTGGTATTATCGTCATAATCTTCGATTGAAATAAAGAGTTCTATAACTGTGGATTAATTTTATCTCTATCTAATTCGTGATAAAATATTTTATAATTAAACCTTGTAATCCCTAATTAAACATCTTCAACTATGAATAAATATGTCCTTAAATAAATCAAGATTACCCAGTAGGTACACTTAGTATGTTTGTATATATATTTTTACTATTATTATATTTTTTTTTTAGTTTTTTACTATTTCTTAATTTACTTGACGGGTGGTAATGTATGGTGGTAAATGAGTGGAACCGTATCGGCCAAGTTATTCGTAAAGATCAACTAATCTTCGTCATCTTTCAGTCAGCACCACGCACATAGAAAATACATTGGCGTCGAATATGATAGACACATATATTTCGAAGTTATAGATTGTGTACCGGGCCTTATAAAATGTACATGAAAAACGTGACCAAATGAACTTGAAAAGTCTCACGCTACATTGAATTATTTATGAACTGGAAATACACGTACTCGTAAAGAACACGAATATTAAAAGAATAATCTATATATAGAAAAATGAATGTTTGTCTGTATGCCCTTTATAATATAGAATCGTAAACAATGCGTTTCCTCCTGAGGTATTCCCTCAGGACTATGACATGGGGCTCTTCAAGAGAGGTGTAAAAAGAACTTTCCTTCAAAGCCGGCGATGCATTGGCGACTCCTCTGGTGTTGCAAATGTCCATAGGCGACGGTGACTGCTTTCCATCATGTAGCCCGCTTGTCGTTAGGTTAAATATAAAAAAAAATGATCAAGTGTCGATCTTTAGCAAAGTTGTTGTGCAAATTTTTACTGACGTTATTTTTTAAAACGCGGGCGAGTCCGCGGGCATTACTAGGACATTCTATGAATAAATCTAACTTGTTTTTGCTGTACCAAAAACATAAGCTTACTTACGCAACATTGCATAACATTTTCATTAATATTTTGGTTTGACCGTACGCGAAATGAAGTGGAAAACGGTCTAGGATGTGAAATACTTGCGTAGACAATGTCCAAAACATATTGAAAGTAGAGAATTAAAAAAAAAATCCAGACTGCTTAAAAATATAGCCTAAAAATGTTGACGTTTCCAAATCATTTGTTAAGTAGTTTGAGCTGCAGGCCGTGCTAAAAAATAAGACATACATAAGACATGCGAAATGTGTATGTCTCATAGCTCTAAAAACATTACCCTCCACATTTGGTAAAAATACCCGAACGCCTTATTTTCTGATATTACATCAGTCAATTAGATCCTATCTGATAGCAGTTCGAACTAATCAGTGTGAAAATCTGGATAAAAAACTATTATGGTCCAATTATGTGACCACATATTTAATTAAACTTTAATATTTATCAAAAAAAAAAACAATACTAAACTGCTTATTAGAGATCGGATGTATGTATATGTTTTGTAAAAAATAACATAAAATTATTAACAAACATATTTACCTTGATCAGACCAATGGAGGAATCAGCTCGCTCCAAGCTGCAGATGCTGAACTGAATGGAGGGCAGGTCCAGGCGATGTGAGAGCTGCCGCTGGAAGGTCTGGTGCCTCGTCGGGACGATGGGGAGCGTAGTTTGGCGAAGGACCTGTAACATATTACGATTAGTATATGTTTTGTATATAACACCTATACATCTTTTTCCGCGCTTTTGTTTTTTTTTTTATAATATAAGAGCAGCAGACGAGCATGCAGTCCACCTGATGGTAAGTGGCTACTGCCGCCCATGGACATCTGTAATCAACCCCAGATAGGATTAGATATTCCTACCTGAGGTCGGCCACAGATGCGCCGCTACCCCTGAGGACTAAGCTGGAACGCCTCGGAAAAGTTTGTCTCCCTTACCACACCCTTCAAACCGGAACACAGCAGCGCTTAACACTGCTGTTATTAGGTAGAAATAGGTGTGGCGGTGGTGCCGCCGGAGTCGAACCACAAAGGGTTCTACCACCTTCGACCACCTTTTGTAGTTTGAATGGTGGGGTAAACATAATCATTCCCACTTATCCGCAGGGGCAACAATGCACTTAGGTCGACTTCATGTAGGACTCTTATTCAATAAGTTTATCTTTATTACTTTTGAAACCAGACTACAGCTTTAATCTGTATCACGAAGGGTTGTTCCACTTTCAAGTATCTTATGTATGTATGTTTATGTAGTATGTTTTATTCTCCTGTTTGTTAAAAGTTATAACCATATGAAAAACAAAAGAAAATTTTAAAATAAAACCCTTTAAAATATGTACAATTTCACATTTACCATAATAAGAAGCAAAGAGAAGCAATAGGCTCATAGAACCGGCAAATAACGCGCGAAAGTGGGGCCACGATTATGTGCCTTTACCTAGTTGACTAAGCATAAAATTTCACCGATATAGAAAATGGCTGGAAGAAAACAACCCTTTTTTAATAACGGAAGATTCCTAACTGATGTTGACCGCAAGTGCATTACTTCTTGAGAACTAAGTTGGAACTAAGTTAGAACGATATGTCATACCCCATCCTTCAAAACACACTGCAGTTTAACACCTAACACTGCTGTTTGTTTTAGTTAGAAATTAAAACTACAAGGGACTTCCAAATATTCTGATTATGAAAATTTTCATAAATTTTAACAAATAAATATTTTGTAATAAAATGATAATTAAATAATAATTCTTAATAGACTTGTCAAATCAATGAAAATTATTGCATTTGCATAGTTCGTTTTATATAAAACCACCTAATATGTAAATAAACTTCATCTACAAATAATGTTATTAACACAAGTTGCACCTTCTAGCAACTCTTACTCCGTGTAGTAATGAAGGCGCTTCCAACTCGTTTCCGTCGTGGCAAAATATTGCTTCTGTAATATTGTTAGCGATATTACGTACTTACCTCCGAGTATTCTACGGCATTTAAGGGTTTTTCCTACTTTTATATCTATTTTTTATATTTTTGTTACTTTATTTATTTCAAGATTAATCATGGTTTCACTAGAGAGTCAGAACGATATCTATTTCTGCCTTGTAACGACAGTGTTTTTCTTTTTTGGTCTGAAGGGTAAGAATGCATGCCTTCCAACCTTGATCCTCAAGATTTGTAATTTGCGTTTTTATTTTGCACTGCTGAACATGGGTGTCCCTGCTAAAATGGAAGCCTGACGCATTATACCACGCTGCTCCACCACACATTTGTAAAACAATATCTATATAAGTAAATAGCTTTATCAATTCTCAAATCACGTAAAAACTACTTGATATTATTCATCATCTTTATTATAAACCCTTTATTATCCCAATCTTTTACAGATCTCCTTTTAGAAACAAAAAGATGTAAGTCATAATCCTTCACGCAAAGTGAGTTGTAGTGGACTTTATATCTTTGAATATTTTTTTAAAATTCAAAAATGTAAGTTAAGAAATCTAAACAATGTCTTCCTTCGCGGGTAAAGCTTATAATCAGCCATGTACAATCTACAATCTGCAGCCATGTTCAATCGCATTGATAACTATTGAATTGAAACTTACTATTATTTTTTCCGCAAAATATATGGTTTGTAAATAGTCGCGCGAACGTGGGTAGAAATAATTTTCATACCACGCAAATTAATTTAGAACTTAGTTAAGTTAAATCTAATTGTGAACTAATTATGTGACAACTTCATAAATTTTCGTTACCATTTTAGTCTCCTCCCACGCGCATTGAAAATAAACGCAGACATTAAAGGCCGGGCCCACACAGTACCCTTAGTAGGAGTTTTTACATTTTTACATCTGTTTATTTATTTCTCATACATTTCCAATCAGTTCTGATACAGTCCGCTAGGGGCGCTGATTGGAAATGTAAGGGCAAAAAGGTAAATAAATACAAAAACAATAATTTTTGTAAAGACGTAAAAACTCATACTAAGGGTACAGGACGCGTATTCTAGCGCCGCGCTAGGGCGTCAGTGCTAGAAGTAAATCCTGATGCCGCTGAGTTGTATTGTATTGTTAGTAGGAAGCGGCCACACAGCGCGCGTACGCGTACGGGCATACGTGTACACGCGTAATTTTAACACGTTTTTATTAACTTGGGTTGTATGTATGTATGTAACTACGTAACGGAATCTTTGAACCCGATTCTATCCACTTTGAACATTCAGTTTAATTCAAAATTTTGAAGAATTATCAAAAACCGATGACAATACACGATTTTAATAATTTTGTACCATTGTCCTTATCGACGTCTTCAGGATTAACGATTTTCGAGGCGAGATTGTTCGAGCGCCTTAGAGAAAGTTCATCGCAAAGTTACTAGATTGCAACAATTATTGCTTTTTAGTTTCAATAACTGTTATAGCGTGATTTTTAGTTTTGAAAATAATAATGTTATTCCCATATAATGACTCTTGTACGCAAATCTTTAAAAGATACAACGCTTGGCGACAAGAACGCATTCTGTGTGACCGCTTAGTACTAACTCAGTACAACACAACTCGGCGCTAGAACGCGGCGCTAGGATTTTCTTCTAGCGCTAACGCCTAGCGCGAAAATACGCGTTCTGTTTCGCCAGTCCTTAGACGTTTAAATATACGCGTGGGCTTTTACCCAACTTCACAAAAGCTTTAAGTGTGTTTACTTGGAAAACTTAAATCAAACAATTTAATTGATATAATTATTTCTAGTTGTTTTGATTAAGTTTGCAAACTTTAAAACTTTATTAATAAAGTCTATGAGGATTCTTTTAGTTTTCATTACATCTTTCAATGAAAATGTATTTTATGATAAATAATATTTAATTGAAAATTATCTTGTCAAGTGATAAATTCGTTTTACTTTGATTTAAAAATTTTGTTGAAATTAATTTTTTTTTTTTAATGATTCTTGTAGGTCACTTTTTGAGCGTTACTAGCTACCACGGCTTTGGAAGGCGATTTACAACAAACACAAATACAACTACGCACTCACACAACAGAAATTTATATTTATCATTTACTCGTATTTCACTGTTCGAGCCCCGACTAGACAAATATCTGTCAGGCCGGTGCTCCGAACCTGTACCCTTAGTACGAGTTTTTACGTTTGCTCGAAGA
The DNA here is from genome assembly GCA_014595695.2 of Epargyreus clarus clarus. Classification (NCBI taxonomy): domain Eukaryota; kingdom Metazoa; phylum Arthropoda; class Insecta; order Lepidoptera; family Hesperiidae; genus Epargyreus; species Epargyreus clarus. Next base: position 89,166 of record JACTTY020000086.1, on the reverse strand, counting down.
CTTTCAACGTTTACGAATTCGCGTGTTCACAATTATTAATGTAACCATGTTTTTTAATAATGTGACCACAGGTTTTGAAGGTGGTAGTAGGACCCTTTGTGGTTGGACTCCAGTGGCATCACCGGCACAACTATTTCTGCCTAATAACAGCAATGTTAGGCGCTGCCATATTCCGTTTTGAAGGGTATGGTAAGGGAGACATACCTTTCCGAGGCGTTCCAGCTCCCTCAAGGGTAGTGGCGCATCTATGGCCGACCTCAAGTAGGAATATCTTATCCTATCTGGGGTTGATTACAGATGTCCATGGGTGGCTGTAGCCACTTACCATCAGGTGGACTGCATGCTCGTCTGCTACTCCTAATTACTCCTAAATTATAAAAAAAAACAATACCCATTGAGTGTATCCAACCCAAAAGACTCTTTGAGTCACTTTGAACAAACAGACGTACATTCGTCTCAAGTTCATTTATTTCGAGATGAGTAAAAGGCCGGTTAGGACCAAATAGCCTGAAGCCTTAACCTAAAATAACAAAGGAATAAAATAATTAAGTTGTTACTACGTTCAGAATTGTTTTGTTGCTATCTGTTACAAAAAGATCTGTTACGTAGGACTGTTGCGGAGGCGATCTCCTGTCTTTTTATTTATTTATTTATTTACATGCCAACAGCAACACACACAATACATTATATAGTACTTAGAAGTACACTATAGTAGTATTAATAATAATAAGGCTCGTATGAGTGCCAATTATAGTCATGAACAACGCTTATATATCTATTACTTTATATATTTAATTTGTATGGAACAAATCGAACCATACGCAACCATTATAATGCTGAATGTCTGAATTGTCTTTTGAAGTAAAACTTACTTGTTGGCACGAGTAGTTTGTTAAACGGAAAACGATATACTACATATATAGAGTAGGTATACAATTTTGATTTGTCAACCTAATTGTAATTCATTAATTCATAGCCTAGTGGTTAAGAAACTCGGCCTCTCGATCGAGGGGTCCAAGGTATGTGAACTGTGAAGTCTACCAATACGCACTTGTCCAGCGCGGTGGACTATGGCCTAATCCTTCTCATTCTGAGAGTCCCGTACCCAGCAGTGGGACAGTAATGAGTTGTTATGAACGTTTGGGTGTATAAGTATTTTTGAAGCCTTAATATGTTCGTTGATACTACTACAATCAATGCTATAAAATGTTCTGCAAGATATATTCATCCTATTAAGTTACAGGTAAAATCGAAACATAAAATTCAATCTTCTCGATCATAGAATATCTAAACATCGTTAAAATTCTTAAAATACCTTTCAATAACTTTTTAATCTTGTTAAACCATTGGAAAATCACAAAGTCAAAGTATAAGCTTATTAAAGACATGAAAACTCACGAAGAGAATTCCATAATTATAACAGTTAAATTTAAATCCCAAAGTTTTGAACAGGAATCATTTTCCTAAACTTCAAACGTATGAGACTATGAAGGTGAGTGGATGTAAGGAGGTATTGGAATTATAACGAAAATAAAGTTATATAGTAACATTTTCCCTTCTACAATAACAACACTTATGGTTTCTTAATTAAAGTAAATGACATGAGGTTCTTCAAAAAAGGTGCAAAAAGAGCTCTCATCCAAAGCCAGTGATGTATTGGCGACTCCTCTGTTATTGCAAATGTAGGCGGCGTTGACTACTTTCCATTAGGTAGCAAATCTGCTTCATCGTTAGATTACATAAATAAGCAAATGTTATCTAAATAATATTACTTTCATTATAATCATAAGCAAGTTATAGAGACAATAAAACCAAAAAATGATCCTTCGAGCCAGATCTGAACTAGCAATCAACAAAACCTTAACAAGGAATATTCACAGAACAACCTTCTAACAACCATAATTCAGAGAAATAAATTGTATTTTAATATAATAAAAATACTTACGAGTTTCCTTCAGGAATACGAAAGGAAACGATTCGTTAATTTCAAATGACAATAATAAGGCATACGGATGCCAAAAACCATGTTTTCCTGAGTACTTTCATATCATTCATATCCCTTATTTTGATGTATCCAAAAATGACAATACATTTATTCTTCTCAGGAATATTACTTACGTAATCATTTCTCTCCGATGTACTTTACTAAAATAAAGAAACATGCTTTTACTTTTTGGATATACGAAGTTTTGAAAGTAACAATGTTAAGTGGATACCATGGAGTGGGTCATTGGCAATTTTACAGAACTAATTGCTGCCCTTAAGGACTAAAATGGAACGCTACTACTATTAACTAGTAGTTACTACAAAGACAAAAAAAACAGACCGCCTTAAAATTATGTGTTGTGAGGAATATTTATTTAGCCTATGTCACTCCCACAATTAAGAAAAATCCAACGACATCTAATTAAAATCCGTCAGACCCCTATGGGTTGTCGGGCGTACCAAAGAATATAGAAACATTTTTTTTTATAATATAGGAGTAGCACACAAGCATGCAGTCCACCTGATAGCAAGTGGCTATTGCCACCCATGGACATCTGTAATCAACCCCAGATAAGATTAGATATTCCTACTTAAGGTCGGCCACTAATGCGCCGCTACCCCTGAGGACTAAGCTGGAACGCCTCGGAAAAGTACGTCTCTCTTGCCACACCCTTCAAACCAGAACACAGCAATATATAGACACATACATTCGGAAAACATTACCCGCCGGCGTTGGATATAAAATCTCAAAGTAACTGAATATTCTCGTGGTATTTACTTCTGTCAAAGAACATCCTTAAATGTTTGCACTGTTTCATCCGTCCGAATATGTAAAAGAAAACTCAGTGTTTCTCCGAAACTTTTTACCAAATTTATTTGCTGGAAATAATTATATTACGAAATTACGAAATTACAAAATTAAAATTAATGTACTTTTCGTATGAATGTTAAAACAAAGGAATTAAAATTATTGTGAGGATATATAATATCCTCTTATCTCAATTTTGTTTCATCATCAACATTGTATTTGAAATAAAATATAGGCTCCATCGGACTAGAATAAAGGCGAAGTTTCAGATATTCAATAGTAGAAAGATCATTCACCGTTGACTTTGATATTAGAAGTCTTCATGATTATTACGTTTATAGCTTCACCGCACTAGAATTACCTCACGCGAATAAAACTGAAATATTAAAAATTGAAAATTAAGCTAAGTACAACAAAAAATTATGAATATTAAAATCCCCCGAAATCACTCCATGTACAATGACGTTGGTTACGTAAAACTTAAGGTAATTGGTCAGTAAAAGAGTGTTCCTGGAGGCAATGCCCAAAAAAACAGCATAGACCTTGAATGGCAATGGGACTTGACAACTGAAAAGGCGAAAAAATATCTTCATAACCGCACACAACAATATAGATGCCTTTTACTCACACGAACACGAATACACAAACACTTAAAACCAAAAAAAAGAATTATAACTCCTTCTTCAATTATTAAACCTTACTACCCAGGATTGAACCCCGAACTTGTGTCTTTACAACGTCACAATAATATCGTTAAAGTCAAAAATTACAAGACAATAACTGTTTATAAACCATAATAAATTTTATATATAAAATTCTCGTGTCACAATGTTAGTTACCGTTCTCCTCCGAAACGGCTTTACTGATTTTCACCAAATTTTATATGCATATTCAGTTGGTCTGAGAATCGGCTACTATTTATTTTCATACCCCTAAGTGATAAGGATTGTTCACCCTTAACATTTTTTTTTATATGGCAACACAACATTTGCCTGGTCAGCACTAGCTGAAACTGCTAGCTGAAACTTACGAAAGTTATAAATTATAATTATAATAAGTGAGTAATTAAATATTTTGTTTCCCGTTAATTAAGTTCTAATACCAAGAAATTTGTTCTTTGCTTTCCTCGAATCCTTCTCAGAGAATATTACTCAAATGTTTTAATCACTGGAAATAGTAAATTAGACATCGTAATTAAAGTTTGAAAATGTCAACTAGTAATTTGTTGAAGTTGCCAGCTAAGATTTATTAAAGTAGTAATCTTTGAGAGAGATGTTCAGCAAGTTTGACTTATTACGGATTAATTTGATTTTCAACTTTTTATCTGTATTTAAATTTAAAATGAATACCAGACGTGAATGTGTTAATAAAAAAAATGTGAGCCGTCACGGGACGCCTGGCAGATGTGAAACATCGACATTATTTTGTAAAAGTAATATGCAGAAAAGAACATATTGTGATAGGAACTAAATATGTCATAATGATAAAATAAAATATTACTATTTTTTTCCAGATAACGATGACTATTTATTGAATTCGATTGCGAATGGCGACGCGTCGCCACACCGTACACACTACTGCATTTAGACTGTATATATATAGCATCGTATAGCGTGGCGACGTCGCCACTGCATGCGTCGCCACGCCAGAAATCGGTTTTACGTGCGGCTATATAGATGTTTCACATCAAAAACACTTTCTACACTCACAGCCCCACACGAGGATTTTCTATGTCGTGGGTGCCATGGACATACACATAGACAAATACACGAACACCCAGAAACAGAAATCTAAATTTAGATATCCCCGGCCAGGCAGATATTATTTAGATATCTTATATATATATATATATATATATATATATATATATATATATATATATATATATATACTAGCTGACCCGACAAACGTTGTGTTGCCATATAAATAAAAAAATGTTAAGGGTCAACAACCCTTATCACTTACGGGTTTGAAAAATAGATAGAATATTTGAAACTGCGTTGGTAGCGAAGTCTGTCGACTCCAATGTGAAACATTCCAAAATCAACAACTACTTACGAATTAAAAATTAATTAAAAAAACCTTTTCCCACGGACTAAATTGTGAATCTGAACCATTCTCAAGTCCCCTTGAACACACACGACAAATTTCATCAAAATCAGTCCAATCGTTTAGGAGGAGGTCAGTGACATACACACGCACATAAGAAATATATATATAAAGATATTTATATTTTTTGAATGGGTATTAGTTGGCTGTATAAATAAGTTAACGATGTTTTTTTACCGCACACACGTATTTTTTTAACTGAAATGAAACGAAATGAGCTGCAATATATTTATTTTGTATAGGCCAACGACGGCACTTAGCAATTGTCAGTTACAATATTTTTTCTTAAACTACTACTGAATCGAAACTCTATCACCGAAGTGTGCAAGTAGCTGCAATGCGATATGCAATAAGTATGCGATTTCGAATTATTGACTTATTCACTTATTAATTATATTTATGTGTTGAATCAGCAGGATGGAGCATACATAAGGCCTCTCCTAATAATAAGAGTCCTGTGAGGGAAGCCTGAATCCCTCACAGGACTCTTTCAGTGTCGTTAATATAAAAATTTCTTCGTACTGTTATTTTAATTGTTACTTTACAGACCTTTTTTTAGGGTTCCGTACCCAAAGGGTAAAAACGGAACCCTATTACTAAGACTTCGCTGTCTGTCCGTCTGTCACAGCGCTCTACCGCTTAAACCGTAATAGATAGACACATGAAATTTTGACAGAAGAGGCATAACGGTGGCAGCTGTAACAACAAATACTAAAAATAAAATAAAATTGAATATTAAAAGGGGTCTCCATACAACAAACCGGATTTTTTCGGCATTTTTCGATCTAACTGTTAAACTGTACTCGGAAGACGGTTGATTTTTTTATAATACGTTTACTACTATAACTGGTATTATAATAAATACAAATAAGAACCATAAAACATATTTTAATATACTTATTTTAATTTTATTATACTTTGATTACGTATAATCGTCGTCCCAGTGTCACCCCAACGCCATCTATTAGTGTGTTATATAACTAAGTATTGTTGAAAATTTACGTATCATTCATCATTACCCCAACGCCAACTATTGTTGTTTCATATGACTAAGTATTGTTGAAAATCATAAAATGAATTAAAATAATGAACATTTGGTAGTACGGAAGCCTCCATGTGCGAGTTCGACTCTACTTGGCGAATTATTTCATAATGACGTCTACTAAGCTATCAGTAGGATGTCCATAGCCGAGCACTACGTACCTTACACTCTTATTAGTAGATAATAAGTTTATCAAAAGGCTTACCTTCTTAGCCGGGTCCTTGTGCTCCTGAACGTACTCCTGCTTCAAGGGCTCCGTCTGCAGGTCCGGTAATGAGTGGCTGATGCGGATAGCTGCTTGTCGGGACAGCGAGTCACAATTGCTGTCCTCTGATTCCCGTCTTGTCCTGAAGATAAGGCATCTGTTTACAGGATGTGAGTTTTAGAATGCTATGCTTTAAGGATTATGGGGAGGAATAAGATAATTTTAAGTAAATAAATAACTACAATTTTAAATGTGATACGACAAGTAAATGAATAATTTTTGAAAAAAAATAATATCGACATTTTTAAAACGGTCAAACAATGGGTTAAACTTCATAGCGCCCATACAGATTTATAATTCCACTTATACTTATTTCTAAATCCTTATGCCATATAGATTATCTATATTTTTGTCATTATTTTTTATGATCAATAGTTATGAGTTGTTATTGAAACATCCGAGCATTTAATCTACCACGAATTAAATGGTATGCTGTTCATTTGTATTCAACCCTATGTAGTCAGGCTTACATGAAATTTGTCACAGATTACACATTGGCATAATTCTACCCGTGTTAATTAAGCTGGAATCCCTCGTAAGTCTTAGAAAAGCCCTCGTAAAGCCCTTACCACACTTCTCAAACCAGAACACAGCAGCGCTTAACACTGCTTTTATTGCAATAGGTGTGGCGACGTTATCTCGCCAAATAACGGAATATCCCCTTAAAAATTAGACCCGTTTCTACGGTTGACATATCGGATAACATCTAGTATCTATTAAATCTATTCTACGTAGGAAAACCATAAATTATGCACACACGGTAGACAGGTACCCGAGGATTTGACTTTGATCTGAAGGAAATCCGCCATAAATATTGATATCCTTTGCACTACACGTATAAATTAGCTGTGATTTATTTACAAATAAGATTCCGGGGTTACGTGCACGGCTTTTTCAGTTTACTGTAGGAACCCTAATTGGTTGAGCGGTAACATTTAACCTTTGTGTATGTTGACAAAAATATTCGAGAGCAAAAATATTTAATGAAAAAGTGTGTAATTAACGGTTATTATTTCTGCATTTACCGCTTGTGCAACTAATATATTAAAACCAATCTAAATATATATAACTCAAAGGTGACTGACTGACATAGTGATCTATCAACGCACAGCCCAAACCACTGGACGGATCGGGCTGAAATTTGGCATGCAGGTAGATTTTATGACGTAGACATCCGCTAAGGAAAGATTTTGATCAATTCTACCCCCAAGGGCATAAAAAAGGGGATGAAAATATTACTTCGTAACACAAGCGAAGCCGCGGGAAAAAGCTCGTCATTAATAATCGGCCCATATAGTGTTTTACGCATAACACGTGAATAGTGTTTAACGTGATTGAGGTAGCATCTCAAAAGTTGCTCGGTAACTATTTAATCGTTCACGCAACTACTCGTATAACAGACATTCTCATAGACCATCGACTGTTGACAGACTATTCGAAAAAAATATATACCGTTCATCAGTTACTCAAAGAACAAATTGGAAACCCGAGCGGCAGTGTCAGCAATTGTTCAGAAGCTTAAGCAACAAGATTGTAGCTTACGCAACTATCGCTCACGCCATAGTAACCAATAAGAAGTTAGTCAAGATTCTATTTGGCTACTTAGTCCATATTCTATTAGCAGTCTTCAAGGATCTACGTTCCTAATGGTTTATTTATTCATGAATTAAAGCTATAGTCATTGGTACGTACAGCTGAGAACACAAGAGTATCCAGGGAATTAATTCGGGAAAATGTCAGAATTACTAAGAGATTTTAGAGATTATAACCGCAAAAGTGAAAAGTTACTGAAACCACTGAGTTTGGGTTAAATTGAAAAAAATATTCCGCTGGGAATTCACAAATAAAAAAGACATATTTTACCGAGGCATTCCAGCTTAGTCTTCAGGGGTAACGACTCATCTGCGGCCGACCTCAAATAGGAATATAATCCTATCTCGAGTTGATTACAATTGTCCATGAGCAGCAGTAGCCAGTTACCATCGTATGCTACTTCTATATTATAAAAAATAGATTTCTGGCAGGCTGGGTATCGAACCTGGATCCCTTTGCGTATCGGACCGACAATAATACATCGCCTACGGTTCACTGACGTAGTGCGGTAAGAATCCCACATAACCCCGTGTCGCTACCACGATACTGGGTACCTTTTGAAGGTTTCCCCCTCGTAAAAAAAAGGGTTGACTGACAGAGAATACAGTTAGGCATTAAATCCTCCCTTGTTAACCTTAGTTTAAGGTGTTTCAAAAATTAAATAAATATAAATACAGTGGTTGATATTTAAGCTGTTTCTAAAAATAAAATAAATAAATATAAATACAGTGGTTGATAAGGTACCTTCCCATAATCCACCTCCAGGTCGCAGCACACTGGTAGCCAACAGCAGCAAGCAGCACAGCCGCCATCGCTGCTAGCATCAACGCTGCAGCGTAGTCCACTGAGGTGGCGCGCACGCTCGCCTCCCCCTCAAGCCCTTCTGGAGGCCACGCTCCTACTGTAAGGAAAAACAATGTTTAGATACAGATTACATTGCTTATCTCGAAGACACGGATGAAAATGGCGAGAAATTAAGAATTATATGAAGTGGTAATAGGTATCTTTTCTGTTTAAAATATTGGAGTTAGAGTTAACCGGTCCATTTTGTCTTGATAATTAGAATAATGGAAATAGAAGATAGAAGAAAAACTTAAATATTTTATCAATTAAGGGTAATAAAAGATGAATTCCTATTCAAGTAAAATAATACTAAAACAGGTATCTTTTTAAGATATATAAAAAAATAATAACATTATAAAGCACAAATATAGAGTAACAAATTATTTACAACAATCTGAGAACTGTATAAAAAAGGTTTGTATCATGTAATCAAATATCATACAACTTAGCCATCATCACTCGTATTGTTACGTCATCCTTAAAGCGTTAGGAATAGTCTATGTAAATAAATAGTACGAATTTAATACTTGTTTGAAAGTCCCACTAAAATACGTAAAACACACATAGATAACGAGATACCTAGCAATAAATTCAGCCGTAACACAATTTCCACTTTCACAACCATTAATCTAGTATCTCCAACATAAAAAAATCAGTTCCAACAAATATTTACTAGCATCTGTCTATAAAAAGGTTTAAGTAGACCATTGTCACATTTGACACTTTAGGAAAATATGCGTAGAGTATTAAACGACATATTTTTATAGTAATTTATTTTCTAGCCTTTGTAAAGTTTGTTTATATAAGAAATAGATAAATGTTTAACGCGGTAAACATTTTTTTATAATATAGCGAACGAACATGTAGTCCTGAAGGTAAGTCAACTGCCACCTATGGACATCTATAAACGAGCTCAGATATTATTAGATTCCTACTGGACGCCGGCTACACTACATTACGACATAGATAAAGGACACCTGAGGACTAAGTTGGAATGCTTCGTGTCTCGCCCTTAATACACCCTTCAAACCAGAACATAACAGCACTTAACACTCTTAAAACGTATATGTATAATCCTCTCGAAACTGCTAGTCCGCTCTAAATATAGAAATGAGTCTCGTCACCATAGCAAATTGAATGACTACACCTGCTCGCAAAACCTTCAGAGCGGACTAGCAGTTTGGCGCGGACTATACGACGATATAATACAGGAAGCCCCCCGATCAGGTGGACCGATGACCTGAAGCGGACGGCGGGTAACCGCTGGATGCAGACGGCTCGAGACCGGTCTGAGTGGCGCATGTAATTATTTGTTTAATAGAAAATCATCATTCTATTACTTGTTTTTATTACGCCAATAGACTAGGGGAGGCCTATGTCCAGCAGTGGACTTTTCAAGGCTGATAGATAGATAGATAGATACAACGATGTTGGCTCCAGAAACCTACCACCTTCAATACGTTCTTAATCTTTCCGGTACTCTTGATTGAAACTTACATAATTACCTTATGTAAGTTTCAATCAAGACTAATGTATTTAATGTAATCAATCTTATAATTAACTAACGTAAGATATTGGTTGCAATTAATTAATTACCAGAAGAGCGCTTAGTTCCGCGGTTCGTGTAGATCCACAAAGTTTCGAAACTTCAACATCTTCGACCAATTTTGCTCACTACTGGGCATGGTACCCCTAAAGTAAGGATTTAGATCAACCACTGCTGCCCAAACACGGATTGATCGACTTCATACAACTTTCAGAACTTTTTATACAATTCTCGGATAGGTTTTCTACGATGGTTTACTTCGTTGTTTAAGCATGGGATAATAAATTCCTAATACCGACATAACTTCGAAACCTTGGAAGAACGTGTCTTGAATTTCAACCTGGGAAACCCCAGACGCAATATACACGTGCGAGGGGAAAAGCTCATAGGCCCTTCGTTGAGCTGTGTCGGTTATGTATATGGCAGTCTGATAATTAGTTTTTTTTATAATATAGGAGTAGCAGACGGGCATGCAATCAACCCCAGAGATTAGATATTCCTGAGATCGGCCACAGATCCGCCGCTACCTCTGAGGACTAAGCTGGAAAGTCTCAGAAAAGTATGTCCACTTACCACTTTCCACTTATCCTTCAAATCAGAACACAGCAGCGCGTAATATTTTTGTCAATAATCAGGAATTGGTGTGACGGCGGTGCCGCCGGAGTCAAGCCACAAAGAGTTCTTCCACGTTCAGAATAAGGATTAACTATTTTATTTCTTGTTTTTATTACGCCAATATAAACTACATACTTAAAAAAATCTGAGATATAAGCTTCGAAACTTTTGTACAACTACAACAATATTCGAAAGATATAGAACAAAAATACAATTACCTCCATGTCAATAATCTCATACCGGTTATAAGAGGTAATTTATTCCCAGATCTATTTCATATTGTCCTTCTTATTTATTACCCGTAACGATCATTAATCACTTGTAAAGTCATTAGGAAAACTGGTAAATGGTTCAACGGAAAATATATTCCTTAATATATTGCCTTAGATATAGGCGTGCCCCGTTTTATCGGATGACTATTGTTTTAACCTCAAGACAAGGTTGTATGAGTCTCGAGCCTTTGCCTGTTTGTCTAGATTTTAAAGTAACAGATGTCTACGCCGTCTGTCTGCGACGCATCGTAAATCTTAGACGCCAGAACTGATGTAAAAAATGTTTTATAAGTTTAAATAAACAGAGATCGTTTATAAATGTATTTTATGAACATTTATTAAGCCTTTTAATTGTATACAAGAAAGACGCTTTCTACACTCACAGCCCATCCTATGTCATGTACCACCCGAGGTGACTTGGGTTGGCTTCTCTTAAGGATGACCCTTCAGGAGCCCCACACTCCCCAGGTACCGGGCGTCGCGGCCTGGGCGTGCTAGGATTAATTCACCTGCCTCCCTCCGCAAAGGGTAGCCCTTTTTTAGTTAGCCTCAGCTTAGTTCTTAGGGCGAGCGGCGCGGCGCATCTGTGGTCGACCTGAGGTAGGAATCTACTCTCATCTAGGGCGGACGCCCCATATCCATGCGCGACAGAAGCCACTTACCATCAGGTGGATTGCATGTTCGCTTGCTACGCACATATTATCTTAAAAAAAACAATAGTAAAAAAGCTGAATATTCACAGTCTTCACAAGTACATTTAACCCCTCAAGAATTTCTGCTGCATAGGGAAAACCCTCAAGGTCGCGTTCGACACTCAAGGATATTTCCTCTCCATTGGTTGTCAGACGGTTATTACACATTCTTTTAAGCATTGAGGAATATTGAATGAGGAAATATTCCCCAGCTTAAATGTACAGACATTTGTGGTTATGAATTTTGAAGAAGAATCTACTCAGTAAGAACAGTATCATGCTGCTGTATTGTGGTTTAAATGGTATTAGAGATAAGGTAGGCGCTTTCCAAAAATCCCAACTTAGTCCTTAAAAGTCTTAGCTTGTGGCTGGCGTCACATAGGACTTCAATCCAATCTATGATTGATTATAGATGTCCATGGACTACAATAGTGCTACTGCTTACAACTAAGTAAACTGCGAAGTCAACGACTTCTTAATTGGTGTAAAAAACGTATTTTTTATACCTTGTAGCCCATCTGATGGTAAGTGGTATCTAACGCCCACAGACATCTGTAAGACTACCATGAGTTTACAAAAGTATTACTCGCTAGCGACTGCGTAAAATAAATGTATGAAAAATTGTACAGCGCCTCTGGAGGTTACTCGTAGAACTAAAATCCGTAGTGACGTAACTCGATACGTAAAAAACCTATCGAAATCAAATCGCTAGCGAATGTCATTATGATCTATTGCCATACAAATTCGGTCCCATGAGTCATTAATTTGACAGACGTTGTCAAGAAATACCGTAACGATAGTAGTTATGTTATTCACTAGCAAAATGACAATAGTTTTCTATTTACCATTTCTATAGTGGCGTTTCTATGCCAACTCATGGTAATGCTACTGTAATAAACTCCATACGGAAGAGTCGTTCTATCGACTGATCACGGATGTTCCTACTCCTGAGGACGCTTTATAATAAGATATCTTTAATATTAGTATGATTCCACGCTGGCTCGATCAGCGTGGACTAACACAGTAACTACTGCATCCCACGCTCTGTTCCGTACGACTGTTTGCTCCGCTATCTCGGTTAAGGGAATATTTGCGTTTTCCTAGCTATATTTGAACGGTGTTTGTATATCAGCCTATATTTTCTTTCGATATAGAAAGAATATCAAAGAATTTTCACCTATCTACACATTCCATCTATTACTAGCTGTAGGTAATACTTATTGGTATCTGTTTCAGCCCAACAGTGGGAAACCAGATTACTTTTTAGGGTCCCATAATGAAAGGGAAAACCGCACCCTATTAATAAGCGTCCGCTGTCTGTCCGACTATATATCTGTCTCAGTGCTCTATCTCTTAAATTCTAATAAATAGTTACTTAAATTTTTACAGAGTATGTTTAACGGTGGCCGCTATAACAAATAATACTAAACATTTAAAGCGATATTTCCACTGGCTTAATCAGCGTGAAATAACACAGTAACTACTGCATCCCACGCCTCAACACGACTGTTTACTCCCCTATCTCGGTTAAGGGAATGTTTGCGTTTTCCTAGCTATATTTATCGGTGTTTGTAGGTTTGTATTTCAGCCCACATTTCGTACAAACATGGTGTGAAAAAGGTCTAAGGTCTATAGGTTTCCTATAAATACTTTCCTTCACCGTTTAATCAAGGGTTAATAATTTCTACGCGTGTCTAGAATTCGAACCTTAGCCCTTTGATTGAGACGGCGAGTTTTAAACCGCTAAGTCATCACTGCTTCAAATGAAAACTGATATATAGTACTGTAACTGAAGATGAATCTAATTGACAAAATATACCACAGATCTCAAATATTAAAAAGAAAAAGTGGATATTTCAAATAAGCCACAATATTTTTTCTAATCACTGTGAGGACAATAACAAACTTTACGAATACGAAAATATTTGTTATAAAGAAATAAGTTTATAAATGACTGGAGTTACCAATCGAGTCTTATAAAGGTCATTACGCATCACAGTGCCAGTCTCCTAGCATAGGCTATTTACAAGTTTCAAATTATAATTCTTTCAGCCTCGGAAAACCCACTGCTATAAATTGTGACTCATCTCATACGAGCCCATTTTTTTTTTATAATATTGGAGTAGCAGACGAGCATGCAGTCCACCTGATGGCAAGTGGCGACTGCCGCCCATGGACATCTGTAATCAACCCCAGATAGGATTAGATATTCCTACCTGAGGTCGGCCACAGATACGCCGCTACCCCTGAGGACTAAGCTGGAACGCCTAGGAAAAGTCTATCTCCCTTGCCACACCAAATACGTTTCGGCCAAAAAAGAGATTTCGGCTAAAGTTTCGATCTCGGCGAGAAATCGGCTGAACCAAGTGCTTCTATAACTACGAGTATATTCTACGGAATATAAATACATTTTTGAAATCTAAAGCAGTTACAATTTTTTTTGGGCCGACGAGCTAGTTTCGGTCACTAAAAACAAGGAAAAATTATAACAACAGTGTGTATCGAACCCACCTAATAATTTCTGCTGGTATGTCTTACTTTTTGCGGTCGTGACGTCATGTCTCCATCATGGAACGTATTGTAATAAATTATTCATTCGTGATGTCTACGATATTCCACATTGATATAATTCAAAGCTTCGGAAAGCTCTGAAAGAAGCTTTCAGTAACGGTATATATTGCCCTTTTTAAAATTCAGACGTAAAACGTAGATGGGGAGGAAATACCGTAAGGGTAGGACGTTTATGGTTTAGGGGGAATAAGGGGTGAAATATTCTCAAATATGCGCAGATTTTGAAGCAATGATTAGAAATTGTAAGAACATGTTTTTTTGGAAAATTAACCCCTAACAAGGAAAAATAAGGGTTGAAAGCTCATACAAGATAATAATTAATGTAATGTCCAATGATTTCTTAAACGTATGTATTGCATATGAATTATTTACAACTCAGTACATAAAATATCAGTATCAGTTCCTTTACTTAATTACTCACTTTAACCACTTTAATAAATCATGAGCACATTTCATGAGTAAATCTTCTATGATATAAGTATTTTGGCACTGACTTCACCGAATTGCCCTTTTATTTTGTCATCAACTTCAAACAAAGAGCTCGTCGTCCCTAACTTATAAGTTAACTTATAACTTAACACCCACACTCTCTCTCTTACACTCTGAATCTTAGAAATACCGATCCTTAGTAATATGACTTAGTGTATGCACTTGTGTCTCACTAAGCGATAAAATATCGAAGAAATTTGCGAACGAGCGGTGTTTTATTATACCAGAAAATCAATACAAAACAGGACATGAAAACATACATGTATTGTATAGGAATATATACTTATTTAGATTCAACGGCTTAAGAATTATTATTTTATACCTACTCGTACATCATTGGGCATCGTTTATGGGGTATTATTTATTAGGCAAAAAGTGTTTTATCGACTTGTTCTGTTTCCAACTGGGGAGATAAATTTCTTTTAAATCTCATTATACGGTTTGTATTGTTATCAAAGTCGGTCCCAATTTTTTGTTCATATATTGTTCGCTTTTTCGGATTTCGCTATCTATCCAATTATAAAATCAATGTGTGTAGAAGCAATTTCTTTCAATTGATTTTGCCAACTGTGCCCAGCTGTGGGACTTCATTATATTATGGCATTTTACCTAAACATTACAAATAAAGTAGTCAACTTCTATTTCTATCTTCAGTTTTCTCATAAAGCTTACTCTCAGCTCGTCTTTAGTATATCAACTGCTATAACTGCCCAGCTGCACCACAATTACGCTCAACAATATTCAATAGACGGCACGTGCCGAGACATCCCTCGGGAGTTGCACTATGATAAATGTACGAGTATTTCAATAACATTGGCAGATGGTTGGACTCAGATGAACTTATACGGAATGGCAAATATCTGTTCAGTTGATAGTATTACATGAAGTAGTATGCGTAATCATAAAGGATTTGGGACGTGGATCCAACAAAGGATCAAAATGTAGTTATAATCTTAAATGGGCTCAGGTTTTCAAGATGGTTGAACCATCTGTGGTTCGACTCCGGCGGCACCACCGCCACACCTATTTCTGATTAATAACAGCAGTGTTAAGCGCTGTGTTCGGGTTTAGAGGGTGTAGTAAGGAAGACATACTGTTCCGAGGCGTTCCAGCTTAGTCCTCAGGGGTAGCGGCGCATCTGTGGCCGATTTTACGACGGAAACTAATCCTATCTAGTGTTCGACGGCAACACGTGGTGGTACCGTGCAGTGACTCAATATGGAAACTCCTTATATGTCTTTTCAAAATTGTCGAGTCATCGCGAAGAGCCATCGACACAAATGCAAAACGGAGCACATTATTCTCATGCTGAGATAAGCAATGCATAAATAATACATATTCATACAATATTCTGCATATAAATCATATGCAGAATATTGTACTCACATTGCATTGTCAGTAAACAAGAAAACGTGTGAAGAGATAATGAAAACTTATCTTAATTAACCAGAGTTATTTAATAACCATGGGTTCAGTGGTCCTTTAGGAGCACTCAACATAACCACATGAATCTAATAGTTTTCAAAGTATATCACAGTTTATATGCTATCTCAAGCTGTAACTGACTTCGGTACAGTTTCTGTAAATCCTCTTTAGAAGGGTATAGGCCATAGTCTACCAGGCTATGTAAGTACGGATTGGTAGATACATATCCTTTTTTATAGATTATGTATAGTATAATGTTCAAGCATCTACAATTATATGAATGATAGTTTCTTGTAACTCTTGAATAAGTACATTGATTTCTGTAAAAAAATTAACGTATATAATTGGTAAAGCTTTTAAAACTAGGCAATCGATATAATATATAAACATAAATAGATATAAGGATTAAGTCGGAAAAAATCTATCCAGTTGAAGCTTAGCTTCAACTGGATAGATTTTCGAACAGTCAAGTATACTAAATGCCGACCTATATGTGATCAACAGTAGGGTAGTTTAAAAAACCTTAATATCTATTAAAATTTGCATTCACTATTGAATTAATTCAAAAATATTTCATAATCCGCCTTTATAATTACAATGTTATCTAACATAATCTAAAGGATAGACATTGTTACAAAGTAAATACAGATACAGCCTCCAATTTGCAGGAATGTCCAACTCTCTGACACGAAGACAATCGTGATCACAACTAAATAACTCAATTATAAACTGTCGTAACAACTTTCAGTTTTGAATACGTAATCTATTCTAAATATTATATAAACTACATAGTTTCAATGTACACTTACAATATACAGTTGTGGTATGTCTCCGCCGGCACCGCCACACCTATTTCTGCTTAGTCTTTACTTAATAATAATATTATATAGAGGAAAACTTTGTTTGTTTGTTTGATTGTAATGCATAGGCTCAAAAACTACTGGACCGATTTTAAAAATTCTTTCACCATTCGAAAGCTACATTATCCACGAGTAACATAGGCTATATTTTATATGAAATATATTTGATAAATAGATTTTGAGGCGGTACAAAGTTTGCCGGGTCAGCTAGTATAGTATAAACATAATAATAAACACATATATAGTATAAAAATAATAAACACTCTCTACACTCACAGCCCCACACTAGGATTCCCTATGTCGTGGGTGCCATGGACACACCCATAGACAAATACACAAACACTCAGACGCAGAAACAGAAATCTAGATTCATCATTTAGATATCTGTCTGGCCAAGGATCGAACCGGGACCCGTTGCGCGTCAGACCGGTATGGTGACCGCTCCGCCATGCGGGCCGTCTCCCGGGCGGGTATAGTTGAATAGCTTGCAATAATAAATTGATAAACATATTTTCATGTAAATTTTCTTAGTGTCCCGTACCCAAAGGGTAGAAACCAAACCGTAGCAATTAGACAGTTGACATTTTTACAGAGTGTGTATAAAGGTGGCCGCTTTTATAACAAATGCTAAAACTAAAAATCTCTTGAAAATTAAGGGGGTCGCCATACAAGAAACCGCTTTTTTTCGGAGTTTTTCGCTTTATCTATTGAACCGTAATAGGTAGACATTTTAAATTTCCACAATATATTTACTTCTATGGTTGTTATAAAAAACAACTAAAAACAACTATGAACATATCATGATACGGAACTCTCCACGTGTGAGTTCGACTCGTGCTTGGTCTATTTTAACTTCTTTTATACTTAATAGTTTAATTATTTAACGCAAACGTTCAAGTAAACAACAATCAACGAGGATAGATACAAAGCGTACTGCCCTAAGCCCAGCAGAGGTCAAAGGGTCTCGATCGGACCTTTAAGGATAGCGAATTAATGAGAAAATACGTGAAATAACTTCTTGTCTAAGAAAAGTACGGTAATTCAATGGAGATCCACTCTAACAATTGAGTGTAAGGCATTTACTGAAGTGACAGAGGCTTAAGTTTCCCTGATGAAAATATTTTCTTTGTGAAAGTAGCTACGAACATAAGCGATAGTGTAGGCATTTGAGAGTCCTATTACAAAGAATTCAAGGTTCGAAGGTATGTCAGTTTTATGAAAACATCGCGAAGTAACCTGGTATAATAACAATAGACGACTTGCGTGGCATGAAGGTGGTAGAACCCTTTGTGGTTCGACTCCGGCGGCACCACCGTAACACCTGTTTCTACCTAATAACAGCAGTGTTAGGCGCTGCTGTGTTTCGTTTTGAAGGGTGTGGTAAGGGAGACAGACGTTTCCGAGGCATTCCAGCTTAGTCCTCAGGGGTAGCGGCGCATCTGTGGCCGACCTCAGGTAGGAATATCTAATCCTATCTGGGGTTGATTACAGATGTCCATGGGCGGCAGTAACCACTTACCATCAGGTGGACTGCATGCTCGTCTGCTACTCCTATATTAAAAAAAAAGAACAACCACCATATTAGTCAAACAAACAATGGGTTCTGAATTCGATCCCCAGCCGAGCAATCTAAATTATAAATTTATATTTATGTTCTGCTCCTGAGGTTTTGTATTCGAGTCTGTGTGTGTTTATTGCATCCACGACACAGGAAAAATCGTTGTGTGAATCTATGAGTGTAAAAAACGTTCTTAGTTTTAAGATATTAGATGGCAGAAATAATAATATCAAACTCTTAATTTGCTTGTTCAGTATTAATCTAAATCGTTGGGTAATTCACGAAAGTAAATATCTTTACTTATCAAAGCTTGAACGTATGTCACTTGATTTATTAACCTTAGACCAAATAGAAGGTACATGAGGCACGGAGATAGCTCCCTCCATACGAAACGTTGATGCATTGTGGCGGCACCGTCACTACACGTTTCATAGCTACGTCACTTCTACCATATGAAAACAAACGCTCTTCGCATCTGCCGTGCAAATCCTACCGTACCCGTCGTCTCCTCTGTCTTACCCACGTTTCATAATGATTAAGTACATGTAATTACTATGTATTAAGTTAAATTAGAACACGATATACTCCGCGTCTGGTATGTAGTATGAACGAAGTAGTTTATTTGAGGCTCTCTTAGCATATTGATCAAATAATATTATATGTATCATCTAACTTCCAGTTAATATTCATTGACTCATTAGATTCTCAAACCTAAACTTCAACAGTAAAAGTATCTGCTTGAACTAGTTTCAATTTTCAAGTTTCCTTGAAAATTTGAAGGTGGATATTGATATTAGGAAATTTAACTGGATTGTTAGTTTACTTAATAAAATTCGACACAGGCTGAATCACAACGCACAACTTAATTTAGTGGGTCTAGAAGCTTAATATTTTGTATAGGAGCCCCTTGTTACATAACTTTAATGAGCACTAAGAAAGAATTTTCAAAAAATAGTCATATTACACCTTTCTACCAAAACACAGAAGTACAAACTAAAGATAGGTGTGGTGGTTCTCCACGATCGCCTTACCACCTTTCAAATAATGTATAAAAAAATACATTCCAAATGTATTTACTTCAATATTCAAACCTTATTACAATATTATAATAACTTAAACTAAATTTAAAACAAATAGAAATAAAAATATTTACAGTAATCAAAAATAACTAAAACTATAATAAATAAAATAAATAAATCCAAATTATAACACAACCAGAAAATAAGATTTAAGTGAATAATTATAATTTAAAAAGGTCTGGGTAAAATTTCTAAACGACTAAATATCTGAATAAAACCTAAAGTCATTACTAAAACATGTTTTAGTAATTATGAATTATTCAAATCGTACGACTAACTTCCAAATAGTAAAATATGGGTTCAACAACCTATTTCTATATCCCAACAAATGCATACGAAACATCTGTAGCAGTGTAACGACACCATATTTTGCCTCAAAACATAAATTGCGGAGTAAAAATTTATACAATAGCGCACTTTACCACAGTTCGAAAATTATTCCCATTTATAAGGGAACGTCGGGAAGGACAGTAAATAACTGGAAATGACCGTTCAGCGGGTGTTCACCTCAAAACTTAGCGGGTGTTACGAATGGCGGAACTTTACTTATAAAGATCCATCCAAACCGATACGAATTAAGAAACAGTTATAAATCAAAAATAACGATTGTATCGTTGGTACATCGACACAAAAAAGTTGAGTTCTCTTTTAGAAATATAAGACATTTTTAGAAATAAAAATACAAAAACTTGTTGTGTTTTTGTTGAACTGTACGAAAGTAACCTTTAACCTTTACAAATCTTATAGATGTTTATTACTTATAATCTTAGATGATATATAATACAATAGTGTAAGAGTTAGTGATTATGTTATTAAATATTTATTAAAATATTGTAAAGAATATTACCGATATTATGAATTTAATTAGTGTTAAAATGAAAATTAAATACAAGAAAACGATATTGACAAGAATGTAAGAAAATGAGAAAAATATTATTTGTAGGGTATTTCGAGTTCAGTTGGTTGGGAGCCGCATTTTTGTGAGCAGTCGATTGTGAGCTGTAATAGTGTTCGGATTAGAAATATACTGTACCAAGTTACTGTGAGTTTCATTATAAAGTGTTGGAATAGTTTAAGTGATCAGTGTGAGTGTTTGTGTATTTATGAGAATAAACTATATGTGAACCGAGAGCTGGGAGTTTTCTTACACTTCAGAAGTGGTAAGTGCCTTGCCTTTTTAAATATGTGTTACGAATTATTGCTAATAAAAACGAACGTAAGTGTACGCAGTAATATTTACTTAAAGCTTTGAAATCAGAATTGTTTTCCACGAAATATGTTATAGTGAACTTAGACTTATTTTGGTTATTACTTACTTACTTTAGACGATTATTTTTTTAAGTATAACACAGTTTCCTCATAAACGTTATATTCTGTATTTTTTTTAAAACTACTGTATTAAAATAATTATAATAATAATAATTAAATACTCAGGTTTCTGTTAATATTATAAATACCTTAGCCTACTATTAAAATTTTATTTCGATAGTGGATACATAGTTGGACCTGCTTTCGAGTTTCAGATAAAATGCCAAATGAAAGAGAGACGCAACCACGTCGCTTGGAGACACCGGATGGCAGCCGTCGCAGCCGCAGCCGCAGTCGCCGCGACAGCGTACCCGGCCAGCGCAGGAGCCGCGTAGCTGAATACAGCGTCCCGCGCGAGTCCGAGAGGGTACGCGACTTGGAGCGACAAGTACATCAAGAACGCGGGAGACTACGTGACCTGCAACATGACTTGGAGAGGGAGCGCGATCGGATGCGACGAACCGTGAGTAACCAGCGAGAACGTATACATCAAAGCAGCCGTCATTCTACACGCGATTCAGCAACCGGACGTGAGAGACTCTCTCGGAGACGAGAGCGTAGCCCACATGAACGTGCTGGTCGTGCGAGAAGTAGGAGTATTATTGACGAACCTGAAAATCCATCAAAGAAATCCAAGAGTCCTACGTTTACTTCTAGTGATGTAATCAACCTTTTGAATTCGTTTAAAAACGTGCCATTACAACCGCCCACGCTAAACGCTCAATCTTCGAGTAATCATAAAAACATTTTATCTAATTTTGATCCATCATCTAAAACCCAACGCATGGATATTTGGTTAAAAAAGGTTAATGAGTGTGCAGCCGTGTACGGTTGGGATGACAAGACTACTATCCACTTTGCGTTACAAAAGCTTCAGGGTTTGGCCAAAGTTTGGTATGAAAGTTTACCCTCAATTCTTTTTAATTGGAATGAATGGCAAGAAAAGTTGATAAGTGCATTCCCATGTGAAATGAACTATGGCCAAGCCCTGGAAGATATGTTGAAAAGAAAGAGCCGATTTAATGAACCTATCGAAGTTTATTATTATGACAAGCTGGCTTTATTAAACCAGTGTAATATTGAAGGAAAGCGTGCTGTTGATTGTATTATCCACGGTCTAACAGATAAAACCATAAAATCTAGTGCGGTCTCGCTTCGTTGTTCGGAGCCAGAACAATTATTACAGTTTTTAATGAGCAATAAAGAATCATTTCAAGTTATGGATCGGACAAATTATAAAACAAGATTAGGCATTGATACAAATACCGTCGGTAACAATAGTAAAATGGGTAACAAAGTTAGTACGGCTCAAAATAATTCCTTATTTTGTTTTAACTGTAAAGAAAAAGGGCATCCTTTTCTGAAATGCCCCAAACCTATCGTTAGATGTAACAAATGTAATAGGGTAGGACACAAAACTGATGATTGTTTTAGTATAAATAGGGACAGTAAAAGTGACACTATTCAAAAGACGATGCTTATATCCAACTTAAACCCGAGTTCCAAGTTTTACAAGGACATTTACGTAAATAACGTTGCATCAAAAGGATTTGTGGATTTCGGCAGCGATGTATCATTAATAGGGCAGTCATTTGCAGCTTGTTTAGGGTTATCACTTAGTAATAAATCCAGTATTCTAAAAGGATTCGGTAATCAAGTGGTACAGACTCTTGGTACAGTTCAAGTGAATTTAATTATTGATGGTGTACGAGCTGACGTAGAGTGTCAAGTTGTTGATGATAAATATTTGGAAGTTCCAATATTGATAGGCCAATCGTTTACCGAGCAACAGCATGTTACAGTTTGCAAGACTTCAAGTAAACTCAGTTTCTTTGATATAAATAATGAGGTGCCTTTTTCGAGTACCGATATTCATAGTGACGTATCAGTTAAGATTATAGCGATTTCAGATGTTACGTATTATGGGCCGGCAACCATTAGAGCTTTTGTAGAACCGCAAATTCACAATGAAATTTTGATAGATAGCAAAATTATTGGCAAACCTTCGCAACAGATTATAGTGTTGGGGGGCATATACCCCGTTAACAATTCGTTTGTTAATATTCTTATTTCTCCAATTACAACATATTGTGACATAAAGGCGGGAATGGTAATCAGTCGCGGGTCAGAAATTAATATCGTAAATCACATCACAACATCCCCGAAAGAAGCTTTAGTGTCAGGCAATATAGATAGCGATAAAGTTCATATAGGCCGTACAATTGACGAATGTAACCGTCGGAAACTCTTATCATTGCTAAATAAATACCAACATTGTTTTGCGTCGTCGTTGAAGGAATTAGGGTGTGCTAATACTACTGAAATGACTATTGAGGTAAATACTAATAAGCCCATTGTTTATCGGCCCTACAGATTGTCATATAAAGAACGGGAACATGTGCGGGATTTAGTTACTGAAATGTTGGATGCGGGAATAGTGAGAGAGTCCGTTTCCGAATATGCAAGTCCAATTATTTTAGTACGTAAAAAAGACGGTAAATTGCGAATGTGTGTGGATTATCGAATGCTAAATTCAGTGACAGTTAAAGAACGCTATCCTATGCCGAATATCGACGATGAAATAGCTCGTTTGTCGGGTCAGGCTTATTTTGTCACCCTTGATTTAACATCGGGTTACTACCAAGTTCCTATTTCCGAGCGATCTCGACCCTTAACCTCTTTTGTCACACCGGACGGCCAATACGAATTTAACCGTATGCCCTTCGGACTGGCAAATGCGCCAGCGGTATTCCAAAGAATGATGCATAGAGTTTTGGGTCCAGCGAGGTATGACGGAGCTACGTCATATATAGATGACATTTTAATATATGGTAAAAATATTGATGAATGTTTGGATAGGTTAGAAAAAGTTTTGAAATTAATAGAAGATGCCAATCTTACCCTTAATCTCACTAAATGCGAATTTCTCAAAGATAAGATTAGCTATTTAGGTTATGAAATAAGTTTAGATGGAATTCGCCCGGGCGATAAGAAAATTCAGTGTGTAGTAGACTTCCCTTGTCCGACTGATCAGCATACAGTACGACAATTTCTCGGGCTCGTAGGATATTTCCGCAAGTTCATTAAAAATTTTGCATCGCTAGCACATCCTCTAACAAAATTGCTAACTAAAAATGCTCCCTGGACTTGGACGTATGAACAGGAAGAGGCATTTAAGACTCTTAAAGATAAATTAATAAATAGACCTATTCTTGCTATTTTCGATCCAACGGCTGAAACTGAACTCCATACGGATGCCAGTAAGCTGGGAATTGGAGGTGTATTATTACAAAAGTCTGGAAACAGTGATTCTTTTAGGCCAGTTGCTTTTTATAGTCGAAAAACTTCCCCTGAAGAGAAAAACTTTCACGCGTTTGAACTTGAAACACTTGCGGTAATATGTTCATTAAAGAAGTTTAGGGTGTATTTATTAGGACAAAAATTTAAAGTAGTCACTGATTGTAGTGCATTGCGTGCTACTTTTTCAAAACGCGATATTCTTCCCCGAGTTGCCCGATGGTGGCTTTTGATGCAAGAGTTTAATTGTATAGTCGAGTATCGCCCTGGGGTTAAAATGACACATGTTGACGCTCTTTCTCGCAATCCTGTGATAGATGACGAAACTTCAAAGGTTCTGGACCTGTATCCGTCAGTTATGAGTATTAATAACGAAGATTGGCTACATACCTTGCAGATAGGTGATTCAGAATTGTGTAGGATTAAAGATGTTCTTACTTCCAAAATTGATGTAGAAGGGCTAAAATATATTAAAGACAATTTTCTGCTAAAAGATAACAAACTATACCGATACTTAAATGGGGATACAAACAATATTCGGTGGGTCGTGCCGAAGGGTGCAAGGTGGCAGATTTGTCGTCTAAATCATGACGACATGGGACATTTTGGAGTAGAAAAAACATTAAATCGTATTAAACAATCTTACTGGTTTTCAAAAATGTCTAAATTTGTAAAAAAGTACGTTAATGCGTGCATAGAATGTGCTTACGCGAAGAAAAATAGTTCTTGTAAAGAGGGATATTTACATCCGATTGAAAAGGTAGAAGTCCCGTTCCACACGCTACATATCGACCACCTTGGACCTTTCGTCAAATCTAAGTGGGGCAATACTCATCTCTTAGTTATTGTCGATGGGTTTACCAAATTTGTATTTGTTAGGCCCGTTCGTAATACAAAGTCCCAGAGTGCTATAAGAGTTTTGGAAGATATTTTTTATACCTTTCGCATTCCAGACCGCATGATCAGCGATAGAGGAACATGTTTCACGTCACATGCTTTCAGAAAGTTTTGCCTTGATAAAGGCGTGAAGCATGTTCTGAACGCGGTAGCAAGTCCTCGGTCAAACGGGCAGGGTGAAAGGTACAACCGTACTATTCTTAATTCACTAACAGCCCAAAATTTAAATAACGACGACAAGGCTTGGGATCATGCGGTTGGGAAAGTACAGTGGGGATTGAACAATACCTGTCAAAAGTCTATAGGTGGGAAGACACCCGCCGAAGTCATGTTTGGCACACGTATAAATTCGGAAGCAAATCCTAAGCTTAATGAAATTCGTCAGGAAACTCGCGACACCACTGACTTGACACGTATCAGACAACAGGCTAAAGATGCAATTGACGTTCATCAGGCAAAACAAAAGCAAAGTTATGATAAGGGCAAACGCCGCGCTCGTGTCTATACTGAAGGCCAGTTAGTAAAAATAACAAAAGTAGCTTTTGCTAATGAGGGAAAAAGTAAGAAACTTCTTCCGGCATATATAGGCCCATATCGTGTAGTCTCAGTATTAGGGAATGATAGATATCGAGTAGCAGCTATACCCGGTCTAACGGCAACAAAGAACAAACGGAAAACTACTGTAGCTGCGGATCGAATGTTACCGTGGGTCAATATCGCTTCTTTAGAAATCCATGAGTCCGATACCACCGATAATGACGAATGTGATATTGAAAATATAAGTGACGATAATGATGTAATAAGTATTTAATAATTTTCAACATACATTAAATGCCATAATTTTTAGATGTTAAATATTATATCCATGTTATTTACAATCATAATTACTAAATATATTAAATTTTATGTAATAAAATAAAGAATAAACTATAAACTAAAAAAAAAAGGAAATAAATAACTATAATGATTAACATTATTTATATAATTTTGTTGTTATAGCTTTATTTTTTATATTGTTAAATCTAAAATATATACTATTGCATTGTATGGAGCATAGACTTACTGTAAGAATGGATGGGTTTACAGTATGTCGTATCGTTGTCTTCGTCATGAGAGTGGATGGGTTCATGACGCAGCCACCGAGATGTTCCATGCTACTGATATATTATAGGGATGCTTACTATCTGCAAGAATGGATGGGTTTGCAGATGTAACTCCCTTGGAAAGAGTGATATTGTAAGAATGGATGGGTTTACAATATCATAATAAATTCATGATATGACGTTTATTAGTTCTGCGAGAATTGATGGGTTCGCAGAGTGATTTAAATTTAATTGCTAAAAGATACTTTTTTTTTCCCTGGTGTGCATGAGGACATGCACATTGTCAGGATGGGCGAATGTAAGAGTTAGTGATTATGTTATTAAATATTTATTAAAATATTGTAAAGAATATTACCGATATTATGAATTTAATTAGTGTTAAAATGAAAATTAAATACAAGAAAACGATATTGACAAGAATGTAAGAAAATGAGAAAAATATTATTTGTAGGGTATTTCGAGTTCAGTTGGTTGGGAGCCGCATTTTTGTGAGCAGTCGATTGTGAGCTGTAATAGTGTTCGGATTAGAAATATACTGTACCAAGTTACTGTGAGTTTCATTATAAAGTGTTGGAATAGTTTAAGTGATCAGTGTGAGTGTTTGTGTATTTATGAGAATAAACTATATGTGAACCGAGAGCTGGGAGTTTTCTTACAATAGTAATTACAAATAAAAAAATAATTGCAGCTTTACAGCTTCAAATGATACATACATTGTTTAGAAGCTTTGCGTAAAAATATATCCATGTGTGCCATCTCATATTGTAACTCTTCTGTCAATTTATGTAAATAAAAGCAGAAGGGTACTTAATTCTAGACTTAGACTAATCATCACAAGGCCTAAATTATTAAAGCTTGAATTTGGAGTGTAGTTAAATAAAGTCATTCTCGATTTATAAAATATCATAATTTTTACGTAACTAGCTGACCCGGCAAACGTGTTGCCATAAAATAAAAAAATGTTAAGGGTGAACAACCCTTATCACTTAGGGGTATTAAAAATAGATAGTAGCCGATTCTCAACCTACTGAATATGCATATAAAATTTGGTGAAAATCGGTAAAGCCGTTTCGGAGGAGTATGGTAACTAACATTGTGACACGAGAATTTTATATATAGGATTTATACTAATACTAAGACCGCTCACGCCCATACTTCACGATGATTTAGTTGAAATTTTAGTCTAGTTTGACCACAAATGTATCTTGTACATAATTATGTGTCAGTGAGAAATGAGAATTAATATATTGTGTGCAGTAAGATATAAGGTCTATACTACTACACTAATTGCGTATTGCGTAATTTTGCTCATACGAGTTACAAAATATGTAATATAAAAAGTATGTCGGGGGCAGGTCTAGGCGATGAAAGCGGATGACGTAATACCAGATGCTGGCGGCACCTGCACTGGACGTCATTCCTTATCGCCTTATGACCCATATTCAGCACGCATTTGGTTGGGATGCGTCTCGGTGCACGGATCGCTGTCTGTTTCAATAGACTGTCCTAGCCCTCGCTATGGTTATTTTGCTATATAGTAGACTTACTGACTATGATAACCAATTTTATTAAATTATGCGATGCCATATACTTGACCGACTGACTATGATAACTAATTTTATGATTACTGAATTACTGACTAACGTGTCCCTTTAATATCCTAATCGGCTTTTCCCCACAAGTACATTTATAGAGAAAAACAAAAAATATAATACAGTAGCAGAAAATAGAAAATAAATACTTATATTAGTATTTATTATTTATTTCACATATTAAACAACAAAACATATTATTTTACGTTACAACGTTGCGATATACAAAAGATACACAAAACAAAATGGCCGAACAATAATAATATTTTTATCAAATCTCAACCGGACTTTACCCGCAATATTTCATCTCGCCACATCTAGCAAATAAAAGTATCATTTATTATTAACAAAAACAAAGAGAAGTAACCCGAATTGCGTAACACAACATATAAAACCATATATGTGACAAATACAAAATTTTACGGGTCGTGTGACTCTACTCAACCTAATAAGGGCAAGAATATACAGGGTCATATGTGTCTCATATGTAACTGTAAGCTACAACTATTATCGCTTGGGATCGGCATTCGAAATATGTTATTTTTCATAATCAATTGGATTGGAAGCTATTACTTACACAGAACGCAAGGGATCTTATATACTTGCGAATGCCTAGAATAAGTATATCTTCTTTACAACACTCTTCAAACCAGTACCCTTACCAGGAGTTTTTACGTTTCGACAAATATGACTGTTTTGGTATTTGTTTACGTATTGGCCCATACGATTTCCTAGTTCTGACACAATCCGCTAGGGTCGCTGATTGGAATTTGTATGGGCAAATACGTAAACAAAACAGTCATATTTGTCGAAACGTAAAAACTCCTGGTAAGGGTACAGAACACAGTAGCGTTTAACACTGCTGATGCCACTAGTGCCACAGGAGTCGAACCACAGATGGTTCCTCCTTCAACCTTGTTGCCCCTAACTAATCCAAGTTAAAAATTATATATGATCGGCAGTTGAATGTGCAGATTGTTAGTGGCGATATTTCGTACGCACTTTTGCGCTTCGAACATGTTAAGCAGATGATCTTCTTCTATAAAAAGAGATGAAAGAGATCGGGAGTATAGTTTTACTCACACAGTTCTAAAGAGGATTAGCACAGGAACGTTTGAAACGAAGAGCTCGTGACAAATGTCGGAAGTTAAATGCTCACCTACTACAAGGTTTGCCGAATATTAATCAAGACCACTACATATCTAATTATGTAGTGTATTGTTTAAACATAAAAATAGACTCTATTTAATAAATAAAGCAATTTGTTTTTGTAAGAACCACTAATAAGAACCAGTTAATTGTGGAAGACGGTGCTGGTAGCAAAGTTAAATAAAAATATTGGATGTAATTATATTTCTGTAATATTGTAATTTTTTAGTGTTTGTTTTCTCTTATAAATTAAAAAAGACCTAAAAATGATAACACAAAATGCTAGCATAAGCATATTTCATAGTTAATCGCTTGTCAGTCAAACAAGTTAGTAATGCAATAAGACCTTATGTACTCGATATAAGGGTCGAGACACGCAAATTGATGAGACGTGACAAGAAACAGTCCGTATATTATCGTTAACATTAAACAAAAATATTTGTGTAAGTGCCTATGTTCTCATATCATAACTAGTAGAGCCCGCGGCTTCGCCCGCTTTTTTGAAATAATAAAATAAAAAACAATGTGAGCCGTCACGGGACGCCTGGCAGATGTGAAACATCGACATTATTTTGTAAAAGTAATATGCAGAAAAGAACATATTGTGATAGGAACTAAATATGTTCTAATGATAAAATAAAATATTACGATTTTTGATCGACGACATGGCGACGCGTCGCCACACCGTACACACTACGGAGATATATATGTCGGAGTGGGCACCCGTGACGTCATCAAATGGGTACTTCAGAACATGAGCTAAACCTAAAGCACTTGGTGGAGCTTCGACAGAGTCTCAGTGCGGCGGTCGTAAGGGGCGAACGCATACAGAGCGACTTGGGAACTGACGAGTGAAGTTGACTCGCGCGCACCGAGGAACTGTCTCCGTTTTGATAGTGTCCATTTAGTTGTAGTTCGATTAATTAGAATATTCTCAGTATAGTGATTTAAGGACTATGTAAAGCATTACAAGTGATTAAGTTAAGAGACATAAGTTAGTGATAAGAATATCGGCGACTGTATACCTACGTGTACCTGTGTCATAATTATCCTGACAAATACGAAGTAACAAAGATATTGGTTCGGGAATACATTAAAATCAACTAATTCGGCCATCCTGTTCCGACATATAAATAAATAAATGCAGCACTTCTAAATCATTTTAAAAATTACATTTTCCACACTCAAAGCTCCTATATTACGATTTTTTTCTTTTGTGCGTAAGATACACACACACAAATATACTAATACGAAATAAAACGTGAAATTCGAGACGACCCCATTAAAAAAGTTCAAAATTCATACTACTTCAAGATAACAACGTAAAAGAAGGAAAATCATTATCTTAATAAACAACCGTGAAACAATCTTGAAACCTGAGGATTTAAAAAGTATAAGAAATTTCAATAATACGAATTAAAATTCTACTCCAATTTCTAGGACGATTAAGGCTATTCTTTTTTTTTTTTGTTTACGAGCGGTAAACCTTCAAAAGGTACCCGACGACATGGAAGCGACGCGGGGTTATGTAAGATTTTTACCGCACTAAAACCCCCCCGGTGGGCCGTCCTCATCGCTTGGAGGAGAACTCCGGGATCTCCCATGGAACACAACCGGAGTCCTCCGAGCGCGATCCCCCGGTCAGGCTCTGTCCTGGGGGAGCAGTTTACGCTCCTCCCGCACACCTAGTGTTTACCACGGTATGCGGCCACACACACACCATTCTTCCCGGGGTTGCTTGGCGGACGGTTCGAGCTCCCACTCTTGCCGCTGGCAACCCCAGAAGCCCTCTTTTAGTCGCCTTTTACGACAGGCAGGGGATACCGTAGCCCTATTCTAATGCCGGAACTACAGGGACATAAGGGCTATTCTAGTCAACCATTTTGGGGTATAGCAACAGACGAACCGTGCTTAGGTAGTAATTATTTGAAATGTGTTAAAGGCAGTATAGACCGGGGAAGTATCACTGCCACCCTTATGTCTACTAACATACCTTTCTACCGAAGCAGTGCTTCGGTAGAAAGGTATGTTAAAGGTGGTAGAACCCTTTGTGGTACGACTCGGGCGGCACCACCGCCTATTTCTGCCTTTTTTTGTTCACGAGGGGGAAACCTTCAAAAGATACCCGATGCCGTGGGAGCGCCACAGGGTTATGTGGGACTCTTACCGCACTAAAATTTACCCGGTGGCCGTCCTCGGCGTATTTCTGCCTACTAACAGAAGCGTTAAACGCTGCTATTTGAAGGGTCGTAAGGGCGATATATTTTCCGAGGCATTCCAGCTTAGTCCTCAGGAGTAACGGCGCATCTGTGGCCAACTTCATATGAGACTCTGTTCTTGTCTGGGGTTGATTGCAGAAATCCATGGGCGGCAGTGACCACTTACCATCAAGCGATATCATGCTCCTTTTCTACTTCAATGTTATAAAAAGCGTCTCTATACAATATTTTTGTACAAATCCGAACTATAGAAGTGGTTAAATCGACTACAATAGAAATAATGTGCAAAATGTTTTACGGGGCGCGTTCGAATTGATGACCGACGATAAGTTTCAGAGCGTTGCTAAAAGGTTTCGTTTACACAAATATTGTATCTGAATAGTGTTTTATATTTCTAGACAATAAGAGAGGTGATATTAAATTAAACGGTAATATGACTCTGTGGGTTAAATAAATATTAGTGATAGTCTAGTGGTGTGAAATTAGACCTCTCAATCCGAGGTTCGAATCCCAGGCACGCATCTCTCTCTGACTTTACAAAATTATGTGCGTGTTAGTAATTAATTATTATTTGATTTAATAGTAAAGAATAACATCATAGTGTTAGCAATATATTGTAATTATTTCATTATAATATTATTTTAATTAATTATTTTGTGTTATATTCTTGATGTGTTATTTTTATAATAATAAGTGCCCATTTATATAGTCACTAGCTGTATGGGTTATACGATTGTGTGCATTAGCATAAAAAAGAAAAAGAACGCGCGTGGCGTTTATGTTATTAATGGGAAAATCTATTGAGTTTTTAGGTGAGGTTTTTCTTTAAATCTTAAAGGTGTGTGAAGTCTAGATATTTGCTCTTGGGCATCGCGGTGGTCTATTCTAAACCTCTTTAAGTCTGAGAGACTCAAGTTGAACAATAGTACAGTAAATAGTTGATGATGATGACCCAATTGTACAACCATTACCATTTTATACTTTTTTACAACGAATATGAATTGTCGCATAATTTAAAAGATGCTTTTGACGACGTAATCAATGTCAAAATAATCTTCGTTTTAGGTACTTAATTATGTATTTCATAGATACTTAATTATCAAAATAAATAAAAAATTTAAGGATTTCAAATTGTATTATAACAAATGTACATTATTCAAACGCACGTAAGAAACAGTGAAGGACAGGCGTTCGTGAAATTTACATACGCAGGGTGTCGCAGTTTGAAAAACACTGGTTTAAATAAACTCCGAACACAACCACATACAAACGGCTTTATTTGCGAGGAAAGAGGGCGAGAGAGTAAACAACAGAGCACTCCTCCGTCACGGTTCCGCGCAAATACTTCAGATACGTCTTGAAAAATCATGGTAAAACGAAGATATTTGCCAAGATGATGGCTTTGAACCGAATACCCTTTTATGTTGTACTAGATATACCCGAAAATGCTTCGCTGTGGCATAATATGTTAGAGATACTTCCTTACAAATAAAAAGTATATACGTGTTCTTGTATATCTTATATATAAAATTCTCATGTCACAATGTCAGTTACCGTACTCCTCCGAAACGGATTTACCGATTTTCAACAAATTTTATGTGCATATTCAGTAGGTCTGCGAATCAGTTACTATCTATTTTTCATACCCCTAAGTGATAAGGGTTGTTCACCCTTAACATTTTTTTTATTTATATGAGAACACAACGTTTGCCGGGTCAGCTAGTTTTTTTATAAACTTTTTCGACTCACATCGATAGAAACCGAAATTCATCGTTGCAGGTAGTCAAAACGTGTATGGGTGCCTAGTGGCCTCTGTTGTATGACATTTTCCTAAAAACGAGAAACTACTCAGTAGCCAATTTAATCTCACAGTTCCGTACTAATAAAATTTTCAACATTTTTATTTTTTGTACAGGGACCCCGTACTTCCTTTTGTTCTTGGCACTTATATTTGCGGTATTTGTCGTTATAGCGGCAAAAACAAGAATTAAGAAATACACATTCGGTAAAAAATTCAAATGTGTATCTATCACGATATAAGAGTGAGAGCTCTGTAACAGACATACGGACGAACAGATATAGGAAAGTTTGTAATAATTTCCCATTTCTACCCTTTAGGTATAAAACCCTTAAAACGAACCAAGTTCAAACCATAACTCTACTCAAAATCTAATACAAAATACCACAACTGAAATGGATTCGTTAGACTTCAAGTACCGAAAGCCTAAATGGACCTTTTGATGGCGACGGATACCGCATTTGATTGGGCTATTCGGTTATCGACCAATCAGAGACCAGAATTCATAATTCCACGAATTCATTGGGATAAAATATTCCCATAAACCAACCAGGCGAAGCGGTATTAACTTGATTTATTACTATTGTTCCGTTGTAAACTGAGGTCAATTTTTCTTTAACCGCCACGCCTGCGACATATTTTCATTATGCCCATAATGGTCGTCATTATATGTATTATTTAATAATACCGCTAATAAATATAAGTCACATATTTAATAATTATTTATTACAATTACATAAAAATTAAGTGTCTGTTTCCAGGTATTCATTTGATTTATTAATTACCTCTCAAACTGGGATAATCTTTAACCACCACGCTTTCATTATGCTCATAATAGTCGTCATTATTTGCATTAATAATGCCACTAATAAATATTGTAACTGTTTCGGAGGAGTACGGTAAGTTGTTAGTTAGCACAAGTTAGCACAAGCATTAAGATAAACCTCAAAGTAAACCTTAACGTTCAATAGCATATATTTCATATATTTCAAAGTAATAAAACACTGTTCGAGAAAATTTATAAATATTTGATAAATCACGAGAAAACTGTATTCTTCAACCCATATCATGGCATACTAAAATCCTTTCGTCTTTATATATTGTACGAAGCTCTTTTCTCAGACAGGTGCTTTGTTACACCTGCCACTCACGGTAGGCATTCTTCAAATTCAATGCTAACGGGGGAAGGAAATAAAATACCCGAAATTGATAAAGTTTGACTGACACGTCAATAGATAACCCCAGTAACCCAAATCTTTTGTCCCATTCGCAAAAATGGGTCATTTTTCCTTAAGTGTTACTGAATAAAGATTTCCTGAATATCATTTCTGTAGAAAAAATGAAGGCCGACCAATTTATGTCTGACCTAAAATACCTGTACTTATGCAAGGCTGGACCATTGAAATTATTATACAGGGTGAATTTTTCAAACGGGCCTTCAGGGAAAAAACCGAAACTATAAGGGTTAGTTATTTTTATCGATTTTGATAACTAAAACTGCATTATTACTTTTTTTAAAGTAACTTTTTCCCTCCCGGCTAGGGAAATTCATTACTTCCCAGATTTTGATTCTTATAAGCAACACTATCAGATAGTGGAATAATATAGAGGGTGTATATTTTTCAAAATGAACTCGTTCGATTCCCGGCTAAGGAAAAAGATATTTGAAAAAACGAATGATGCAGTTTTAGTTTTTATCAAAATCGGTCTCGTAACTCCTTTCAGCATTTTTAGCTAATCCTTATAGTTTCGGATTTCGCCTTGAAGGCCTATTTGAAAAAGTCACCCTGTATAATGACAAGTATTACAGGAAAACTCAATAATTACAATCTAAGGTAATTTTGTAATATTTTGCAAAAACATCCAGTAGCGTTATTTTGTAAAATCAGAACGCAATTTGTAAAACGCCAAGCCTCAACATGCCGTCACAAATTCAAACGCGTGGAAAATACAAAGGTCATTAAAAATGTTCTCAAAGGTTTATGATGTTTAGCAATCTGCAGTTGACTATAGACATGAATGTTGTGACAAGAATGTAGAATGATGGACTATATAATCAACCCACTCTGAGAGGAAACCCGCGCCTCATTATCAACCCATTACTGTCCCACTGCTGGGCACGCGTCTCTTCTCAGAATGAGAAGTGCTTGCCAAGTGCGAATCTGTAGACTTCACATTCCTTTGAAAACTTATTTTTTATTAAGATTTCTCAGGTTTGCAGGTTTCCTCACGATATTTTCCTTCACCGTTAAAGCAAGTGATTAATTATACTATCCGCGCTTAACAGTGAAATAATACTGAGTGTGTGACGACATAAGAGACTGGATATTATAATAATTATTAAGTATCAAATGTTACACTTGAGTGAATTTAAATAGTTTTAAAATTTATGAGGTTACTTAGCATACCTCATACTTGATGTATAATGCGCTAATAAACTCCAAATGAGGCATATACTTGTTTAATGAGCACTTACCCATACACTTAAGTTTAATTAATGCTTTAGTTTGTTTATTTATAAGCATCATCTCATAAATACTTGGTTCTCAATATGTACTCGTAATTCAAATTTATTTTCTTACATAAATGAAATTTAAACATTAATTGAAAAATAAGTTTACCCTGCTTAAAAATGTGTTTAAAACCTTACTACAAAGCCGTGTCCATCTTTTTAGTTTAAATTAAAATGTTATAATGTTTTATATAAAATTTCAACTATTTTTGAATTTTTTTATGAAACATCTTTTTAGGTAAAATAGGCCTTTCTCTTTGTTATAAATTTAAAAATGTTCTTATTATATATTATACAGTAAGTATGACGTAAAACGTTGTGGTGAAAACGGACTGTCATACCCTCTAATTTGGGACACAACATACATACTAGTGCTACATACACGCAACGCATTATATTGAGCGTAACGCGCAATATAAAAAAATAATCGTAAAAGCTTTTTCGTTTCTTCGTAGTACGTAGAAATGCATTAAGGCCATACATTTCCATATTATAGCCATTTCATTCGGCGCATAACAAGTAGTGAGTCATCTTCGCTACATCTCGTAGTCTGCTACGACGCCAGTCATGCATAACATTTGAGACGTAGCTATCCCGTGCGTAGCCGGAACGTAGCTGACAGCGCGTTTCGTAGAACGAGCTACGATATAATTTCTGACTACTTTATACATCTTGTATTCTCTTTAGAGTAATAGTAACGTCATAAATGAAAAAAAATGTTCGTGTTTATTGACACTTTAGGTATGATTAGTGCAAGCTATTACGTAAAATGTAATGATGAAAATAGACTAACATACCCTCTAAATTGGCAAACTACATACTAGTGCTACACCCTATAATGTGCAATATACATAAATAAGACATAATAAGTAAAAATCCTATAAGCTTGCTCGTTACTCGTAGTACGTAGGAACGTATTAAGATCATACATTTCCATATTATAGCCATTTCATTCGGCGCATAACAAGTAGTGAGTCATCTTCGCTTCATCTCGTAGTCTGCTACGACGCCAGTCATGCATAACATTTGAATCGTAGCAAACCCGTGCGTAGCCGGAGTGTAGCTGACAGGCGTTTCGTAGAACGAGCTACGATATAATTTCTGACTACTTTATACATCTTGTTTTCTCTTTAGAGTAATAGTAACGTTATAAATTAAAAAAACTTTCGTGTTTATAACAACTTTAGATATGATTAGTGCAAGCTATTACGTAAAATGTAATGATGAAAATAGACTAACATAACCTCTAAATTGGCAAACTACATACTAGTGCTACACCCTATAATGTGCAATATACATAAATAAGACATTATAAGTAAAAATCGTATAAGCTTGTAAAATGTATGATCTTAATGCATTTCTACGTACTCGTAGTACGTAGAAATGCATTAAGATCATACATTTCCATATTATAGCCATTTCATTCGGCGCATAACAAGTAGTGAGTCATCTTCTCTACATCGCAGTCTGCTACGACGCCAGTCATGCATAACATTTGAGACGTAGCTAACCCGTGCGTAGCCGGAGCGTAGCTGACAGCGCGTTTCGTAGAACGAGCTACGATATAATTTCAGACTACTTTATACATCCTGTTTTCTCGTTAGAGTAATGGTAACGTTATAAATTAAAAAAAAACGTTCGTGTTTATAGACACTTTAGGTATGATTAGTGCAAGCTATTACGTAAAATGTAATGATGAAAATAGACTAACATACCCTCTAAATTGGCAAACTACATACTAGTGCTACACCCTATAATGTGCAATATACATAAATAAGACATTATAAGTAAAAATCGTATAAGCTTGTAAAATGTATGATCTTAATGCATTTCTACGTACTCGTAGTACGTAGAAATGCATTAAGATCATACATTTCCATATTATAGCCATTTCATTCGGCGCATAACAAGTAGTGAGTCATCTTCGCTACATCGCAGTCTGCTACGACGCCAGTCATGCATAACGTTTGAAACGTAGCAATCCCGTGCGTTGCCGGAGCGTAGCTGACAGGTGTTTCGTAGAACGAGCTACGATATTATTTCTGACAACGTTATCCTTCATCTTGCTTTCTCTTTGAGTAATGTTGTAATAGTAACGTAAACCTTGTAGAATGTTATTGTAACATTATTTATTAGTTATTAATTGTGAATAATTTTAAGTAGATTATAATCTTATACTTATTTAAGCAGTAAGAGAATTTTAATATTACTAGTATGACACGAACGTTTATGGCGTTATTTCCAATTTATTTTTACAATGTATTAAATAGCGAAGACAGAATCGGATCGGCAAATATCTTTTTTGTAAATTAATATATAAATTATGTATAAATGTATTTATTTACCGCGCTTTGAAAAGGAGGTTTATAGTTATAACAGTAAGTTATAAAAATCACTCTCACTTTGTGTTATGAATATATGGCGCAGAAATGAGATTTTCTGCATTATTTGATAAAGCCTCAAGCAAATGTTATAACCTATTTGTCTGCCTAATAACATAAATTTTAACCGCTTTTGTATATTAGTTGCAAAGGTTAGAGCAAGATGAAAATATTACAAGAATTGTTCCAACATAGACTCATGGTCAGTTTAATAACATATACAATATTAAAAATAATTATTATCAAACCAGGTTGCTTACAGACTTTTCGGAACAATAATTTATTTACAAAACAATAATATAGATTGTGATATTAAATACATTGTCACTAAATTGCGATTCGCACTCAATTACGCTCCAAAACATTGGATAAATTGATTATTAATAACAGATATTAATCTACAGAATACCGAGTGTCCGTATATCAACATACACATACTTAAAATTGTAATAACAAGAAACATCAAATAACTGTTTATATTAACAATTATATACATCTATCAACAAGATAATTTGTTGTACGGTACAGGGAAACAATGCGAAATATAACAACGCCATATTTCACAGAACTTTTACCGGAAAGCAATTTAAACTTATCTCTGAATTGTAGCCGTAAATGACAGTAACATAACAGTACCCTTACCAGGAATTTTTACGTTTCGACAAATATGACTGTTTTGGTATTTGTTTACGTATTGGCCCATAGGATTTTCTAGTTCGGACACAATCCGCTAGGGGCGCTGATTGGAATTTGTATGGGCGAATACGTAAACAAATACCAAAACAGTCATATTTGTCGAAACGTAAAAACTCCTGGTAAGGGTACAGGATGTTTGTGTCGCAAAAATAGGAATAAATATTCAGTCAACCTGGTGGAATGTGAAAAACAGAAACGAGGGTACCAAACAGTACCCTTACCATGAGATTTTACGTTTTGACAAATATCACTGTTTTGGTATTTGTTTACGTATTGCCCATACAATTTCCAATCAGCGCCCCTAG
The DNA here is from genome assembly GCA_014595695.2 of Epargyreus clarus clarus. Lineage (NCBI taxonomy): Eukaryota > Metazoa > Arthropoda > Insecta > Lepidoptera > Hesperiidae > Epargyreus > Epargyreus clarus. The sequence continues at coordinate 50,156 of JACTTY020000086.1, read as the reverse complement.
CGGATTGTATCAGAACTGTGTTAGCAACGTAACATTAAATGTCTAAATTGACAAAATGTACGCAATGAAGAGAGACAAAATCTTTCTTTTTTGCGAACATGTGAGGCAGACAAAAAGACTTGAGCACTCACTTATTGTTACGTTTACTCAGTCTACTAAAGCAAATGGAACAGAATAGTGATTGAGCAAACGTAACGTAAAATTGTGGGATGTTTTGAAAACTCATGATAAGGGTGTTATATATTGGCCTTAATCACCATAGTTAGAAATTCGCCTTAAACAAAATTATCAAGAAGACATCTGATCCTGCACCGCCGCCGTGCCGTGGGAACGCTGACTCCGCACCACCGCTCCGTTTCCACTGTATAGTCCCGAACGTGGGAATTCACTCTGGGCGCTAACATTGCCCCAGCAAGTCACTTAGGATAGTTAGTTTTAATTTAGATTAGATTTAATCCAAAACATGTATTATTCTGTTTTGATTAAATACGTTTATATAAGTAATTCGGTCTTTCTGTATCTTGGCTGCTGCGTCCCGACGCATTATATAACTAAGGTACAAATATTGCTATTGTTACAGACAGAATAACATCCAAAACAACAATAGCAATGAAGTATCACTTGCTATAACAATGAAAGAATACAATTCGACGAATCTACACGCCTGAGATTCTTTAAGAGAGTTCTTAAAGGAGTCTGAAGTCTACCAATTCCACCTGACCAGGGCTGTGGACAATGGTCTAATACCTCACACTAAAAAACTGTCGTTTTATCGACATGACATACGACATGAAATACGAAGTTACAATAAATAAAATCTATGTTTTTTACACTCAAACTTGATATTAAATACGAGTTAAAAACGAAGTTGCTAATTACCATTACGATAATTTGATAACATGTAACAAGAAATATATAATTTTACTAAAACTTATTAACTAGTTATATCTAGTGAAAAGACCTTGAAAACGAAATTTTCCTAGAAAAGGAAGATGATATGTTTTTCCCTTGTTACCATGTTCGATGTGTTGTTATTGTTACCAAGAGATTATAAAGTTATATTTAAATCATTAACACTGTAATAAGTTGCATTGTCATTGAATAATATACTCTTTATTAGAAAACGGTATTTCAAAATAAACATATCGTTAGCTTTACTCACGCGTCACGCGTCACGCGTTTATGCGTATACGTGTGTATTACGCGTGCTACTTGTATCTTACCGTTTCATACACTTTTTCTGTCATGCGTGCCAAAACAAATGTGTCGCGTAGAGACTGCAACAAGAAAAAATTCGTGTTCGTGTGTTTTTAGGGTTCCGTACCGAATGGGTAAAAACGGAACCCGATTGCTAAACCTCGCTGTCTGTCCGTGTGTTCGTCTGCCCGCCTATCCCATGTCTCTATCTCCTGAACCGTAATAGATAGACACTTGAAAATTTTACGGAGGATGCTTAATGGTGGCCATTATAATAACTTTAAAAAGGGGTCCCCATACAACAAACTGGTATATTTCGATATTTTTTTAATTAACTGTTGAACCGTTATAGGTAGACAGTTCAAATTTTCACAATGTATGTACTTCAATGGCTGCTATAATAACAAATACTAGAAATTAAAAAATGATCACTTTGGCGGTACGGAACCCTCTGGCTGCAGGTTCGACTTGCACTTGGCCAATTTTATTTACAAATGCGCGACAAGAAAAAGGTCCTTGGATATTTAATTAAGTTCAATATCATAAATACAATAAACACACACTCAAATACGCAATACATAGGTTGAACAGATCTCGAACATTTAATCATATGTTATCACGGCCTTGTCATCCCCGCCTGTCATCTAGATATTACGTGATGACGTCGCGTTAAGATATAGTGCATATAAATTCAATTAATTAATTAATTGTAGTTGTTGCTTTTAATAAATTATTACTGTGACATTTAGATAATAGAAAGTAACAAGTAATTTTAAAGTGATGTAAAATTAATTGCACAAACAAATTACTACTTAAATTTATTGGAATGTACGTTTTAGAACATTTAAAAAAATATTTATTTCCAACAGCCAGACTCAACTAAATGTACATTGTACACAATAAATACAACAGACAGATAAAACCTCAAACATGTAAACATTTCGTAACACGCGAGGGATTTATAAAACAAATAAATAATTGGCAAATCCCCAATAAATTCGAGATATCAAAGTCACACCTGTACACATTAACCCTTCAACTTTCCGCCGCAGAAATATAAAAACGTTAAATAAGGCGATAAATCAATTTGGTATTGGAGAGGCCCGTAAATCACTTCGGCGTCCGATTTCGGGTTATTTTTGTCCCACGTCCGTGGCGAGCAATTGAAACAAATGGTGGCGTTGTTTTACAGCTGGTGTTGGTGTTTCCTGATTTATAAGGTGACAATTGTCAAGATGATAAACCTTTTTATAGTGTTACTAAGCAAGAGAGACTTAGGCAACTCGTGTATCGAATAGGTCACCGTAAAGGTCTGACACACACATTCACGTTAAGGCGGACAATTAAATGGAAAATCTCTTTTCTAGGTCTGGATGTTCCTTATTCACTACATCCATGACATATAAGTCACTGAAGTGGTGTTATTGGAGTCAGTGGAGTGTTCAAACATTTCCGTTGGTAAGCAATTCAAATTTTACCGCCCATGATGATCTCAACTATTTGGTACCCTAGTTCAATATATAGATAGAGGAGCTTTTGCTCGCGGCTTCGCTCGCGTTTCGAAGTAATATTTTCATGCCCTATTTCACCCCTGGAGGTAGAATTGATCAAAATCCTTTCTTAGCCTACGTCATAACATCTACCTGCATGCCAAATTTCAGCCCGATCCGTCCAGTGGTTTGGACTGTGCGTTGATGTATCACTATGTCAGTCAGTCACCTTTGAGTTATATATATTTAAGAAAAGCTGGAAAAGTAATTTATTCATCGCAACAATGACGAAGAAGGATCGCCCAAATAAAAATGGTCTCATAAAATCTGCAACCCAAGTTTCCAGTCTACCGGCTCAGTATTGGTTAATTTATCACTGTTATAAGTGTAAAAATATTTGGTTGGCATTTTAAAAAAAACAGCAGTATCTTTCATTGTTCGAACGTACACACTTTACCTTACAGCGGTGTTAACTATTGGTCACATTTATATTTTACAGTTTTAATTATGTGCAGTATACAATACACAGCCATAATATTTCCTACTCAGAATAGATTAAAGCACACGAAGCCCTGACCTGAAAACGTAAAGCTGGTCCCAAGGATGTAATAACAGGAACTGGTAAACTGATATTCTAAACACACGGTTCTAAAGATGAAGGTTACTCGCGTGGATGTGTGGTGTTAGAAATTGATCGTATTTTATCAAACCATTTGAATAGTTGATTAAAATATGGATATTGGTTGGATGATAGTTTAAATTGAAAACACATTATTTAAAAGACCGAAAATGGTCTCGATCGGGATCAATGATCTAAACCCCTTTTCACACTGAGAAAAGACCTATGTCCAGCAATTTGACGGCCAGCAGGGCGGAGCGGTCACCATACCGGTCTGACGCGCAAAGAGTCCCGGGTTCGATCCCCGGCCAGACAGATAATGAATTTAGATTTCTGTTTCTGACTCTGGGTATTTGTATATTTGTCTATGTGTGTGTCCATGGCACTCACGACACAGGGAATCCTTATGGGGCTGTGAGTGTAGAAAGAGTTAAAAAACGTGTTGACAATGACGATTGAGTTGAGTTGACTCTAAGCTAAATATATAGAGTGTCTATATACATATTACATAATATAGATATAGTAAAACAGACAAAAGATACGAGTCCATTAATTTTCTTTCAAACCCTTAGTACGAAGAAGTACGACAAATCATTTTCTCCATTGTAACTTAAAACATATTCACAATTTCTAAACTTAAAAAAATGATAATAGAAGCTCACAAAAGACGCATCTAATTTGTATGGTCCCTTATTAGAGGCGAGTCGTTGACTTCTGAAGTAATTGAGACCCGAGGTTGAGAGCTGGAAGAAGGTCCTAAGTTTTTCCTTAAGGGATTTCAAGGGAATATTGGAGTGGAAAGTTATTAAAAGCGCTGACAGTACAACGAAACATATTTCGTTTTATGCTCAGATAAAAGTGAATGCTTCAAATCGGCTGTAAAGTCTAGCTTTGTATATTAACCGTCTACCCTTACCATGAATTTTCAAAACATCCCACAATTTTACGTTAAGTTTACTCAATGCATTATTCTGTTCCGTTTGCTTAGTAGACTGAGTAAACGTAACAATAAGTAAGTGCTCAAGTGTTTTGTCTATATCAGATGTTCGCAAAAAAGAGAAACTAAACATAAAGCGCCATTTGTCAATCTAGATATTTAGAAATCAGAACTATAGTACTATCATAGATATATTATCCTACTGACGTAGGGTAGATTGGCATTATTAAACGTCAAGCGAGACTAAAAACTGATTATTTATGTGTGTGTGAAATGCCAAAGTGTGCATCGCTAGTGTTACTGCTAACAATGTATCGATATCGATTAAATAAAGATATCAATAACAAATTTGTTTATTAGTTTGTTCTATCAGTGACTTAAAGAGGATACAATCGCTAAAGATTAAATATACTGGTGAAGCCCGCCAATAAATAAAATAAAGAAAGACATCAATGTGCGCAGGTATGTAGCTATGAAACAAATTATAGTAGTTACTTGCTACCTGTATAATAAATTGATGCAGTTTATGGAGTTTTCATATCTTTTGGCAGGTGTAAGGGGGTTAAAAAAACTATGAACGTTACTCATAAGATTTTTGAACTTTTTGTTCAATCATAATAAAATATAGCCTATAGCACTCCTGAATAGTGTAACATTCTGACTGTGAAAGAATTTTCACGATCCGTTCAGTATTTCCGGAAATTAGCCCTTACAAACAAACAAACAAAATTACAAACTTTACCTTTTTATAATGTTAGTATAGATTGGCCTATGATATAACTTAAATAAAAATAAGTTTAACAAGACGTTATCAAAATTTACATAGATAAAATCACCCAAAAAATATTAATCCAACAATAATAAAAGGTGACGTCGGATAAGATTTTATATAAGTTACACGCAACCTATTTAAACTAAACTTATACTTTAGAATTAGAAATATCGATATTTTTTATCGATATTGTCAATACGCAACACCAAAAATTTGATAAGAAATAGCAACTATTCACGTATTTATTATTTTTTTTATATGTATTTCTGTGCATTTCTAGTGTTTATGTGATCAAATTGGAAGATTTTTTCTATCTTTTGGTATATAACACTTTCGTAATAAGTGTAAAATATTGCATTTAAACAGCTAAACAATTAATGTAGTACTTACATGTGAAATGAGTATTTTTGTGGGTTTTCTTTCTTGGATGTGTTACATCCAGGTACAGATTAAGATCTTTAAAAATAAGCGAGATTTATTTTTACGATAACAAACGTCAGGCTGATACAGGCTGATAGCGTATACGTGAATGGTCTCGCCTGTCTATCTCGTTCTAACACACACGTATACTATGCTCTGACTCTTTCGGATTGCCAATCTATTAGTATAATATATCTATGAGTACTATAGTGTCAGTAACGTATGTTACGTTACTGACACTATAGTTCTGATACAATCCGCTAAGGGCGCTGATTGGAAATTGTATGGGCAAATATGTAAACAAATACCAAAACAGTCATATTTGTCATAACGTAAAACCTCATGGTAAGGGTTCAGATAATAAAAGAGTCTTGGAAAATACAGTTTAAATATTACTTGATATTACTCGAGTTTGCTGGAATAGATTTATTATTATCAAAAGAAGTCTTTGAACCTATAGACAATGTGATAAGAAACTTATATTTTTTGGCATTATTTCAGTCAAATAGATTATATGTAAAATATCGCCGATTATTCTTATTTCCATGATTTATCAAGTTGACAAATGACGATGTGAATAAGTTTTTCGTTTTCATATAGCTATGAGTTTATAAGGCAGTGATAACCTAGTGGTGAAGAAACTCGGGCTCTCGATCGAGGGGTCCGAGGTTCAAATCTCAGGCACGCTCCTATGATTTTTCAAAGTTATGTGCGTACTAGACATTAATTATCACTTGCTTAAACGGTGAAGAAAAACAACGTGAGGAAACCTGCGTACCTGAGAGTTTTATAAAAACAATCTCAAAGTGATGTGAAGTCTACCAATTTGCACTTGGCCAGCGCGGTGAACTATGGCCTAATCCTTAACACTCTGAGAGGAGACCCGTGCCCAGCAATGGGATAAAAAATGGGTTGATGATCTTGAGTTTATTAGACCGACATAACTAGGCAAATTCAGCACAACGGTTGCCATTAGTCTACGAGGCAATACATTATGGGCAACACAGAATATTCTTAATTCTACCTTATAACAGCAGTGTTAGGCGATGCTGTGTTCCGGTTTGAAGGGTGTGGTAAGGGAGACAGACTTTTCCGAGGCGTAACAGCTTATTCCTCAGGGGTAGCGGCGCATCTCCTATCCTATCTGGGGTTGATTACAGATGTCCATGGGCGGCAGTAGCCACTTACCATCAGGTGGACTGTATGCTCGTCTGCTACTCCTATATTATAAAAAAAAAATCTTATCTTTTAATATACCACAAATGAAAGAGACATGTAAATAAAACGAAATAACGTGAAAGCCCACACGCAAATTGACACTTACAAATCATTGTCAGTCCATCGCATAGCGGATAGATCCGTAAAGCTCCGCTCAGGCAATAAAGATTGTTGTGTGTCTAGATTAGCATATGAATAAATCCCAGATTTGGAAGTAAAGCTAGCTTTGTAGGGTTTTAGCGGGTCATAGTATAAGAAACGTACAATAAATGTGTTTATGCAAAAGGTTTTGGAGAGAAACAATATGCATGTTTTTTTAAGTGAAAACTTTTTGGTTATGTACTTTTTATGAGGGGTAAAAATGTTAAACTTGCGTCCGAACACGTAGTCTGATCGAAAATTCGTAAGACGGCAAAGCAAACTGCAAAATATAAGATGTCATCCGGTGTCAGCATAAAAAATATCTCAATGGGAGTCAGGTTCATTTTTTATTTATTATATTTTATTATTCGGGTTAAGTTTTGAGGGTTTTCACTTCTGTCGGCACTCCCGGAGTGCAACTCTTTTAATTTATTTTTTTAGCATGATTCTCATTTGCTGATATTATATGTAATGTACGATCACTTAATAGTACAAAACTTGAAATATTTTCATTTGTGGAACGAAAATTGAGGCATTTGGTGAAGATTTTTTTCTTTATAATATAGGAGTAGCAGACGAGCAGGCAGTCCATCTGATGATAAGTGGCTACTGCCACCCATGGACATCTGTAATCAACCCCAGATAAGATTAGATATTCCTATGTGAGGTCGGCCACGGATGCGCCGCTACACCTGAGGACCAAGCTGGAACGCCTCTGAAAAGTATGTCTCCATTACCACACCCTTCAGACCAGAACACAGCAGCGCTTAATACTACTGTTATGAGGTAGAAATAGGTGTGGTGGTGCCGCCCGAATGAAACCAGAAAGGTTTCTACCACCTTCAAAAAGGTAGACATTTAATAAATTTAATCCTCAGGGGCAGCAATGCATCTGTGGCACAAGTAGATTGGTAGATATCTTTTTTTGTGATTGACTAAGTCCATGGGCGGCAGTAAACTACTTACTATCAGGTGGGCTGAATGCACTTTTGCGATTATTATTATAAAATCGGTTGGAAATGGAACTGTAATTGTTACCAAAGGAGTTTTCAGTGTTAAAGTACGTTAATGTTCTTAGTAATTCACGTTAATAGCGTTGCAATTTTATTCGCCATTCTTAAGCTAAATTACTAGAATGCAGCTCTTAATGCAGGTCGATTAGTTACAACAAAATAGTATTCTCTATACTTTTTAAATACTTGCTTTTTGTCTTTTTATTAGTGCATTTTTTTAAATTGTATTATTACTTTTTTGTTTTTATTTATGTGCTGTTATCCAAAGCCTATAATTTTTTTTATAAAATTCGATACCAAGGTAATATCTAAATTATACGTATTTTATAATACAAAACTTCTTTTGCTTAATAATAAATTACGTAATAAATATAAGTAGGTTTTAAATATAAAAAGTAAAGGTATGCTTTTTACGTATATTAATTACGGAATATTAAAATTCAAAGTATTTTGCAGCATACATAATTAAAGACAACTTTCCAACTTAGCAGGGACAGTAAATAAATAATAATAAACTACAATAAAAACAAAATGAACCTCTTAAATCTCACAGTTATTTAGATAGTGCCATATTGCGGACATTTCTGCACAGTTATTCAAATGTGACTATGATAAATGTCTTCTACCCTTTTAGTTTTGTTGCCAAGGGTCCCTTTACATACACGATACATAGGTACTGCAACTTTAGTTCTGAGTACAGGGTTTTTACTGAATAAAGGTCAACGACCAACCCGATTGTCGAATGTATTTATAAGCGTTATTTAGCTTGCTTTGTTAGTTCGTTTGTAAGTGAGGGTCAAATCTTACAGCTGAATTTTAACCAGTTAACTGCAACCAACTGAGAGAAAAAATTGCATCGTTTTCGTTCAGATGATGGCATCAAAAATTTTCAATATAAATTTATTTTTATCATTATTTAAAAAATATGTTATTTAATCTGTAATGAAGCCCAAATACGATTGAAGTCCTTGACTTCAGTCCCAAATGAGTTGCTGACTTCAGAAGTCTAAATTAAAATGCCTCGATTAAATGTTTTTCCCTTAACCATAACCGCCGAACAGTCGAACATAGCACGCGATAGGCAGCAATGGGTGTGTCGGTATTGGCTCAGAAGTTGAACCACTAAGAGTAGAAGTATAAATAGAATTTCAAAATTACTGTAATGCCACACGTCACGCACACAACACCGCGACCGAAACATATAACTTCGTGTCAATGACTACATGGCAAAAAGTTTGTAACATTTTACGTAAAAATATATTTGTTTTTTAGACGAATTGTCACGTACACAATGATAAGGATTATATTTCACTTAGACGCTTCTAACGGGAGAACTTCATAAAAACCCGTATTAAGTTTCCTAAGGTTTATTAGATTATTGAACTGCCATTTCAGAGTCGATAACCCGTATGGGTCATCGACCTCTATGGTCTCAAGAAGAAGGTTTGGTCGCATATGATTAGTTATTCTTCTGAGTAACTTATTATGTCGGTTTCCTACGGTTTGTGATTTTACGGGCGGATGCAGACCAACCCGCATCAACGCACTATCAGAAGAGTATCGTCTGAAGTAGCGGAGACAAGTCCGTAGAATCCTACGCATTTGCATATAGTTCACTTTGCATTTCAGAATTACTGTATCATCAGTCATTAAGTAATTTACTTTAATTTTGAAAACGAACTGACTTCGTAGAACCTTATTGCATCCGTAGAATTACGGAACGTGGGAAGTCGTAATTTAAGGTAATGTTAGAGAATGCTCATAGCATTAGGTCCATCTTTGTACCATCTTCTAGGCATATAGAGAATAGATAAATGCGCATGCACGTACACGTACACACACACACTCACACGTTCGCACACTCTCACACTTACACACACACACACACACACACACACACACACCCCTACACACACACACACACACACACACACACACACACACACACACACTCGCACACACACACACGCACACACACACCCGCACCCACACACACGCACCCACAACACACACACACACACGCACACATACCCTCTCACACGCTTTTATAATATACCTTAACTCCATTGTAACCTTTCATTTTTTGTCGACTAAGATTAAATTTCAAATTGTTTATATCGCCTTGTTTGGAAGAGCGGGGTACCCAGTAACACAGGTTTTTCAACCCAGTACAGGGGCCCTTGCCACTTGTTTTGTAGACACCATTTGAAAGCAATAAACTATTTTTATTTTTATTTTTTATTTATTTATAAATAAATAAATGGCGTAGCGGCACTAAAAACAATTTCTATACTCATAATCCTGTGTCCTGGGTGCCATGGACACATACAAAGACGTATGTCTGTAATATGAGGAAAAGGTTAAGAACCATTGTCTTAAAGCATAATTGCACCTTTGTGATAAAGAAAGTTCGCTTTCAAATGCGTAAATCGTTTCTTAAACTTCAGGTCGACCTGTTGCCCGCCCGCCCTTAGGGTTGGAAGACTTCACACTCTTCAACTCTGAAAAACCCTTTGCCATGCACGTTTCGTCATAATGTTCCTACGCCGTTAGACCTCGGTATAATTTGCAAAGTACTTCAGGTTTTTGTTTTTCTTAGTGGTACGTTATATGATAATATTGTTAACTGACCAATGTCATATCCATATATTATAGAGCCTAGTATGTTTCGTCTTCAATTTTTTATAATATGTGAGTAGCAGACGAGCATGCAGTCATGCATACCTGATGGTAAATAGTTACTGTCGCTCATGGACATCTGTAGTCCCAGATAAGATAAAATAGCTACCTAAGACCGGCGACAGATGCGCCGCTACCCCTGAGGACTAAGCTAGAACGCCTCGGAAAAGTATGTCTCACTTACCACACCCTTCGAACCAGAACATAAGCTATACACCGCTGTTATGAGGCAGAAATAGGTGAACGGATGGTGCCACAAGAGTCGAACCATAAAGAGTTCTACCACCTTTTATTATCAAACTCTTGAATTATACTCGTATGTATGCCTGGACAAAGATCGAACCTGGTGCTTGTCAAAGCGCTATAGTGACTGCACAACACAAGTCGTCAAAATATAAATATATCTCCTTAAAATCAAAAGCATTAAGAATAGTGTTACAGACAGATTACATAGATTCATTTATATTGCTGGTTAATAATAATTTACGTCACTTACTTAATTGTTTTCTATTTTATATTTTTGGAGTATTCAGTATTGAGCTATAAATTGTCAACTGATTTTTGCAATGTCTATTGTAATGGGAGTGATAAATTAGTGAATAATTAATGTTCTATGTCATATATATATGACACAAATAACAGTTGTAATTGGGAACTCACGTGTTATATATATGACATTGAGAATAAATAAAGTTAAAAAAACTAAAAAACACGCTTTTATGATAAAATCAACTAAAAAGCTTTCGGTATTCTTTTTCATTCTTTCATACATGCAGGGTAAGATAAGCATGTATGTTGATCTCTTTCTACTGAAAAACGGAGTTACTCACTGACAAACATACAAGTGAAGCGTGTAAAAATGTATTGTTTTCAATGTTGATGATTCTGGAAGAATATATTGTATTTTTGGAATCCCTTCTGAGCGTTCATAATAGTAGGTTCAGTTTGGTTACTTAAAAATAGAGCAAGGTAGTAATAAATTAGTACATCCAGCAGTTCAAGACCGCTCCCAGTGTAACCCACTAGCATGTCACGGTCTCGAAGCAATAAGGACGCTTCTTGAAAGGATTAACTGAAATATTAAAGTTGTTTCTCCTTGAGAATCTGCCCGGGCAAAGAGGGTACCCTTAAGACAATAATAATCCTAATAATCACGAGAACGCGTTTTATAAATAAATATAAAAAATGAGATCTTTAGGAACCGTAGGATAGATGGTACTCTGTAGACTAGAACAATCACTACCTATTCTGATCCCTCATACGCTAAAAAATCGTCGTCTAATGAAATGTGCCAAAGATGGATTAAGATATTCAAGTAATGTACAACCGTACATTGAACATAAAAGCGTGAAATAAAAATAAACTACGATACTGAAACAGAAGTTCAAGAGCGGCCCGGTGCGACCCAGTTCCGTGTCACGGTCGTCCGGTCCATCGGAGCCTGATGACATTGAACCATGAATCAATACGAGCTATTAACGAATCATACTGAAATAACGCGTTGGAAATATTCTCTGTATCAATACGTCACTTGAGTACAGATAAATTGCATTATTCACAATTCATAACTTTGCATTAACTTTTTTTACTTCACCCATCCGCATTAAAGTAAAGTAGAACGCCAGGCTTCTTCCAGTTGTGGAGACAACCGTACCCAAGATTGAACATAAAAGCGAGATTTTTTTTATAATATGGGAGTAGCAGACGAGCATGCAGTCCACCTGATGGTAAGTGGCCACCGCCGCCCACGGACATCCGTAATCAACCCCAGATAGGATTAGATATTCTTATCTGAGGTCGGCCTCAGATGCGCCACTACCCCTGAGGACTAAGCTGGAACGCCTCGAAAAAATATGTCTCCCTTACCACACCCTTCAAACCTATTCTAACAATTCATCTGAAACATAAATAAACTACTACGATACTGAAACAGAAGTTCAAGAGCGGCCCGGTGCGACCCAGTTCCGTGTCACGGTCGTCCGGTCCATCCAAGCCTGATGACATTGAACCATGAATCAATACGAGCTATTGACGAATTGTACCGAAATACCGCTATGAAAATATACCCTGTATCTATACTTGACATGACAAATGCATAATATTATATATTTTAACTTTATTTTATAGACTATCTTGGCAGTACGTATTTTCAGTACAAAGTCAAGTAAATGCCTCTGACTTGGAAATTGGTTTCTATACGATATAATAGTAACTTGATCTAATAATTATCACACGAGACCAAAAAGTATTAAATTCCTTATAACTATCATAGATACGAAGATAACAAATTCTTACTTTATTTGTTTCACGGGCAATGGTCAAATTGCTTACTTTCGATGATGGTTGACTTTATCCGTAATAATGATTTCATTAAGGAGATCTAATAACAAAAACCTCCTTTCTAATATTTATGTCACAAACACAAATTGACTACCCAAGAAATTCTAACTGCCTCCTGATAAAATAAGGTAAAAGTTTCATATATAAACAAGCACAAGTAAATCCTTAAAAGACCGTAGCAACAAAGACCCTAGTAACACAACGGTGGCATAAGATGGAAGCATAGATTAGTAAAGATTACTCGCTCCTAACAAGAAAATGTAACCTTTTGACAATTGCCACTGTCTATTATTTTCGTGTTTGAAAAATATTTAAAAAATGTAGTTCTTAGATCGTTTACGAATGAAACGATATTTCTTCGCACTTTTTCTTCGATTTCCTGTCTTAACTGCGCATGTCGACATTATTTCATGTAAATTACACCATGGCAGCCATTAAACGGCTGATAGAATTGTCAGCTGTTTAAGTCATTTAATGACTTCCTTACATTACAAGGTGGTGAGATATCTTTACTTATCTATGGATGGAAGTAAAATAAATATAATACGGATAATATCGTCATCTTCATCGCATTACTGTCTCACTGCTTAGTATGGGTGTCTTCTTAGACTGAGGCATAGTCCTTCATGCCGGCCAAGTGCAAATTGGTAGGTCTAACACACCTTTGAGAACATTATTTTAGAACTACTGATGTGCAGGTTTCCTCACTATGTTTTCCTTCGCCTTTATACCAAACAATACTTAAAAACCAATAAGCTAATAAGTTTTAAAATTCAAAAGAGTGATTCGCTCGGACCCATTGATTGAGGAGCCGACATTTATTTTAACTTTTTTTTTATAATATAGGAATAGCAGACGAGCATGCAGTCCACCTGAAGGTAAGTGGCTACTGCCGCCCGTGGACATCAGTAATCAATCCCAGATAAGATTAGATATTCCTACCTGATTTCGGCCACAGATGCGCCGCTACCCCTGAAGACTAAGCTGGAACGCCTCGGAAAAGTCTGTCTCCCTTACCACACCCTTCAAACCGGAATACAGCAGCGCCTAACACTGCTGTTATTAATTAGAAATAGGTGTGGCGGTGGTGCCGCCGGAGTCGAACCACAAAGGGTTCTACCACCTTTAAACTTCCACTGTTCCTTAGTAATATCGCGTTGCTATGTACGAACCTTAAGAGGTTCTACAATCTCAACATCTATTTATAGTAATGTTAGCGATCCCTTCTAACGCAAGGGCACGGCATTGAAAACTTCCAATCCCCGATTGTTTGATCAGGATAAAATCCTTTGGCGGGATATCCGTTGTTTTGTCAATAAATTGCTATCGGGATGGGAGTTTATCGCTCGAGAGATTATAAAGTCGTTTTGGTTTTGTTTATAAGTTGTATGGAATTATTTTGTTTGTTAATCTTCGGATTAATTTGGCGTTGATTAGATAAATCAGAAATTTTCATATTGGCATTGACTGGGTGTTAGAATTAAAGCCACGATTTTAATGATTAACTTAAAGGTATCATTTGTGGTTCAATTTTATATTTCTACCTAATGACAGCTGTATTAAGCGTATGTGGTCTGGTTTAGAGGTGGTAAGGGATGTTGCGGACCTCAAGTAGGACAATCGAACCATATGTGGAGTTGATTACAAATGTCTATGGGCTCCATTTACTATCAGGACTACTTGCTCGTTAGCAAGTTTTGTGTTATAAAAAACCTGAGATAAATGTATAAATATGAAGTTAAAACACTTATTCATGCGTCGCTACACCTGAAGACGAAATTGGAAAGACTCGTTTTAATGTCTCTGACATATTACATGCTGCAAAGCAGGTCCCATGTACCTTCATTATGAAGCCATTACTACCGCACTGTTGTGCACGGGTCTCCTCTCATAATGAGAAGGATTAGGCTATATAGTCCAGTGCGTAGACTTCACATACCTTTGAAATTTTTTTTATAAATCCGTCAAGTATGCAGGTTTCCTCACAATGTTTTCTTTCACCGTTTAGCAAGTGATAATTATTTTCTGATATGCACATAACTTTGAGAAATTAGAGGTGCGTGCTTGGGATTTGTACCTCGGACCCCTCGATCGAGAGGCCGAGTTTCTTAACCACTAGGCTATCACTGCTTATACGCTTCACAATTTTTAAGGCAAAAAACATTTCGTTACGTTCTGATCTAGATTTTAAAGTTAAGTTGTTCATGCAAGCACATATGCAAATTAGATGTATATATTAGATACCTAAACAAATATTAAGATTTCTTACCCAGAGGTTCCATTTCAATTTGGTTTCCTGAAACAAACCTGTCCTTTCCTAACCTTTCAGAGATTTAATGTCAAAAGCAAGCCGGCCTTCCGGGATAGCGGTAAGCCCTAGGGATTTATGTTTCAAAGAACTGGAGTCTGATTTCCGCTTTTGTAATTTAATATTGTTCGGTGGCGAAAATAATAACGACTCTATATTCTTACCTGTGTGGTTTGGGTGGGGATTTCCGTAGTTTTTTTTGGACACCGTCCCTGTAGTTCCGGGAGTAGAATAGGGCTACGGTATCTCCTGCCTATCGTAAGAGGCGACTAAAAGGGGGCTTCCGGGGTTGCGGGCGGCAAGAGTGGGAGCTCGAACCGCCCGTCAGCGATCCCGGGAAGGACGGCTGTATGTGTGGTCGCATACTGTTGTACACACCAGACGGTGTGGCGAGCGACAAGCTCACCTGGGCGGAGCCCGACGGGGCAGTGCGCTGAGAGGACTCCGGTCGCGTTCCTTTGGAGATCCCGGAGTCCTCTACGCAGCGCCGAGCACGGCCACCGGGGGGGTTTTTATTGCGGTAAAAATCCCACATAACCCGGCGTCACTCCCATGGCGTCGGGTACCTTTTGAAGGTTTCCTCCTCGTCAACAAAAAAAAAGGTGTTGGACATATAAAAAAAGGAATGTACAAAAACCATAATCATAAAGAGAATTCTTAATATATAATTGACATGTCTACCTGACCAGGGATCTAACTGCGATGGTTTTTGGTGTAACGGTATGATTGTGAGGTCTAACAGTGGTGATGAATGTGAGTTATGAAAACGTAACTAAAAGTTCTCCAAAAATATCCTGGTCTGTTTGTATCAATGCACACTTGGCTAGTTGGAATAACATTTATGATCAAATATATGTAGAACTTAATTATTACTTCGAATTATTTAAGGGTAGCAAGGCATTTTTGTTTTGTACGTACCCTTTTTGCAAAACATGTGCAGCCATCATAAATGTTGATTTTAAATGTCATGGATTCACTCTTATAATTTTTCAAAACCTTCCACAGGAGCCCTAATACAGAACGAAGTATGAAGCGGTTCTCGTACCCATATTAATATTTGCAAGGTTACTCCAGGTTAATTTAACAAGGTCTAAGGTCAAGGTTTAACAAAATCCTTTTATATCCTTAGTTAACCCGAAATACCTTTAGCAATTGTCAGGTACAGTTCCCGAGAGTAACCTCCCGAAACAATTCTGAAATTCGCTTCGTGTAAGCTTACATTGTTTTAAACACGAAATATAATATTGTAAAATAATTCGTTTTTTTTAACAAATAAAATTATGTTTGTGAATATGTAAAACAATTGATATAAGTATTGTAGTAAAAGAACTCCGTAGTTAGATGCAGTGTACGGTTCCTCCGAATTAACATTATTAGAGGAAAGTTACATTGATGATTTGATATTTAATATATTAAATAGCAAAAATTATATAATAAGGCTCTCCAATTTGTTATAGTTTAATATTGTAAAATTTGAGATTTGAGTCTTCCTCGGACTTTGAAAAATTATGCACATAAAGGAAATTATTGACTATATCCTTAAAATCCAAATTGTTATACTTTAATATTTTAAAATTTAAGGTTTGAGTGCGCCCTGGGATTTTGGAAAGTAATGCATATAAAAGAAATGATTCACCATTTGCTTTAAGGTGAAGAAAAACATGCTTGAAAAATCTGAAAAATAATATATTATGTACAGTATGTCTTAGTGCATATAAGACAATCCGCATTTGACTAAACCTTTCTCACTCTGGGTAAAGACTCGTGCCCAGCAGTGGAACAAATATGATTTGGCCATTTCCCAATTTAATCAAAAAAACCCTACTATTTGGAGCTCATTGGCTCATCAATATCATATCTCATCAAGTGGATTGCGTATTCCCGAATGATTGATGAATATAATTAGCATTGAGGACCACAGGCAAAATTTAGCATGTTTTGTTTTAACCTAAATTGTTGTGTCATAGGACCATCACAATATATGAAGGTCGCGCTTCGTGGCGGAATGGTCATCATATTAATTTGAGATCCGGGTTCGATCCCCGGCCAGACAAGCAACTAAAATATATATATTGACTTATGGACTTATGGACTATGACAGTAGAAACCATCTTGTATTTGAACTTTTCTTATTTCTAATATCATTTTATTATTATCAGATTCTTACAAAAAGTAATATTTTTCTGACCAAGCTTTTGTATCCCCAAGGTAAGAACTTTACACGGATAGAACGATAAAAATGACCCTTAGTAACCCCATGTACAGTTTTTTATTGTGTCACAAAAAGTTGAGTAAGTCTTTTCTCCGGGTCAGTGAATGGTTTAATTAATGAAAGAAGGACTGGAACGGTTAGGGCTCGACCGTTCACTTTTTGGGACTACAAGATCCTTGATTTGATCTTATCTTTTTTCTATAATCTCGTAGCAAACGAGCTTACAGTCCACCTGACCCTGCTGCCACCCATCTGCAATCGAACCCAGTTTTTTTTTATAATTATACCTAAAGGATGAGGCAGACGGGCTACCTGATGGAAAGCAGTCACCGTCGCCTATGGACATTTGCAATACCAGAGGAGTCGCCAATGCATCGCCGGCTTTGGAGGAGAGCTCTTTTTACACCTTTTTTGAAGAGCCCCATGTCATAGCGCTCCGGGAATACCTCAGAAGTAAGTTCAGATTTCTAAAGATTTCTATCTGACTTAGAAAACAAATGCGTTACTACCTCTGAGGACTATGTATCCACACTATAGCATTAACAACATATCCTTTAAATTTTAAAGGATTAAGCTCACCCTTCACATTGACTGAATAAATATCGTATTTATTTTTTGTTTTTTTTTTTCTCAAGTCTTTCTTGTTGTTTATAATAACATATTGTACAATTTCATATTGTGGTGTTTTAATTTTCGTTTCGATCAACCTAACGTAACTATTATTATTGTGGGTACCTATTTCTTTCGACTGTCTTCTTCAAATAATTAGCTAGGACAGGGCGCCGTGAATGTTAAACTTGTAAAAAAATATTTAACTTGTAACTGCGCCGCGGGTTACAAAAGATTGGGAACCCCTGCTTTAAAACATTTATGTTTTCCCTAACAGTCATGAGGCTCTTACCTACTTAAGAACCATAGAATGTACGATCGAAGACAAAGAAAAACACATTATTCCTTATTCCGTTCAAAGCAGTAAGGTCATTGAGTTTCCGGGCCTTGTTAAAGCGACCAGATCCAATCGGAAAGTTTTCCTAAAACTCAATCGATCTTTCGTTGGAAGTTTCCTGTCCCTGACTGGCTTGAGTGAATACGGCTTTGCATTGTGTTTTTCATACATATGTCTTTATATAATTAAGATATAATTAAGATAGAATATACATAACATTTTTATCTATTTTTTTATAATATAGGAGTAGTAGACGAGCATGTAGTCCACTTGATGGTAAATACACTGCCGTGCATGGACATTTGTAATCAATCCCGGATAAGATTAGAATCCTACCTAGTAATATGAGTGGCGGCGGTGGTGCCGGAAGAACCACAAAGTTCTACCACCTTCAGCTGTTTATTGTGTTTACTTATTACGGTTTAAGAAGTAGAAACCTGTGGCAGACGGTCTCACGGACAGACAATTTAGGCAGGCTTTGGGCACAGAACTAAAAAACATATAGATCCCTAGGCAACATGAACAAAAGCTTATGCCCATATCTAACCAAGATTGCGTATATTTTTTCCCTTTCTTACAACAAAGAAGTGAGAATAATAGCTATCGTTTTCCAATTTCCTCTTTAAGACAAGCGCATTTCATTATTCATTTCATCTCAGTCGCAAACGATCTTGATTAAGATCTTGTACTTAGATGAGTAAAATACATAGATAGATCACTAACAAGAAAGTGTAAACAGTTTTGAGAATTAAAATTGTTGTGTAAATAAGGTTTTGCCACGTCTCCGTTCTATGTCCCTAAAATGTTTGAAACACTTATTGATTTAATACGTAAAGTATAAATTAGTCTAGTGGTTAAGAAACTCGGCCTCTTGATCGAGGGGTCCGAGGTTCAAACCCAGGCACCTCTGATTTTTCAAAGTTATGTGCGTATTATAAATTAATTATCACTTGATTGAACAGTGAAGGAAAACATCGTGAGGAAACCTGCATATCTGAAAAACCTTTAATAAAGGTTTTCAATGGTATGTGAAGTCTACCACTACGCACTTGGCCAGCGCGGTGGACTATGGCCTAATCCTTCTCATTCTGAGAGGAGACCCGTACCCAGCAGTGGGACAGTAATGGGTTGATGATGATGAATAGTTATTTATACGTACATTTTCTCTAAAAATGTTTTTTATTTGTCAAGAATTCAAAAAATTAATGATTAAATTATCATTTTGTGGCTTCATTCAATTTCAAGGCGGTGAAGTATCTTTCTATTTTACTTATCTCATATCTCGTATTGAAAGGAAGCGGCCCTGTTTTTCAATCGCTTTATGACAACGAAAGTACATAATGAAATGAAGTGAAGTGGAGTTTAATTTCCAATGATATTTGAGGCGTTCTACTCGACACTGAGAGATTTCAATAATGTTTAAGTATCTACGATTTATTGATTCGTCTTTGAGATCAAGAACAAAAAAGGGTTAGGATGTGAGTGACTTTGCTGTGTCGAGATATGTTATAAAACACTATATAATTATTAAAATAAATACGCTTTCTACTCACAGCCGTACACTAGGATTCCCTGCGTCGTGAGTGCCATGAACACACACAAAGATGAATACACAAACACCCAAACACGATACAACAGATGAGATTACAAATTCATCATTCAAATGTCTGTCTGGTGAAAACAAACCCGGAATAGTTTGCGCGTTAGAACAATATGGTGGCGCTCCACAACACGGATCGTCAAATAAAAAAACGACAATTATATAATGTCCCATGTATGAAGGCATACATACTAACACACTTTTACAACCCTTTTGTGTCTCACATCAATGCGGAATGGTACTTGTGAGTTATATCTTAGTAATAAAGAACGTAAAAAGGCTCGCATTATATTCCGAAGGAAAACCCTCCACAAGGACACCGAACATTTAATTACTCTGCATTTTCAACTGGAAAAATAATATTCAAATAATTTCCTCATTTTATCTCCGCCCGATGCCCGTTAAAATTACGTTTCGAATATAGTTTTATGGAAAATTAAAACCTGTACTTCGAGTTTATATGATATTTTATATTCAAGCAGGTCATACTTAAGGAGTTATGAATAGTTTTTAGTAGTTTTATATAATTCTAGTTTTACAAGTTTTACAAACTAACTTTTGCCCCTGACTTCGTCTTCGTAGCCTACTTAACTATATACCTAATAAGACTAATAAAGTAAAAGAATACAGCAGAAAATTACTGGTTTTAAAAGTAACAAACTGGCAACTTCTAAAAAGAGATGTAATGATCACACGCAATTTAGACGAAACCAACACCTTTTTTTTTAATTTGACAGTTTTTTATTGGATAATAATAAGGTTATATACAATATTTGAAACAATAAAATTAACAACACCTTATATAAAATCTGTCAAGCCGTTTTGGGCGACAGTGCGTGCCAAAGAATAACACGCGCATACATACGTACATGCATACGTACATACATACATAAATACATACATACATACGTATATACGCACATACATACATACATACATACATACTTACATACATACATACTTACATACATACTTACATACGTATATACGCACATACATACATACGCTCTATAAACAATACCTGCCGCTATCAGGTAAAAACACAAAAGCCAGATTACAGATTACAGTCTCTACTGAACCATACCTAAAAACATTTGTCTCGTATTCCGCCATCAAATTAGCCGACAAAACTTTAAATGGGACCGTTCACTTTGACAAAATGGCCCAATTTACCCCCGAATTATTCACGGTAAATGGATACGCGAAGTTATCTTGTTTTTTGTATTAGATGTAACAAAAGCGTAGCTTGACTGCAATCTCTTTTATCCTTACATATGACTTACATACGAGGTGATAGTCTTAGCCCTTAAGAGTGGCGCAGCATCTGTAATCAGTTTTAGAACCATTGTTCTATAGCGACTTCCCGCTACTCATCAAGAGATGGCGCTGCTGAATCATGCTATCGAAGTTTTCTAAACATCTTGCATATATACAAGCTCCGAACTGAGACTGTCGGAGCACGACCGCTCCCCGGGCACGATCACCTACCCCGGCGGGAGATCTCCCTTTCCTAAAGTTCTATATGGGTTACGGACGTTGATGAGCAACAGTGGCCCATGCCATCAGGTGGACTGCATGATTTGCTACTTCAATCTTATAAGGAAAATGTGCCACCGCTAGGGAGGGTATAGTGAGTAGGTACTCCATCAAACTGCTGCAATGCACATTGGTAGAAAAGTGCAGATTTGTGACTTATCCGTATCGGATGCTTATAAACCGCTCCTAGGAAATCCGATAAACTTTATACAGAATTCAACTCCTACCTTGTGTTAATCCCATACATTCTACCCACGATAACTAAATTAGAATGTCTTGTAAAAATGCCTCTCCCTTACCGCATCCTTCAAATTAGAACACTACAGCGCTTCACAAGTTGAAACAGCTATAAGACAGAAATAGGCTAAGAAATCGTGCCACCAGAATCGAATTACGAAGGATTTTATCATTTTTAAAGTTTCTAAGCTAACGTATATATAGCCAGCCAGCCATTTATAAGCCAAAATTAGCTCAAACTCCGTAGTAGCAAGTCGTGTTATACCCGCCATCGCATCTGAACACTAGTTGCATATAAGCTGTTCTTAGAGTAAGCCTCTTATGCCATTAGAGAAATAGACGCTAGAACGTGGTTATAAGCTATAAAGCTCGGTAAACGCTATGCTAAGCTTATAATTTGAAACGTCACTTAACATCTTCTTAGAAGAGTATATTAAAGAAAGACTACCTTTGAATATGCAAGTATTACGTACTAAGTAAAAAAGTAGGCTCAAAAAATATAAGTATCGCCTATGTAAATTAACCAGCATCCACACCTTCTCAAACGCAAAAAGAGGTATTTTTTTAATAAAGGAGTAGCAGACGAGCATGCAGTCCACCTGATGGTAAGTGGCTACTGCCGCCCATGGACATCTGTAATCAACCCCAGATAGGATTAGATATTTCTTCAAGGTCGGCCACAGATGCACCGCTACCCCTGAGGACTAAGCTGGAACGCCTTGGATAAGTATCTGTTATTAGGCAGAAATAGGTGTGGCAGTGGTGCCGCCGGAGTCGAACAACAAAGGGTTCTACCACCTTGAAAATTAATTAAAATTAATTGTGTATATATACATTGCTTAAGAAATCAATCAAACAAAAATTTTTAATGACAAAAACCTAGAGTGTTGATAAACGAAAAGGATTGTCCAAGGTTCCCATTATACCCGATCTTGCAGATAAAATCCTAGATAAATCCATATACAATTCCTTTTTCCAAGCCCGTACAAACAATTCAACTCCCCAAAAGACCCTGACTTCTAAACCGGGAACTCATTCAGACCTCACCACGTTACAGCGCATGCGTGTGACGTCACCGCGCTGATCTTGACACGGAAATGGGTCATGATCAGGTCCCGCGCAGTAACCTTGGTCCCGGCACCGGATGTTACCCAATAAGACGATATTTACGGAACTACGACAATATTTTCCTCGTTTTAATTAGCTCTGTAATCCTTAATGTATATTGTTTACGATGAACTACATATAAAACAAGTTGGGATATAACATATCTGTACATTACCCTTTCAATAACACGAAACATAAATTTCCCACTCAGACAATGTGTGTTAAAAATATAGAAGAAACAAAGAAGCCGCTCTTTAAGGAACTAGGAAAATAATTTCGCTCGTTTTAATTAGCTTAGTTGTCCTTAATGTTAATTATAGGGTTCTTGTTCAGCGCATGCGTGTGACGTCACCACTCTGGTGGTAGTGACATCACACAATACCACGGAAATGGGTCATGATCCCGCGCAGTAACCTTGGTCCCGGTACTGGATGTTACCTAATAAGACGATATTTACGGAACTACGAAAATGTTTTCGCTCGCTTTAATTAGCTCTGTTGTCCTTAATCTCAATTACGTGGTCCATGTTTATACGGCACTAAGTAAAAAGCAAGATGGGAAATAAAATATCTGCACAGTATCATAAAAATACATTTCAATAACATAAAACATACTGTTACCAATAAAGGCAATGGGTCGAAAAAAATACAAGAGAAACACGAAGAAAATAAACAGCAAGTTGGAAAATTAAATATCTGTACAATATCCTAAAATACCTTTCAATAATATTAAACATAAATTGAGCACTCAGGCAATGTGTGTTAAAAATACAGGAGAAACAAGAAGAAGCCGCTATTTAAGGAACTACGAAAATATTTTCGGTAGCTTTAATTAGCTCTGTTGTCCTTAATGTCAGTTACGTGATTCTTGTTTACGTAGGCGCTATAAATAAATGACAAATTGAGAAATATTTTATAAATACTCTATTTTATAATTACAGGTTTATAAGTACAGGTTTTATAAATACTCTATTTTACGAAAACTTTCCGATGTCACATATGATAAAAAACTACGTCACAATAAGAGTATGACCTGTTATTATCATCTCGTCCATCGGATAGATGATGAGATGATGAGACCTTTAATAGTCCTTCTGTGCCCTGCCTGGTCCTGAGCCGTCTGAATTAAGCGGCAAACCAACGTCCTCCTGATCGGTGGACTGATGACCTGAGGAGTCGGAGGTCCTGTATACATTTTTCCCAGAAGTAAAATAGTATTTTATATAACTCAGATGTTCACAGTGTCAAAATTCCCCGTAATAACCATTAAAATTTATATGTGGGGAGTATAGAGAGTTGTATTGACACCTTACATGATACCACATTATATTGAATTGTCTAAAAGGGTATTACGTCTAAATAACTGTCCCAAAGCTTATATATAGCACTTAAGAGGTATCAAAAGGAATAAACAATAAATAAATGTTTACTACATTCATAAACGACATAAGCTTGATTTCTTCATTGTTCACAAGTTGGTTGAGGATATTAGAATTTCCCTTTTACTCTTGTATGTCCCATGATTTGCAAATGCCAAGCGAAATTATAGAGTTGTCGAGAAGGATTTAGTCATGGTACCGTATAGAATCGCAGTCATAAGAAGATCTGAACGATTTGCCGACAATACTACTCCGCACAATGACAAGAAAATAGTGTAAAAACAACAAAATTATGAATCAATTCGTTATATTAAAGCATTCAAAGCCCATACAATGACGATATATTGAGAGTGTTTTGGATAAAGGAAAAAGACAAAACACCCAGTAAAAATGTATTTGAATTCATCATATATGGATATATGCTGGGAATGAACCCCTCTACGCCAAGCGCTATATAAATTAAGTTTCATATAGCGGGGTCCTCATTAATCTAGCAGATCCGTTACATTATACGGAAGTGTACAAGGACTTCCTCCCTTTAATATTCATCGTAAAACAACCCCCATGCCCATACCATTTACGGGAAATGACCCGTGAAGAGTAATCGACTCTGAATAAGTTTCTTTGCTGAAACTAACCTTAGAAACAATGGTAACATGCTAAACATTCTTTAGCTACAAAAACAAATTAATTAATTTTTTTTTGTTGTAGTAACTCCCTACTCTAACCAAAAGGCAGCTGATGATGTTCAAGTTGTTCACATTATTAAATTATAGCTAAGAACTTCATTAAATCATCATTGAAACAAAAGATATATGAATCAAAGTCGTATAATGCGTTTAGAAAAATGTTTAAAAACTAACTTGTACTACCAGTTATCCATAGCTTACATAATACACACAATATAGCAGTTTAAAAAAATGATTACAAAATAACTTGTACTATCAGTTGTCCATAGCTTACATACACACAATATAGCAGCCCTGCCAAATGTTTTTATCTATGTATAATGTATAATTAACCATCTTGTACAATTAATTGCAAATTAAAATTATGTCTAACTATGTAGGAAATTCAAATGAGTAGTAGAGTAGTAGTTTAAATTGGGAATATTTTCCCAATAGATATGCGGGGTCATTTATGTTTTGCATGTGTGTACACTCCACCATCAAATTGCTTTTTTTATTTAACAAAGCAATGTATGAAAATCAAGCAATTAGGTACTGAACATATACTCGTACATCCATTGCTTAGGTGTCTCACATCTCTAGTGAAAAGGCCCTTATACTATAATACGAGTAACAATTCATCCGAACATTAGATGCCGAGCTACCCAGTAAAATACATTTAAAAGTAGCCCAGTCTATATCAGTGAGCTACATGTAAAAAACACCATAAAACTGCTATTTACGTAATCACAAAGCATCCTTTATATCACCTTCGCGAGTTTAACTGAAATAAACTTAGCGGCTAATTTATGGTACGTAATATACATTTTATTATAATTAATAACCCGGCTACTAAAAGCTTTATGTCTAAATATTTTACGAGGTAGCGAAAAGGTCTTTAAAATCTGTGATATTTTCAAGAAATCTCTTCTATTTGCCCCGGCCTGGGCTTTGTAGATTTTTATTATAATTCAAGCATTTTAACGTAGGTACTTGTTCTGTATTGAACATTTTATCTTTGTCATGAACAGAGTAAAAAGATTCTTTGAAAATTCAAACGGTTGATTTTCAAAACAGACAAATAAAGCAGCGTATATCGAAAATGGGGTTATTTTAAATGTTGTTAAAATCTTTGTAAAACTCAAAATATCAGCAATGAAGCAATACTGTGTTCCTATTTTAAAAGCATGGGAATAATCGAGTTCCAAATCCTTTAGAAGCTATTTCAAAGCCCACTGCGACTAGACTTCCCTAGATTACAGATGAGCTTAGTACTTATGTACATCTGGAAACCTAGAACACGCTCCACCAAATGTTAATTAGTGACTGAAGTCGTGGATCAGGTTTTAATTTATTCCACCATTTCTCTCTTCTATTTTATTTGTTACTTTCTGTTTCTAGTCAGCTTTATGCTAGGTGTAATTTATTTCAAAAAAATATTCTATAATATGTTAGCCCTAAAATTATTTGTATCTACCTTTTATACCTATTATTTTATACCTATTATTTGTACCTATTATTCTATTCTTCCCTGCTTAACTCCACGACCTAACTGTCTAGAAGAAATCGCTGTTTATAAGATCGCCTTTCGGATTGTTTAAAACATTGTTGTTCATTTTTTTCTATTTTCTCATTTTGGGTACAATTAAGGTATACTATTATTTGAAACCGCCCATGAGGGCAACTACCGACGACATAACGTGCTCTCCTCATAAGTTCGAAACTTCACCGTAGTCACTTTTTTTTACACGCTTTTTATTAGCTTCACCTGTATGTTTGTTTGTATGTTTGTTTGTATGTTTGTTTGTATGTTTGTAACCGACTTCTTTGGGCGCGATTTTGACCCACTTTAAACGGCCAGATTTCGTTCAAACTTTGTAGATTTATTTCACAATTATACTATTTACTGTTCCTTAATTGATTCCTAGATTCATTTAGATTTTCTACTTTTTTGTTAATTTTATCATAAAAGCGTGTTTTTTAGTTTTTTGAACTATATTTATTATTATAAAATAGAAGTGGCAGACGAGCTGATGGTAAGTGGCTACTACCGCCAGTGGACATCTGTAACCAATCCCAGATAGGATTAGATATACCTACCCGAGTTCGGTCACAAACGCTTCGCTACCCCAGCGGACTAAGCGAGTAAGTCTCGCTCACCACACCCTTAAAACCAGAACACAGCAGCGCTTAACACTGGTGTTATGTTATTACCATATTATTATTAGCTTTTGATATTAGAATTATTATTTCAAACCGTCCATAAGGCGAACAAGGTTATCGACTTATTCAATACTAAGTGACCGGCGACTTACCGTGCTCATCAACCCAGAAAGTTAACCGTAGCTTACGACAATGTGTTAATTGGCCACTAGATCCGATTAACCAAGCAAGGCATCTGTTAGTCGATTAGTTAATCAAAATCGCATTACAGCTGGCTAGATTCTGTAAGTAATTGAATTAGTGTCTGGGAATTTTACCAGAGTTTGACAAGGAATTTAACGGTGCTTAATAATTTAAGCGCTCGGTTTAAAGCAAAGTCAGTATTAATTGGATTTGGGGTTTGAGGTTTGAGTATCTGTCGGACAAAATAATTTCGAAGGAATACAAGATGTCTCAGGGCGTTTTTTTTCAATCCTATTGTTTATTTTATTTATACCATGTATATGTGCGTAATGGGAGAAAGCAACTGAGTTGTAATTTTACTCCGGAAACATACTATGTATTTTAAGTAAAAACCGCTGAATTTTTTTTAATAACTTGTATTTATTATGGGGTCAATCAAAAATTACTTAAGCACCGAAACAGTTGATGACATTGTTGGTAATGATGAATGGTTTGTGTGGATGGTGATTATGTTAAAATCACTTCAGTTTTTTGTTGCAAAATTCAGTAGACCTAATTAGATCGTTCTCATTCGAATATATTCGGAATATTACCTTCAAAACTTCATCTACAATAAAGGTATAATATTACGATTATTATTTCAAACGGTCCATAATGCGAACAATGTTATCGACTTATCGAATACGAAGTGAACGGCGACTTACCGTGCTCATCAACCCAGAAAGTTAACCGTAGCTTACGACAATGTGTTAATTGGCCACTAGATCCGATTAACCAGCCGAGGCATCTGTTAGTCGATTAGTTAATCAAAATCGCGTTACAGCTGGCTAGATTCTGTAAGTAATTGAATTAGTGTCTGGGAATTTTACCAGAGTTTGACTAGGAATTTAACGGTGCTTAATAATTTAAGCGCTCGGTTTAAGGGAAAGTCAGTATTAATTGGATTTGGGGTTTGAGGTTCGAGTCTCTGTTGGGCACATAAATATTGAAAGAATTGAGTTTTTTTTCAATCATGTTATGTATTTTATGTATACGTTCATGGAAGAAGTCTATTGAGTTTTTAACTTTAAATCAGGGAGTTTTAATTTAATTTTACCATAGAAATAGTAAATTTCTATCATGAGGTCATTTAAAAATTACGAAAGCACTAAATGAGCGGGGAGTCTCTTTTTTTTAAATTTCTGATGACTTCTGATTTTTGTTTTCAAAATTAAGTAGGTTCTTAGTCTAGTAAATATCCTGGTAAATAAAGGGGGATGAGCTTCGCTTACTTTTACTGACAAGAGGATGGAAATTACGAGAATTTAGATTTATCACTTTGATGAACTTTTAACAAAACGCGATATCTACTTAACATTGGAACAACTGAATGTAAAAAAATGACATCTATAGGAAGCAACGTAACATTGTACAGGCCGACCACCCGCTTTACGCAAAGATATAAAGAAAAAACATTGAGCCATAAAATATGAGCAACGTAGAGACATACCAGGTGACATTTATTTGATAAGTTCTCTCCGAGTGGAAATATCGTGAGGCGAGCCAGGCGGCCACGCCCTCGCTGTCGCCGTGGATTATATCGTTTTGTAAGTTAAGACTAAATTGAGAAGGTAGCGTAGATATAGACCAGCGTTTCCCAACCTTTTTCAGTCCACGGACCCTTAGGAAATCAAGCACATTTTTCACGGACCCCCTTAATAAAATGAAGAGCAAAAAAATAAAAAAAAAACAATCCCAGCCAAAACATAATTTGAAACACCGATTTACCGTGTGCTTAGATCACGTTTTTCTAATAAAACTGGTTTGCTGATTTTTCGTTTTGCGGCCCTTTTTCATTTAATGAGCAATTTATGTATGGTCCGGAGATGACACCGCGGACCCCCATACATATACTCACAGACCCCCCAGGGGTCTGCGGACCACAGGTTGGGAAACGCGGATATAGACTAATCGAATGGTAGCCCTTGGATCGAATACTGTACATCTAATTTATAATAAATGCATGCATATATGCAGTGAGTAATTTTTTAAACGGAAAAGTATTGATGAAACACTTCTTGAAACGGAAACAGTTACGCTGAAGCGTTACTAAAGAAATCTCGAAGGTATGTAAAGTCTACCAATACGCACTTGGCCAGCGCGGTGGACTATGGTCTGATCCTTCTCACTCTAAGGGGCGGTCCGTGGCTAGCAGTGGGACAGTAATGGGTTGATGATGTTACATTACAATGACAATAATCTAATTATTTATTAACGTTTTATAAACGATGATACGATACCAATATGTATGGAGCATGAAGCCCCATGAACACCTGTAAAGCTAAATTAAATAACACAGAAATACCACTCAAGGTCAAACGCTGATATAACATTGTCCCTAAAGACTAATTTATCTACGTTGCTACATCCTTCAAACTAGAAAACAACAACTCGCAATGGTGTTATAAAACAAAAATAGAATAACATGATGCAGTGAAGACCCTTAACCAGTGAAATACTTTATACTGAAAAGAAAACAGATAAAAATATTTCACAAATATTTTTGTCTACAATTATAGGTCTGAATTTACACGAATGGGATGCTCTCAATCGCAGGAGGCAACCGTGGTGCACTTAGTTTTTTATATCTTTTATGTTCCAACATAACCTAACCAAACCTATAGCGTTTCTCATAACGTATCCTATCTTACAAATAAGATTATTTGTATGTATTATATGTAACACATTAAAATGCCGGTACAACATCACATGTGAGATAGAGAGAAGAAAAAAATCATAAATTTATTATGTCCACTAAAGTCGTTGCCAATTCCGTGCCGATATCGCCTTCTCTTAATTGAGAGCTCAAACCGATAATCAGCAAATTAGCCGTGTGAACTGCAAATTACGAATGCAGACCATTGCAGACTCATTAATTACGGTATTATCGATTTGTTACAATGCATTATATAGATTCGTCTGTTGAATTCTGTGAAATTCACAATAAGATCTCTATACATATATCGACATCTAAATGATGAATTTTAATCACTAAAGCACGACTAATGCTATATATCCACTAAAGGAAAAGGTAGCCACATGGTCTCTAACCCATAAACCCAAGTTTAGAGTTATTTTATGGCGGCTTTGGGGCTTAGAATCTAAAAAGGTATCATCCCGGAGCCCACTCAGTAGCTTTTATACAAAAAATATAGCGATTGTTTATTTAATTAAAATAAAAAATAAAACAAAAACATATCTCTTTGAACTTGATAAAATAAAAATGTGTTGTTCCGAATTTGAAATGCCGGTTCATTTTATAATTCTACGCTACGTTTCGGGTCAGACGCTACGCCAGCCACGCCCACGTTGAAGTAGTATTACGTCTTATACACAAAATATAGCGATTGTTTACTTAATTAAAATAAAAAATAAAACACATCTCTTTGAACTTGATAAAATAAAAATGAGTTGTTCTGAATTTGAAATGCCGGTTCATTTTATAATTCTACGCTACGTTTCGGGTTAGACGCTACGCCAGCCACGCCCACGTTGAAGTAGTATTGCGTCTTATACACAAAATATAGCGATTGTTTACTTAATTAAAATAAAAAATAAAACACATCTCTTTGAACTTGATAAAATAATAATGAGTTGTTCTGAATTTGAAATGCCGGTTCATTTTATAATTCTACGCTACGTTTCGGGTCAGACGCTACGCCAGCCACGCCCACGTTGTAGTAGTATTACGTAATCTTTATGTTACTGCCTGTGTTATTAAACCTGACATTCGATAGATTGCCTTGTTAATGTAATATATGAAATACATGTAGAATTCTGTGTTTAATCTCTGTTATGTAATAAGTATATTATAATGATATCACGCATGGGATTAATTCGGATTCGACTTCCTTTTAGTTAACGATCAATATAAAGCGTTATGTAATGTTATTAAATAAGATATTCTATGTATTGCTTAGTTAACATAAAAAGACCAATGGAGGCTTCCGGGTTCGGTAGCTGGTTAGTTCAATAACTAATTAAAGAATTACTTTAAGCAAGAATCGTATACTAATACAAATACAATATACAAGTGTGTATAGCAACAAAACACAGAGTATACACGTGCTATGCTATTATCGGAATATTTAGGAAAATTTCATACATTTTGGACGCAAATTAATTAAGCCGCTAAGGTTAATTAATTTGCAGATTACCAGTACGTGGTGCTATAATCCAAAAACATTTTTTTGGTCTTTGATAGACTCTTTCATGGATAATATAAGTAAACATTATATGTGATATTAAAAAATGTGCTCATAACATAATATAAAATTCTTATCTTACCTATATTATTATCTATATTAAAATTGTACGCGGATTGATTTTTTTTTAATGTGTCAGATTTTTTTAACGATCCGTGTACAAAATAGGCCTTACTTATATTTGTCTAAAAACCTTGCCGTACAAAACCGTGTTTAAATAAAATGCCAAGTAATATAAAAAATAAACAATTTATACGGTAAATATTTTTATGAAAATTCCAAGAAACATCGTGAGGTACTCAATACGCCAGCCACGCAAACGTATTTGTAGTAAACAAATTACAAACGAGAAAGTATGAGTGGGTTTGCGAAATGAGGGTTCTGTACATAATATTTGAGTTTATAGATCCAAATGTCACAATAACCGCCTAAACGATTTTTAAGGTGATAGAACTCTTTTGGTTTGACTCCGGCAGCACTACAGTCACAAACATTTCTGCCAAATAATAGCCCTGTTAAGATGATGTGTTCTGGTTTGAAGGGTGTGGTGAGAGAGGCACGTTTTTCTAAGACGTTCCAACTTACAACCTCCGGAGTAGCGACGCATCGTGGCTGACCCCAGGTGGGAATCTAATCTTATCTGGAGTTGATTACAGATGCCCATGTTTAGCAATAGCCACCCACGACAATATAAAAGGCACAGGCAGCTATTCCTTCATTTTTAATCAACACTGACACGACAAATGTAGGATGACGTAAGTTACGTCTACACGCGTCCACACACATGTATACACAAAAATCGCGGTATTTAACTCTCAATTTATTTGGCAAAACACACACCCTTACTGTCATTTAAATGTTAGTGAAGTATTTCCTCGTTTTAAATTTGCCTTTTACATCTTTTTTCTATTCGCCCCTTGATTTTATTCATCGCACGTCCCTAAGGCGCTAAACTGACATAAATAATTAATCACCTTGATCATTGACAAGGACGAATACATCTCATAACGACATAAATCTTATTTTCATGTGCCACTCTCTTGGGTACCTAGTATAAATATTTTAGAAATGCACTGAAGGAATTAGTTATGCGTTATGGTAATTAGGTTTCTACATAAGTTTTAAAAGTGCCCAAGTGCTACCCTTAAGAACTAAGGTAAAAAGATTTTTTTTTTAATTAAAACAGTGAAGGAGATGTCTTTATGGTGAAATGTAACTAGTCATGGAGTTCTCTAATCAATTTTGAGTAGGACTGGACTGGAGGTCTGTCTTAAATAGGTCACAGTTACTACCTGAATACATTAGAACGCCACGTGTAAACATATCTGCTCTAACACATTATACCTGTATCCTTAGTATGAGTTTTTACGTTTGCGTTTTTTACGTTTCGCGTTATGAGTTTTAAAAAACTAAATAGTCAATTGTAACATTTAATTTTACGATACGGTCCACGGGGGCGCTGTGAACGAAAATGTAAAGGACGTTTTCGAGCAAACGTAAAAACTCATAATAAGGGCACAGTAGTACTAACGCTTCTGTTATTTTTTTTTTATAATATAGGAGTAGCAGACGAGCATGCAGTCCACCTGATGGTAAGTGGCTACTGCCGCCCATGGACATCTGTAATCAACCCCAGATAGGACCAGAAATTCCTACCTGAGGTCGACAACAGATGCGCCGCTACCCCTGAAGACTAAGCTGGAACGCCTCGGAAAAGTATGTCTCCCTTACCACACCCTTCAAAACGGAACACAGCAGCGCTTAACACTGCTGTTATTAGGCAGAAATAGGTGTGGCGGTGGTGCCGCTGGAGTCGAACCACAAAGGGTTCTACCACCTTTTCTAAACCACCACCAGAGGGTTCTAAACAATACTCTTATGGGTTTTTACGTTTTGACAAATATGACTGTTTTGGTATTTGTTTACGTATTTGCCCATACAATTTTCAATCAGCGCCCCTAGCGGATTGTATCAGAACTATAGTGTTGTATTGTAGTAGTCTTGTATTCGGCAGAAAGAGAAATATTGAGAAATGATAGAAATAAATAGTGAATTGCTTCAAAAATAAAAAATAAATACGGTGATAAATATCACCTACATACCTGAAAATTCTCCATATCACGACATATTAATATTCTAAAAAATGTGTAGTCTTCACATACCCATATAAATATAGGTCTGTGGTAGTCTTCGCAATCGGCTAGCATGCTGGACTATGGGCTAAAACTCTATAATTCTATAAGAATCTTTATAAAATTAGAAAGTTTGTCTCCCACTACTGGGCTTAGGTTTGCTCAAGCCCAATAGTAGTATAGTACCTAACGAGTTGACATTGACCTCATAATAAATACTAAAACCATGAAAAGGTTTTTCACTAGGCAAAAAGGTACTGCAATTAAAGTACTTGAAAGTCTTAAAAAACATAGATAAAGTCGGTATTTTTTTAACATTATTTTATAGTCACCCTCCGGCCTCCCCTAACGTCCTCTGATTATTCACCGCTCGCCCCAAGGTCGCTCATAACTGTCACACACAATTGTCTTGACACTCTGACAAGGACGAATACCTTGTCTTTCCATGTCTTTTTATCTCTTAATATTCCATAAGGCACTTTTAGTCCTGTATAGTACTTGCGAAAGCGTTTTTAAGGTAGATTAAGGTGTTAGAGCATCATACCAGTATCAATGAAAAAAATAGGAACACAAAAAAATCGTACCAAAAAAATTAAGTCATGTATCAAAAATATTTTAATCTACACTAATATTATAAAGAGGAAAACTTTATTTGTTTTTTTGGTTGTAATGAATAGGCTCAAAAACTACAGGACCGATTTTAAAAATTCTTTCACCATTTGAAAGCTACATTATCCAGGAGTAACATAGGCTATATTTTATATGAAATATATTTGATAAATAGATTTTGAGGCGGTACAAAGTTTGCCGGGTCAGCTAGTCAACTATATAATATGTAAGTGCATAATATGCGGTTGCTATAACAGCTTTGTTTTAGTTACTAGCATCACTCGTTTTATAAATTAACTAGTTGACCCGGCAAACGTTGTGTTGCCATAAAAATAAAAAATGTTAAGGATAAACAACCCCTAATACTTAGGGATATAAAAAATAGATATTAGCCGATTCTCAGACCTACTGGACATTTATATAAAATTTGATGAAAGTCGGTACAGCCGTTTCGGAGGGGTACGGTAAGTAACATTGTGACACGAGAATTTTATATATAAGATTTATTTTACACGTCACTAAACATACTAAACTTAATAATAAAATCCAATTAAACTATTTTATTTAATTACGTACCTACATTGATGTGGAAATAAGCTTTAATCATTTATCCAATTAATCACATAAATGTAATAAATTCTTACCTTTTCGAAACGATCTACACACAGTTAAATAATATTGAAAATTGAATTAATTATTGGCATAACTGGCACAATCACATACAAGATATTTAATAAAATAAAACATACACAAAACACATTAATATTCGTATAAAGTCCTTGGATAACTGATATAATAATAGATATTTGCATAGAATGGAAGGAAGTGTTTATCATACGGATGGGTTTTATCAGAATAACGTTATATTGCGCTATTTCCTACCAAAATATAATATATGTATTTAAGCCGTTTATTAGTAACCAATCTATGGAATATTTGGTTACCAAGGATCAAAAGTTAATAATTTCTAGATACTACAGTTGACAATTTCTACGCAGATATTGTAATTATATCAATATTTTGGTGGAAAAA
Source organism: Epargyreus clarus clarus (assembly GCA_014595695.2). NCBI lineage: Eukaryota > Metazoa > Arthropoda > Insecta > Lepidoptera > Hesperiidae > Epargyreus > Epargyreus clarus. The sequence goes on along the minus strand of JACTTY020000086.1, from coordinate 14,975 downwards.
TATTGTATATGCCTTAAGGGTTAACAATCTTAAGATATTCTAAAATTTTTATTACCAAACAGCTTAAGGGTATTTTAATAAAATCAACTTAAGAAAAACCGTATTTTAAGCATTTTATCCCCTTATGAGCCACGATGCCACAGGCAAACTAGATTTCAAACATCGTAAGAATCCATGCATATTACTTTATTATCAAAATTAAAAACAAAACATGCGACTAAAATGTAGCCAATCACTGCTCAGTTTTAAATGTACTCGTAAATTAGACTCTTATAGTTATATTCGTAAATAAAATTTAAATGTTTAAACTACCACTAATGTGTACGGATCTCCGAATAAGAGGGCTTTAATATCATAGTCTACGAAGTCTGCAAATTTCTAATCAGTAAGCTATCACTTATGAAATACGGTTATGTTCTTCCAAAAGATACCCAAATATCCAAGTAACTTTAACGAATCATCCCATTCGTAACCGCATAAAAAAGAAATCAAACCAAACATACGGCTTTCGTACGTCGTTAAGGGATAAGCAGGATCTTCTCCCCTATTTACAGGGTTCCAAGACGCCAAATGCCAATTAAGGAGCCCCCAAAATTGCTGATTTAAGGGAACGTACGCACATATTTTCTTATTACGCCTTTTGCTCAGTCTGCTCTTCGTTGTTGACATAAGTTGTAAGATTGTGCTTATTTATAACAGCAAACAGACGATCGACCTGATATTAAGTAGTGACTGCAATCTGCTAGTTCAATCTTATTAAAAGACGTATGTAAGATATTAGAAAGTTTTTTTTTTATTCTTTATTTTTAATATAAGAGTAGCAGACGAGCATGCAGTCCACCTGATGGTAAGTGGCTACTGCCGCCCATAGACAGCTGTAATCAACCCCAGATAGGATTAGATATTCCTACCTGAGGTCGGTCACAGATGCGCCGCTACCCCTGAGGACTAAGCTGGAACGCCTCGGAAAAGTCTGTCTCCCTTACCACACCCTTCAAACCGGAACACAGCAGCGCCTAACACTGCTGTTATTAGGTAGAAATAGGTATGGCGGTGGTGCCGCCGGAGTCGAGCCACAAAGGGTTCTACCACCTTCAACTAGGAAGTACAATTCCATTTCACACTTTCTTGGTACTTAAGCCTCACTTAAACAACGACAGCCTAACTATAATGTTTTAATTCCCTCTGGATGTGTTCCGTTTCCCACAATTGTAAGGACTAACGTATCTTCCAAAACTCACCCAACTAATAGTCATCCATCCTTTTTGCAAACGTCTATAAAGTTGCTTAGCTTTGCACAACCATTGCAATTTTACAATCAACGGGCCCATGCGAGCTTATTATGGTAACAAACAATCGAAATTAAGCAAATATAGCTGACGCTTGGTGTATATAGTGATGGATGGTCAGTAATAGTGACCGACGATCATTGACGACTATCCACGAACATCAGCGACAGTCGACGACATGTCGCTCATGTATCAGCTCCCTTATTTAATGAACTTTTAACGAGTTCCTTATTTAATACAATACAAATAAATAATACGTTATGCAAACAATAAGCCATGTAATCTATCTTACGTCGGTACACAGCTGACGTATTTTCCGACCCACGTTATGAAACCGAGAAGTTAATTATAAGTGTAACATCATGGCATTATTACCCCATTAATAACCTGTTTTGCAGACCCTAAATCTAAATAGATTGTATTTAATACTTTTCTATTACCTTGTACTATTTCGTGTAATAACAGATTCGCGCTACAATCTCATTACCCGGATTCATTAGAACTTACGACCAGGTTAACCGGTTCGTCCTGTTAATAAAACGATACATTGGATACTTTACAATTCTTCGTAGTACTAAGTTGAACGTCGAATTCAAATTCAATCGGGTTCACTTTAACTAACGACCAGATTGTCCAGCGCATCCTTTCATTAAAACGATTGTATACTTCGCAATTCCTCATACAATTAGATTTATGTTGAATGCACGATATAAACTCATTAACCGGGTAGGTACCCGGTTAATGAGATTGTTGCGTAATTCTAGTGAACTTGCCTAGGTTCACTAGAATTTAGCGAACAGATTATACGGCATATCCTGTTATGAAAACGATTGTAAACTTTGCAGTTCCTCTTATTATTAACATAAATGTTGAATTCACGCTACAATCTCATTAACCGGGTAGGTAGGTTCCCTTGAATATAGCGACCAGATTATCCGGTATATCCTGTTATGAAAACGATTGTATACTTTACAATTCCTGGTAGTATTAAACTGAATGTCGAATTCACACAACATTCTTAGTAACCGGATTCACTAGAACTTAACGACCAGGTTAACCGGTACGCCCTGTTAATAAAACGATACATTGTATACTTTGCAATTCCTCGTAGTACTAAGTTGAATGTCGAATTCAGGCTAAAATCTCATTAACCGGGATCTCTTAAACTAACGACCAGATTGTGCAGCGCATTCTGTCATTAAAACGATACAATCGTTTTAATACTTAGCAATTCCTCATACAATTAGATTTATGTTGAATTCACGCTATAAACTCATTAACCGGGTAGGTACCCGGTTAATGAGATTGTAGCGTAATTCTAGTGAACGTAGCAAGGTTGACTAGAATTAGGCTAACAGATTATACGGCATATCCTGTTATGAAAACAATTGTAAACTTTGTAGTTCCTCTTACTATTAGCATAAATGTTGAATTCACGCTACAATCTCATTAACCGGGTAGGTAGGTTCACTTGAATATAGCGACCAGATTATCCGGTATATCCTGTTATGAAAACTTTAAAATTCCTGGTAGTATTAAACTGAATATCGAATTCACGCTACATTCTCATTAACCGGTTTCATTTGAACTTAACGATAATTATCCGGAACATGTTATTAAATCGATTTTTTACTTCGCTTAACCGTACTACCATTTAATAGCTAGTAATATCAGCGGTATAAAAGTGCTTTATACTAGACTTCATCCACATCATATAATTTAACGACATTATGTGTTATTGCACAGCTAAATGTGCCTATGTATCACGTAAAAACTCATGAAAAGCGTTCCATAAAAATACCGACAACTCCTGTAATTCAAACTGACATAGTAACGGATGTTTGCTATTATAATCAATATCGTTCGCTGTACGTCGCTATCAATCCCACTATCCCACTGTTGGGCTGAAGTGAAATTTAGTAGAATAACCTCCAGTGAAGTTCCGCCATAGTTCTATACAAATCTTACTTCGATTCAGTAGCCTTTATACACTTGGATTTTATAAAGAACAGGCATGCATATTGCTTGAATGTTTCTCATCGCCATGAAAGTGGAAAATTAATGTATTATGCGCACAAAAATCAAAGGGATTCCAAGAGATAGACATACATTTATTACATGTAATGACAGCCTAGAACGACATATTTTTCTACTTCTCCGGGGAATATCGTAGAATTGATTCCAGGAGATAATAAATACTAACAACTCACGTATTCATTATACTTACATTATACTAACGGATTCATTTCTGAAAATAGGAAGAAACGTAATGTATATCGAAAACAAATTAATACCTAAAAAAAGCGCAAATTACTTAACAAACAATGTGTTCCGGAAATTTTAACCTCGGAGTCTCTAATTAAGAGCCCAAGTCACGACAATAAAGGTTTAATGAATTTATTTCTCATGAAGACTTACAGCCACTTGCATAAAAGCAATATTTAATATTCTATCACTGTTTGAAAAACTTTACACTACAAACGTACATTCATTTTAAAATAAATTTCATACCAATCACATTATTTCACACGAGCTTTTGCCCGCGGCTTCGCTCGCGTTACGAAGTAATATTTTCATCCCCTATTTTATCCCCTTATTTTATCAAAATCCTTTCTTAGCGGATGCCTACGTCATAACATCTACCTGCATGCCAAATTTCAGCCCGATCCGTCCAGTGGCTGTGCGTTGATAGATCACTATGTCAGTCAGTCAACTTTCAGTTATGTATATATTTAGATAATTCATCACTCAGATAGTTAACACCGTAGGTACGTCGCTAGGTCAGTAGACTTTTCCAGTTGGCAGCTACATAATATCCGCGCCACTTTGCAATCTCATTATCCGGGTTCATTTGAACTAAGCGACCGGATTATCCGGGCGGGCGTGCGGTTAATCAATATTTACTATCGTATCTTTGCGATGCATATATGAGCTGTTTAAGTTAATACGGTTTTCCTTGATTATTAAAATGTGGAAACGATTGCAAGAATCCTTGATTAGCTTATGTTTGTATTTTTATTTTTAATAATTCGATTAATAAAATAACAATATATACTTAAGCGATTTATAAACATTACAGAATTATGTTCATAACAAAATGGAAAAAAAATCGTTCAAATCATATTATTATTTTTCTTTTTTTATTGTTTAGTCTTGATTTCACGGATTTTCAATAAAACACAAGAAGAAAAAAATTAAGACCGAAACTGGTAATAATGTAATAAAATCCGAAAAATGCATAACACAAAAATGATGTCATTATTAGAACTTTAACCTGTTTGCATTGATATACTTCCTAATAAAAACATGTTAAAACACGTGGAAAACCGGAAAAAACGTAATCGTAAAACATCGTTAAACCGTACATCGGACACTTAGAAAATCGATTGTCTGGATTATCATAAGCCATCGTGCGACGGTATCCGAACTGAAGCATAATCGGGTTCCGAGAATCAGCTGGGAATCATCTGGGAATCGGCTTTCTATAATCCTTTGACGAGATTATATAAAATCTTACATTTACATATTAACGCTTTGATAATATCACGAATAATAGATACCTTAGCTTTTTGAAATATTACCTTATATTTTGCATTTTTTTTTATCAAGGCCTTAAAAACAAACTAACCAATGTTTTGCCAGAAGATCGAAATTTTTATATTAGTAGGCAGTAATTTTCAAATTTCGTTCTTCGGCAGGTAAAACATTCGATAGATTGAATTGAATAACGGATCTCAAACTAATTCTTTTTTTCGATTTTTATTTTATTTGGCGTCGATTAATATCCAGCACGGGTAATAAATATTAATTGTTGTATTTTTACATGACATCCATATTATGTATCGGATTTCTTACACCTCCATTTTTTATTTTAATTCTATTGTTCATGTTATAGAAAACGTCACAAAGATTTATTTCTTAATAAATTGAACAACTCTTTTTTTTATTTTGTAACACTGAACGTAAGTACGAAAAACATTGAAAATAAAATAATAAACCGCCAGGACATTTTAAATTCATTATTTTTAAAACTTAAAACAGATTTAAATCTTAAATTAAAAAATATTTTCATTATTAAAATACCATACAAATAGAAACACAATAAGAAAATACATCATAAATCTTCATATTATACTCTTCAAATGAACCGTGAAGCGACTTGTTGACGAAGAAGATTTGCGTAAAATGATATTAATTAAAATTTATTAATTATCTCATTCCCAAGCACTCAGGGCTGTTTACATTATGGAAATTGCCATCTGGCAACAATTATTTGATATTTTAATTAATCAAAATCATAAGCTTTTGAATTTTGAAAGATAAGTTTCCTAACAATAAATATGGCACGAATTTGGACGAAAGACGCTGTCTGTCACAGCCCCACTCTAGGATTCCGTGTTGTGGGTACCATGAACACACACAATGACGAATACGCAAATACCCAGACCCAAAAACAGATATCTAAATTCATCTTTCGTCATTTGTCTGGCCGGGGATCGAATCCGGAACCGGGTATGGTGACGCTCCGCCACGCGGGTCGTCAAAACATTCAAATATTTTATCGATACACACTTGAAAATTATAACAAATTGTCATGCAATACATTCCCTTCAAACATTTATTTTAATTATAAAAGTAATTTTTTACTCTATTTTATCTTTGTCTGTGCGTGTTTTTCATATCCGAAATATTAAAGTTTATATAACGTTTAAAATATTGTTTTGGTTTTTATATCTGTAAATCCTTAAAATTTAATTTAAATTCCTTAGAATTGTTGATAAGTGTAAATTAGTAGCGTAAAAATATAAACGTACTTGAATTTCAAAAATGTAATTGAGGGACACAGAAATAAAAGTACCTTTAACGAATTTTATGAAATGATAGCATCCTCAGAGTACACCCGTCTTGTCGAAATTGCAATTATAATATCACACTATACCAAAGTATAATTAAAATTGTAAATAGAATTTTCTAAAAAATCTTATTTATTTATTTATTATTTATGCACACACAATACATATTCAAGAAGAAAAAAACACGTATAAAGAAATAGTATGTACAAAGGCACTTAACACGATGAACATAGATATGATAAGATTATTTCGTAAATGAGAAATTAAATTATATTTTCTCACCTGAATTGAATTGAAAAAAATGTCGCCTACATTGTGTATGTAATTTTCAAAATCGACATCAAAGTTATTAAAACACGATATAATAAATATACACCAACGCAATTTTTTGTAACTGAAAAAAGTATCGTAACCAAGGGAATATTTTAAAAGGATCACGTGAAAAAATATATTTTATAGTTATAGCTGGTACACGGAATATTTCAAAGCTGAAAATTTCAATTTTCATCTGTAATTGATTCTGATTGAATTTAAATATTAAAACCTGAGCATTTTTTCAATATAAATTTACCTCCATTATTTGTAATTTTTAACACATGTTGATTTTTTATAGTAAAATTTTCCACATCACAAAAACCACGATATTAAAAAGATCGAATACCCGAAATTTCTTTGCAGGAAATTTGAAGACCGTCCGTAAATTTAAGATAACGCATAAACATAAAGAAACAGGGCACTAACCTCCGCTGGCGCGAGTCTCTCTCGAGTCGTCGACGATCAACAGGTGCGGTCGTCTCACTCGTCCGAGCTCGAGCTCGGCTGGCACAGTGCTACCGACTCGCGGGACGCCCATCGCGGCCGACGGTCTGGGCGCGAATGAGCACCCCGTACCGCTGCAGGTGGGTAATATCCAACGACACCCAGCTTAGATTTCGAAAATCGAACTCTTTATGTTCGTATGCTGAGCCAATCGGGGGATGTGGCGAGAAGCGTTTATTATTTTTCTCTATTTTATTTGGTTTCCATTATTTACAACCAGCCAATAGTCTCACATCTTTATTGAATTTATAAGTTTTCATAAAAATAAAGGTATCTTCTCATATACAAAATAAGCAAATATTTAAATCTTTTATTTACTTGAGAATGATAAACTGAAATACAGCTGTCTAGCCAGTACTTACTTGGAATTCTGCTCTACAATATTATAATTCCATTTTTATTTTCCCACGAATGTATTATACTTTATCAAATTAAGTGAAAAAACATATTCGAGTTGGCTTGTTTTGTAAACATATTTTAATTTTTAATGACGCGTCCTTTCTGCTACGCTTTTTTACTTTACTTGTTAGTACTTGTTAGAAGTAAAACTTCTCGGGTACAAGATAATATTAATCCTAAAATAATGGATACTTAAAGTCACGATATAAACGACGTAAACAATATAAGAAGCGCGAATCATTAAGATATTTGTATAGTCCGCGCCAAACTGCTAGCCCGCTTTGAAGTTGTTTCGAGAGCCATACAGAGACGCGATTCATTTCTATATTCAGAACGGACTATACATGACCTATACAGCTTCAGCATTTTATTTTGCGATGTAGATAGTATAAGAGTTCTACCTGAGTCGACGACAGATGCGCCACTAGGTACCCCGTAAGACCATATCTCCCCTTACCACACCAAAATAAAACTTAACAATATTTTATTCATTAACAATATTCATTCTTAGTACACAAAATACTTGGTACAAATTGATGTTTTCGCACTTTAATGTACACTACACTTAATGTATGCAGTTCAAAGACGCATCCAGACTTATTTTTTATCTAGAAAAGCTTTTAGCTAATGCTCTTTTGAGTGAGGATAAATACGAACTTAGTATTTATTTAAAATTGAACGGTTTTCCATTCATTTTAAAACATTGCAATTCTGCCATTTAGTCTTTACGGCAAATGTTTACATTTTGCACATTATGGTAAACGTTGTAAGTGTTTTCAATGAAATTGTAATTGCGAAGGTGGTAGAACCCTTTGTGGTTCGACTCTGGCGGCACCACCGCCACACCTATTTCGCCCTTATAACAACAGCGTTAAGCGCTGCTGTGTCCTGGTTTGAAGGTGGTAAGGGAGACATACACTTCCGAGGCGTTCCAGCTTAGAGCTCAGTGGTAGCGGCGCATCTGTGACCGACCTCAGGTAGGAATATCTGATCCAATCTGTGGTTGATTACAGATGTCCATGGGCGGCAGTAGCCACTTACCATCAGGTGGACTGCATGCTCGTCTGCTACTCCCATATTATAAAAAAAAAGTTGAAAATAGCCTTTTTACCCGACTGCGCGGAGGGTAATGTTTCTCGAGGGCATGTATGTTTTATAATGTAGCATGCCTTACAGGTCAAAGGGTTTAATTTACTTTAAATGAAGTATCTTTGGATTAATTCATATATTCACGTTGGATTCGTCCCAATTGTGAAAATGACATTGGCTATATTTTTAAGCAGTGGGGTTATGATTTTATAACAATTGCTAGTATTTTTTAATACAAATTTATTGTAATACTTCAGTAGGTAACTAGCGTGCTTTCCCTGTAGTCCCGGGACTAGAATAGGGCTACGGTATCCCCTGCCTGTCGTAAAAGGCTACTAAAAGGGGGCTTCCGGGATTGCGGGCTGCAAGAGTGGGAGCTCAAGCCGTCCAACAAGCAACCCCGGGAAGGACGGCGGTGTGTGTAGCCGCATGCCGTCGTAAACACCAGGTGTGCGGGAGGAGCGTAAATTGCTCCCCCAAGGGGAGAGCCCAATAGGGGCATCGCGCTCGGAGGACTCCGGTTGTGTTCCATTGGAGATCCCGGAGTTCTCCGCCAAGCGCTGAGGACGGCTACCGGGGGGGTTTTAGTGCGGTAAAAGTCCCACATAAGTCGCGTGCAGTCCACATGATTGTAAGTGGAAAGTGCTGCCCATGGACACCAGTACTCGAACAGGATCTTACCTGAACCGATCATTGCTTGTTGCTACCCCTAAGGGTAAAACCCTTACCGCACCCTTCAGACACAAAAGCACTACAATGCTGTTATAAAGCAGAAAAAGGATGGTCGAAGAATTGTACCACCTTTATTTACATAAAAAGCCCCCGTTTAGAATACCAATCATATTAAAATAAATTACTATAACCACTCTCAGGTTTTATAGAGAATAAGCATTTTTATATCAACGAAAAAATACCATCAATACAATGGAAGAATTGCTGACGAGAATTTTCATTCCCAACCTTGCAAAAACAATGCAAGTCTCGGATATTCTCTCGTGAATTCGCGAATAAAAATCAAAAATGGAACGTGCTCAACAAGGATCTGTTATTTCAACGATATTCTACAGCTTTTACACGAAAACAACTGTTTTTTCAGTCGTGTTTTTCTGTTTCATGATGTTTTACCTGTGTTTTTGTAGTAAAGATATTGCAGTTTTCCTCCTTGTTTTATTTGAATAAATGGATATAGCAATCACTGCCACCAGGGGTTATATCTTGTCGATCACAAATGCTTTAGAACTCCTGTAGATAAAGATGGTCCCCTCATACGTAAATCAGCCATCCACACCCTTTCACCGAAACGCAAGAACTGAATCATGCTAGAAGTAAAGGTGAAAGTGGCACCTCGAACACACTTTTTTCTACTAGCTTTCGATGTGATTCAAAGTCATCTTGAAGGTAGTCATGTATTAATATAGTCACATATACTGTACCCTTACCATGAGTTTTTACGTTTTGACAAATATGACTGTTTTGATATTTGTTTACGTATTTTCCCATATAAATTCCAATCAGCACCCCTAGCGGATTGTATCAGGACTATAGTGTCAGTAACGTAACATTAAATGTCTAAATTGACAAAATGGCGCTTTATGTTTTGTCTCTCTTTTTTGCGAACATGTGAGGCAGACAAAAAGACTTGAGCACTTACTTATTGTTACGTTTACTCAGTCTACTGAAGCAAACGGAACAGAATAATGAATTGAGTAAACGTAACGTAAAATTGTGGGATGTTTTGAAAACTCATATACTATCATGTACTAAAAAGTATGCTAATAAAATATATGTAAAAAGCGTCGAATGCACTTATTATAAAAATAGCATTCATACTTATAGCTATATTAATTTAATACAACAATAAAGAGTTACGAGAGCGTTCAGAAAGGTCTTAGCTACGTCATGAAATTTTATTAAAAGGTTACGGAGGAGAATTTGCAGAAATAACAATATTCTGTTACGATACCTGGTTACGTTCAATACAAGTAAAGCTAAACTGTCGACCTGTCGACCTGTCTTCACCTTTTGTTAACCATTTCGTAATATCTATTGTTTTAAGTCTATTTTAGTCATAAGTTTAATTACGTTGTTATCTGCGTCAGAAGGAAGGTAATGTATTTCAAGAGTATAACGCATCACAAATCGCATAATGTTTTTCAAGCTTATGTATGTATTTGTCATAGATTAGTAAAGATTACTCGCTCCTAACAAGAAATTTTACCCTTTTGACAATTCTCACTGTCAATTATTTTCGTATTTGAAAAATATAAAAAAATGTAGTTTTTAGATCATTTACGAATGAAACGATATTTCTTTGCACTTTTTCTTCTATTTTATGTTTTTGCACCACTTACCTGCACATGTCGGCATTGTTCCACGTAAATTACACCATGACAGCCATTAAATGGCTGACACATTTGTCTGCCGTTTAAGCCATTGCGGTGAGATATCTATACTTATCTATGGTATTAGTATTTATGTTTCATTCTTTCGCACACTCTACAGTCCAAACAACTTTAACATAAGATGGACTAACTTTAACGAATTTTAACATATGGGGTTTCGTTGGATTTGTCTACATTATGGACGATATAATTTTGACACTTTCGAATAAAAATAAGATTTTGGGCGAAAATTATTTGTGACTAGATGGGTAACAAATGGAAGCTCATTCCCAAAATTAAATCATAACAGTTTTATAGTACTATTTTGACGCAATTCCAAAAAAAAATGCCTAGTTATTAATCTGAGAAAGCTTCCCTCTTATAGTCCATGAGCTGTTATTAGAATGCCTTATGGTTCAGGTGGGATCATGAAATTAAATGGGAGATTTTCGGATTTGCCAAGCGTCGGCAGATTTCTTGGTAATAAGGTTAAGCGCAGAAGCGAAAAATTCGGAAAACGATACAGTTATGGTAATGTTATGTTGTATGTCATTTACCTATACATTATATAGTAAAATGCTCACTAGTATGTAATTACAAGTAATATTTTAATAAGGTATACGATGTACAGTAAACACACGTACAATAAATAATAATGCATCTGTGTACGACCTCAAGTAGGATTCTTATCCTTTCCTCATAATCAGAAAACATAGACCATAGTTTACCATGCTACTCAAGTGCAGAGAAGTAGACTTCACACCTTTGAGAACTTTTTTGCGAAAACTTTCAGGTGCGTAGTTTTTCATGGTATTTTCATTCACCGTTCAAGCAAGTGATAGGAAATTTCTGAAACGCACTTAAATTTAAAAATGTCCGTATATCGTGTGCCTGGAATTCGAATCCCGGAAATGTCCGGGATATTGAATGCAGTGTGAGATGCTGAATTTAAATCCACCAGACTTTCACTCCTTACACGCCTTATAGATAACAACCTAAACCAGGAAAATCGTAATAAAAACTCCTTTGCGCAGAATTCAATCTGAACCGCGCGGAAGCTGAGGTTATCTCCAGTAATTAAAGCCAGTCGACCTTTGACCGATAGAGCTACGAAGCTACGTTGCAGGTACCTACGTTTCTTAATTACTCCTACCGTTGATTATATACGAAATAAGTAATGTACACGTTAAAACTATAGGCTAGATGAGCTAGGACTCTTTGTCCCTGTAGTACCGGGACCAGAATAGGACTACGGTATCCCCTGCCTGTCGTTAGAGGCGACTAAAAGGGGCTTCCGGAGTGGGAGCTCAAACCGGACCCCGGGAAGGACAGCGGTGTGTGTGGTTACCAGGGGAATCACCAGGGGAAGTGAGAGGAGCGTAAATTGCTCACCCCAAGGCAGAGCCCGATAAAAGGGCATCGCGTTAGGAGGACTACAGTTGTGTTCTGTTGGAGATCCCGGAGTTCTCCACCAAACGCCGAGGACGGTCACCGGAGGGGTTTCAGTGCGGTAAAAGTCCCACATAGACCGGCGTCACTCCTATGGCGTCAGGTACCTTTTGAAGGTTTTCCCCTTGTCAACAAAAAAAAGGACTCTACTCTTAAGAATGGCAGTCCAAAATTAACTTTTACGCTGAAATTATTAATAGTTTTATGTGAAAAAATAACCTAAGCTACTCCATACTACTTTTGGTATAAGATAAGCATATTAACTTACTAGTTCCTGTTATTTTGAAATAATTGAAAAGATCATTTTAGCACTAGAAGACCAATTGACTGCGTAAGCAGTTTTTACGTTTCGGTGGAAGAGTGCTTCTTCTCCATAACGAAACACCTTTTGAATTGGTGGTAGTTGTATTGACATTCAAAAAGTGCTCTGTAAAGAACATATTTTGAGAATTAAAAAAAAATTATTTGATTTGATTTGAGTGTGGCGCTGGCTGGCTAACACATGATAAAGCCATCTTTGTTCTCAAAAATCAGATATAAACTCTATTCTATATTGACTTAGTTACAGATATCCATGTAAACCAGTGCCCTTAATTCTAGTTCAATGTAAAAAATAATAATACATACAAAATATAATATTCAGTAACACGCAATACGTGTACTATATCATCATCATCATCAACCCAATATCGTCCAACTGCTGGGCACGGGTCTCCTCTCAGAATGAGAAGGATTAGGCCATCGTCCACCACGCTCGCCAAGTGCGTATTGGTAGCCTTCACGTACCTTTAGAGATTTTTTTTAATCAGGTATGCAGGTTTCCCCACGATGTGTTCCTTCACCGTTTAGGCAAGTGATCATTAGTTTATAATACGCACACAATTTTGAAAAATTGTGCCTGCCTGTGAAAAAGCGTGCCTGAGATTTGAACCTCGGACCCCTCGACCGAGAGGCCGAGTTTTTTAACCACTAGGCTATCACTGCTTTTTTTACGTTTACTATATGACCATATCAATGTTCTTCAAACATTCAAGGTCCTATCGATTCAATTTCAAATTTCTTTTCTTTTGTGTTTTCAGTAAACAATGGCATATTTTGCTTCGATTTTCTTCCAGGACGGTATCGTATGTTTGTTTTCCATGTACTATCTATGAACATTAATATACTTTATTGGAGAACTGTTTATTTTATAAAGATAACAAACAGATATCCACGTACCTGGTATTAAAGTTACATACTTAAAGGTGATAGAACCCTGCGGGGTTCAACGCCGGAAATACCACTGTAATACCTTTTTTTAAGACTGAATTCGCAAACGAGCATGAAATCCATATTTTTTGTGGGGAAACCTTGCACCGGTTCCTTTTATCCGCAGGGGCAATGGAGAGGACATGCCGGACTCCTATCGGCTTAAACCCTACCTGTTCCTTTTGTTGGACGCCCTTTGTTGGAAGTGCGGATACACTAACTTTCGTCCACGGTGCATACTATCCCAACAGTTAAAAAATGATCACTACTATTAACGGACATTTGTTACTAACTCCATATAGAACAGGAGTTTTATCCGAAGTAGATTTTTTTTTTATAATATAGGAGTAGCAGACGAGCATGCAGTCCACCTGATGGTAAGTGGCTATTGCCGCCCATGGACATCTGTAATCAACCCCAGATAGGATTAGATATTCCCACCTGAGGTCGGCCACAGATGCGCCGCTACCCCTGAGGACTAAGCTGGAACGCCTCGGAAAAGTCTGTCTCCCTTACCACACCCTTCAAACCGGAACACAGCAGCCTAACACTGCTGTTATTATGTAGAAATAGGTGTGGCGGTGGTGCCGCCGGAGTCGAACCACAAAGGGTTCTACCACCTTCAAGTGTAGATCATAGATTTTCAGAGCATTGCCACTACTGAAGATTAAAATGGTGTTCTCAAATAAGTGAGCCGACTTTCACACCAATGGCCTAATTATAGCAGTACAGTGTTGTCTACGAAATCAAAGGATTGATATTTTAACCAATGGATATTTTACATATAAGTAACATATAAACAAAAAAATACTTTCGCCGTCTATGCAGTAGACAAACATTTTTTACAAATTCGGAGACCGTCTTCTTTCAATTGGATTCTACATTAAAAGAAGACAAATGAAAAAGTTAATTGCCACTCAAATGGCTGCTATCACTCAGAATCAGGTGCTCACTAGCTAATTAATTGTAAGGAACGTACGCTTCTTAAGTAAAACAAAACATTAGACGGCTGACGCTGTGACAAAGCTAAATGACTTGGTGAACTTATGCCACGTGAGGGCATTCACCCAATATATTTAAGAGAAAAGGCTATATTTTAGCCACTTTTTTATAATATAGAAGTAGGTTGTCCACCTGATGGTATGTGGCTACTGTCGCCCATGGACAACTGTAATCAGACTCACACGAGATTAGATTGCTACTTGAGGTCGGCTACTGATACGTTACTACCCTTATATCTTACCACACCTCTCACACCAGAACACAGCAGCAATTAACACTACTGTTATTAGACACAAATAGGTGTGGCGGTCACTCACGAATAGTCAGGAATGGTCTTACAACGTTCAAAAAGCAGTCAATTACTGTCCCACTCCTGAGCTCAGGTTTTCTTTCAAAGTGAGATGAGTTTAGGGCATAGTCCACCACGCTGGCCAAGTGTGAAGTAG